>JAJTUV010000491.1:0-712402 GCA_021653895.1 Mastomys natalensis | reverse complement strand
TTGTTTTTAGGTTCAGGTGCATTTAAAAAGAGGAAAATATTCAAAAATCATTTCTTAAATAAATAAAGCTATAGCTATTTTATGACCTGAGAAACTTCCATTGCATTTTACCAACCGAAAAATCACATTGCATATTTGTATACACAGCATGGTATTGTTTCTGAAAGAATATAATAATAAAAGTTCAATGCAGGTATAACCTGTAATCTGGAAGTAAAATAATCTAGAAGTAAAATAATCTAGAAGTAAAATATCTAGATTATTATTAATCTGGAAGTAAAATAGTTAATTGTAAATATTTGAGAGTAGTGGAATTGCAGTGGTTTTTATTTGATTATTTTTGCTTATTTAGTTTGTAAAATTTCTAGGTTAAGCATATACTACATTTATAATAATAAGTATTGGCCATTTTTTAAATGGAGGAATTTATGTCTGCTACTTGAGAGATTTTCATGGCTCAGGTGTTAAATGGTTGGAGTCTAGATTCATTAATTAGCCACATGTGAAAGTCTTGACTCCTACATATACTAAGAGAAATGTAAGTGGAAGAAGGCAGCAGCTTGAAGGATGGCCGATGATGCTGAGTGTCAAAGCTCTTGTGGATCCACCCAAGGGATTCTGAAGTGAGGCTATGTGGAATGATTATATAAAATATATAGTAATGAGTTGCTTATCTATGGGACTTGAGGTTTCTTACTTTACAGCCTTTCTACCTTCTTATATATTCGTTGAGTAATAGATTTTGACATTTTTAAGATCAAATAAAGACACTACTCTTTCAATCAAGAAGGCATTTTTACCACCATCCAAAGCTGACAAATAGATATGTCCAAAGGGAAATTTAGGAACATTTCCTTTTATCTGGCTTCCTTAGGAGCAGGCCTATATATGGAAAGAATGTCTGATATTCTATGACACAGTTGTCTGCTTCTGTGAGACAGATGTTAAGCAAATGGCTACCACCCATGAAGGGAATTGCTTACAGGAAGCTGAGTTCCTTGTAACCATACCTCACCCCACCCAGTGGTGTTTGGTTGTGGCTTGGCTGGTTGTTGGTAGGTTGGTTGGCTGGTATAACCATTGCTTACATATTATGTAAGCATTTGCCCACATGGCCCACCCATTACCTGGGCTCTCTCAGCACCCCTGTGGCCTTTTCTAATTGGGCTTGTCTTTATCTTTAGCACACTCTCCATCATTCAGTTTTCTGCAGGAAAAAGTGAGCAGTAATCTATACTGACAGTGGTTGGTAAATTGAAGAAAAAATATTTTTATTCAGGGTAAATATTTTCCCTGTCCACCTGTTTAGGCAACTTGTACTGAGTCACTTCTAAATTACAGGTTAATGCAGGTATAAGTGAAAGTAAAAAAAAAAAAAGAGAGTAAATCTTAAAAATAATGCATACCAGTTTCTTAACAGCTACAGTAATGTCCTTAAGAAAGGTCTTAACTTCTTCATTGCACGTGAAATAGTCCCCTTGCAGAGATTTTTCTAGAAAACAAAAAGATTATAATATTAAGATATTTTACATATTTGTTCAAATGCTACTTGCTTCACTCTTTATGATCGGTTCAAATGTTGAAACTTAGACTATTTTGAATGTCTATTGAATGTTGTGAAATTTCCTTTTAATGTTTCCTATTACATAGTGCACACACACACAACACACACACACAAACACACAACACTTGCATACACACATACATGCACACATACAATCCTTAAAGAAAATCTCTCATTAAATTCATTTTTGTAGATTATATCCTGTGATAGGAAGAAGAGACTTCAGTAAGATGAAATATTAATAAATAATTACAAATGAGAAAAAGCTAGCATGTCTGCAAATGTATGTTTAAAAATGTTTTATATCTACACACACATATGTGTGTGTGTGAATATATATATACATATATGAATAAATACATACATATATATATTATATAAAAATTACATTTGTGCCAGAAACACACAACAAATCACTTTAGTTAAGGTATCTTTTATGTCATGTACTTCTGTACAAAAATGTGAAGCAAAGACCAAGATTGCACACTCGCGAATGGGTAGTTACACCATTAGCCTTCCATCTTCCCCTCTTTGTTCATCAATGTACTCAAAGACGTCTCCCTTTACCTTCACCTCTGTAAACAGCAAGTACTAAGCAGAGAACATTGTGAAATTAAGCAAAGATAGTAAAGGCAAGATATATACTGAATAAGAATGACAAGAAAGAATCAAAGGCAAAGAATCGAGAAGAGCAAGAAACCTCTGCAGGTTGTAGGCCTGTCCCATGTGTGTGAGATCATTTTTCTTGTGCTTCATCGTTATTTATCTACATTATCCAATGCTTGTTTTTCTCTTTGTCACTGCTTAGAGTTGACGCTGAGACTTCCTTCATGCTAAGACAAGTGATCTATCACTGAGTCACAAACCCAGAGCCCTGTACTGTCAAATATTTTTTATGACAAAGAATGTTTGAGAATCTAAGACTCATCTATGACTTTTGAGATTATATTTTACATGCAGAGCCCCAGACATAATCAGTATTAGATTGCAGGATTAGAACCAACCAGTAGGATTTGGGGGCCCATGCACGTGTAGCCGTTTCCTCCTCTCAGTAGAATGAGTTGTAGCATCTATCCCGGTTCAGGGAACATGGACTCTCTTAGAGAACTATGCTCTGTCTAGTTATGTATCTCAGAACATGTATGCTAAACAAGGCAAGCATGTACAGTCTCCTTTCTTTTTTCCTTTATGGAAAAAGTGAGCACATGTTTATTATTCTCAAAATATGCTGGAGTGGTAGACTTTCTAACTAAACCAGAGAAGAAATCTATTTTAGATGAATTTTATTCTAGATAACTTTAGTTGAGCTAGACTGGTCTTCAACTTGCATCAGGCGGGTGATAACTTGCCCTTGATATGTTGCTTCACCTCACAAGTCCTGGGATTCCCACATAAAGTTCCTTCCATAAGAACTTCCTAGGGCTATGACATGCTTCCCAGACATGGCATGGCACTTCAACTACTGGGCATGTCAACTGTCACACTAATTGAGACAACAACTGGTCAAATTGATACAAATGGATCAATTAAGTGGGAGTGGAGATAGGAAAAAAGGTGGAAAGGCATGTTTTAGGGGTTGTTGAAAGGTGACAGGCAGTAGATAAGATTCAAAAAAATCTTCCAAGTCAAAGTAATAAATACTCTAATAATACATTGAAGTACAGGTTGAGCATGCAAATTATTTAGAGATGAAATGAAAAAATTCAAGCTCAGAGTTCTAAATATAGGTCGCAGAGTTAGAAATTCAAGCGACAACATTTTACATGGAAATACTTGCCTTCATTACAAAAAGTTTTGCATGTAAATTTCAGTCTCTAGAAGTGAAAGAGTGACATTAAACTTCAGCCATCTAAGAAAAGCTAAGGTATATTTAAGCATACAATGATCTTAACGAAATATGGTAATTGAAAGCAAATGCTCTTAAGCCTAAACACCTTTGTTCTCACAAGAATGCCATTCCTAACCGATTGTGATTTCTAACAGAATAAGTGTTTTGAGTACTTTGAATGGCTGTGACCTTAATCCTAAAGAACATAGGATGGATATTTTTCTTGGGTTAAAGCAGGTATCACTTATGGAGATAGTTTAGCCTTGTATTTTGGATCTAGTTCTAGTGGATAGCCTCAGCCTTGTATTTTGATCCTAGTTCTACCCTCCTGGGAGGGGCTGCAGAGGATGATTGAATCTGTACACAGGTGTCGTCTTGTAAACCTTCTGTCCAATTAAAACCTGTAAAAAAAGGCTAAAGCCAGAGATTGGGCAGTAGAAGGGGAGGCGGAGAAAAAGGCTTAGGGGAGGAGAGAGTGAGAGGAATTCGATATAAAAGGAGGCAGAAGCAGAAGCAGAGAGACAGGAGAAGAAGAGAAGAAGTAGAAGCAGGAGGAAGCAGACAGAAGGAACTGGAGATAGAAGGAAGCCGACTACGACTACGGAGGAGCCTGAGCTTGGAGGACAAGGACGCAGCCTGGGATAACCGCAAGTTATAAGGGATCTCATAGCCAGGGATTAGAGTAGTGTAGTGGTAAATCTGCCCAATCTAGGCATGTTATTTATACCATAATTATTGAGTTGTGTCTTCTTTTACTGGTCTCCTTCTGGTAGGAGATTTACCTCGATAAATTTGGCGGTTTTCAATAATTTCTTCCACTACACCAGTCCATCATGGTGGAGAAGGTAGAGCAGAGGTACCTCGGTTCACTACAGCAGGGGCTTGAGAAAGATGTTCCCAAGAACCCGAAAGATAGCACGAACTAGAGGCTGATTAAAAATCTTCAAAGTCCTCTCCCATTCTCCTCAGTGACAGGCGTCTCACTGAGCCCTACCTCCTGCAGATTTCACAGCCTCTTAAACCCAGCCCGACAACCCGGAAACAGGCCTGTACAACAGGAGCCTGTGGGAGACAGAGTCAAAGCATATCAGTATGTTAGCCTGATTCTACAAAAGATAATTTTTGGTTCAAATCTCCCAAACGCTGCCTTTTATTTAATTTTCTTTGCCCATTACAACAAACAGGTGCCTCTTAAGCATTCCTTTTCCTACTTGTCTTTTAAAAAGTCTCCAGTTTTCCATGGTAAAGGCTTGAAGGTGTTAAACCCATGAAGGAAAGATAAGAGGCTCAAGTGGAAAACAGACATGCAGGTCCCAGCTGATGGCCTGAGACACTCAGTGGTTATAGCAATTCATCAATCCAGATGCGCTTGAGCAGATACTATGAATGAACACTTAGCCCCTCCCTGTCACTCATCTCTCCCACCAATGAGGAACAGAAGGCTAGACCCTGGCCAGCAATGTCCTGGGTTTCAGGAGAAGAATGCCTGCTCAGGCTCCTGCCAAGAGCCAGACAGACCACCATCGCCAAGGGGGACGTGGCTCCCGGCCTCGGCCTCGGTGGAACTTCTTACCTACAACAAAGAGCTGCTCTAACGCATTGGCCGCTACGGAGGAGCCCAGGGTAGTGGGGAAGGTGCATAGCTCCAGGGACAGGCTTGTGGAGACCGAGGCTGGCCGCACCAACTTCTTGTTGACAAATCCCTGGTCGGGGGTCCAGGAGCGCAGGGCCATCTTGTTTGTTGATGCTGTCAGCACTAGGCAAAGTGAGAGGAACACTGTTGCCAGGGCAACGACGATGCTGACGCTGCCGTCTCCACGTGTCTCGTTGTGGCCCCCACCTGAGGTGGGAACCTGCTTTGGCTCTCTCTAACTTTACCCTCAAAGCCTGAGTGGTCCTGGTTGGATGACTATTCAGCAACTCCTTCGTATTCCTACCTTTCTTACAAGCTGTTTTCAGAAATCACAAGGACCACTTCTGAATACCTCCGGCCTCTCTGTAGAGTAGCTCTCTAAATCCGCACAGCGACTTCTAGAGTCAGTCTTAATTATATTCATTTTACAGAGAAGGAAACTGAGGTTTTGGTGACTAAGTGAATTTCCAAGGTCACAGGAAGACAACAGTGACTCTGAAGAGAGTCCACTGAATCATCACACCTGGGTTTTACCCTTCTCTATTCTGTTCCTGACCACAGTTTGATTTTTTACTATGTGAGCTAATTGATGACCTGCCAGGACTAATTTTTTTTTTCTGCATTTCCAGCATCAGACTCAGTGTTGAGTGTGATGATCAATTCTGCCTATCTTAGAGTCAACCAAGGCAATCGAACTCCCTGCTCCTTACCTAAAGTTTCTTTGCAGGTGATGAATTTGAAGTCATGCTGATTGTAATATTATCGTCTAACTATCTGATGCTTATTGTGTTTTCCATCCTGTCCTGAATCTCTCTCCCTTGACCCATTTAACCACTGCAGTCCTGTGAGGCGGTTATCTGGGCCCACTTTCCAGGGAGCAGCCAGAGCCTACCATAGCCCTCATACTGCAATGCCTGAAAGAGGCCTCAGCACATCAACAGTTGAAACAGCTGCAGAATCTAGACTATTTTTCACCCAGGCAAGGCTCATGCAGTCTGTGGGTACTGTCTTAGGTCCTTTCTTTTTGGAAGATTTGGTCTAACCAAATTCAGATCTGGTCTTGCCTCTCTGTGATCTTCACTTTGGAAGAGCCATTCCCCAAACTCTCTTATAGATTGATGTCTGGGTAAGTTCCACCAATAGGAGCCCCCAGGAAGAGATTAGAAGGTGAAGACGCCACTCTGCTTCCGTCCTGGGGAGAACTCATTTCCGCCACAATGGACCTCAGGTCAGTAGGTTTGGAACCTGAGAGTTGGCAGGAGAGGGTTCCAGAACTCTAACAGTTAGCAGATGCTTAGCACAAAATATGGGTATATGGGTACTGTCATGGTCTGGTGATTTTCTGACACTTCCCCCTTGGCTTCTATTATCTTTGTAGCACATTCCCTTTGTGAACTTTCTATCTGGAATTACACACATTGAACCATTCTAATCTGACCTCATATTCGTCTTTCCAATGACCCCATTCATATCATTGTTCTTCATTGTCTGCAAATACAGGCTAATCCCCAAGAGATTACAGACATCCTCCGAGTCTATTGAAATTATAGGTCTTCTGCTTTTTTTTTATTAATCTCTTTATTTCTCTTATCTGCAATATTTTATTCTCTCTGAACATATTTTTGAAGCATGTTCAATATCTCTTCCTGATGGATCATTTTTTTAAAAATGTAATTAGCTCCATTATTAAATTTTGAACTAGAAATCTAGACAAACAACATGAAGAAACACTTCATAAAAGATAAAACAGTTCCAGAAACACATTCAAAAAGATTTTTACCCACACTATCATTCAAATAAAACAAAAAAGGGCACTCGTTTTTACATTGTATAATTGAGGTTCAGAAGATTTAATTTAAAGTGTTGGTACTGAGAATGTAAATTTCTATTCCTATCTGGAGAACATCCATGAGGAGTCAACAATATAATGTCAAGAGTGGTGGTGATGTGGGTGTGTGGTTGGTTGTTGTGTCATGGTGGTGGTGTGTTGGGTGTTGCGGGTGTGTATGTGTTATGTGTGTATGGTGTGTGTGTGTGTGTGTGTGTTGGTGTGTGTGTGTGTGTGTGTGTGGTGTGTGTGTGTGTGTGTGTGTGTGTGTTACACATGCACAAGCTTTTGCATATGCTTTCCTATGGAAACCAAAGGTCAATGTTGGGTGTTTTCCTTAGTAGCTCTCCTCTTTATGTTTTGAGGCAGAGCCTCTCACTAATTGGAACTTGCTCTTTTGACCACAGTGGCTGGCCAGCAAACCACAGGGATCCTTGTATATCTCAACTCACCAATTCTGTGATTCCAGGGATGCACAACTACGCCAGACTTTATGTGGTACTAGAAATGCAAATCAGGACTTAGTGCTTGTGTGGCAACATTATACTGACTGAGGCATATCTTCAGCCCAAAGAATGGTCCTGAAAGAAAGCAACCACAATTGTGCCCAAGGATATATTACAAACTTGCTTGTTGCCACTTTATTTTATTAAAAAAATTATCAGTATGTGATATTTTCATACATGTATATCAATATGCATGTATAATACATGTATGTATAATGTTATAATATAAACAACAAAATTATATAAAGTCCAAAAGTATATGTATTAGGACACTGTTATCAAGTAACCCTTAAGGTGTCCATTTGTTGGGACAGTCTAGGAAGCAAGCCACTAAGTGGTTCAGAGCAGGGATCCTGATGGAATTAATTGAGCTCTATCCACTTACAGGATGGAGTGTTCCTAGAAATTGGTGGCCTCAACCAATGTCACTCATAACTCTAAAGGTGTGGAAGTAATAGTAGACCTTAGCTCATAGGATTGTTGGAAAGATTATCTGAAGTCAGTGATGATACATATGAGGTACCAAAACTGCCCAATAGATTAATATTGTAAAAAATTAGGAAGAATGCTTATAAATTTGCAAGTGCTTACACATATCTAAGGAAACATTTGAGTGATGTGAGTTAATTATGTTCATTGTAATGATGATCTTATCATTGTTTATATGTCAGAATCAACCACACAGGAGCCAAAGTAGTTTATTGTATGTCAACTACCCCCAAATAAAACTCTAACTCTGTCCATTAGTATTTCATGATAATATTTTGTAAATATCAGCACAATCTTATGAAAAATTTATAAAAGCTGAGTCCCATCTTTCTCCTGTTGTGATAAAATGCAAACTATTGACTTAAAAGGAAAAAAGGTCGATTTCACTCATACATAGGGTTTGTGCCCATGGTTGGCTGACTGGCTTTGGTGTCACTTGCTCTGTGGAAGGCAGAACATCATGGGCAAGAGGCTCACTTCATTGTGTCCAGGAGACACAGTGAGAGGGTAGGGTCCCGTATCCTTTGCAAGGGCACACCCTTAGTGACCAAACTTCCTTTTGCTGAGCCCTACTGTTAAGGGTTCTACACCTTCCAGGAGTATCACAGGCTGAGGACCAAGATTTCAAAACATGTGGCATTTCAGATCCAGTTTGTAGCACCTCAGACCCTGTCCCCTAACAAGCTAGACTGTAATCAAGTTGCACGGGCTGTAGATGATGTGAAAACAGAAAAGGAGCTCTCGATATTCTCAAGTTATAAAAGAAATCTTTGTACAACTAAAGGAGATCAAGGGGATACAAAGGAAAGGAAGAAGTAAAATTATCCCTATTCTCAGATGATATAATAGTATACATAAGTAACCCCCAAAACTCAACCATAGAACTTCTACAGCTGATAAACACCTTCATCAAAGTGGCTGGATACAAAATTAACTAAAAAGCAATAATAATCAGTAGCCCTCTGTGATGGTTTGTAAATGCTTGCACTAGGGAGTGGCACTATTAGGAGTAGCCTTGGTTGGAATGGGTGTGTCACTGTGAGCATGGACTTTAATACCGTTAGTCCTAGCTGCCTGGAAGCCAGTCTTCTCCTAGGAGCCTTCAGATGAAGATGTAGAACTCTCAGCTCTGCCTACACCATGCATGCCGCCATGCCTTTATGATACTGAACTGAATCTCTGAACCTGTAAGCCACCCCAAATTAAATGTTGTCCTTATAGGAGTCACCTTGGTCATGGTGTCTGTTCACAGCAGTAAAACCCTAACTAAGACACCCTCCTTTATATAAAGATAATCAAGTGGAAAAGAAATTAGGGAAACAACACCCTTTACAATAGCCATAAATAATATAAAGTATCTTGGTGTGACTCTAACCAAGCAAGTGAAAAACATGTATGACAAGAACTTCAAGTCTCTGAGGAAAGAAATTGAGGAAGATATCAGAAGATGGAAAGATCTTAGGATTGTGAAAATGGTCTTCTTACTAAAAGCAATTTACAGAGTCAATGTAATTCCCATCAAAATTACAACACAATACTTTACAAACGTAAAAGAGCAATTTTCAACTTCATATGGAAAAACAAAAAACCCAGAATAGTTAAACAATCCTGAAAAATAAAAGAATTTCTAGAGTTTATCACCATCCCTGACCTCAAGCTGTACTACAGAGCAATAGTGATAAAAACTGCATGGTATTAGTATAGGAACAGATATGTTGATCAATGGAATCAAATCAAATACTGTAAAATAAATCCACACACCAACAGTATGAACCCTTGGTGTTTGACAAAGAAGCCAAATCCATACAATGGAGAAAAGGAAGCATCAACAGATGGTGCTGGCCTAGCTGATGTCTGCATGGAGAAGAATGCAAACAGATCCATAGTTATCCCCTGCACAAAACTCAAGTCTAAGTGTATAAAAGAACTCAAATTAAAACCAGATACAATACATTTAACAAAACATAAATTGGGGAATAGCCTTGAACTCATTGGTACAGGAGGCAATTTCTTGAACAGAACTCCAATGACTCAGGCCCTCAGATCACAGTAAACGGAACTCATGAAATGGCAAAGCTTCTGGAAGGCAAAGGGCACAGTCAATAGGACAAAACAGCAGCCTGCAGATTGGGAAAGGAGCTTCACCAACTTTACATTTGACAGAGGGATAATATCTAAAATGTATTAAGAACTCAAGAAGTTAGACACCCGCAATTCAAATAAGCCAATTAAAAAGTGGGGTACAGAGCTAAACAGAGTTTGTGACAGAGAAATCTTCAATGGCCAAGAAGCACTTAAAGAAATGTCCAGTGCCCTTAGACATCATGGAAATGCGAATCAAAGTGACCCTGAGATTCCGTCTTACACCCATCAGAATGGGCAAGCTCAAACCCTCAAGTTTGAGCACAAGCTTTCGAGGATGTGGAGCAAGGAGGCCACTCCTCCTTTGCTGGTGGAAGTGAAGACTTGTACAACCACTCTGGAAATCAATTTGGTGGTTTCTCAGAAAACTGGGGATAGTTCTACCTCAAGACCCGCTATACCACTCCTGGGCATACACCTAAAATATGCCCCTACTGTACCACAGGGGCACTTGCTCAACTATGCTCATAGCAGCTTTATTCGTTATAGCCAGAAACTAGAAACAGCCTAGATATTCCTCAACTGAAGAATGGATAAAGAAAATGTGGTACATCTTCACAATG
Source organism: Mastomys natalensis (assembly GCA_021653895.1). NCBI lineage: Eukaryota > Metazoa > Chordata > Mammalia > Rodentia > Muridae > Mastomys > Mastomys natalensis. The sequence continues at coordinate 701,849 of JAJTUV010000491.1, read as the reverse complement.
GAATGTTATTCAGATATTAAAAACCAGGACATCATGGATTTTGCAGGCAAATGGATGAAATTTGAGAATATCATCCCGAGTGAGGTAACCCAGAGCCAGAAAGACATGTATGGGATGTACTCACTTGTAAGTGGACATTAGTCATAAAGTGCAGGACAACCATGCTATAATTCACAGACTCAAAGAAACTGGGTAATAAGGAGGTCTCAAGGGAGGATATCATAAATCTAACTCAGAAGAAAACTAAATAGTTATCAGGGGTGTATGGAGAGAGGGAACTGTGTAGGAGAGGGGGTGAGGAGGGAATGGAGATGGTGATTAGGTGTGGTGGGGGAGGAAGAGGGCTGGGAATGAGAATGGAAATTGGCAGACGGGGACATCTTTGGTGATTATGGGGGGGCGCTCTGCGATGGAAGAGGATATGAGGAGTCTACAGGGGTGACCCTAGCTGAGATTCCTACCAGAGGGTGATATAGAGACTGAAATGGCTACCTCCTGTAGCTAGGCAGGACTTCAGAGGATGGACGGGGAAGGGCATCAGTCCACCTACAAAACTTTCAGCCCAAAATTTGTGTCTGTCAACAATGATTGCAGGGATAAGCATGGAGCAGAGACTGAAGGAACAGCAACCAGTGTATTGCCCCAAGCTGAGACCCACGCCATGTGAGAAGCCAACCCCTGCACTGCTAATGCGCTTCTACTGGGCTTGCAATAAAACTAGTATGAATGTCTCCTGAGTGAGACTGAAGCTGTGTATATACCAAAACCCTCGGCTAAATAAGCGGCTTGTGGACCTGGGCCTTCCAATCATGACCTCTTTAACCTTAGGAAGTGCCGTGCACAAGGTGTAAGGGTCAGAGGTTTAGCACTGTGTTCATTCAAATATCTTGTGCTTATTTTATCAAACAAGGTATTGCCATAGCTGGAGCTTGTCATTCAGTTAAAAACTAACAGTCTGAGAAAACTGTAGTTGCTCAGTCCTGGAGGTCAGGTACCTCTGCAGGTCCAACTGGTGCAGAAAACCTGGAGGGTTTCAAGGGAGCTGCTGGTCCTCAGGCACTGATGGAAGGCCAGAAACACTGGTTCTAGGGAGGCAGCAGCAATAGCATGATCATCATCACCATCTCCATCATCATCATCATCATCCCATCACCTCCATCTCATCCACCATCACCTCCATCCCATCATCATCATCACCACACTCCATCTCATCATCATCACATCATCATCACCATCACCATCACACCATCTACCATCATCACCATCTCCATCATCATCATCACCATCACCACATCATCATCAGGGACAGCTGTGGTAGCAGTGGCAGTTAACTCAGGTGCGACAGGGATCCAAACAAGGAAAGGGTGGGCAATCTTCCTTTTGACCTGTCCTTTTCTATTTGGGCTGCAACCAAGGTGCTGTCCACATTTGGGGTGGGCTTTCCCCCATCAATTAAGGCATTTAAGATAGTTCCTCAGTGGAGGCCCCTGATTGGCTGGTTCTAATATGTATTAAGGCCAGTTACCACAATGCTTAAAATACTGTTGAAGAGATGACAGAAAAATTAATGTATTTGTATATTTTTAAAACATAGAGTTTGGCTTTATTAGAAGTACAGGACAGAAACTGAAGGAGGGGCGTTTGCAGACCATTCCACTGGGTATCCATCCCATATGCAGTCACCAAAGGTAGATGCTGATGTGGATGTCAGGAAGTGCATGCTGACAGGAGCCTGATATAGCTGTCTCCTTAGAGGTCTGCAAGAGTCTGACATATGCAGAGACAGATGCTCACAGCTAACCATCAACTGATCATGGGGTTCCCAATGGAGAAGATAGAGTGAAGACTGAAGGAGTTGAGAGGATTCATGACACCATGAGGAGCCCCCAGGGTCTAAACCACCAGCCTGGGAGTGCTTAGGAGGGACTCATGGCTCCAGCTATATATGCAAGGAGCTATTTATAAGTGGGAGAAGAGATCCTTGGTCCCATGAAGGCTGGACATCGTGGGGGGTGGTATTCGAGGGTGGGGAGGTGAGGTATGGGGGAGGGTGGGTGAGGGTACACCAACGTGGAGGCAGGAGGAGGGGGGAAGGGATAGGGAGTTCCTGGGAGGGAAGGGGGAAAAGGGGGTAAGGGGAAAACATCTGAAATGTAAATAAAATTTCCAACAAAAAAAAAAGGAAAGGAAAAAAAAAAGAAAGAAAGAAAAGGGAAACTACAGAGGAAAAAGGCATCTCCGCAATCTACACTAACTTCCTATCTCAGCCAATGTCCTAAGTAGGGTCACAATTGCTGTGATGAAGGGCCATGACAAAACAGTTTGGGAAGAGAGGTTTATTCGACTTACACTTACACGCTGTAGTTCATTATTGAAGGAAGTTGGGACAGGAACCCAAACAGGGCAGGGAACTGGAGGGGAGGAGCTTGCGTTGTCGACATACAACTATCCAGAACAGAAAATATGGAAGTCAAAAGCGATGGATCACAACTGTAATCCCAGCACTTGGGAGGCTGAGATAGGAAGAGGCCAGCCTGGGCTACAGAGAAAAGTCCAATCTCTAAAATTGTCATTATAGCCATCAATTAAAAAAAAAAAAAAAAAAAAAAACCACTAAGTAGGCAAAAGCTGTCATTCTACTGATCTTTATAGATCCCTGCCCCCATGGATTTTTTTGGAATCATCTTAAACTGTGCATAACATTTGAGTCTGTGACCTTTTACACCAAGACATCCCATGCATGTGTAAAAGGGTAACTCTTAGCCAGCCTGTTTTCAGGTTCTGAGTATGTCTCAGCTCTGGTAATGAGCTCCTGGGATTAATGAATGAGTCACTGTGTTTTCCCTGCTCTGGCTTCCTTTCCCATCACACTGTGGATGCGTGTTCTAGATCAGGGGAGCTGTGCATATAAAATTAAGCCATTACATAAAACTCCTTAAGATTTGTGCTTTTCTCCTGTCTCTGTTCACAGCAGGATCATTATGTAACACCTACATTCATCCCGCTCTAGCTGGGAAGGCCCAATGGGAAAAGAGCCTGGAAAGATTCCTGCAATTAAATCTGTAGATCTCTTACATTCTTCCATAAATATCCCTTGATGGCTCATACATGTTGCTGGGTTCCTACTGACAGAAATCAAAGTCTGGCTGGGGAAATAACGGTTCTTAAGACGTAGAGACTTAGAAGACTGGAGGAAAGGCTTCATGTACAGAGCCCAACTTACAAACCAGAAGGCAGACCTCCTATCCTTGCTGTGGCTTCTACCAACTGTGCAAACATTGAGATCCAGTTTTCGCCTCAGGAAAGTAATATAGACCCTTTAATCTTAAGGCTTTTGAAATTTTAGTTAGAGGTGTTTATGAGAAATTCACTCTACACTGTGCCTGGCTGGAGACTATGTTAGTCCTATGAATTTTCATTTCAATAGTCTCAAAGTAACCTTCTCGACTAAGAAAGTACGTCGATTGGCTGAGATATGTATCATGTATAATGTCCAACTTAGAGATTAAAGAACAAAATTTAAAAACAGGTCTCATTTTTTTCCCAGAAAACATAAGACAGGTAGAGACCTTTTGACTAAACAAATACATACATACATACATACATACATACATACTACATACATACATACATGGGATCCTCGGGGAGCTGCATTTTCTGCTGGGGACACGCTCTGTGCCCTCGCATATAATGGCCTCTCTTTCCTAACCAGGGAAGTGAGACACGCACAAGCCATACCACAAAGAACAGAAAGGCAGACAAGAGAAATCTGTCCTGGGGATATTATCTTGCGGAAATTCTCCCGTAACTTTCAAGCACTTGGGCATAGGTATTGACAGAATGAGCACTGCGGAATTTCTAGGAAGTCTGATGGATCGCCCCCTGAGAAGATGACCAGTTCTGCCTGCCTTGTATGACTTCACTCTAGAACAGTGGTCCTCAACCTTCCTAATGCTGCGACCCTTTAATACCATCATTCCCCATGTTGTGGTGACCCTCAGCCATAAAATTATTTCATTGCTACCTCGTAACTATAATTTTGCTATTGTTATGAATCATAGTGTAAACAATTGTATTTTCTGATGGTCTTAGGCAACCCCTGTGAAAGGCTCAGTCTACACCCAAAGGACTCTCGACCCACGGGTTGAGACCCCGCTCTAGTAGGATCACATACCATGGTATTCAGTCCTTGGGGGAATTCATGTGCTGAGGCTCCACACTTGCTTTGTGTTTCAGAAACATGAGAGAGGTAAACCAGAAGCTCTGATGAGCTCATGCCCAGAGACAGGGAAGGAAACACTGTCAGATTCAACTTTAATTTTCTAAGTAACCCTTGAGTATGGTACCTGAAATGATTTTTCATGATAGTTCAGGAATCAGTGAAAGGTACGCATGCTGGACTTCCTCCTAAACCTTCCTGGCGCCTTCCTCTGATGAGCGAGCACCATTTGGCACTAGGTGGCTAGAAATCATAACAAGCTTAACTCTGATGTGTCAAGGAAGACCATCAGTATAAAAATGCCCAAGTGATCTTTATTCAAATGGTACATTTCCCAGCTGAATTATAACTTAATTGGGATGTAGATGTGATTGAATAGTCTCAAATACCCCCTCATTTAAATACGAGCACAGAACGAGCAAAAGAGATGTCCTACCCCACCACCTTTACTGCTAGAAGCTCCATGAATGCTCCATGAAGCATATAGCACCTTGTCATGTGTTTGCCTCGGCCCGCTTACCTCCTTCAGAGGTGGCCAAGGTTTTATGGTTCACAGCCGGAACCGTGTCGTGTCATTTGCTCTGGGCTCCTGGCAGCTCTTGCTGCCTCTCTTACCTGCCCAATCTGTCCACTATCACGTTAGCTAGTGTTCCCTATATATGACAACATGTGACATGCCCAAAATCCTATCAAATCTTACATTCATGTCAATCATTTCTGTGAGCCTGATATTTCCTCTCAGGCCTCTTCTCCACCACCACTACCAAATGCGCTGCCTGATTAGAGGCTCTCAGTGAATGGGAAAGGAATTCTAGACCAACTGGAAAAACGAAATCCTGTCATCAGTAAATACTGATGGTCAGTTCTGTAATAAAACCACCTAGATTCTAGGTTCTAAAAGAGGAGACTGGGTTCTCAAAGGCTTGAGATTGGAAACCTACAGAAAGACTAATCCTTTTATTGATGAATATACTGTGTTTTTTTCTTTGGGTGTCGGGATTGAAGCCAGGTCCTCACCAGGTAAACATATGATCTGTGACTGAGATATACAAGCTTAGCCCAAGAAATCATCTTCTGATCATTAAACATTAAAAAAAGAATAATAATGAGGCACCAATTTAGGCTTATCTTCCTTCCCCAACCCAGTTCTTCTGGGCTTTCCAGCTGGAAAATGGTGTATTCTCTCACTCAGCTGGCCTTATAAAGCTCTGGGGTTACGGAGAAGGACAGTGAGTTAGTTGCCTAGGGTGTGAAATACAAACAGAAAGCCATTCTCAAGGAAAACTTTGGTCCTGAAACTCCACATCAAATCAATCACCAACTTCCATCCAATCATCGATCTGCATTATATTAAGGTACACCCCTACTCATGTGAGTGTCATGTTAGTCAGGAGAAAGGTGGACACTGATGCCTCCTTTCCTTTGTCACCATGGCTCCATTAATATCTGTTCGTGCTAGAATCCTGTTACAGTGATCTCCTATACCAATCTCCAGTGCCGGGCAACACTACTGTGTTTATGTGACCCAGAATTAAAGCCTAAAGCCCCAAATCCTCCATTACCTTCAATGAAAGTATCTACTTGGCATTGCCATTTCTGCAAGCTCCACCCACCCAGCTTGGCTTACTGCTGACTGTTTTCTACATATACCATATTCTTCCTTGTCTTGGTTCCTTCTGTATGTGCTTCCTTAATCCTGCTGAAGCTCAGAACCCGGCCACACAGTTCAGCTTCTCTGAGCATCCTTCTCTGGGCTGGGCTTGAACGGCACCTCTGGTTTCATGGTATCCTTTGTCTAGTTAGTGCTTGCACATAAGCACTGTCCTTCTACCCCAACGGAGAGGCCAGCTTCATGGACGTTTCCACGATGTAAAGACGCCCTTGCTGTTTTTATGCCACTTTGCTAAATAAATAAATAGACCCAATTTAATGCCTGAGGGAAGTTTTTTTTACGATGTCTCCTTCCATTGACTGTCCTTTCAACCACTGCTTTCCCATCTCTTCCTCTTTGACTTCAGTGTCTACCCAGGAACTAGAACAGATAAAGGGAGGACTGAGGATGAAGCCCAAGAGAGAGCTTTACTTGCACGCATGAGCTCTGCTCCCCAGTACCACACACACCAGCCATGATGCCACTCACCTGGAATCTGAGCACTTGGAAGGTAGAGGCCAAAGGATCAGGAACTCAAGGTCATCTTTGGCTACATAACAGAGTGAGGCTAGCCTGAACTACAGAGAACCCTGTCCCCACTCCCTCAAAAGTGCAAACAAATTTATTTTACAAGAGGTCAGTCACTGAAAAATTTAGTGTGGGGGTACAGGAACTGTGGACTTTGACCCAGTGCCTTATTTATTCTGTTCTGTACACGCAGGATCTCAAAGGGTTTATTCTGTTCTGTACTTGACAACCAACAGGGTGAGTTCATGACCTCTCCAATGGTTTTACACCAGTGCTGGGCTTTACAAGATGATGCATGTTTATGTAAGAATTCATACCACTTTCAGGCTTCTAGAAACTGAAAAAATCCACACTGATCCATCAGAGTACAAGATAAATATTCTTTCCATGGTGATATCTAAAATGAACACAATAAAGCTGTAACCCAGTCTGGGGCTAGACCCTGTGGTTCTAAGAGATGGGAGCAAGTTGAACACCTGACCTTAGTCCTCCTGGCTCCTCCTCAAATGACTTCCTCTTCATGACTTTTTTGGCTTTTTCATTTTCAAGATTATCAAAGACAGGGAGAGATGTTTACATTTAGTCACATTTATTGATGCATTCAGTATCAAGTACATAAGTGCAAATATCCAGAGTCTGTGATTGAGTCCATTAGGAACTACAGAGGAAGTAATACAAATTGTAATAAAGTCAACATGCTGGCACTTTTAGTTACCATACATGTAAATCAGCCCAGGCATCCCATACAATAAAAGTACTGTGCGTTCATTTTGGATTTATTCTTTAATTTGATCATTCTAAGTTATACAAAACGGAACACCATATGTACGGTCAACTGTTTCATTAACTTTTATGTTTTCTGTGTGGGGAAAAATGCTAAAACATTGGCCTACAACTCTATATAGTGTTATAAGAGATGAATCCAACCAGCAACCCAAGGACATGATAAGCGATCCACTATGTGTCAGCGCACTTGGCAAGAAAGGCCTAGCCACAGGACGGTAGAAGCTACAGAAGCATTGCAGAAGGGAGGACATCAAGGGATAAGGGGAACGTGAGCTCTCACCATCATGCACTTTTTTCTTTTTTTTTCTTTTTTTTTAGCAACACAAAATTAAAAACCACATCTAACACACTCTATACTTTAGTGGTTGACACGGGGGTGGGGGGGGACTCAAATATCCTAAGAGTACAGGAAGAGCCTGGAAACACCTGTGTCAAAGTTTGCCTCTAAGATTATGGTACCGGGAAAGGGAAACAATCAATTCGAAGTAACGAGGAAGAAGAGAGCTGTTACCACTCCAGACACCCCCATTCATGTCCGGCTTCTTCTGGGGTAACCATCTACTCGGCATGCCTCTTGGCGCCGGGGATTTTAGCCTGGATCCTACGAAGGCAAAAATCAAAGGGTTACATTGCAAACGGTATCCATGAAATCACTTCGTGCATTCATTATGTGGCTTTACTGAGTAGTTAAATAGCAAATTTCTAGTAAATTCTAGAAAACATAGTGTTCTATGTGGGTCTCTAGAAACACTTATAAAGCAATGAAAAGGAACTGAAAGTTGAATGGGGCCCAGAGCTGTGTTCTCTGAGCACAGCTTTTTTGTAGATGGGGTGGCCAAATTGACTTCTTTCACAGCAACAGAGATTATGATGGTCATCACTGGCTACTTAGTCCTGAGCACTTCTGAAAGAGGAGGAGGGCTCAATGGCTTTACCAGGAGACAAAGATAGCTGAGGTATCTCTTCATCACACTGTCACGAAATACCCAGAAGTGGAATGAAGCCTGGGTTCTAGTTCCAGATAGAAAGTCGTGTGTGTGTGTGTGTGTGTGTGTGTGTGTGTGTGTGTCTGTATATGTGTGCACAAGATGCGTGCTGAGTCAACAGGCCAATTTCTGGTGATGTTCTTCAGTTGCTTTCCACCTTGTCTTTTGAGACAGGATCTGTCACTGGCCTGAGGCGTGCTGATTAGGCTGGGTTGGCTATTGAAGTCCAGAAATGGGCCTGGCTTTGTCTCACCAGCACCAGATTATAAGTGATCACTATCATGCCTGATCTATTTTAGCTTGGTTCTTATGCTTGCATAGCAAAGAGTTTACTGATTGACATTCCTCCCTAGAAAATTATCTTTAACATGTGGGTGACCAGATACCATCAAAGGTCCTAAAATTCTGTACTGCAGCCATTGTCCTGGTGTATCTGTTATCATTTTAGGATTCTAGAAAGTTTCTGTTTATTGATCTGAAGCCTCATGAGTTCAGCTTGAAGATTAGAACTGTCACTCTGCATAGGCAACCTTCAACATACTAGAATTTAGAGGGACAAGGGACTTCCCCTGGAGCTTTCCTTCTCATGGGATTGGAGAGATGAAATAAACAAGAAGACAGATGTTCAGGTAGTGACAAATGCTATAAAACAATACAAGACAGCACAATAGGAAGTGAGGGGGAGTTGTGGGGAAGTAGGTGGAGCCCACTTTAGAAATAATGATCTAAGAAACAGATGCCCTAAACACAGGCAGAAGCCAGCCAGCAAAGATCTGGAGGCTTCAGGCAGAGAAAGCAGAGTACCAAGGCCTGCAAAGGAGCTTAGCGTTGAGGGGGCAGGACTGAAAAGCAGGCAGTAACCCAATGGTGTTAGAACTTAGGGAGTATGGTACAGGGTTTAAATTCTATTCTCGATGATGGGAAGCCATTGATAAACCAGGAAAAAAGGATGATGTAATCTGATTCATATTCTTTAAAGAACTACGATGATCATGGTGTGAAAAATAGAGGGAGATGGGAGAAGAAACAATCCTGGAGGGAAAACAAGTCACAGGGGTAAGGTGCCAGATGGTGATGGCCAGGTCCATGTGGTAGACACCAAACAGGAGTTGAACAGTCTTGAGATCTAAGTTGGAGATGGGACTGGAGAGCTCTGTTGATGGACTGACTGCGAATGGGCAGGACAATGGGCAAATGAGGTAGACTGCTTGCTTTATGGCCTGAGTAACGGTGAGTATGATAATGGCGTTCATCAAGATGGCCAGGACAGACAGCAACCAGGCTCTGAGGTCTAACAGCACGATACTTGGCCATGTGGGTCTGAAATGTCTACGGGGCATGCAAGGGGAAGGCATCTAATAAACAGGAAGTAAAGATGAGTGACAGCACAGGAGGTCAGGGTGAAGACACAGTACAGAGTCCTTGATCTGGAGCCAATGTCTGAGGCCATAGGGGCCAGCTGAGAGGTTGGTGGGAAGAAAGGGACCCAGGGGAAACACAAGTGACAGTGGCCGACTGACTTCTGCTTGGATACTTGACTGTCAGGTAGACCAGTGCTCCATAAGAAAGTGACTTCCTTGGTAGATGACTTTATAATTCTTGCTACATTCCCTCCTGTATCACATGAATTCAAAAGTTGGAATTTTCACTCACTGTTCTAGAAAAGGAAGTAAGGCAGGAAGGCAGAAAGGAAAGGAGGAAGGAAGGAAGGAAGGAAGGAAGGAAGGAGGAAGGAAGGAAAGGAGGCAGGGAGGAGGGGAGAGGAAGGAAGGCAGGGAGGGAGGGAGGGAGGCAGAGAAGAAGGGAGGAAGGGAGGCAGGGAGGCAGGGCGGAAGAGAGGGCGGAAGGGAGAAAGAGGGAGGGAGGGAGGAAGGGGAGGGAGGGAGGAGGGAGGGAGGGAGGGAGGAGGAGAAGGAAAGGAAGAAAGCAAGTCAACTCCTTCCTTCACAGAGATGCAAGACTTGATGCTTGAAGATGGCTATTGCATCCTTTCAAGGGTAATCATCTGTAGTGAGTGATGTTGGGTCGCCATGGGTCATTTCTGCCAGATCGCCAACACCTCGGTACCCTGCTCATCTCTGTGGCATTACTTGGGGGTGTCAGTGAATGCTTTAAAATGTTCAATTCTGCCACACCTGGTGGTGCAGCTACTCACGAGGCTGAGGCAGAGGCATGTTCAAGGCTAGCCCTTGCAATTTAAGACTCTGTCTCAAAATCAAGAGTGAAAGGCGTGGGGCCGTAGCTCAGTGGTAGAGCACTTACACTAGTGAGCCCCAGGATCAAGCCATGGTGTCCTGACGTCTGTTGGACCCAGACATGGAATGACTAATAGGGGATAATAGTGAGATTTGGGGTCAGTCTTGCATCAGTAGCATCTAAACTTGCACCCACTTTAAGGAAATGCCGCAGCACATCACTACCCCATACTTGGCTGGGGCTGATGAGCCAATTCAAACTTCCTTCTGTATCTCAGCCCCTTTCACATCCTCTATTAGGAGACAAGAAACTATCTATGGAGTTTTCTCTATTAGGAAAGCTGACTGGGGAAATTTAAACACAGGACTTTTCTTCCCTTGATGCTTTACTTTCTCATTCCGGTTTAGGATTGTAACTTAGTCAAGATCTCTGAGTTCATTTTGAATCTTGAGCTAGCCCTCTTCCGAAGTTTCTTCATGCCACCTAGAGCTTTGGTATTTATCTTTGATTTATCTCTACACGGTCATGAGAAGTAATGAGGCTGAAGGTGACGAGTCCTGGGCCACATTACTTCATCCCAGGCAGATGTGTGATAGACTAATGGCGTCAATTTCCATTACTATTTCAGCCTTCTGTGGGGGGGGGGGAGTCTATAAATGGCATGATCCCCTTATTATATGGCTCCATTTTCTATACAAGGATGTAAGAAAACTTGACCAGTGCCCTATGAAGTCAGAACAGCTGTGGCCAGAGGAATCCATAGCCTCCTCCATTTAGTGACAACATTCTGAATGCCTCCATTTTACTTGAAACTGGACATTCAATTCTTTCTTCTCATTTGAAAACTAGGACACCTCATGGTTAATTTTGTTATTCAGGGAGCTCCAGTCATGGAATTATTAAATAATGCCCAGAGATGTTAGACATAAAACTGCAGGCTACAAGGCCCTTAGTCTGTAACCCACCGACTCTATAGGAGCCTGTAACCCACCTGACTCTACAGGGGCTGTAACCCACCTAACTGTATAGGGGCTGTAACCTACCTGACTCTATAGGAGCCTGTAACCCACCTGACTCTACAGGAGGCTGTAACCCACCTGACTCTACAGGAGGCTGTAACCCACCTGACTCTATAGGGGCTGTAACCCACCTGACTCTATAGGGCTGTAACCTACCTGACTCTATAGGGAGCTGTAACCCACCTGACTCTACAGGGGCTGTAACCCACCTAACTGTATAGGGGCTGTAACCTATCTGACTCTATAGGAGCCTGTAACCCACCTGACTCTACAGGAGGCTGTAACCCACCTGACTCTATAGGGGCTGTAAACCACCTGACTCTATAGGGCTGTAAACCACCTGACTCTATAGGGGCTGTAAACCACCTGACTCTATAGGGAGCTGTATGGAATTATTAAATAATGCCAGTGTTAGAATATGCTATGGAATCTTTTCCAGATTATAGAAGGCTGTAACACTGCTCTATAGAGTGCACCTGATAAGTGATATTCTAATTTGACTCACACTTAATTCTTTATATATTAGTCTTGAAGGCCTCATTTCCAGCGTAAGTTTATTAGCCAGCCCGTGTTGCTTAACTGTCCCAGCTCACATATCTGAGCTTACTCCACTGAGGCGTTGGAGCTATCTTTCGTATAGCTGTAAAGAAAGTTGTCACTGGGTGCAGGCTTGAGTCTACAGTGGTGGCCTAGTCTAGTCTCGTCTCAGCCTTTCTCTCTCTCTCTCTCTCTCTTCTCTCTCTCTCTCTCTCTCTCTTTCCCTCTCTCTCTCTTTCTCTCTCTCTCTTGTATATGGATGAAAATGTGATCAGTCAGCCCCCTGCTCTGTCTGGCTCTCTGACTATCTCCATGCCTTCCCCACTACGATGGACTCTCTGGATGGAACCTAAAGCCAAAGCACTCATCCCCTGCAAGCAGCCTTGGCCACGGCTCTATCACAGTGAGCATAAGTTCCATGAGAACAATGCAAGCTCCTTTTCTGGAATTATCCTGACATGCAATTAGAACTTCAGAGGGTAAAGCGGCCTAAGCAGAGATATCCTATGACATTTCTCTCGGGCTTTGGTGCTAGGCAACACAGGCTATTGATGGACTCTTGGTTTTTCTTTTCTGGCAAGAACTATACAACTTACCCAGTTTCTCTTTTTGCTTTGGCCACCAGGAATGCAGCCAACCTGATTTAATTTTAACTATAGAAGCACTATTCCCATGGGTGACATGTTGTTTTCACAGCTTTGAGTTTCAACTATAATCTAACAATTAGACTATATACGGATGTACATGCATATTTATTTTGAATTGTGATAGCCTCCGAGGTTATAGGCGTGTTTCTAGCCTCTCCCTTCACTAAATGATTTCCACACAATGCAATCCCAATGACATCAGCCCACTGGTCAGAAACACCACGGGACGTTCCATGAGTGCTCGTCTCCTGGCCTTAGCCTTCCTGTCTGTATTCTTGCCTCTCATTAAGCTGCAGGACAGTGGCCAGCGCAGTTCCTGAGCATGATCAAGCTTTCTGTGCCTTTCTATGTGCTTAGACATTTCTTCTTGCTGCAGTGTCTTTCTCCCTATCCTCTGCATGATGCTTATCCCGCTTCAGGGCCTGGGCCAATGACGTCCTAAGGGCTTTCCAGTCTCCACTCTCAGAGACGCTGCTTCCTCATTGCTCCAACTTTAGGATTATACACAGCTCTCATGTAGCGTTTACCTTACCTCATGCTTACTCCTTTATGATTTCAGTTATACCAACAGGCTGGGGACCCCTGCTGAGTTGGACTCAACCATCTTCATGCCTTCTGTGTCACCATAGCAACACAGGTGATATGTATCCAATTCTCACTCCACCCCATTCCCACCCTCACCAACAAAATTAGTAGATATGATTTCCTCAAGATCATCTAACTGAATATTGTACAATTTCAGTACAAAACTTCTAGTTCCAGCTGCCAAATTAGCACCACTCAGATTTTCTGGTGCTATAATTTTTAAACATAGCTTCCCAAGAGTTACCTAGGGGCTTCACTGAAATGCAAATTATATATCATCCACCCCAGAAATTCTAATACTATAGGCTTGTTTGGATCTCTCGAGTCTCTTGCCTTTGAACTGACTCTTGACTTCAGGGCCAGCACTTTTTGTTCTATGTCATTCTGCCATTTCTTCACATTGAACAATGGCTGTTTCATTCCACATCTATTTATTTTCATTACACTGGCGACACAGGGGTCCCAGGGGGATGTTTTCAGGCATTATGAAATGAACTGAGAATTGCCACATTTCCAAACTGAGCATGGAACCCCAACATAGCTCTGTATGGCTTTAAGGGTGTGTGGCGGGAGGGGTGGTGCTCAGGGAAAGTCAAATGTTCTGCTCATGGTGCGAGGACAGCAGCTGCAGGCCTGGGCAGGGCGGGCAGGGCAGAAGGACGCACAAGCAATGGCTCTCTCTATGGTTTTGTTATCACCGTGCTGACTGAGGCACCTAAGTCTGACCGTCACATAGCCTCAGCCACGTAATTATCTGATTACTAAGTGGAGTTAATGTTGACAGGGTCCGATCCTGTTGTGAAGTGAGTCTGCAGCTGAAGGACAGTCCAACATTTAGGTTAAAAGATCCTAGCAATGAAACGCACTTGTCATGGCGGGCGGCTACAAGCCTTAAAAACGTGAAGGCGAGAGCCTTGGAAATCGCTACGCTAAATGGCCTTGTTAGCTGTGGACGTGGACGCCTGACATTGTCATCTCTAAGTATCTTACAGGCAGCTCCATAAAGCAGGCTCTGTGAGAGGCAGAGGGTTAAAAACAGCAGTGGCACAAACCAAATACAAACTTGCACAGACAAAGAGTATAGCAAAAATATGTAGGTAGCAGACTATTCACGCATTCTGAAGCTTTAATGTGACTTTACTGGTTTAAAATCGGTAGTGTCCGCTGTTCAAAAGGCTGCAGGTGTTTATTACATGTTTTCATTTCAATGTGACTTTTAACATTTTCTGAATTAGGGTTCTTTTCTTCTCCCCTCCATCTTGTTCTTGAACATGGGCCAGCCCTTGGGGGGAAGTTTAGCATTACTAAACTTGTTAAAATAGGTTCATTATGATCTCTGAAATAAGCTATTCACGATTTTATTTAATTGAGGGTTTGAAAGTCATACTTATTTTTTAAAAAAAAAAAACTTTAATTGAGACGAGAGTGAATGTACGACTCAAAAGAGTAAAATATAACTCAAGCCTATTATTTCTCTACCTCTTCATTACATCTAACCAATCCACGCCCATGCTTGCTTCAGACTGAGGCTCCTTCTCATGAACTGCTATGTAACTTACTTTGCCACGACGGTGTTTATGTGAGTCCTCACAAGTCCCAGATATTGGTCAACCTGTGCCTACAAAGAGAAAGAAATCATGAGCACACCCAACGACCATGAGGGCAAAATTTCACAAGAATGTCTGACCCCCTGTACAACTCACCTGGTGCTTAACGTACACAACAGGTAGAGTAAACATGGAAACCACGGCTGGAGAAACAATAAAAAAAGCAAACAAATATACCATTAGAGCTCTGAGAAAGATCAGCAGAAACAAGCTTACGGATACATTTTGCATAGTCATGAGACTGTAGGCATTATTTGGGAAAAACAGCATTATAGATCAGAGATGACAGGGCATAAGAAACCAAATATAATAATGATATATCTGTAGATAATGAGGGTACACTGTGCCCTTTCAAGATGGCAGCTGGCCCACCCATAGCTGCCACTGTAGATGTACATATACCAGAAGCAGATTTAATGATCTGGTTGGAGGAAAAAAACACTGAAAAGTCCATTGTTAATTGAACTACATGATACTCCCCACTTGGGAAAATCTAGTGTTTATTCCTACCAATCTACCAAGAAGCTAGAAGCTGACAGCCGTGGAAGCACCATATCCCAGCAGTCCATGGAACACAGGGAGCCCTTACCCATAAGCAGCAGGGTCAGGCCATTGAAAAGCGCGCCAACGTAGGTCAGGAGCCACATGAGGACTGCAAACTGGAGACAGAAAGGTTGTCAGAGAGCTCACCACAGCCCTCCCAGATGGGCTCCATGCCGTTCCTGGGTTAGGATCTGAGTTGTTCTAGCTAACATTTCAACTTTTCCCCCTGAAGACCAGAATGAGCCACAACAGGAAATAGATTCCTGGGAAATGGTTTTGACAGGAAGTAAGAGTGTAGTAAACTATCTGAAGTTCACCATCCTGGTCCCTTGTGACGTTGTTCAGGAACCCAGTGAAATCGGAGGCTAAACTAGGCGTTTGGCAAGCTGTAACCCTTGGCTGTTTTTATAAGGAACCAGGGTTTAAGAAGGATTTTTTTTTTCACATTTTTAAATGGTCAGATTAAATAATAAATGTATTCAATGATCTGTAAATTTACATTAACTTTAATTTTTAGTGTTCATCAATAAAGTTTTATTGATACACAGTCATAGCCTTTCACTGATGGACTGGTTTTTGCTGCTTCTGTACTGTAGTGCCCAAAATATATAGGGTAGAATAATACAGCATGGAGCCACAGATGTGCAGGGTAAGATACTACGGCCCAAAACTGCAGATACTACTTGAGGTTCGCTGACCTCTGTTCTGGTCCACAATTATTACATTACAAATACAGGCACAGCCTGCAATTGTGATTTTTCTGACATGTCTCTAAGTCATGACAGCTCCTCTTCCAGGGATGCAACTTAAAGGTCAGGCCCATATCCCTCACTTCTTCCTCTGAATCACCTTAAACAATTATTAGTCAGCTCCCCTGCACGAAGCACCCCTTAAGGACAGAACACTCACAAGCACCTTTCCTCCTGCCCCCCACTCTGCTCATGGGCTTGCTGAGTCCTATTTCAATGACTTGGATTTTATCAGGAAGTCACAGGGAGGTCCAAGCAGCCTGTTCAAAGAAACCCACTAGGTCAGCATTTCTCAACCTGTGGGTCTCGACCCCCCAAGACCATTGGGAAACACAGATTTTTACATTGTGATTCATAACAGTAGCAAAATTACAGTTATAAAATAGAAACAAAAATAATGTTATGGTTGGGGGTCACCACAACATGAGAAACTGTATTAAAGGGGCGCAGCAGTAGGAAGGTGAGAACCACTGCACTGGATGGAGTCAGACTACCTGGAATAAAGTGTGCACGCATGCATGTTGTGTGTGTGTGTGTCTGTGTGTATGTTATGTGTGTGTTATGTGTGTGTATGTGTGTCTGTGTGTGTGCTGGGTATGGGTCTTCCATTTAGATCCTTAACCTGGGTAGCTCTGGAGAGCTTACTGTTAGAATTCTCTGGAGTATGCATGTTCCTCGAATCCCTAAAAGTGGTTAATTAGGAGAAGGGCTGAGAGTTTGGTTTAACAATGTTCTCATGTAAAATGTCCAGAACTATCTAACCTAGCTTTGATCCTGGTTCTTCCAAATACAGCTGGGTGACCTTGGATAAATGTCACCTCTCTGAGCCACAGTTCTGTCCTCTGTGGAACCGGTCGACTAGCCTGGAGGAGTTCCATGACTCCACACAACTGGAGACTCTCAGATTCTAGACTAATTAGCACTGCTTTGTAGTCTCTGAACTGTAGCTGCCTATCGTAGTCTTCCTTGAGGGCGACCGTGACTGCACGGCAAAGGGAGGAAGCAATCATACTTTCAAGGAGTCCACCAGGTCCTGGACGAGGAAAAGCCTTCGCAGCTCCTTCAGCGTGCTGTTCACGTAGAGCTGCAGGCAGTCTGTGTACTTCTGGATCTGCTCCTGGGACAGGGTGATCTCCAGCTCCAGGTAGGCCCTGTCAACAAACCATCCCAAGAGAATGCCATTAGACGTTTGAACACAGGCTGCCGCACCCCAGGGACAAGCGAGTGCTTGTCACACTGGGAGGACTGTGGCTGGGTCACCTCTAAGGGTTATGGCTGCTGGCAGTGGGACACCATGCTCCCTCGCCTTCTGTACACCCAGAATGCAGAAGCTCTGACTCTCTGGGGCTTTGTGACTCTGTCCATAAAACACAGTATTAAAGGATGAACTGGAACTCAGAGAAACCAGGAAGGACCGAGAAAGACTGGTGAACAGTCAGCTCCTTTCCTGATTTTACTACACACAACTTACAAAGGAATGAGTGTCTTCTTTTGATACTACAGAGATCTGAAAACCCTGGGTGCCAAACTGTTCCTTGACAAACTCTAAGAAGTTCTGTTTCAGTTCTGAAACTGACCTCCAGATTTCTCCAGAGAACAATGGTAACTCCAGTGGCCTGGCCTTTATTGAACACTCACTGGTCCTAGTGAGTGGTGGCTTTAGCAATGAAGGTTTTGTTTTCATTTGTTCAAGTGGTTAGACTTAACTCAATACTAAATAAAATATAGAGTATATTCATAAGCTAAATAAAATATAGAATATATTCGTATAATACACATAAGCTTTCCACGCTTGGCCACACTCCTCCGCCGAGCTCTGGCTTCCCTTCCTTGTCCTCCCTCTCCTAGCTGAAGACAGCTCTGGACTGCCTGCTAGCCTAGATTTCTCAAAGGCATGGGAAGAACAGACACAGAGAGTTAAGCAGCCTTTGTCCTGAGCTGTAAGAAGAGTTATGGACTAAAGGCTGTACTCCTCCTCAACTCTGTGTTGAAATCCTCACCCTTAATGTGGCTGACGTTATCAGCCAGGTACTTTGGAAGGTGATTGTAAGAGGATGGGACCCTTTTGAATGAGACTGGTGCCCTTAAGAACTGGTTTAATCCTCTTTATTGGAGCCTCAGAGAACTCTTGATGCCTTGTAAGGACCCAACAAAAAGATACTAGTCTATAATTCAACCACAGGGCACTTTGGTTACAGATTTAGCACAAAAGGGAGAAATGCAGGGTTTTTTTTTTAACCATTTAATCCAATGAATTTATGGTACTTGGGTATAACAACCTGTACAGGCTGGTTTTGTGTGTCAACTTGACACAAGCTGGAGTTATCACAAAGTAGCCTCCCTTGAGAAAATGCTTCCATGAGATACAGCTGTAAGGCATTTTCTCAATCAGTGATCAAGGGTGGAAGAGCCCATTGTGGGCGGTACCACTCCTGGCTGGTAGTCTTGGTTCTATAAAAAAGCAAGCTGAGCAAGCCAGGGGAAGCAAGCCAGTAAGTTACAGCCCTTCATGGCCTCTGCATCAGCTCCTACTTCCTGACCTGCTTCAGTTCCAGTCCTGACTTCCTTTGGTGATGAACAGCAATGTGGAAGTGTAAGCTGAATAAACCCTTTCCTCCCCAACTTGCTTCTTGGTCATGATGTTTGTGCAGGAATAGAAACCCTGACTTAGACACAACCTAAACTGACTTTGGAAGTTTATATTTAAATATTAAGGGTTTTTCTCTCCTTGGAAGAAACACACACACACACAAATACTGACTTGTCCAGATAGTGTGATTAAAAAATAGAGAATGGTACTGCCTTTGCTCATACAACTGACTAGACTGAAGGAATTTTAAACTTTACATTTTCCTGCTAAAGTACAATAAAACAATCAGGCTAAGTGTAGTTTTAGACTATTGTTCCTGTACCTGGGTATGAGAAGAAATAAGGCAAATGGGACCTAAGTCCTCCATGTTTCAGCCTTGGGGAATGAACACGGCGGTTCTACAGACAATGTAGTAGAATGTGGAAGAACCCTGATTGGCTAAGGACCAAGGCTGGGGCAGAGGAAAGGAGTGAGGATGAGGACCTGGGCTCTGGGAACAAACAAAAGAAACGTATTCTAAGTGCTACCATTTTGTTTTCAGGCTCTACTTAGTCATAGGGAGAAATTAAATTCAAGGCGCCAGGTCCTAAGGTATCTGGTGACTTTCCTATAGTTGAATAGCTTCTGTTGTAAACAGTTGTCTGAGTCCAGCCATCTCAAGGACAACTTCTCCATCTTGCTGGCAGGGTCAAACAGGCCTAGGAGCGAACACACCTACCCCACTTTTCCAAATGTTTTCTTAATTGTCTGTTAACCAGTAAAGAATGTAGAAATTGCTGTTATCTAAACCAAGATGCATATGTTGTAAAAATATATAACCAATCGCCTGCTGTGCCCTAATTAACTACATGCAGCTGACCTAATCCTTTGTCCCCTTTTCTCGCTGAGCTCTGGACCTGATGTCTAGGAGAATGAAGGAAGGACCCTGAAGCCAGGTGCCCTGGATACGGCCCAGTCTCCAATGGATACTCCCTTGCTCAACCCATAATGTCAAAACACAATTGCATAACACTGCAGCTCACCTCAGCTCACCCCTCGCTATGTGTTCGCATCCTTTAAAAATGTTGTACATATCTCCCTTCAGGGATGCAGTTCAGATCCCAAACTGGCTGCCTCCCTGAGCACTCAGAAAATAAAACTTTCATTTTTAAGCTTCTATCTCTGAAGTGAGTCTTCTCAGCTTCCATTCCGAACTCAACACTGGCCCCATGCTACTGCCACTGAAATCTGGGCTGTATATGTGTTGCTGGAAACAGAGGTGAACCACTTCTGAGCTCTCTCACCTGTGCGTGTGGGGACATGTGAAAGCTACAGCCCGGATGGCCCAGTAACTCAGCATCAGAAAGAGGTCCTGTGAGTGTACCATGACAGCATCGTGAAGTACCATGGATGTGCGTCCTGTCGTTGTGTTAGGCACTGAGATCAGGACAAAGATGCTGAGAAGGGACGTCTGACAAGCAGCCTTTACTTTCAGGCTGCCCGTTGCCCTGAATGGACATCATTTTCTTTGCTGAGGCTCTGCTGCAACTGAGGTTTTAACTCAGCTAGCAGATGAGTCAGAGTAAGGGTTCCTACAGAAGTGGCGCTGGTGAACTCTGGAGATTGACCGGGAGCCCTGCTGCTTCATGACCCACCCAGGTCTCGGCATTGTCCCTCAAACATACAAGCATGTGTGTAGTGGAGCCTATGGCCAGGAGGCAGGTGTGTGTGTGTGACACTCGCACTGAATTCCGTGGACAACCCCGCTCACCACTGAAGTTGGGATGGAATACTTTACTACAGTAGAGTTGGTTGGGTGCCGCCGGGTAGGCTAACACTGCTCTCTGGCTTATTTAAGTATCTACACAGTTCATAGATTTCCCTAAAAGGTGGGGAGGGGAGACTGAAGAGACAGCTTAGCAGTTAGGAGGGCTCTTACAGAGCAGTTCAGTTCCCAGAACTCACAGCCACCTGTAACCCCAGCTCCAGGGGAGCCAATGTCTCTGGCCTCTTTGGGTACCTGCATGCATGTGCCTGCGTGCACATGAATGCACGCACATCTAACACACACACACACACACACACCACACACACACACACACAGAGAGAGAGAGAGAGAGAGAGAGAGAGAGAGAGATAATTAAAAATAAAATGTTTTAAAAAGAAAAAAACTAAAACTTTTCTCCCTTTCAATATCCGTTCTAACCTTATTTTTGCTGCATGCAGATGCATACAGGCCTGTGGTAAGAGTCTCATCAGTCTTGCATCACCCAGAACACTGGGGCTTTAAATAAAATCCCAGCACCCTGTCCTCATACTACGTTATTTGCTGTGCCATTTTACCTCTTGGAACCTCAGTGTTCCCATCTGTAAACAGGGATCACAGTGCCTGCCCCGCCTTCCTTATGGAGGTGGATAGATTAAGTAGTCGTTGAAATCCTCCCTTTAAATGAAAAAAGAAAGGAAAGGAAAACCCCAAAACACGAGACTGGGAACAGTGGCTCAGAGGTTAGGAGCACTTGTTGCTCTTTCAGAGGGCCTGGGCTCCATTCCCAGTGCCTACATGGTGGTTACAACCATTTATAACCCTAGTTCTAGAGCATCCAATAGATACTCATGTGGTGCACATATGTGCAGGCAAAACATTTCACACACACAGAATAAAATAAATGAATCTATTTTTTTTTTAAAAAAAATATTACACATAGATAACGGGTTGTGATTATTTTTGGAAGCCTGTAGGGTTTTGGTAAGAATGACTTTGTTACAGAACCTACCAGCAACTTTAGGAAGTAAAAACAGGAGTTCTGGAAAAGTCTAGGAGGTTCCCAGAGTTGCAGGGAAACATGCTGCCCCAGTTCCCTGAAAGCTAGCAATAAGAAGGGGAGGGGTATGGGGGGTGGGAGAGGCGGGGTGAGGGCTAGCCAGCCTGGGCCACTCACTTGAAAGGGTGACCCTCATCTGTTTTCTGCACAGCTTGTAGAACGGACTTGTAGATGCGGAAGCTGATGGTGGCAGAGAGGGCGGCCAGGGCCAGGTAGGCGACGACGCTCACAACGCTGAACTGGGTCAGGGAGAAGAGCAGCAGCAGGAAGCTCCCGAACACAATCCCCGTCTGCTTGATGTCCCGCCAGTACAGAAGGTCAACAGCTGCAGAAGGGAACACAGACACACAGAGCACGTGACTGGCAGGATAGCTGCGGAAGGGAACGCAGACACACAGAGCATGACAGGACCCGGCAAGCTGAGGGCTCTGCTGCTACTGTTGAGACTGCAGTCTCCCACCCGGCGTCTGGATTTCAAGAGGGCCGTGAGGAGAGAGATGGCGACACCAGGGACACTGACTGATACTCCATTGGATTTGGAAGAGTCCTCGATGCCGAGGATAGTTCGCAGATTCACAGCCATGGCTCCAGGGTGCAAGCACATCGCTGTGGTGAATCTTCGTGGTGTTACCCGGACAGTGTTTGGGAGTATGCGATTCCAGAGGACCCTGAGGAGGGCCTGTTCTTCCCTCTGACCACACCGATTACAAGCATAACTGGATGCTCTGTGGCCAGTATTTGGTTTCAACAGAGGCTGCCAGTTGCACAGGTGAGTTGCCACTGAGAACAGGCAGCAAAGAAGTAGAGTTTGGAAAGGAAGCGGGGTGACCTCAGCAATACCACATGCAGCACCTGAACAAAATTAATTTTCTTCCAAACTCCAGGAGATACTGACATCCATGGCTGTGCAACAAGGCCTGAAGTTGACATTTGCAGAGCTGGGGATTGCACAAGGCCTCTCACCTGTGAGAGAGTCATTTAACCTAACCACTGAGCTATCTCTTAGACCTCTTTATATTTCTAGTTTATTATTATTATAGGACTGTGCCACCAGCCCTACTGGGATTAAGCTTTTGTGTCCTCCCTGTGGTGGTTTGAACCCTTGGTTCCCAGTTGGAGGAACTGCTTGGGGAGCATTAGGAGATGTGGGCTTCTTGGAGGAAGTGTGTCACTGGGGGCTGGTTTTGAGGTTTCAAAAGCCCACACCTTTCCCAGTGTCTCCTTCTTTGCCTCCTACTTGTGGATAAAAAATGTAAGCTCTCAACTACTGCTCCAGCATCATCCCTGCCGGCTGCCATGCTTCCCACCATGACAGTCATGGACAGTAGTGCCCTGGAGCCATGAGCATTGAGTCTGAATGTGAAACCAGCTATGTTGCATATATAACATACAAAGGTCATTTTAGACAGGAAAGCATTTCTGTGCAGGCTACAGAGTTTCGTGGTGTGGAATTTGCCATCTGTACCGTATCAGTATCTAGTGTGTGTGCTGGAGATGGTTAACCTGAGCGACACACCATGGCCGCTAACGATCGACGGCTAATGAGGTGAGCTGGGAACACTGCACGGCAAAGAGCTAAACCCTCCTCCCGGCAGACGTGTCTCAGGGGGCTGTGCAGCAAGAGGCTCCTTCCTCCGGCCTCAAGGGCCCCGGCAACACAACACTGGAGGGAAAACGTCCTCCCTGTCGATTGACTTCCACCATCACTGTGGTCTCACAGCTTCAACACAAAGTTGCCAGCAGACAGCTATTTGTTAGAAAAAAGTGTGAGTCCCTTTCTCTTATGACGCTCCTCTGACACAAGAAGCAGAGAGAGGAAAAGCCCAAAAGCATGTCTGGGAGGAAACACGAAGTTTTATTTCCTTTTTAAAAGTAGTGTCAGGGCCAGAAGTCTCTGCTGTCCTCAATCACCGTTTGCTTTCCTTAACAATGTGGAAGGGAACACAGGCACATACAGTGCTTGCACGACCCACCTAAATAATTTTCCCTTCAGAAGAGTGCCAAAGTCCAATGTTTTTAGGTGCAGAAGACCTCTGGGAAGAAAGAAATGCTCTGTGAAATCAATCCAGCAGCCCTGAAAACAGGTGACAGAGGAGGGAGAGGGCAAGATCTCTACATGGTCTGGCTCCTCTTGGTGGGCCGGGAGGTAATACGGCCAAAGAGCCTTGGTGGAGTCCTAACCTGCCAGGTTGAAGGCCTGAGGGTGTGGGGAGCCTCCCACAGCTCTGTTCATTGAGCTAGTGCCTCAGTGAGGGAGAACCAAACACCAGGCTTTGAGCTGGGAGACAGGGCCATAAAAATACCTGAAGTATGAAAATGGAGATTTTACAGTTACAAATACAGTTACAAAAGAGTGAATGTAATCTCTTTAAGGGCAGCACAGTACCATGGGCAGGCACATGGTGACACAGACACGTTGTAAGGAAGCCTGAGTCTTCTGGAGGACTGGGAGGGAGCTGGGGGATGATGGTTCACAAAACCCTGTGACTAAGGAAGGAGTATGGGAAGCTCTTCAAGTAGCTCTCAGACTGGAAAGAGATAGGATTTGCTACTTCAGCTTGAATCCCCACCGAACGAGTCGCTAAACACCTGTCAATATAGGTTCCCCCTAAAAAAGCCTTCTACATCTCTGGCTACCTGTTCAAAAGAGCTGAGAGCGGCTGGCACCCAGTCGGGGCAGTTTTGGAGGAACCTGTAGGCAGAGAGGTTAACCGAGTCCACGTGTTTGGTGATCAGTCAGCTGCTCTGCCCATCAATTTAAGATCACAAGACGCTTCTATTTAGGCAATCAACAGAAGTCTTGTAAAGGATAAGCTGTGGGCTCGGAGTACTTCATGTCAATATTATTATCCATGTAGATACTAAAATATTCATAGCACCTTCATGTTGTATTTCACTTGAGCCTTACAATAAACCCCATTAGACAGGTAGCACATTGAAGAAGCTAAAAGTTAAACGTGTATTTCTCACTATGTAATAAAGCAGAACCACTTAATGGTGAAATTTGATACTTTCTCTCAGACAAAATAGTTTTTTTCACTTTTATTAAATGCCCCTCAATTCATGCAAAATTTATTTTGGGCCACATGATTATATTTTAGACTGATTTTCACAAGTAGCTGTTTAAATGGGTTGCTTTTCTTTAAGTAAAATCAAGTCCATATCATATTTCCTAATCACTGGTTTTCTAATAAGCACAGGAATCAGGCAATTACAAAATGTTCTTTCTGTATATTTAAGGATGTGAAGGTCTAGCTGGGATGACTGGACAGTCATTTGAACAAACTCCAACACAAGGTCAGTCTATCGGTATTGCAGGAGGAGCTACGAGTCGAGTCTGAGGTTGTGGTAGTCCTGGAGTAGATGAAGGAAGAAGTGGGAGTCCTTGGTAAACTTGGGGCACAGTTTGTTGTGTGTTGGGGCACATGTTTGGGCCATGGGTGGATAAAGGGAACATTATGCAGGATTAGTTAACGAGACTCTCTGCAGGAGAGGGGAGGAGTTACAGGTGAGAGCAACATTTTAAAACCCAGTGAGAGAGAGGTTAGCGTCACTGAAATAAAAAAGGAATTAAGATAATGCTTGTTTTGAAGCCTCTGGATTCTGACATGAGACTTGGGCGTACAGGAAAGTATGACAATCAGACTCAAAGCTAATTTTTAAAAGCTTGGAAGTTAAATGCTCTTTTAAGGTTCTGTCACAGTGGCCTCAGGTTAAAATGGCATTTGATGTCATGTATGCAAAGTTATTCAGGTGTCTATGCACAGCCGGCAGTTGGAAACTTGATAAGCTGGCAGAACTGAAGTTTGATCAACAGAATCGACTATTGACATATGAGTGCATCCAGAATAGAACAAACCAGTTGAAGGCCTGGAAGTGTGGGAATCTCTGAGAAGTAGGAGGTAAGAAACCCACTGGGATGAAGTCGTATGGCAGAAGTTGGGCTACAAAGAGAGTCCTGGGGGCTGGAAGAGGTAGACACAGCAGTAGAGATTTCAGTGTCTGCAAAGACAGACGCTTCTGGGAAACAGTGCAGATCCATGAGAGGAAGTGAGGCCTGGGGAAGAGAGAACCTCTGGGTCTGGAGACTAGAGGGCCATACAGTACTGTGTTGGGGGCTGTGCTGGAAGCGCTGGGGTAGAGTAGTAAGGGCTAGGAAAATGGAAATCCAGAGGAACGGAGAGCCCAGCCATCCATGCAGTGGTAGCCATGTGCACTGCTCAGCCTCTGGAAGAGAAAAGGCTGGGGTTGTAGAGAAAACAGATGGCTGAAGATTTCTGAAAAGAGAGGCCAGGTGGCTGAGCAGGGACTCAGGGAAGAGGGGGTGGATTAGCCATCAATAAAAGAAGAACGGGACAGGAGACTTTCAGAAAAGTAGCCATATGTACATGTGGCTGACATGATTTATCTGTTAGACGGTCCTGCTATACAACAAGGGTTCCACACGGGATCAACAAAAGGATCAACAAAGGGTAGAGGGTCTTTGATTAAAGGCAAGGACTCCTGTAGATTCGGGCAGCGGGGTTCCATTTGGGGTGCTCTGTTCAGTAGCTGCAGGGCTGACCTGGGGCTATCAACTGTCTGTCACACAGCACACAGTGAGGAGACTGAGATTTGAGGGGTCAGAACTGAACATGGCAGTACCTGGGACCCGGGCTCACAGCTGGATGACAGATGGACTGGGAGAGTAGCAGTGGCCATGTATGGCCAGTGTGCAGGCCAATGGTTCCGTGTTCCAAGGATGGCGTGGGATGGGTGGGAGGCGATGAAGCTGTGCTCTCAGAAGAGAATGTCTGTGCTCTGCGTTCCAAATGCCAACTTTGCAGATTCGAATTTTGATGGGAATGATGTGAATTTCTTAGCAAGCTTTATAGTACCTGCTATGGTTTTAAAATAGCTTGTTCCCCCCTGAAATTCACTTTAGAACTGAATCCCGTTGTGAAGTTTAAGAGGGTGACAAAACTTAAGCCAACTAAGTGATTTCTAAGTGGAAGCCTAGAGAAGGGATTAGGATTAAATTAAGTAAGTCCTCAGAGGGGAGCCTGTGTGACTGAGCACTGGTGACTTTATGAGACCAGAGAAACCAGGGCATACATGCATCAGTTTGCAGTCACCTGATGCCCTGTAGCACCTCAGGGCTCTGCCAGCAAGGAGGGCATTGCTAGCCAGGAGCTTGATCAACTGTGGACCTGCTGAACTGCATGCCCACACAAGCTTTTCTTTACAAGTTACCAAGACCATGCTACTGTGTCATGAACAACAAAGTGGAATATGCCCACAGTGGGTCCACATTAGTCAGCCCTTGATTAAAGTTTCCCTGGTAATCCTACGACTGCAGTGACCTCAAGTGCCTTGGATACAGCAAAGCGGAGATAGCTTCCCTCTTTTAATATTCTCGTGCAGCAAATCGATGGGGAAGTTAAACAATGGAGCAGACATTCACTGAGCATGCTCACAAGGACAGGTACATGGCTGTATCACTTTGACAATAATTCTAATAATTAAGGCTACTTTGCTGAAAACCAGGAGGCAACACACCGGATTTGAAAGGATGCCTCAGTGGGTTCTGTGGTCAGTTTGATAATGGGCTGGGCTTGGTGATCGCATCTTACGCCTCACACCACAGGTTTGAGTACACAGCTGCTGGGACTAAGAACCAAGGCTGTCAAAGATGAAACAAGAGATCTGAAGAATCTCAGTATCAAACATCAAACCAATGTGCCAATACCTTCCAGAATTTCACAAAAACAAAACAAAACCAGAAAAGACCATGAGAGTAGTGTTCTATGTTTAGAATTATGGGAAATCAAACTCTATGTCAATTTTCTTGAGAGGAAGCACTTTACTGTGATCTAAATGCTTTCAGTTTGGATACATACAGTTGTATGACCCCAAAAGTGGCTGTGGTATTTAGAAAGTTTATTAAAAATGTATAAGCAAAGAAGACAGTAGCGCAACTATCCATATTTTATTTATAAAGCAGAATGTGTAATAAGTAAATATAAAATGGCAATAAATTAAACAATTGCCTGGACCATCGATCCATTTCTCTCTCTTTCTTTTTCTGTAGCCAAGGCTGACCTCAAACTCACTATGTAGGCAAGGCTGGTCTTGGATACCTGTCCCTTCTACCTCTGCCTCCCAGTGCATACACTATCATGCCCAGCTGCCACCCTAGTCCAGAAAAGATCATACATGCCACTGAATCACAAGTTAATGGGATTTTTAATAGGGCCAAATAGGAAAAAGGTAAATTGTTGTAGAAATATCAGTATTCCAAACAGAGAATCGCTAACAAATAATCTGATATTGATGGTTACCTCAGGAGAACTGACAGAAGGCTCCACAAGCTCAGGTTCTCTCCAAGCCAGTGTCCAAAGAAATGATGGGAAAATCAGTTTCTGATTGATGTTCAGGAGGCTAGCAGTGTATCACGGAGTGTTAGCACAAAAACACTAAAGTAACTTCCCCCTTAACCCCCCAGTGCACACTAACAGGAGAACTGTAGCAGAGGTGTGGCTGAGTACTTAACACGCAAACGCAGACCTTCAAAGATGACACCTTTTAGTGGAATAAACAGTGAATTTCACTTACTAAGACAAGTCTCCACACAGTGGACTTCAAGGAGTCCAGGAGCCCGAGCCCAGCTGAGAAGCTGGGGGATGCCTTTCCAGGCCCTTTCTTTATACCACCTAAACACAGCCAAGCTAGCTGTCAAGAAAAAATGTCACACTATTTAGATGTTTCAGTAACCCGTGGATGATTTGAAGGGGAAGTGCAGGAAACTCAGCTTCACTTCCTTCTATATCTGAAGCTAAGTCAAGGCCCACTGGCAAGAGTCTCTCCACAGACTGTGATGCAGGAGGCAAAGGCTGCGTGACGGAAGCATCATGGCTGAGGCGGTAGGAAGATGCTCCAAGACAAGAGTATTTAGCTGTTTGACTAGATCAAAAGTAAAACTTTGTTCATCTGGTATTTTGCTCATCAACCATAATTAGCCACAAGATCTTACGTCTGTTCCATGCTGTCTTAAAGTTCACTGTGCCGTGGAATTGAAAAACACCATGGAGGCAGAAGATGTTTCTGTTGTGATTTCTAAAGTATATACTTGGTTTATTTTGACCAAAAAGTGCAACAGCAAAACTATTCCTTGAACTAAAAACAAAAAGGATAAAGAGTATTATTCCTCATCATATTTGGTCCCCGTTGTTAGATCACTGTGCTCTTGCAAATGTGGTCATATTTTACCTATCTTCTTCAGGAGTCCAGAGCGGTAAACCTCGAATCTGGTGATAGCTAACACTTGATTGTTTTTAGCTGTTACCTAGTCAGATAATATCTTTATTTATTTTGTTTATTTTGAGTTTTTTTTCTTGTTGGCCTAGAACTCACTCTGGAGCCTCGGTACCCTCAACGTCACGGAGCTTCTCCTACCTCAGTTCTGAGTGCTAGGTTCTAGGTGCGAGCCACCATGCTGGGCCTAAAATATGTGTTTTAGAGAATGTTAACATCACGTTTTCAGCCTTGATTTGTGAGTTTAGTTAGAAGGAAGACATGCTTTCTCAAGTGGCTGCTGTAGTTTCAAAGGACTGGAAGAGGACTGGTCTGAAAGCCCTGGTGGGTGGGAAGGCATGTGCCCTGGAGGCTGGGAGAGGGGGGATTGTGGTGTGTGTGTACATGTGCATGAGCGTGTGTGTGTGTGTTGTGATGTGTGTGTGTGTGTGTGTGTGTGTGTGTGTGTGGTGTTGTGTGTGTATGTGTGTGAGAGAGAGGGGTGGGGCAGGGATTCTCTTTCTCAGGGGGACGATATCCTGAAAAGCATACACTCAAGGTCTCAGTTTCTTTTTTCCTTGCTGGGTTCTGTGGATTTTAAAATTTAATAATACTATAAACGAATTTAAAACATTATTCACATTTGTGTTCCAAAGAAAGACCTAAAGTAAAGAAAGAAGGCCAGATACCTTCACCGCAGCCTCTATTACGAACACTCCTCATGCTCAAGCATAAAATAGGCTGCCATTTTTAATGGAGTAAGTGATAACTCATGAAAATCTGAGAACAGGTATGAAGATGTAGATATAGATCAGCATTTTGTAAACAATCTTATATATTTAAAATGTTTTATTTTAAAATAGGTATTATAGAATCCATAGAGCTTAAATGAAACATAATTTAAAAGATTCTAACTTGTTAACATTTATTTAGTATTATTCATAATTGTAGGAATGCTTTTGCTGTAAAGAGACATATGAAGTTCCTAATTCTTTCAGTCCCATTCAGTTTCTTACGTCAAATCATTTTTGACTTGGGTATGGTTGACACAGACCTTTGATCCCAGTACCCAGGAAGCATTTGGATCTATGTGAGTTGGGGGCCATCTTGGTCTGAAAAGCAAGTTCCAGGACAGCCAGGGCTAAACAGAGAAACCCTATCTCGAAAGAAAAAGTTCTTTTTGAGATATCCATATTTCATTTTATAAACCCCCTTTTCCCTCCATGCCTAGTCTTTAGCTTCATTTTGGTGATACACATACCTGCAAGTATTTGCAGAGGCAGAGAGAGAGATTAAACAATACACAGCAAGTAATCACACTAACTCTGGGTGGTAGGAATTGGGGTGATTTGTGGCTTGTATTGAAGTCTTTTGGCAAAAATAAAAAAAATGCATAGTGTACATGCACCTCTGTCAGAGAAGCAAAACCAAACAAACCCGTTTCTGTCTCAAACTCTGTCTTTGCAAAGTTCCTCCTGACAATGATGGAGATGCTGCAGAAAAAGAACACTCGTTTTCAGTGGACCCCACTGCCTGGACAATGCACATCTGAAATACTGTCTGTGTACCTCGAGTTCTCCTTCACTAAAGAAAGTTCTAGTGCCCGACTGCACAGGTGCCCATGGGATCTCATTAGAATCTGCACCAGGGACGAGTCTGCTGTATAATGCTATGCTGTAATATTTGGCATATTCTAATAATGAGTCTAAATAAAAAGCTGTCTTTAGTAAGAGGTAAGACTGGTCCACCTCTATATGTAAATGCAAAACTATCTCCTATTCATATGTGTGCACAGGTGTGGATGCATACATGTGCACATGTGGGTGTGCAAGTGTGTAACGGTGTGGAGGCTGGGGAGCAGTCTCTGGTCTCGCTCTTTGGGAGCTATCCATCTCATTTCTTGAGACAAGGACTTACACTGAGCAGGTTAGTCTGGCTGGCCAGCAATCTCTAGGGACCTGAGTGTCTCCACCTCCTCAGCGCTAGGGTTACAAGCTCACACTGAGCTTTTTAAGATGAATTCTAGAGATCCTTCTTGCTAATCTCATGCTTACACAGCAAGTACCTTACCAACTGAGTTACTTCTCCACCCTTCAAATGCAATTTCCAAAATAAATAAAAAAATATAAATAAATAAAGATGACTCTTTCTGTTTCTGTGGCTAAAATATGTGTGTTTGTCAGTATAATGGGATGCTTGGGTCTGTTTTGGCTAGTAACGTTTAGATCAGACAATCCTAAAGCATTTCCATAGAGCACTGTAGGCCACCACAGAGTATTTAAAAATACATCATTTTGAAAGAATAACTAAATATGTCGTTAAAAGGTTGCTTGCTGGTAGAGTCATCACACAACAAAGGAGTTGAGCCTTAACACCAAAGCACATAACAGATTGCCAAAACACCATATTACTATAGGTGCTGCCCATTATATTTGTTGAACACAATGAAATCTAAAAACGGGAGATGGGCAAGGGTCTTTAGAGTACAGACAGATCCCTATGGGTGGGTGTCGCTCATTATTCTTTGTCTCCCTGGCACGGGGTCATTTGGATTTAAGTCGTGTGCTTAAATACCAACATAAGGCAAATTGCTGATTCTCCCAGTCTTATGCCCCGAATCCCCTGCCCAGTACAGTGAGAGGGATGTCACAGAGGCTTGGACTGAGTAGCATAACCACTGACAAGTTGCTAATATTGATAAGAATTTAGGACGGTCAGTCTGATGGTGAGGATGGGACAATACTATAATTGGGGCATGGGCCCTGCATGACTGCTGATGTCACTCTGTGAAGAAGGGCCTATGTGAACATATCTCAGAGAGGTGATGGGAACTCACCTTCTGTCACTCAGCATTTGTGAGGGTGGCGAAGAGCCTGGATGCCAGACTGAGGAAATCCCCCTTTTACTATTGAATTTACCGCTCCCCACAGGATCCTGGACAAGTCTTATCTAACTTCTTAGAGTCTCCCACCATACACGAGTTAACCGGAAATTTGAAAGAGGATACTTGGCAAAATGTAAACTTGTGACTATCAGGGCTATTCACCATTATACAGACAAGTTGTCTTTAGATAAATCATGGAGGAAAGCACAGACTACCTCAGAGGCAGATGGCAGAACAGTGGGAAGCCGAGCTCGAGCTGTCACCAGCTGTGCACCTGACAGAGCCTCATCTGTCACCCCCGAGATGAAAATGTGAAAGCAAACCCTCACACCGAGGGTTTGAGATGATCGGACCAAATCAGTAAACAGCCTCATTAAATTGTTGTAAACTATAAGATTAGCTCCGCGAGGAAATTGAACCTAAATCCTGTAAACTTTTAGAGTTTTTGTTTGTTTGTTTTATATTATTTTGTTCTGTGTTTTGAGACAAGGTCTCACGGGCTAGCCTTGACCTCACTGTGTGAACATGGCTTCCTTGAACCTATCTCTATATCCTAATGCTGGGATTGCAGGTGTGTATGGCAATGTCTGGCTTAGCCTCTTGCTGTAACCACTGTTGGTTTTGTTTTGGTTGTTTGTTTGTGACTCAGTGCTGCTCTACAGTCCAGGGTGAGCTTTACACTATCTTCATGCATCTATCTCTTCCCTGCTGATATTATAGGTATGGGCTGCCATTCACTGCCATCTTTCACTGTAATCATATATGTAATACACATAGTGTACACACACACACTCACCCCAAACCCATGCACTCTAGTTTTATCATACATTTCAGTGAAATAATTCAGTGATGTAATTTGTAGATAACAATTGTAACGATGAGAGGAAGCCTAAAGTTCCTGAGTTTCCCATCTAGGCAAACCTTCAGCATTTCCAGAAGACATTTTCAGCAGTGTCTGCTGACTTCTAACCAGACCGGCAGGCGCTCCTAGGTCACACCCATGCCATTTGTATACTGAGTTCTGCTGGCCTAAGACTGGGCACACTAAGAATTACTATACACTAGTGGCTTCAACCCCACATACGCATTGAACTCATCCAAGATCTGAATGCTCAGCTCTAGGGGTGGGGCCCAGCATCCTTTGTGTGTCCTGAAGCACTGTGAGTGATGCTCAGGTGCAGCTGGGCATTAGAACAATTTGCTTTAAACGATGGGGAACTGGAGTGAAGATGTGCTCAGAATTACTGTAGGTTCAGTCTATGATGACAGTTCCCACAGGGCGGGAGGACAACAAAGGAGTAATTCATTCTCCCCACCACGGCTATTCGGTGTCACTGAACTCTATCTAGCTATTAGTCAAATTTCAAGTTAATAGCTTTGTTCTATTTGAGGAAAGGAAATCAATGACTCTAATGACAATCAAAGGTCACTGAGAATAAAGACTCTTCGGTAATTCTGAGTTCATCTCCACAGGTAGCTGCATGGTTGGAAAGAGTCACAATTGCCTTCAGAGGGCAAATGATGGCATCTTATGCCGATTCTTGATTATTAAAAAAAAAAAATCCATTTCAAAATTTAAAGTAAGCCAATGCCAACCCTCAGCTCTGTGATGCTGCATCTTTACAAACAAACACACAGCCTGACATCTTCCGATGTCTACGTCTGTTAAAACGGAAGACACTCAGAGTCAGACCCTAATCACCAGTCTTCACATCCATCTACACTGGCGTCCTATGAAGACACGTTCGTAGAGTGGGCATGCGGCTGCTGGATCTAAGCACATGCACCCAGAAGGAAATGATACAAAGCACAGCCACCTGCTTCTGCTCAATGTGTGCTGTTCCATGTAGCTGTCACCGTTTTCTGAAATTACACCCCTTGACTGCATGTTTCTTATTTATTGGCTTTTAAATTTATGGCCCACCTATTTTACTTTTGACACTCGTATTTCTAATAAGCCCACATGATTTAAAGTAGACTGCTGTATCTTATGCCACTGACATCCGGCTCAGCAAACAACAGCCAAAGCAAGCGTGCTTTTAATTCTGAGATCTGTGTTTTTATCTTTCCTTAAGAAAAAATAAATAAAAGTCCTTCACAATCATTAAAGATGAAAGGAACATTTTTTTTTTCCAACTAGAAGAAGAACTAAGAGAGAAACTAAGACAAAAAGATAAGAAGGGCCACCACTTAGTGCTCTTGGTCCCACGGATGCTGCAGACCCCTGCAGGTTCCATCAATGTGCCTTCTTCAGAACCGTATTTGTATTTGTTAAACTATCTATCAAGACATTGGATCTGCCCAACCCCCAACTTTACCTCATACAGTTCATTCTTGCAAATTCTCCCTTCCTCCTTCTCACCAAGGTGAGCAAGGTGAGGGAGAAAATCTTAATGTAACAAAGGAGAGAAGGATGTGTGAGAAATGAGGCTGAATAAAAATGGCTGAAAAGCAAGCGAGGCTGGAGGGCGGCCACACCCAGTGCTAATATGGACCGTTTCTAACCAGATCTGTCAGACCCGAGGGCAGCCGCCACTGCTTTGTTACTTCCCTCTATTTATTTCACTGAAAGCCATTGTTAATAAATAAATGGTATAGGTTATTCCAATGACAGTCACAAACACAAAAATATTTCAAAGTGAACCACCCTAATAAGTGGCTACGCCATCATAGTCTCAGGATTTAGAGAGCTGGTCTGCATTTCCAGTTTCCTTTGTGTGATCACAAATAACAAGCCTGAAATGGGTGTGTCCCTCTCTCCTAAGGATGCCCTCTCAGTTAATAGCTCTGATCTCAACGTTTGGGCAGAAATAAATGCACTGGTATGCAGAAAAAAATAGGAAGCACTTCAGCTCCGCGGCTAAGAGATTAAACAAGTCCTGAATGATCAGGCCAGAAAGCTCCCGGAGGAGGCAAAGGATGCATTATTTACAATACCACAATACACAAGAAAACAAAGGGGTGAACTGGGAGGGGATAAAGGCAGGGCGGGGTGGGGGAAGGGGGCAAATATCATCCATGTCGATTTTGCAAGAACAGGTTTACTCCCCCCGCAGAAAGCTCCTGGGTGTAAAGCATGCATAGGTCCCACAGGTGAAATGATGCACAATGGCCGTGTCCGGATCGCGGTTCCGCGTGCGCCGCAGGCATGCACTACCGAAATAAAGAGAATACCCTGACTTTTCCAGTTGCTCCACACACAATCCATCTTGGTGGAATCGGCAGTGGCCTGCATGGTGCGGGCTTGGCGGGTTCGCCGTGGCTCTCCTCCAGGCGCTGAGCTTGCACTCCGCGTCGCTGCCCGGCTGCGGCGGCGGTGGGCTCTGGTGGCCGCGCGGCTGCAGACTGAAGCGGCCCCGGGCGCGCGCGCAAGGGGCGGGCGGGCACGAGCGCCGCAGAGCGCGACAACGAATCAGCGCGGTCCCGGAGCCGCCCGCGCGCGCGCGTGGATGCTGCTGCGGCTGCTCAACGCGACCGCGGCGCGGGCTGGGCAGCCTTGGGAGAGCTGCCCCCGGGATGGTAGAGCAGGCGACGAGGCGCGCGCACAGACTAGGTATGGGGGGGCAGGGGGAGGGGCGGAAGACAAGGAGAAGAGAGGAAGAAAAGGAACGCCCGCGTGGAGATGGCAGCTAAGGAGACCAGGGCTATTCCTAACCAGCCTGGTGCATATTCTAGAAATTTCTTAGAAACATGAAACCTGTTGTCCAAGACGTGTGGCGGCACAGATGCCAAGCTTACTGCATAATGCCCACTAGTCCTCACTGTTAGCTCGCCTCTGCTGTCCCCAATCTAAAAATGTTGGCCACAGATTGCTGCCCAAGTCTTCCAAAGGAGTGGCAAATTCTTTTTCTTGTTGGAATATTCCACATTTATCTAAAACCTTGTGACTAAGACTGTGGCTACCATCCTGCCACTGTTCAAGCAACAATCACTGGGTAGTCCCAAAGGACTACATATAATTCTCCGGTGTTTGTAGGATGGATTAATAAATATTAGAATGTGGGACTTGGAAGCTCCAGGTTGCAGCCAGTAAGCGTTGCCACATCACATAGATGGGGTCATTGGTAATTGGCAGGGTGTTTAGTGTGGTGGCCATTCAAAGAGAACTCATAGAAGCAAAGGGCTTTCTGTCAACAATGTTACCCTTTGCGATTGATCACAGTGAGGGAGGGGTCTGGAGGTGTGTATAATTTGACAGATGAAGTGGATTTCCAAGAATAGCTAGCCAGAGATTTCAGGAGCCCCAGACCAAATGTAAAAGAAGAGCACACTGAGCAGTGGCTCTCTGTTTGCAACATGGCGTGCTGCCACGGTTAATTCTTTATCAGAATATACACAAAGATCCGGGAGACTGGATACGACAGAGACATGTTTCTATGGGGAAACGGTAAGATAGCAATGAGTAGGAATGGACTGGGGGCTCTGTTTGGAAAGGGGGTCCATGCAGAGACAAGACAAACATGAAGATAGGGGGCCACAGAACAATAGCAAAGGAAGAGTTCTTAGACACCAAAGCTACATGTCCTGTTCTGTTTTCCTGTGACAGGGTCTTTACTGTCACGGAGTACTTTTCTCCCCCTTCTGAAGGAGTGGAGCCTTCTAGATGCCTCTCCATTCTCAAGGAAGTCTAGTCAGACTCAAATTTACATTTGCATATCCTGTACTGGCAAAGGCCTAAGGTAGGTTGTGCTTATAGACACAATTTCTTCTTTATTTTTAGGAGGATATGGACTTTAAAATGTGATCTTTGGAATCATGCATATTTTCTCAGAATACAAGGTTTCAAAGCAACCAGCTGGTCCCTGTGTCTACGACTGCAGCTTCTGAAGTCATGCCTGAGGAAGCTTAGGAAGGCTGGGTGCAAGGGATGATTTGACATTCCTGGGCAGCTGACCTCTCCTACCAGCGATGAGGATGGGGCTTCTACAGAGCTGATAGGAAGCACACGATGACAAAGCACTTTTCAAATTCACCTCTAGAGGTGTCGTGGCCTTGTTCTGTATCTCTGTCTTCATCCCATTTCCTTCTTCATTCCACAGCCAGTCATTGTGGGGAATTCAGTCAGCGGGTGACTGAAACGCCTGGTAAATGCCCATGAGCTCATCGGTACCAAAGTCTCCTTGTCTGACGTAGACTCAGAATTGGAGAGGGCTGGACAGGAGTTGCCAGGAGTTTGCTGCTGCCTCAGCCACTCCTCAGTCTTTGGAGCCTGGGCCACTAGGAGGCACTGCCAGTTCAACAATAGCCTCAGGCTTCTAGGTGAAGGTGCCAGCAGGTACCTTCCCTTCAGTAGAGGGACAAGAGAGAAACCGCCAAGGTCTCAGTGCTCTCTCACCTTCCCAGTGAGTCTGTATACTGCTAATCAGACCGAATAGTGTACATTGCTAATCTCAGCAGCAAAGATGAGTTCAGCACATCCCTAGCAGAGAACAGCAGTCAGGGGCAAGCTCTTTCTCAACCAGAGGATAGGTCATGTCGGAATCCCTGGGCCGCACGTTTTTTATCGACCACAAACCTGACTTGGAAATGTCGGTCTGGCTGAACGACCACATTTTCCCGAATCATGCTCCGTTTGAAGACAGCAGTTTGATGGAACATGAAAAGTAAGGTCATCTGGTTGCTGAAGGTGAGCAAAGTAAGACTTCCAACTGCACTCGTGGTACACGAAGTGACAGCTTCAGATGGAGGCACAGGAAATAGAGAAAGAGAAATAGACGTAAGGGGAAGGGGAGTCTGTGACCCGCGAATTCCTTAGATCCACATGGACTGCATTGGGGATCTCTGGACTCCTGTGATACATACGAAGTTCTAGCTTTACGCATTGGGGATCTCTGGACTCCTGTGATACATACGAAGTTCTAGCTTTACATGTTTGCTACTATGAAGTAAGACTTGGCTTCCTATAACCATTGCAAATGGATACTTTCTTTGCTTGCATCCACACAGAATCGATGGGCGGCTCTTGCCAAATTCGAAGCAATAAAACGGGCACAAAAGATATGTAAATTTCCTTAAGAGGTGAAAGCAAACCAGGAAGCAAAGAAAGCTTGTTAGGAGCAGGCAGGAACTGCCACAGCCTTCAAGCTGGCGGGGAACAGAAGGGCTTTTTCCACACCCAGCTCAGAGCTCTTGGGTTAGGTGCCTGCCAGGAAAGGAAGTGATTTCTTTAGTTTTCAAGATGAAACCGTCTGTTTGAAGCAAAGCAAAAGAGTCAAATTCCGTAATCTCCCCCAGGTTCAGATGCATGCTGGGGCTGGTGTGCCCGCCATGGCCATGTGCCGTCTGTCTCCCAGTGCTCCAGCATTTTCCTGTTGAAAAACAGTACCACCTACAGTGATGTATTTATTCAACAGCTATTTATCTGAGCACTTACAGCATGGTTCCACATTGTCCTCGACACAGAACAGAGAGCTCCCAACTCCCGAAATTCCCTGTGCTGTGGCAGGGATGACGACAGACGATATTGGAAATGTTAAATATACAACAGACTCTTGTAGACAAATGTATCAGAAAATAAAGCAGGTCCAAAAGGAGCGAGGATGGGAATGGTGGATGTCTGCTATGTTATAAGGAGGGCAGCAAGGGCCTATCTCATAACGGAAAGTCAGAGCAGACACTTCAAGAATAGGGAAAGGCCCTGTTGCCTTCTAATCCCAGACAAGGAAGCTTAGGTAGGACAGTAGTGTGAGGCCAGCTGGGGCTACATAGCAGGAGCTTGTTTCAGGGACAACAGGAAGGACAAACAAAAGAAAAGAAGGGAGAGAATGAGGGAAATGGGAGGGAGGGAGGAGGGGAGAGAAGCGGGGGGCGGGGGGGGGAAGAAAGCAAAAGAGCAGAAGAGCTGATTAAGAAGTAGGGAAGGATATTCAGAGATGAGGTTTTGTGCCAGGATGAATAACTGTCAACTCATATCAAGCATTCTCCTAGAACATCTTGATTTTTTTTAATGCTCTGCATAATGTTGCAATTGGAAGTAAAGGCACAGAAGTAAGAATAGACTTCATTATGATCAATGAACACTAAGGATTTGGCTCTATGCTATACGGAGCAAGAACATTTAAAAGAGCCGGGCGGTGGTGGCGCACGCCTTTAATCCCAGCACTTGGGAAGTAGAGGCAGGCGGATTTCTGAGTTCGAGGCCAGCCTGGTCTACAGAGTGAGTTCCAGGACAGCCAGGGCTTACAGAGAAACCCTGTCTCGAAAAAACCAAAAAAGAAGAACATTTAAAAGAGACCTCCGGTCTGGCCCTTAACTGCTGTAACAAGGCAGTGCACGGATTGTTACCATGGAGACTGAGGTAACGATTAGCACTTGGAATTCAGGAAATGTATGTTCATGTCTTCTGGGTTACATCATCTCTGGGGAGCGGAGGACATGACTTTGATTTTTGGAATCATTCTTTCATCCATTCATTTGATCTATAGATATTTGTAGAGGCCATACTAAGCGTGTGTTTCTAACTACAAAGGGAGCTACGCACTGGGGGGCTATGAACAGACGGAGGATATCAGATAGCTGTCTGAAGAGAAAGAGTGGATACACAGGCTAGAGTCTGGGGAGAGGAGCTTTCGGGATAGACATCTGAATGTTGGTGACAACTGAGGTAGTGCTGGGAAGGAATAGAACCAGAAGATAAACCTACCAAAGCTGTTACTTCAATCTAAAAGGAAGAAATAAGGTGCATGAAAGAGTACTAGTCGTAGAAAATGGCAGTCAGCATAGCAATAAGTCATCAGGAGGTGGTTCAAGACTATGTCCCTTTAGCAGAATGACAGTAGTAGCTTTTTTCCTAACCCTAACCCTGTCTAACCCTAACCTTGACCCCTAACCCCAAGCCTAACCTATGACCTGCCTAGCCTCAGGTTCTTGGCCCAATGTTGCTGGTTATGAGTCTATCTTGTGCTGTAGGACTTACATCCAAGCAGAAAATGGTAGGTTTCTTCAGCATGTTTTATACCAGTGAGGGTATCTTGCCAGGCCAGTCATTACTGTAGCTTACAGGGCTCGTGGCTGGGCGACACTGTTGGTTTCTTCTCTCCCTCAGTAGCATTCACAGCACCTTCTAGCACTATTAAAGCTATTCAGTAAAGATGAAGCTTCCAGGTCAACATTTAGCCAAATACTTCCAAGTTCTGTGACTCAGGAATGTGGTGTCTTTAGCAAGAGGGACTCACCATCAAGTTCTAGGGGACCCTCGTCAGAGAAGCTTCTGCTTGCAGTGGATGGTAAATAACACAGAAGCTTGCACCTGGCCAGGGTGCACACAATAAGAGTCTGTGGGATGCTCAACCCTAAAGGGAACATCTGTACTGCACACATATGCTCACACGCACACACACACAAACACCAAAACATCAAAATGCACATATACACACATTCTCTCTCTCTCTCTCTCTCTCTCTCTCTCTCTCTCTCTCTCTCTCCTCCTCCCTCCCTCCCTCCTCCTCCTCCCTCCATGCCCCCCCCTCCAGGACTCAGGAGCAGAAGAGCCTGAGGTGGCAAATACATACAAGGAAACAGTGTCCTTGGGACACAACAGGGCAGCTGCACATATGAGCCTACAGAAGTTATGGCAGCGTGCATAGGGCCATGAAAGCTCAAGTCAGAACAAATCCGAAAGGGCAGGGGTGGAGGAGTCGTACACATGAAGCCCACCCCTAATGGAGGCTATTGGCAATTGGTAGCTGCTGGGAAAAGAGAGTTGGTTTTCTTTAGGAGCAGAAACTCATTCTCCATCGAGAGGCCACACAGCCATGAATGTGTGGGCAGCACAGCTTGAATGAAAGAAAGAGGACAGAAAGATAGGGGAGGACCTGGGGGGGCGGCTGGGGAGGAGGGGAAGATGGTACAAAATTCTCAAAGAATTCATTTAAAAAGTATTGGGGGCTTGGAAAATGGCTCTGTGTGTTTAAGGGCATTTGCTGCTCTTGCTGAGGTCCTAGGTTCCCAGTCCAGCGCAATGGCTAGGAACTGTCCAGGAGTTCTGACATCCTCTCTCGGCCTCTGTGGGGCACTATAGCATTGCTTGCAGGCGGTATTCACGTCTACTTGCAGATAGATGTGTGATACCCATGAAGAAAAACTGTTGGTGATGAGTTTGGAGGAGTTTTTAAAAGGACAGAACTAAAACAGAGTGAGGTAGAAGAGCGATTGAGGGGAGCTCCTACAGTACTGGGTTTGTCGGGAGGAATATTAACTCTAGACTCTGGCAAGTCAGATTTGTGCATTTAGTGTCTATAAGAAAACAGCCATGTGATATAACCTCAGATGAATGACGCAGATGAAAAACAAGTCGATCAGGTGAACAGAGGCAGAAAGGGTCTTCCAGGATGGAAACACAAATGGAAGTTATTAAAAATGCATGAGACATGCCTAAACAGAGCTTGCTAAAAAAAATCAGAGGCTGTTAAGTTGATTGAAACAAAATGAACTGAAGGATGCTTAATGAAGAAAAGGCTGGTGCGTTTTTCAAATGGAAGGGTCAAAAATGGAAACGGGAAAGGCCGCAGCGAGTTAGTGAGGATCCACAAGTGATTTCCTGCGTTTGTTTTACTTGTGCTGTTTGGAGACTCTCGCGCTTTTAATATCATTGTCATATCTCTTTTTCAATATAAAAGCTTTATCATTTTCTCCACACTCTGTCTTACTTTACTTATGCATTTATGTGTGTGTTTACTTATTGGTGTGTGCGTGTGCATGCAGGTGCACTGTGTGCATGTGTGTCAGTAATAATGTTATAAGCAATTGCGCATTTTTTTCTAACTCTCTTAATGATTTTAGGCTAATTACTTTGTGGTTGATGAATAAATTCTATACAACTATAACCTCCTGAAACTTTTTCAACTTGGTTTATGTCCTTGAATATGATCAACTATGACATAGATGCCAAAGCAACTGAAAGAATATTTAAGCTCTCCAGAAGCCAGTCAAGTCACATTGATTAATGGAAATATTGAATAATTATCTTACTCAAAGTTTTATCAGTAAGATTTAAGTGTATTGTAACTAATTCTGATGTTGTTTTGTCTGTAGATTTTTAAGTCTAAAATTTTCACTTTATGTACTTTGAAACTATATTGCTAAGTGCTTATAAATCCAAGCCTATCCTGTCTTACTGACAAATTTACTTTTATCATAAAAAGGCTCCCTTTATCTCTAGCAATAATCCTTGGCTGGAAGCATAGTATAGCGGCAGTGATTGGCTAGTGTTGGTGTGGTAAAACTGGTTCCGCCCTTTCTTTTGCAGACCTGTGCCGCTTTGTCGTTATAAACAGCTCGTTCTTGAGCTGTTTATAATCTAGGCTAGTTATCTTTGTAAAGTTACTTGTGTGTGTGTTAAAACATTGGTACTACTAAACCTATTACTCTCCTACTTCCTGCCTAGTTGCCACATCCATTTCATTCATTTCTTCCTTTACCATCTTCAGAGTATCAAATATATTTTGTCTATTTCTTCTCTCATGGTTTCATAAATGTACCTTTTAATTTGTATTTTATTATTTGTTATTTGTTTGTGTATTTGTATGTGTATGTGTTTGTGTATGTGTGTATGTGCACATGCATGCTTGCAGAAGTGAATGTCATGTCTTCAGAAGCTGCAGTTACAGGCAGTTGTGAGATGCTGGATAAGGATGCTGGGAACTGAACTCAGGTCTCTGCAAGGGCAGCATGTGCTCTTATCTGCTGCACCACTTTTCAAGCTCCAGTAGAGCATCAAGCTGCTAGCTGAACATTTCAGTGACTGTCTAGAAACTGTCATATTGCATTCCTAGCTTATTACAGCCTCTTTTAAATATTTAACTTTGCATTTCCCTGTACAATACAAAACTCTTAAGGCAGCAAACCACATGTAAGCCTGCTGTCCTTCAATTATTATGTATGTTATGAACAAGAAATCGCATAATTTTTGTTCTCTCAAAAAAAAAAAAACACTTTTAACAGTATTTCTTCCATGTACACTATCGGATCTCCTTCTAAAATTGTTTGTTGTGTATCTTTGTTATGTTATGTGTTTCTGTTATATGTTATGTGTCTTTGTTATTATGTGTCTTTGTTATGTTATGTGTTTCTGTTATATGTTATTGTCTTTGTTGTTATTGTTCTCTGTTATGTTATGTGTTTGTTATGTGTCTTTTAGTTTATGTTTTCTATAGTGTTTGTTATGTGTCTTATGTTATGTGTTATGTGTTTTTTATGTGTCATTTTCAAGTCTAAGGAATTTTATTTATAATTTCTCTTAATTTGGGTCATGAAAATCATTTATCTCAGATTTTTGTCTGATATCTTCATTTGACTTCCATTTTTGAATTGTAGGTTCATTGGGCAAAGAGTTTTGAATCAGCACAATTTTTTTTTTTTTTTTGCAGCAACTTCAGACTTCAAATTTTCCTTCTGGGATAA
Source organism: Mastomys natalensis (assembly GCA_021653895.1). Classification (NCBI taxonomy): domain Eukaryota; kingdom Metazoa; phylum Chordata; class Mammalia; order Rodentia; family Muridae; genus Mastomys; species Mastomys natalensis. Next base: position 658,846 of record JAJTUV010000491.1, on the reverse strand, counting down.
AGAGGATTCATGCTGCTACAGGGATCACATGGTGGTTCACACCTGTTCTTAACTCCAGTTCCAGGGACCTACTGCCTTCATCTGATCTTCATGGGCACCAAGCATGCACACAATACACATACATAAATGCAGGCAAAATCCTTTTACATAGAGTAAAATGAATACATCTAATTTAAAAAAGTTTAAATTTTTATTCCTCCAACATCTGATCTCTGTACTTCTAGTTGAAAAGTCAATGTGTTTCTTGTTACTTTTGGTGGACTACATCTTCTGGCCTATAAAAAGATTTTATTTTCAGCATTTTTTTTGGGGGGGGTTCATTTGATTATAATAATCTTATAATTTCTTTACATTCTATTGAGCCTCAAATCTTCAAATAAATAATTTTACCAGTTTTGAAGGAAAAAATCTTAATGTTGGAATGGTCAAGCTTGGTTGTTAACTTGTTAGAATGACAGTTACTTGGAAACAATCTCTAGATGTGTCTGCAAGAAATTTTTCTAGATTAGGTTAATTGGGGGAGCGAGCAAGCCTCCCTAAATGTGGGCAGTTCCATCTCATGGATTGGGATCCATGACTGAATAAGAAACAGAAATGTAGCTGAGCAGCTGTGTCGAGTGTCTCTCTGAGCCCTGACTCCGACTCACTGTGACCAGCTTCTTTGAGCTCTGGTTTCTTCCCTGCAGTTATGAACTGTGTCCTCCAACTGTGAGCCAAAGAAGCCCCTCCTTCCTTAAGTTACTTTAGTCACTTAGCAATGGAACAAGCAACTAATGCACATGCCTTCTTTCATTCCTTCTGGGCCATTTTCTTTCTTCTTGTCTATAAATGCCATGATTGAAACCGTTTCAAACATATCCTCTACCTCGTTTATGTTTTCATGTTTTTTATTCCTTCTGTTCACTACTTTGGACAATCCCTGTCTCTGAGTTCACGGATTCTGTCCTCTGTTGTTCAACATCTTATTGAAGCACAGCTAAGTTGTGAGGCCAGAAATTTTGTTACTCCTTCTTTCACATATCTATAATCTATAATAGTTTTTTAAAGTCTTCTGTTTACTGTCTGCAATATGGGGCTCATCTGTGTATCTGCTTATATACTCTCTTTTTTTTTTTTTTTTTTTTTTTTTGATCATTGCCTGTATATATTTGCCTCTTCCATGTCCACACATACTTTACAGTATGAAGAACATTGTGTGTATAAATCAGTCTTGAAGACTGACAGTTGATGGGATTTGCCTTCAGAAAACCTCTACCCTCCCTCTATGACTCAGCAGAATACGTTTGTTGATCGAGTTCAGAGACTGAACTGAGTCATACTGAGCTGATTGAGACAGGGTCTCAGGTGTGCTAGGCTGGCCTCCAATTTCTGTATCACTAAGTGGACAAGTATCTATTAAGAGTTAATATTTAAGAGTTTCTATTTCTGCGATTAAACACCACAACTAAAGCAACTCTTATAAAGGAAACTATTTAATTGAGGGCTTGCTTAAAGCTTCAGAGGTAAGTCCATTATCACCATGGCCAGGAGTGCAGAGGCAGGCAAGCATGGCGCTGGGGCAGTGGCCGAGAGCTTACACACTGATCCACAGGAGCAGGCAGGGAGAGAGACACTGGGCCTGGTGTGGGGGATTTTGAAATTTCAAATGTCACTCCCAGGGACATACCTCTTCCAACAAGGCCAGTACCGTCTACTCCATCCTAAGCAGGTCACCAGCTGAAAACCAGGCCTTCAGATATGGCTCTCACTCAAGCCATCATACCAAGGACGAGTTGAAACTTTGATTCTCCTGTCTCTCAGGTTTCAGTTCAGTTCAGTTTTTAACTGAACCTACCAATCAGGTTTCAATTGCCTTGTGGATGGCATTTATGATATAATTCTTTTAGATCATTATTTTAGTAACATGGAAACTTTTGCTTCCAATCCACAGTAAACATAAGCTGTTGGTCTTGTATGCTACCCCAGTACTGAACAGAGCTCCTCAAGTTTCCTATGTGTTGTATCAAGATATAACATAAAAAGGTCCATAAAGTTTCTCTCACTCAGCATAGTCCTCTCTGTAGGATGCTATATTAGTTATTTTTCTGTTGCTGAGAGAAAACACCATACCCAAGGCAGCTATGATGGTTTGAATATGCTTGGCCCAGGGAGTGGTACTATTAAGAAGTATAGTCTTGTTGGAATAGGTGTGTCACTGTGGGCTTCAGCTTTAATACCCTCATCCTAGCTGCCTTGAAGTCAGTACTTTCCTAGCACCCTCCAGATGAAGATGTAGAATCTCAGCCTGTCTGGATGCTGCCATGTTCCCACCTTGATGAAAATGGACGGAACCTCTGAACCTGTAAGCCAGCCCCAATGATATGTTGTCTTGGTCATGGTAAAACCTTAACTAATACTGCAACTTACAGAAGAGTTTAATTGGGCTTATGGTTTCAGGGAAGTATATCAAAGATGGCATGCATGCAACTGCAGCAAGAAACTGAGAGCTTCCATCCTTAACAAAGCAGAGAGAGAAAGTTGGAAGTGGCTTGTGGATTTTAATCTCAAAGCCTGTCCTTAGTGACATACTTCCTTCAACAAAATTGCATGACCAAAACCTCCACAAACAGTGCCCTTGACTGGGAACTAAATGTTCAAATGTCTGAGACCATGGGGGACATTTCTCATTCAAACCACAACAGTCACAGCTGATAATTAGTTGGTGCCTTAGTTTGATATCTTCTTCTACAGAAGAAAGTGTCGATGACACATGTCCACCTGGGTGTATCTGTCTTATCTGTTAAATATTAAGACTTGATAATAGCTCTGCCATATTCCCTCAGCCTTCATTTTGTAGCTCATAACTTTAACTTGACCTAGTGTTCCTTGTCCTAACAAAAACAACTTCCTGTACTTTGTCAAGGAGCCCCGTGGACTTTGGAGATCCCCTAGATTCCTTTCCTCTAGACCCATCCTATCAGCTTAAAGGTCAGACAGCACTTCTTTGTCTAGATAGCCTATATGTTGCAAATGTTGCAAATGCACCTGTCTGTTGTTTTTCCCATATAAAAACTTGGTTCTGAGGACTACCCAGGGTTGCCCTTTTGGATCCAACTCCTGGCTCTGTCCCTGATTAGTCAGTCTTGAAGTGTGTGTTCAATAAGCCATCCACAGCTGACTGAGATGGGCACCTGAGTGGTTTGTGTGGCCATTCCTGGACCCTAAAATCATCTATTGAACTTTAGTTCATCTCAGTCATTAACTGTCACACTGCCTCACACTTTACACAAGTGACTGTGCCGTCTGCATCTGTCCACTTCCCTAGCTGCTATAGAAGGATGACACACTGCTGCTTACCCCTCCCAGAGACAAGAAGTCTACATGCAAAACATTTGAAAACACCAAATAATAAGCATTCAAAACAATTACTTGATTAAGGAAAACAGAATTGGAATTAGATTTTTTAAAGAAAACATTGAAACACTACATACATGTCATATGGAATAAAACTAAAAGCTTTATTTTGTTAGAAATTATATCATGAAATGCATATATCAGAAAAGAAAACTTAGAAATTAATGTAAAACCTTAGAAGTAGAAAAGGTGAACGTGCATGAAGGATGAAAAAGAAAATCAGAGAGACAATCATAGTACTCAATGAAATAAGTAGAGAAACAGTGCTAGAATCTCAGAGATCTTTCTCCTACTGCCCTGTAGAATAATGAACAAACAGAAACCAGCAGCTCTTCTGCGTCTGTAATCAAACTCCAGCAATTTTTTCAAATGGAGAAGTTGATGGAAAAATCTTAAAATCCAAAACAAAGTGAAATAAATAATAAGAAAGCAAAGTCTACAAAATAGATCCCAAACCCCTCAGGCAGTTCACCAAAGAGGCAATGGAGATTGTAAACACACACACACACACACACACACCTCCTCTGTGCTCCACTGAAGGACATTCGGAGCACAGAAGGATATTCTAAAATAGAATAATATTATTGCAGACCTATCAGAAGCAAAACTCTGACATCATCAAACGCTGGCTAATATGTGTGGCAACAGCGACTTCATTTGCTGGTGAAAACACAAAATGGTGCAGTTACTTTGGGAGACAGCTCAGTAGTTTCACTTCCTGTACATCTGGCAACTGTGATCTCTGACATTTACCTAAGGATGAAACGATGTGCACTCCATACCCTGTACACAGGTATTTACAGGGGTTTCATTTATAATGGCACAAAATAGAACCAACAGAGCTCTTCTCCATTAGGAGGATGGGAAAATGTAAGTCTAGCCAAAGGCGTATTATTCAACACTATAAAGAAACCATCTCTTAAGTCATTAAAGGACATAGAGGTTAATTGCATTATTACTATACTAAAGAAGCCTATTATGCCATATGATTCTAACTACATGGTATCCTAAACGCCAAAAACACAAACAGTCATCAGTCAGTGGCTGCCAGATACTTGAGACAGGAAGGGTAAATAGATTGCACACTGAGTCCAATACATGGGACTGTAATGTCATACAACATCACTGTAACTTCGTCCCAAACTGCAGAATGTACAACACAAGAGAGACCGCCTGTGTAAACTGTGGACTTTGAGTGATTATGATGAGCCAGCAAAAGGGTTCAAACACAACAAATGTGTCTACCTTCAGGCAGGAGCTGTTGCTAATGGAAGGCTATGTGTGCACCAGACAGGAAGCATAGAGGAACTTGCTGTATTTTATTTGTGATGTGTGTGTTGCAAGAACCTAAATAGCTTTAAAAAAAAAAAAGTCAGGGCTAGGAGATAGCTCAGCTGTAATGGTGCCTGTCTTGAAAACATGAAGATCTGAGTCTGAGCCCCAGAAATGATGTTAAATAGCCAGGCTGTGAAACTGGTTGTAAATCCACCGTGGCAAGACAGAGATTGCTGGATTCCTGGGGTTCACCGCTACTTGGTGAGTGCCAGCTGAGTAAAAGACTCTGTTCTGGTTAGATAGAAGGTAGAGGATGGCGTCTACACCTGAGGGTTGGCCCCTGAGATTGTCTTCCAGCTTCCACAGGCTCAGGCATACCCACGGCAAACATCCACAAAGTCTAGTGATAAAAATCAGAAAACAGGTGCAATAGTCAACCACTGGGATTGAGTTGCTCTATAGTTCCAGCTCGAACCAAAAAAAAAAAAAAAATCAGAAAACTACATAACCAATTGCTTATCCTGACAATAAAATAGGAAGACTTTGTGTTATTGGTCAGGGAAAAAGATAGAAACGTTTTTTTCATCATGGAAAGGATTATGTATTTGCATATAATTTTTAAACTATAGGAAAGTACCATTATGTATTTGGCAAGAAAATAGAAAATTTGAAAAAAAATATGTTTCACTAATAATTTAACTTACCAAAACAAACCCAAGAAGAACTAAAAAAAAAATAGATATTGCTCTAGCTCCCAAATAAAAAGGAATTGTTGTGTTAAAAAAAGTCCCAGGCTCAGTAGATTAAGTACTTGATGCCCAAGTGTGATATAGTTTTTGTTTGTGATAAGGGGCCTTTATTGAGAATATACAAATTACTTTTACATATCATCAGTTAAGACAGGTTCAGTTACAAATGGACAATGACATTCTCCAAGGAAGATGACTAAGTGTCACCTGAAAAGATGTTTCACCAACTCGAGTCAGACCATGAGCCAGCATTTTTTGCACTCATCACAGTGTGAATCAGCAAAGACAAGGAACGTGCCAAGTGCTGGCAGGGGCAAGGAGCCACTGGAACGCTCGCACCTGATGGCGGAAATGTGGAGTCGCACGGTCACTTTGGAAAACCGTCTGGCAGGTCCTCGGTTACAGTGTGACCCAGCATTTTCACTGGTGCATTTATATCCAAAAGCACTGAAGACACGCACACATGAGATGCATGCATAATTAGTCACAGCCGCTCTGTTTACCACAGTCAACAGCAACTAAACTATCTGCCTGTCAGTCAAGGGCTGGGCAAATCAGTGTATGCAGACTAGAACATTTCCCAGCCAGAACTTAACTGCCCAAAGTGACTCCATTCTGTCCTAGTTTTAGCTATCTTTACCCAACTGGGCCAAGCACATCCTCACACGACTGCAAGGCAGCTTGAGAAGGCACCTTGTTTTACAATGGTAAATAAATTTGTTTAATAAACTGCACTGAATCTTTAGGCTCTATAAATTCCTACCCTGCCTGCCCTGGGGCTGAGAGATCTCTGTGGAAGGCTCTTCTCTTGCAGGCTTGGCTCTGTGAGAAGGGAGCACTGAGAGAAGCTGAAAGGTGAACAGGCCTTGAAAGCATAAGAACAGGAGCCAGTGCCGTGGAGGCTGCTTCAGCCATTCTGTGTCCATGAAATCTTCAGGTGAGGCGGGCAGGATAGGAAGTAGACCAGGGCAAGGATTGGAAACGGACCGTGAGGGCAGATGGACAGGGTTTCTTTAGAGGAAAAGGAACTGTTTTGAAATTGGATGATTGTGCAACTCTGTGACTAGACTGAATATAAACCATTTACATACTGTTAAAAATGGTGTTCTGTGGTCTGTGAAACAGTTCTCAAAAGACAAAAGTCAGAAACAAGGAGGGGAAAAAAATGAAGAAAGCCATCTCTAGGAGGCTTGGGCCATCTCTAGGAGCTTGGCATCTCTAGAGCTTGGCCATCTCTAGGAGGCTTGGGCCATCTCTAGAGGCTTGGGCCATCTAGAGCTGGCATCTCTAGGAGGCTTGGGCCATCCATCTCTAGGAGGCTTTGCCCATGTACCTTGAACAGTACAGGCTGCAAGCCAGCTTCCTTTGCCAATCGGCAGGACATGCTTACAAGAGGCAACCTGGCAACGTTAAGGAGCAGCCTGGGTTTCTGCTTAGCTCACTATCAGTTTAGCCTTGTTTTCCATCCAGGCCCTTAACAGTACACAGCTTCTGGCACAGGCTGGGATGCTTCTCTTGAGCCCTTGGGTCACCCCAGCTTCCAGCTGCCTGGTCTGCTGGGCCTCCTTTCCAGACACCCCTCTCAGAAAACTCCCACTGGGCTTCCCAAGCTCATAACTGGGGTTGGTTTCTAAGGCCTGCAGGTTCCACCAACCATTCCTCATTCTCTGGCTCACGCCACAGGGGCAATGCCTGCCACTTGCCAGTCACTGGTGGATTTACATGAAAGAGCACAACCTTTGCTTTGTTTTTGTTCTTCTTTCAAGCAAGATAAAACATGTTGTGGACTAGATAGCTGGAAAGAGGGAAGACGGTGAGAAAGAGTGACAAAACAGTTTCCAAAATACAATAAGACAAAACATGCAGAAAGCTAACATCGGTTATGTCGATGGGGGCTTGACAAGCACAATCTGATAAACCAAATTAACATCAGACTCTTAAAACCTTATCATGTCTATGTACGCTAATAGTGTTTCTTATTTTCTTCATTGTGTGTTTTGATATCTTTTTTTACTATATACCTCCTCTGTGCATATTAGCTATTCACGTTTCTTTTAATAATCTTCATTTAGCTACATACCTTTTAAATCTAGAAATCTGATTATATGTATCAATTTAACATATTAGTGGGGTATGTTCTTGATTGTGTGCATACAGCAGGTGCTGACTAAATGCAGCCTCCTTCTCTCATTACATTTGTCATCAGCTTCCACACACAAGAGAGAACGTGCCAGACTCATTTTTCTGTCTTGCTTATTTCACTTAGCAAAATGTCCTTTAGTTCCATCCATTTCATGACAAATAACATGATTTTATTCATCTTAGTGGCTGAATAATATTATATAATGCATATATATATATATATCACATTATATATTACATATATTAATGTATTATATATAATATATTATATGGTATGTGTTATATATGTATGTATATATGTATACACCACACACACACACACACACACACACACACACACACCGTATTTTCTCCACACATTAGTTGTCTACCCTTGATGTGCGCCTTGTGGTCAGTTGCCTAGATTGACCTCCCATTTAGTCATTATGGCCACTGCAGCAAACACAGTTATCCTAAATCTCTTTGCTCTGCTGGCTTTGTTCCCATTGGAACCATTCAGAACTGGTGTTGTTACATTCTATGCTCGGTCTAATTTTAGAGTTTTAGAGACTTTGTCCTGTTCTCCACAATGGCTGTAGTAATTTGCTTTCCCACCATCAGTATATAACTCCTTTTGCTCAGCTGTCTTACCCGCACTCATTTGTTTACTTACAACAACCATTCTAACCAGCGTGTGATGATTACAGAACCAGGAAGAGAATGCTTTTCCAATGGCTGGCTAATTTCTTAAGATAGTAAATTACTTCTTTGCAAACAGAACTCATATATGCAAGCTAAACTCACATGCCCAGACAATATTTCCTCTCCCTATAGTTTCCCATGGCTAGGTATGATGCAGTCAGGGATCACCGTTGTCTGAAACCCTCTAGACTAGAATAACACGTCCTAAGCTGTTCACTCTGCTGGGCTTTCCCTCCCTCCTGAATGAATACAGCCAGTACTATTTTTTTCTTGTTGGTTCTGTCTCTTGATGGAAACATAATGCATTCCCACAGCCTGTGTAATGAGGTATGTCCCTTTCCCTGGGTCTTGTAACTCATAAATTCTTCTAATGACATTTATCTCTTATCAGCGAGTTCCCTCTACAACTTTGAACACGATGCACGCAGACGACATTGTGTTTCTGAACCACTTGTGTGATTAAAACATTTTCTGGCCAACCCTGTTTGCTACTGTTTGATTCTGAAATGTGCCCCACAGGCTCACATGTTGAGTGCTTGGTTCCTGGCTTGTGTGCAGGATGATTCTGTGGAGGCCGGGGCCTGGGTGGCTGGATTGAAACAGTAGAGCCAGGCCTGGCCTGCCATGACGAACTGTGTCACCTGAAACCTTCAGCTAAAATAAACAAACCACTCATCCTTAGTTACTCGCCAAGTACCTGGTCACAATGATAAGTGACAAACTCACTATAAACTAGATTCAATTGTGGAGATTAGGAAAGGACCTTTATCAATTCGTTGCTGCTATCTTTCAAACCATAGTGTCCTAACATTCATAAGAAGAAGTTTAATTTGAAAATTCTTATACTGATGGTTTGGGGATGGTATATTCTGTGTCTGGGTTATGGGTGGGATTGCTCAGCTCAGGGCTGGTTTTATGGTTCACACTGATATTGGCTGATTCTTCTCTTACCTGCCAGTCCAAACATTCCTACTAATAGACACACTGGGTAAGCATCAGGGTCAGCACTGTTGAAATTTTTCCTTGTGTCCTGGTACAAGGAGGAGCCACACCGCCTTCGGTGTCCTAGCCATGGATGAGTTAGGAATGTTCTTTGAAGGTCATTACTGACCATTTTGAAGGCGTGCGACAGTCACCAGAATAACCCAACGGGTGCTTATTATGAAAAATTGCCTTGTACATCAAGGTAAGGTAAACATTTTCAATCAATCATCTCAGAAGGGAGGGACTGATTTTGAAGCAGCATCTTACTGTCATCAGAAAAAGGTCTCTTTTGCTGAACATGCATTAGTGAACAAGAACCAGAAACTAGACTGAAAATAATGATCTCATTAAACATTAACAGCGCAGTGGTAAAGTTTTGCAACACTTGCAATTTTGCAAACCTCTCCTAATCTAGAGAGTACTTCTATTTTTTTTTAAAGTAATAATCTTAAAGTTTGGGAAGCTACCCAAGCAGCCGTGGATTTTTTTCCCCTCAGAGACAGCAGGAATCCACTGCAGAACTTCAGTGTTGGGGAAAAAGTAAGAAGACAAAAATGGTGGATTACTGCAAGAGTGTGATGGGCAAGCCTGCTCAGAAATGCAGTAGTACACCACCCCAGGGCTGAAAGGGAACAGAAGCAGTAAGATTGTGTGGGTCTGCCTCCTGAAGATGAGCACCCCTCCACATATACACACATATTTAACAATTGCTCAGTGTCTTTCTTTTTTCAGGAGGTAGAATGATCTAGAAGTTTCGAAGTTAGAAAAGCATTTCTTCTTTCACTATGATGGAAATAGCAAGTCCTAGCTCATGTTGAGTGAGTCAAAGATGTTATAATTGTGTTTTTTAAGTCTTGAAAGTAAAAAAACTATGACCAGATGATATTCATTCAGCAAAACGTACATATAATGTTAATGTTGAAATCAAAAGAACCCAGACAATCTTTTGACCAATCTTCTTCAACGACAGGCCCAGCACCTCTTCGGGATGTGTTTTCATTTGCATAGAGATGACAGCTATGATGTGTAGGCTAACTTAGTCTTCTCTGTTAGTGTATTTTTTCAAAGATAGTGACATCCAAATGCAGCAATATGCAGTAACTTTCCGAGGTGTTTTGAGAGTCATTTCAGAATACATTTAGTAATAAATGGTTTCCTTGAAATGCTCTGAAGCAACTCTCACTAAAATACTGATGAGTTTGGAAAGTTCTGCACACATGGCATTCCTTTAAGAACTTTCAGTTCTAGGCTACCTCACACGCCTGGAGGTGGTGTCCTTACTGACCGACCCACCGAGCACTCATCACTCAATTTCCTGACTTTTAAGTGGCTGCAGCATTTACAGAAGACTCGCTGTTCTGGTCAGTGTACAGAGACACAGAAACGCACACACAGCGGGGAGAAAGGGCTGTTATCTAAGGTTTTAAAAGGCATTTGTCTTTCAAGCTTATGAAAAGCCACACTTCTGAGAAAATGCCAAGCGTCACTGCCTTCTTTACTGTCTCACTGCATTTGTGGAGGAAGATTTCAGATCTAAGTTTCTGAGGCCTCAGAGCTCCTCCTGTGGCTCCAGGCTGCATTTCCATCTACTGACATTTCCTACCCACCACACACTCTCTGTGCCAGGGGGCCAGGGCGCAGACAAGGGTCTGCAGTCTTGAACCTGCGGGTGCCCAGGTCCAGTCTGGGGAACGGCACCAAGGCTCCTCAGTGTGTCATGGAGTTGTTGAGCCTGGACTCAGAGTTTGACACCGGGAGAGACTGGTGGGGGTTGTGTTTTCCATCTGCAGCTGCTCCTCCACCGTGAACGGGAGCCTCACATACTGTACTTCTGACACCCGATTAGGATTCCTGCTGTTTCCTTTCTTGAAATAGACACCATGTAGAACAACCTATCATCACGGGAATGACAGAGGGATCCTCACAAGTCTCTCAGGTCGGCCTTCCTTCTCTAGGCTTTGGAATGTGGGTCTGGTTTGCACAAATACATCAGTGAGTTGGGCAGCATCCTGCCTCTGCTACTTATCAGCATCACTGTTTATCCATCCTCTGTCTTCTCTGACCCTAGCTAGGTTCATCACTAGGAAACAGGAGGTATTAGTACACATAAATAAATGCCAGAAATTTAAATGTAGATTTACCATGGGATGACTGACAGCCAGGAAAATACTATGCTACTGTAGCTCCCGCCAGGGCAGGGGAGTTCTGAGGTGAGGGGCTGGAAGACAGCTCAGTCAGTAAACTATGAGAACCCAAGCTGGATCCCCAGAACTCACATGTAAAAAGACAGGTGTGGTACTTGTTAATCCCACCAGCAGTGCTCACCAGTGAAGAACAGGACTGCTGTCTTTTAATAAATCTCAGTCATTCAATTTTACCAATGAGGTCTCAGAAGGCAGATGCTGTGGTGAAAGCTTGCTAGCTCAGAGGGGCGGAGAAAGCACCCAGCTGACCATTCTCCTCAGCCAACAGGAATTCCAACAGACATTCCAACAGGAATGTCCCTCTCTTACACAGCCTCAAAAGACCTCCTTCAAAGGAGTGTTCCTCCTTCCTACTTTCTGTTCCTCTCTCCATCCCTCCGCCTGACTTCTCTTACACTCTATGGTTTTGTCTTACTACTATGCTCACTTCCTGTCAACTGGTTGCTTGCTCCACTTCTTGACTTGTGGTTGACTTTATGTAATTCTGTCTACAATATTCAAGTGGAAAGCTCTTGGATTAAAGGTTGTGCTAGGGCTGAGCCACACCACAAACCAGGTTTTTCTACAATGTGATCAAATATCCTGGAACATGAGACACAGGCAGATCTCTGGAGCTCACTGTTTGGGCAGCCTAGTCTACTGAGTGAAACTCAGACCAGTGAGAGACTACCTGGAAAAAATTAATGTGTTGCATCTGAAAAACTGAGATTGTCACCAGGCCTCCACATATACATGAGTGTGTGCATACCTGTGTACCAGCACATACATGAGCACTCACACACATAAATAAACACACAAACGGTTCTAATGGGAATTACTATAGCGTTGCCCTACATCATCCACATGAACACACCATGCGGAAAATAATTTTACAATTGATGCTCAAGGAAAGTGTTGACTCTCTCAAACTCTGTTTTATTAGCTAATGATGCTTACTTTACTCATTATATATTGGATGAATATTTATTAAACAAAAAAACAAAACTTTCCTTTTTTGTCTTAACTTCTTTGCTAAAGCTGGAAGCTTAAAGTAAATTTTAACATAAAATTAGAGGGTGTGCTCTAACTGGATCCGTTTTCCTTCTATGATTTGCGTTCTTCTGTCTTTTTAACTTTCACTTTATAAATGGTAGTGTTTACTAAGAAACTTGTAATTGTAAGAAATAACACTAAGATGTCCTTCCCACATGCTGTGCAGTTTCTTTCAGCCAGTGCTGACATTTTGCAAAATCAACTACTTTGTCTTACAGTGACAAAATGCACCACAGAAAGTTTGCCTTCTAGTTTCAGAAGTTTTTGGCATAGTTCCTTGGTTTCATGCACTCAGCTTAACACCGTGAAGTGGGAGTGTGGGGCAGTAGACGGCTGCTGCATTAAGGTGGACCAGGAAGCAGAGAGCACTAGGAAGTAGCTGGGGAAGAGTGTCTTACCAAGGACACACCTCTAGTGACCCACTTCCTTCAGGAGACTTCCGAAGGTCTCCAGAAGCTCTCAAACTAGTGCCACCAAATAGGGTACAAGTCTTTAAAACACAAGACAGGGACATTTCAGATTCAAATGACAATAGAACAATAATCTCATAACTGGGGCATAGATACTAAATCAATTCCCAATTGAGATTAAGTTTTCCTAGCCTTGTACCCTTGTACTCACATCTGTGTCTCTCTCTCTCTCTCTCTCTCTCTCTCTCTCTCTCTCTCTCTCTCTCTGTGTGTGTGTGTGTGGTGTGTGTGTGAGTGAGCATGTGTCTCTGTTTTAAATCCTCTACAGTCTTATCTTCTATAGAGCTATACAGTTTCCACCATGTAAGCAAAGTTCCCAAATGGTTCCAACACCACAAGATGTCTGCCTTTATAGAACCACACCCATTTTATTCCCATTCTCCCGTGTGTCTACATTTTCACAGGTCTTGTTTCCTACATGAGTTGGAAGTTTACAGGAGAGTAACATAACGCTTGGCTGTTTTAGAGAAAAATCTTATCTCTTCACCACACTTTCTGGCCATATCAGTTAGCGTGGCCAGAAAGCTACCTGCATGAGGCTTTCCAAGCAGTGGAAAACATGTTTGCACTCTGCACACTTCTGAGTTTTAACTGAGCCAGGAGCTGTTGAATGTGCCATGTTCTTGTCATGTGCTAAGAGCAGCAGCAATGAGGGTGAATAAAGACAGGTGCTCAACAATTGGAGGTAGAAATATAAATAGCGACTGGCATGCATCAGTTTACTTTAAATGTCTGGGTTCCAGTTGGTACTAAGGGACACAGTAGGAAGAGATGATTTAAAGGCAGTGAAAAGTGGCCAGTTTGTAAAACATCTTGAGCTCAAACCAGGTAAAGATATATAAAAAGGACATCCAAAAGAAAACCAGACATAAAAGCTGTGTGTGTGTATGTTTGTCCATACACACACACACACAGAGAGAGAGAGAGAGGAGAGAGAGAGAGAGAGAGAGAGAGAGAGGTATGGTAGGTTGGTTTTCTAACTACTGAACGCACTGTCAGATATCAGAGATTCACATTATTAAAAAGGCACTAGACATGGCATGTATGATTGTGAATTGACAGATATAGGGTCTGGGATGCAGCTGTGTGGTAGACCACTTGCCTAATATGTATAAAACCATAGGTTCAATTTCCAGAACCTCTCCCTTAAATGAGAGAGAGAGAGAGAGAGAGGAGAGAAGAGAGAGAGAGAGAGAGAGAGAGAGAGAGACAAGACAGAGACATACACAGAGAGATAGATGGACAGACAGACAGACAAAACACCAACATACTATGGACAGGATTGGTGACGGTTTCTTGGAAAACAGTATCTGTGCTGCGTCATGGCAGACAGTACATTAAGTCACACAGACACTGTGTTGGGTCCTGGGTAGGACTGAGAAGCAGGGGAGACTGGAGCACACATGACCTTGAGGTCAGTGTGGAGACTGAGTCCTTGGCAGACTCATTTGTGGGTGAAGAAATTTGAGACAAGGTGGAATCTTTTGAGAAATGGGAGGAGGGGCTAGTGCTTAGCGTGCTTCAGAGTGCGAACTAGATGCTTTCTGATTTTCCATTAATTCTCATAACAGTTCCCTTATTTAAAGATTTTAGTCCATGTCTCATGGATGAGGAGCCCAAGATTTGAAGGTGTTAAGTAACTTTCCAAAGTCACACCATAGTGATGGGGCCTAGATTCAAACTCGGAGGAGTCCCATTCTTGGATGTAGGAACCATGGATGATCATACAATGTTTTTCTTTTTCTTTGGGTGTGTATGGTGTGCATCCAGGGGTGTAGGATGCTTGTGTGTGTGTGTGTGTGTGTGTGTGTGTGTGTGTGAATACAAGTGTGTATTATGTGTATGGTGTGCTTCCAGGTGCATATGCATGCTTGTGTGAGTGAGCCTGAGCCTGTTGAGACCTAAGCTTGATGTCTGGAATCTTCCTCAGTCGCTTCCCCCTCAGTTTTTCATTTTGTATGTATAGACATTGTTTTGCATGTGTGTAGGTGCACATCTGCATGTGTGTATGCATGTGTCTGTGCTGTCCTGGGAATCATCCTCCACTAGTCTTTCACTTTATGCACTAGGTAGGGTCTCTTGGGAAACCCAGAGCTAGATATAGGTAGTCTTGGTTAGCCAGCTTGCTTTGGGGATACTGTGTCTCCACCTTCCAAGGCTTTGTGGTTTGAATAAAAGTGGCCCAAATAGGCTCACAGGGAGTAGCACTATTAGAAGGTGTGGCCTTGTTGGAGAAAATGTGTTGTTAAGGGCGGGCTTTGAGGTTTCTGTTGCTCAAACCAGGCCTAGAGTCACTCTTTCTTTCTGCTGCCTGCTGATCCAGATGTAGAACTCTCATCTATATCTCCAGCATATGTCTGCCTGCATGCTGCCATGTTCCACCATGATGATAATGGACTAAACCTCTGAACTGTAAGCCAGTCCCATGAAATGTTTTCCTTCATAAGAGTTGCCTTGATCATGGTGTCTCTTCACAGCAATAAAAGCCCAAGAAAAAGGCACAACACATGTGTACTCGGCATTTACATAGGTTCCTATCATATGCCCACGCTTGCCCTTGCATAGAATGGCCTTTGAGTAGGTGCCTTCAATCACTCATGACAGTTTCTCCAGACAGTGCTATTTTTTGGAGATAAAAGCAATAAATGAAGACACAAGAAACATCCAAGTTTACTTCCCAGGAGGCACGAGAGAGATTTAAGATTGGAAAAGTGCATTAAGTAGACAAGAATATGAACTGTAGAGAAACTAAAGAAAATAAAGCAAAAAGATAGATTGCACTTTTTGTTTTTTGTTTTTGTTTTGTTTTGAGACAATCTCCTGTATGCAGCCGGCCTTGGACTCACTATAAAGCCAAAGATAGTCTGAAACCTCTTCTTCTGTTGCCTGAGTGCTGAGATTACAGGTGTGCCACATTAAGTTTCCATGGTGCTGGAGAACTTCATGAATCTCGGGTAAGCACTCTACCAAATGAGCTACATCCCCAGCCTAATAGGAGAGATCATTAATCACAAGACAAAGCTAATAAACAAACAAAAACTGGCCCTTAAGGAGGAAGACAGTAGAAGGATGGGCCACAGTTCTTTTTGCCAAGGAAGCTGTGGCCCTGGGTTCTCCCTGTCTTTCTCTTGATCAGCTAAACACCTGCTCATTGTTCACCTGTCCCCTGGCTCCAGGAGGTTACTGAATCAGAAAGCATGACCCCATTTGAGAACGAGGGAACAGTGACCAACTATCTCACTCAGGAAATGTAGACGTACTGGTTTTAGATTTTGCTTGGAAATTTCCTAGCAAAACATAACAGCCCATTTCTGTCTCTTGGTGTTCAGTGTCCCCTAAAAATAGTATTTCTTACAAAAATAACACTCTTTCCCCACTCCAAGTATCTTGGCGTCTAAATGCTATTCTAAGCATTTTGGAAGGATAAATTAGTCAATGCTATTTACAACAATGACTGCCATGCGGTGGGCTGAGATAGCTTCGGATTGCCAAGAAGAGAACAAGACTGCCATACAAATGCTGGAAAGCAAGCTGAGGGGGTAAGTCCAGCCTGGGGAAGACATGAAGGCAGCCAGTGCCTAGTGGTGGAGGGGCTGCAACGGAAGTATGAAAAAGGGCCTTTTCTCTGAATTTTACTTAAAGATTACATGCTATCGATAAACCCTCTAGGTGAATTATTTTAGCTATTTTTTTCCTGACCTTCTGATAGCAAATATAAAGCCCAAATTACTCTTGCTTCAAAAGCTTTCGGACTGGTCTTTGTTCAATTATGCCTTAGTTCTACAGTGTGAGAAATAAAAGTGGATTTACACACCTGGGTCATTGCAGATAACACACATTGGCTCAGAAGATAAGACACTCAAGGGCAGACTTCTGTGTCCTTCAGCACTTTCTGCTTCCTCCTTTGTGAGTACTGAAGGCTTGCTGCTTTCCCCATGCTGGGGCCTCAGAGCTGAAGGCTCTATGCTGGACAACCAGGCACAGAAGCAGGAATCTCATTGTCTCCATTGTGTTTGGGACTCCAGGTATGCAAAAGACTACGGTGGCGCTCCTTCAGCTTCTCAGCCTTCAGCTCAACAGTTTCAAAAACATCAGAGGACCTTAGTAAAATGACTGGACTCGGATGGCTTACAAAATCAGAAGTGGGGACTAGGAATATACCATTCACAGGCTCCTGGGTCCTCCTTTGCACAGGTAACTTTAAAGATCACAGATCAGAGGCACAAGGACTTTGTGTATAAATCTAGCTCAGTCCTTGAGTTCAAGGGTGAATTCTAAGAGTCAGCAGAGGGCATCTGAATCATGTTGTCTCCCGGAGTTTGAAGAGAGAGATTAGATTATGAGGCAGAATGGTATTTGGAAAAGATGAAGCAAGTAGAAAAAGCCAACCAGAGCTGTGACCTGAAGTTTTATGGGGAGCACTGTGGTTTAGTGAAAATTGTTGAGTGCTTTTGGGAGAAGTATGCTGGGTTCTCCGGGCGAGCATGGAGAGTGTTGGAGCCCGTTTTGTCACGGCTAGCCATCACCCAGAGCCATAGGCTGAAAACCCCAGGACTTAGCTATTGTGTCAGTGTTCAGAAAATGTTGGAAGTATGGTAACCAATGGTTACCATATAAACTTTAGCCCACTAAGATCGTGAGGTATCAATTTCTGTTCTGTACCTCCCGTTTCTCTACCATAAAACAACTATGCTGTAAAGCACTAGTCATAGTAACTTTCAGGTTTAAATGAAAAAATGGGGCACAGGGTAAGCACTAACATGGTCAGAATTAACCTCGGTCTGACTAATGAGACATAAACTGTGTCATTAAAGTCGGAGGCTGCCTAGGGACTTGAATTATTCACCTGCAATTGTTACCTATTGCCAAAGGCGTCTGAAAGTTCCCAGGTATCCTGAATATGATACAATTTTCTGTAGATTCCACATAAGATATTTGATTGGATATTGTAACTTTTTCTTATTTTTGTTTTGGCTCTATTAGGTTTGCTTGTTTGTTGCACATATGTAACATGAAAAGAAGGCTGGAAGGCAGATAGACAGACAGACAGACAGACAGAAAGAGGAAGGAAGAGGAAGGGAGGAAGAAGGAGAAGGAAGGAAGGAGGAGGGAGGGAGGGAGGGAGGGAGGGAGGGAGGGAGGGAGGGAGGGAGGGAGGGAGAGGAAAGAAGACAGAGCTGGTGGGCTGGCAAGATGGTTCATAGGGTGAGGGCAATTGCCGTCAAGCCTGACAAACTGAATTGAATCCCTGGAGTTCACATGGTAAAAGCAGAAAAATAACTCTTACAAGCTACAAGCTGTCTTCTGACTTCTATGGGAATATTGTACCATATGCATGCAGGTAATTTCACCCCAATAAGCAAACAAATATTTAAAACAAACCCTAGATCCAGAGTCTAAAATAAGGCTTGCATATTGTTACAATCTCAACAGTGTAGCAAAAGTGCAATTCTCCCCCAACTGCTGCATACCCAGAATCCTCTGGGATGCATTTGACAAAGCGTGGCTGTCTCCATGGTACCTGTCACCATGGCAGCTGAGAGCACTCCTGATGGAACAACCAAGTCCCTAAGAAAGCCCTTGGCTCTGCCTCCTAGCAGCTTTGCTCTTGGATACATGGAACATTTTCTGTTGTTTGTGAAGTAGTCACAAAAATCTTCCAAAGTAGATAACGGCTGTGAAATATGCTTGATTGATATTGTGCAAAATCCAAAATAGCAAGATCCTTTTTAATATCAATTAGAGATGTATCTCTCTCTCTCTCTCTCTCTTCTCTCTCTCTCTCTCTCTCTCTCTGTGTGTGTGTGTGTGCGTGCATATGTGGGCACACTCTCACATGCTCATGCACACCACAGGCCCTCAGGTCTACCTCTACGCGTGTAACCGATGCACAAGGACTATGTATCTAAATCTATCTCAGTCCTTGAGTTCATTGGTGAATTCTAGAAAGTATCTGAATCATGTTGGCTCCCAGAGTTTGGAAAGGGAGAAATTGAATCACAAGGATAATCTGCATGCATGGAGTGGATGTGTGATGCACAAGTGTGCATATGGAGGTGTGAGTGCAGGAGTGTGGATGCCACTATGTGTATATGGAGGTGTGAGTGTGGGAGTGCATATGCCATTGCATGTATATGGAGGTGAGAGATAATTGTGTAAAGTCATTTCTCTCCTTCTGCTTTAATGTGGACTCTAGGGATCAGGTTTGTGTAGCCAGACTTGTATAGCAAGCCCTTGCACCAGCTAAGTCATCTGACCAGCTCTCTTGCTTCCCTTCAGAAAAGCAATTCCAAAGTAACTCATATAAACCCTGTATTAAGGTTCTGCGAATAAAGACTGTATATGGACAGAGACAGAAGTTGCCATTTATAGGAAAGCCACTCTTACATTAATTTAAAATGATCAATATATTTATGCAATGACATGGGTAGTTCTAATTCTCCATGGTCCTAGATACAGGGTTTATAATGTGCTTTATCCTGTCTTATGAGAGGATATTTTGCTGAGAACAGACATGTGGTGTTTTAAAGGAAGCTGCCTGGAGAAAGGGCATGTGATTTTTGCTAGAGCAGACTCTAGAGAGGACACATGATGTTTGGAAAGAGTACACATACAATCCAACAGACAGTGGACAATGCTGTGGCACTGGTTCGCCTTGCTTTCTTTGCTGACTTCCTAGAGAGAAATGCACCAAAGAACTTCTCATGATATCCCGCCGGCTTCTTGCATCTTCTGTGGACTTGTGGAGACTGGCAGTCTCGTGGCTTCTTCAGGACTGACCTGCTGTTGCTGATTCATGAAAGTGTTTGTGGGTGGATTGAGCTAACACTGCTGAGTCATGTGAACTGAACTGCTGATATCCTGACAACAGATTGGAATCGCCCCCAAAGAACTGGTTACAAGCAGGTCCACATCCTCCTTTGCCCTATTAACCTTTCCTTTCCACTACCTCTGGTGGGTGGTGGGCTAGAAGGGAGGTTAAAGCATTTAAGAACCCTTATTAAAGCAGGTTTTGAAAAATCTAAGCCTACACAAAAATAGGACTGAAGGCAAATTGTTGAAATGTTGGTGATGGTTATCCGGGTGACTTCATTGTAGATGATATTTCTATCTGTATATTTTTGCATTTATAGTATGTGTATCTAATACAATCCTTTTTATTTTCTCTGTCTCTCTTTTTATCCTCAGCATCCATAACTATAGACGCAGTGTTAATCTCTGTACCTCTGCCTATAATTTAGACCATTACATGCAGAGTAACACAGCAAACCTTAGAACATTTTAAAGCTTGACCTATGAAATTCTCTAACAAGAGATCAAGTACTTAGTGTTTCAGTTTTCCCTTTCTTCTTTTGCTGTTTTTGTCTTGTTTTGTTTGTTGTTGTTTGTTTGTTTGTTTTGACATAGGGTCTCATGGAACGAAGGTAGGCCTTGAACTGGGTCTTTCTCTCAAGTGCTAGGATTTCAGGCCTGGCCCTCATGGTTCCTTACATGATTTTTGTTTCCTTTACAGTTTACTATTCCTCAAGATTTAGGAATCTGATTTGTCATGAGAGAGGAACACAACAGTTTATTTCTGTGGAACAATGTTTTACCCAGAACCCAAAAGTCAGAAGCCCTTAAAACACATATCCTTCATACATGGTGCTGAAAACACAGATGGAGTTAAACATAGACGGAGAGACAGCTCAGTGGGTAAACACTCTGGCTGCTCTTGCTGAGGGCCCCCTACGTTCACGTCCCAGCACTAACATGGTGGCTCACAACCATCTGCAACCCCAGTTCCAGGGATCCAGCGCCCTCTTCTGGCCCCTTTGAGCACTGCATGCATGTGGTGCACAGACATACATGCAGGCAAAACACTCACACACATAAAATAAAGAAGTAAGAATGGACAGAAGTTCTGGAAATGTGGGAGAGAAGAGTGGATACTGTCTCAGTTCCCCAAGGACCCCATTGTTAAAGTGATAGGCCACAGGAGTCCACAGCAGTCCACGCCATCTGCGTCCCCCTGTATCTTTTACCTAATACAATCTGTAGTTACATGGCTTGGTTATTCAGCATTTAAGGGTACAGGCAATGGGAGGAAGGATCAGAACAATAAGGCTTTAGTTCTGAGACTGGTAGAGCTTGTTTCTGTAGAAGATACCGAAAGTCGAGCGACTCAAAATACTTAGGAGATACATTGGTTAGAATATAATCCGGCCAACTCGAGCCTGCTTCTTCCGCATCTCTCGGTTTACACTGTGATGCCTTCCAAGCTTAATCCTGCGTTCTTCCAATGGGAAACTGCTAACTGGCACCTCTCTCTCAGTCTTCCCACTGAATGATTACCTTATCTGTTTAAATGTGTACAAAGGTGGCATTAACTTTCATAAATTAACAGTCACAGCTTATTTTTTAAATCTACTTCTGACTCAACCTTAGATAAGGAACATGAAAACAGTACATGCGTAGTCTGAGTGACATGGAAAAGCAAACTTTGGGTCTTGAAATGATAAGAGTCAGCATAAATGTTGTTTATTAAGTCTCCAGACTAGGATTTCCTTTTCTTCTTTTTCTTTTTCAAATATTTATATATATTTGATTTATATGTAATTAATTATGTAAAATTGAAAGATGTTTAGTTAGGCTGCACTTTCTGACCAGTACTAAGACACTTTCCTGAGATGCGGCTGCTGTGGAGTAGATGTCACAGTGAGAGTTTTAACCACAACTCCTGAAAACATTCTTTGTTCCCCTGCCAGGTGAGGCTGTGGCTGATCTGCTTGTTGGTCCCACTTCCTGCCAGGCTCGGTGCCCAGCGCTGTGGCTGCCCACTCTGAAGTCTCCTCCTATTCCCTAACCTCAGTTTCAGGTAGTCACTCTTGTTAAAAATCTCTTGGCTTTTATCTGCCGTTAAAGCTGATTACCTATCTGATTTCTTCTTCTTGGGCTTTCTGTTGCTGTCGTTAGGAAGACTATACCGTGTTTTGCTAGTCTTTGTGCAGTTCTTATTATCGGGAACTATGTTTTGAATTAGTTGCTGACAGTTTTGGTGGCTGAATTTCTGAGGGCTTCAAATATACAATAAACGTCTGCCTTGCAGAGGACTGGTCACACACCAGAGGAAGAACACACGGTTAGAATAAAGGCAAGCCTGCCTCCCTCCCTCCATCATCATAACTGAAAGAGGCTAATGTACAGGCCAAAACCCTGGTAGCTGGCAATAGATTCAATGATCACACAGGTCCTCTGTTAGATGACATGTAATCTGCGAATGGAATACCAAGTCAAAGCTGTGAAAAGATGGAGAGTGGGGTGGGTATGTAGCTTAGGAGGTAGACACTTGCCTGGCACAGGCTGGGAGTGTGATTCCAGGACTCAGGATATGGAGGCAGAGGATGGGGAGTGGTTGGCAAGAATGACAGAAGAATGGACGGATAAGAGCCCGACCCCCACATTGTGCAAAAGGAGACCTGGGGTCGGAACAGCTGCATGCTAGAGACCCACGAGGCCCATGTTGGGGCAAAGCGGTAGAGATGAAGTAAGGTGGGGCAGCTCAGTAAGGAGCTTGGGTTTTGTTCCTAGGCACTGGAGACAACAAAGGGTTTCAAACTGGCTGCTGAGGTCTCAATGGCACTCATCTACTAGGGGACCCAAGCAGAAGCAGGCAGGTCACTAAGAGATAAGGAGTGACCCTTCAGAAGAACGTATTGGCTACCGAGTGAGAGTTTGTATCCCCTATTGCATATGCTAAGGTCCAAATGTCTGAAATGACAATATTAAAAGGTGGGGCCCAAAGGGGAGAAGACTGTAAGTGGTTTAGTGCCTTTATAAACAGAATGTGAGGGCTTCCTCTGCTCTGACATGTGACCAGCTGCAAACCAGTAAAAAGTCTCACTAGACACCAGTTCTGTTGGCACCTTGCTTTTGACCTTCTCAGCCTCCAGATCTGTGAGAAACAAATCTCGGTGGCTCAAGGCACCCAGCTGATGGTACTTCATCCCTGGGGACTGTGGCAAAGAAAGTGCTGTTAGGAGCAAAGGCAAGTGTTTGCACAGTTCATCTTTTCAGCATCTACTGGAATATTTGTGAGCAGTTCTGTGCTCATTTAATCGACTTGGCTCCCAGCTTTCACTTCCCAGTGTGAAACAGTAACTCCCGACTCCAGGCTCCATTCAATACTCTGGCTGCTGCCATCCAGAGCTGGTTTCCCTCTGTGGCTTTCCCCTGTGATGCTCCAAACAATGTCGCCACAGAAAATTGCACAGGACAAAAGACACCCTGAGGGTCCACGGGGAGCTGTCTATAGCACAGCAGGTCAGCGAGTTCAGCCAAACAGGAAGTGAGATGCACTACAGTGATGCAGCCAAAGCTGCCTCTGTCCCAGTGGAGTCTGCCCAGGGACAGACTGGCGCTCAGCTCCCTTTCTTTGTCCACACTCTCACTTGGGTAAAAGAGGGCGTGTCTGAAAGAAAGTGGTCTACTGGAGTCCCCAAAAATAACTTTCCTTCCTCTTCTTCCTTCCTTCTTCTTCCTTCCTTCCTTCCTTCCTTCCTTTCTTTTCTCCTTCCTTTCTTTATTTTCTTTCTTTCTTAGTTGAGAATGTTCTTCCTTTTCATATAATATATTCTGACCACAGTTTTTCCTTCCCCCACCCCTTCTAGGTCTTTCCCATTTACACAATTCCATGACTTCTTTCTCTCTCTCTTTAGAAAACAAATAGGCAAGCAAACTAATAAAATATCAATAATAAAAAAACAGAGAAAAATAACAAAGAGAATGCACAAGAACCTCCCCCAAAAACATCCAAACTCATAAAAATACAAAATAAGAGAACTATAGGTAAAAGGTCTGCAAGACTGAAACTTTAATTCTAAGTATCACTTCTCAGTATAGAGTCCCCACGGTCCTTTGCCTCCTTAGCCAGGCATTGTAGGACTCTACTCTTATTCCTCAATTAGATATTCACTATTTCTTTGTAAAAATAAGAGATTTTTGCTTTGCTTTGTTTTTATTATAGTCCATTCTTAGTGAAAGTAATCCTAGCAGGCCAATAAAAACAGTTGCTCAGGGGCTGATGAGACAGTTCAGCCAGTACAAGGCTTTCCATAGAACGGGAGCTGAGTTTCATTCCCAGAGATAATGTTCTAGAAAAAGCAAGGCATACGGGCATGGAGGTACATATTTGCAATCCAGAGCTGGGGAGGTGGAGAAAGCTGAATATTTAGGGCTTGGTGGCTGTTGTGGTTTGAATAAAAATGGCCCTCATAGTCCCATAGGGAGTGGCACTATTAGGAGGTGTGGCCTTACTGGGGTGGGTGGTCTTGTTGGAGGAAGTGTGTCACTGCAGGTGGGCTTTGAGGTTTCAGATGCTCAAGGCGAGCCCAGTATGGCACTCTCTTCCTGCTGCCTACAGATCCAATGTAGAATCTCAGCTCCTTCTCCAGCACCATATCGGCCTGCATGCTGCCATGCTTCCTGCCATGATGCTAATGGGCTAAACCTCCGAACTATAAGCCAGCCTCAGTGAAATGTTTTCCATCATAAGAGTTGCTGTGGCTGTGACATCGCTTCATGGCAATAAAACCCTAACTCAGAGACTGGCCTGGCCAAGTTCGGATCATTCAAATACTCTGACCCTGGGAACATGGAGGGAGACTGACTGGGTGTGATGCAGCACACCATTAATCCCAGCACAGCAGACGTGGGCCTCTCTGAATTCAAAGCCAGCCTGGTCAACTTAGCCAGTTCTAGGCCAGCTAAGGCTACATAGTGAGACCCTGTCAAAAACACACAAACAAACAAACAAAAAACAAAACACCCAAAACCCAAAACCCAAAAACCAAACCAAACCAAAAACGTTGGATAGCCCCTGAGGAATGACATTAAAGGTTGTTCTCTGGCTACCATATTCATACATGTGCACAGATACTCCTCGACATGCCTGTACCTGAGTTCATATGAATACACATAACACACACACACACACCAACACACACACCCACGCCAGCCGCACGGCTCAGGAATGGCTTATCTGGAAACAAGAACGTCACTGAGACACGAGAGAGGAAGGGGCAAATTATTCCTGTGGATGTAAAAGATTAGCAAATACCACAGAAATGGAAGGGAGATACAGCCAGTGTGTGTGTTTACATTCACAGCACTTCTGGTTGGAAAGTCAGACTCTCATCTCAACACATTTCACATGACAAAGGGCACTTAAATATCTTTTCAAGAAACACTAATTGTAGGCTTCTGCGAATACTGCTGGAGGTTTACATGGTGGGAAATCACTGAAGCACACCAATTAAAACTGAGAAAATGCTTTATGATGTCTTAATAATTTCAAAGCTTCAAGTTGAAAATAAAGTTCTTACGGTTTCCTTATATGTTCTCTGCCACTTAAAACTGGTTGCTAAGCTTCCAACATGACGGGATTAATTTAGAGTTAGGATGTACATTTCTAGCTACTTAGTTCAACAGAGCCTGACAACACTGTAAACCTATACCAGCTGCTAGGTCCCGCCCAGAAATCCCCGGGGTTGGCACAGAAAAGCAAAGGAGGCTGGGCCATCTCAGAAACTCATCTGTAAACTGGTGAAGTCTTTCAGGAGAGGGGCTGAAGTCCAGTGTGGACTGCAAGCATCAGTGTAGAGCTGAAGAGTGGAGGAACGACCAGCATGCAACTGTCTCCCTGCCCTTTACTCCTGTGGGAGAAAATACTAGAGGTGGAAACAAAGCAATACCAGTCTTCCTGGGCAACACTAACCTCCCAGGGCAACACCAGAGCATGCCCTCAATGTCCAAGGTAAAGACAGAGAGAAGTCCCCAGAGAGGCAGAGACACCTAGTGGTACCGTCAGTGGGTGACAGTGGAGGTGATCAGTATGAGGTCATTCAAAGGTTGAAAGGTCAACTTTAGCCCCATAACAGCAGAAGCCTCTCTTTGGTGAGAGCATTTGTTCAAGCATTCCATAGGTTTACTATGTGGGGACGCAAATTACTCTCTCAATTTGGTAAAGATCCAGCTGATGAAATCATGAGATAAAAGACCAATCAAACATTGAAATTAGAAATTGAAAGCCTGCACTGAAACTCAGATCAAACACATTAAATTAGTGAATACAATTTAAATATCATAATATGTTCAAACTAAGGAAAAACTTTTGTCCAACAGTTAGCAGACTTCATTTTCTTCAGGCATGCAGGACACATTCCTCCAAATCAATACGGCTGGAGCATAATTAAAACTTAATACATCTGACCATGAATCAACACAGTTCAACCAATCAAAGAGTAATGAACTAAAACTCACAAGAAACTAGAAAACATTTCAGTCTGAATGATGGTAAAAACGTGTGTTAAACTGTGTGTGAGTTTTAAATACATCAGTTGAGGAGACGGGAAAGTGTAACGAGTGTTCTGTGCTCCCAACTCGAGTGTTACAAAAGCAACCATAACACCAGTGTAAGGAGACAGCAAGAAAAGAGTGAGACCAAGAGGCTGAGCTGTGCTTATGTTTTTTAAAGAAACAAAACACGTATGGAAACCAGACAAAGAGCTGTGGACAAGAGAGACCCCAAGTCATACTGCGAGCAACTCTAGGCTGATAGTTTGAAATCAGAATAAACAAATACATTTGGTAAAAATATAAAAAAATATTAAAATTCACACAAAAAGAGTGTCATCAAAGGGTTACATGGAACAATGGCCATTAGGAATGACACTGGATGGTAGCGGAAAGCTTCCGCCCTTAAACTCAGGCAGTTTCCCGCTTCAGTTCTACCATGCTTTCAAAGATCAGTTACTTCTTTTACACATGTTACTCCAAAGGCAGACAAAGAGAGAAAACGACCCAGGTCAGTCTATCCCATAGGTACAGTCTTGGTTTCAAAATGGAGAGGCCAGTACAAGAAAGAGTAATTGTAGATTTCAGTCACTGACACACAGTGTAAGGCAGGGTCAGGCCCAGTGGAGTCAGACCGCAGCTTCACCAAGCCCCAGCAAGGGGACACCATGAATGCTACAAGCATGATAAAATTCAGTATGCATGGCTGTCATAAGGCTTAGGTGATTGGACACACACCATGTCCTTGGCTAGTGTCTGATATGGGCAAATGTTCTATAACTATTTTTAACTAATACTAGTGTGGATGCCAAAGTTACAAATAATCTTAGTGAATCAACAGATACTGAAATGTATGGAAGCAAAGCAATGCTTTATTTCAAAAAGGCAAAATGGTTTCATGTTAGGAAATCTGCCAGTGTAATTCACAGCACTGATTGGCCAAAAGATGATCACATGGTTATATTAATAGATACAGATGAAGTACCTAAAATTAAACATATATCTGAGACTAAATATCCTATAGAGGTAGAAATATAGGAAATTTCTTTGATAATGACTATCAGTCAAATCATTCACATAGTATGTAGTGGGGAAGCTTTGAATGTGTTTCTTTTATTGAAAGAAATAAAACAGGTATTGAAGCACCTACACTCAGTGTAATACCAGAGGTCATAGTCAATGCAATCAGACAAGAAAACAGTGTATAAGCATTTGTAAACATAGCATCACAATGTAGTGATGTCGGTTCCTGCCAGGTAAGGAGAGATTAAGCATCATCATTGAGTGTATGCTATAATCGTGTATACAGAAATCTTCAAAGGTTCAAAAGATGAACACTTAGACTACTTTGACAAATATGAGAGACAGATGTTCATGCACATGTCGCATGTAGTACACACAACACACACACACACACACACAACACGCACACACACATTCCTCTTTACTGAGAATATCCAGTGAGAAGTTTGCTGCATTTATACAGCAACTGAGACTACTGAAATTAACCTGATAAGGCACAAAGACTTTAAGTAAATAAACTTGAATTCCACCAACTGTGCCCCCCCCGCCCCCAAGACTCAAAAGCAGGTATATAAGGCATGCATGAATGAGAAACTTAACTGTGTAATGATGACCATTCCCTCCAGGTTAAATGTTCAGGGCAACAATCTAAACACTGTACTCTAAAATTTACCTCAAAAAGAAAGAACCATGTCAAACGTAGCCAGTTACGGAAAGGGGGAAAAAGTAGACTCTGGCGAGTATTGAGACAAAGAGTGATAATAAAAATAAATGTGGTTCTGATACAGGAGTCACACACCATTGAAAGAGAATTAGGTGTTCATAAGAGGAATCATTGGAATTATGCTTGGGAGCTGATAAAGGGCTACTACAGTTCAGTGTGGCTGTCCCTTAATTCTGTTGAGAAAACCCACTCAATACATAAAGAAAAGAATGAAGAATTTACCTCCTGCTGTGCTCAAACCTTCAACTGGACAGGCATTACTGATTCAAATGTAAAGTCAGTGGCTCTCAACCTTCCTAACGCTGTGACCCCTAATACAGGTCCCCATGCTGTGGTGACCCCCAATCATAAAATTACTTCAGTTACTACTTCACAACTGTAATTTTGCTACTGTTGTGAATTATAATGTAAATAACTGTATTTTCAGATGGTCTGAGGCGACCCCTCTGGATAGGTTATTTGACTGCCAAAGGGGTCACAATCCACAGGTTGAGAACTGCTGGTCTAGATGGTAAAAAGAAATTGTAAAAAGAAATGCAAATAACTTCTAGGATTTGAAATTTCTCCAAGTGCCAAAAAACAAGCCATGGAGTGAAGAATTTCTGTTCAACAAAATGGCTTAATGGAGTTAACAAGCAGTGTCAAACTAGAAGGTCTAAACCAATAATAATTAATTATAACAAATAATAAAATCTATATTAATTATAAATAAACATTGAGAATTAGCAGGAAACCCGCGCTGATAAGGAAGGCAAGTGGAAAAACTGAGTGTAATTAGCCAGCTAAAGTGCATCAGCCAGTGAAGAGCAAACATGGAATGCTCACCCTCCTTGGCATAACAAGGAGCAGGAGGGAAAGAAGTAGAAGGAAGAGAGAAGAAGGGGAGAGAGGAGGAGAGAAAGGAGTAGAAGAGGAGAGAAGGGGAGGGAGGAGGGAAGGAAGGGAGGAGATGGAGAGGAAGGGGAGGTAGGAGGGAGAGAAGGGAGGGAGGAGGGAGAGGAAGGAAGGGAGGAGTGGAGAGGAAGGGAGGGAGGAGGGAAGGGAGGAGAGGAGAGGGAAGGAAGGGGAGGGAGGAGGGAAGAGGGACAGGAAGGGGAGGGAGGAAGGAGAGGAAGGGGAGGGAGGAGGGAAGAGGAAGGGGAGGGAGGAGGGAAGAGGAAGGGGAGGGAGGAGGAGAGAGGAAGGAAGGGGAGGGAGGAGGGACAGGAAGGGGAGGGAGGAGGGAGAGGAAGGGGAGGGAGGAGGGAAGAGGGAAGGAAGGGGAGGGAGGAGGGACAGGAAGGGGAGGGAGGAGGGAGAAATGCTCCTTGCTTCTGTTAGAGAGCAGAAGTCTGAAATTCAAATATCAACTGTTGACAAGAATGGTGAGGGTATAAATGGAATCCGGCAGTTTGATGAGGGAATCCAGCAGTTTGGGGGTAAACCATGTATACAAGCCACTAATGCGGTAGCGAGTCCTCACGTGTAGTATGGCTTACAAGAATTCTGCTGTGGTTTATAGAAAGTCTGTATAAGATACTTTGAACTTACTTTTTATTTAAAATTTTTATGTAATCGATTTTGGTCATATTCTTTCCCCTCCCCCAAACTCCTCCCAGATCCCAACTTCATGTCCTTTCTGTTTCTTTCAAAGAAAAGAAAAAAACAAAACAAAACAAAAACCCTAAATCAAAATTTTTTAAAACTAAACTTTTTATTTAAAAATATTTTAAATTAAATATTTAAACAAACTATTAAAAAAAACAATAAAAACAAAAAATATTCAAAACAAAAAGCACATTCACAACAATGTGTCAAACAACGGAGTCCATGTTTTTCGTTGGCCACCTATCTCTGAGTATGGGGCCTGCTCTCAGTATGGTAGGATATACCTAGTATTCCAGTGGAGAAAACAAATATTTCCTTTCCCAGAAGGTATCAATAACAGGTAGATTCTTGGTTATGGGTGCGACTTGGTGTGCACTTCCCCTCTTCAGTGCTGGGCTTTGCCTGGTTTGCCTGGGGTATTTTATAGCACTGCTGCGTTGGTGGCACTGAGCAGCTGGAGGCCACCTGGAATCGATGGTAGAATCTGATGACTGCACAGGAAGAGACCTTGTCCGCATAAACTCTCAAGACAAAGACAACTAACAAAATAAAAAAAAAATGACGAATACTATGTATTCAAGTAGAATATTTATCTCCTTTACAATAACCTATCTTCTCCCTGCTTCCTTTTACTGAGGCAGGGTCTTGCCTGCCATGTAGCAGGTTGACCTTGAACAATCCTTCCTCCAGCCCCCAAGAGGGTTACAGGCATGTGCTGCCACACCAGACACTCAAATCTATTTCTTTAAAAAAAAAAAAAATCACCTTGTATACTTATGAAGCATAACCAACCCTTACCATTTGGATCAGCAAGTGTCTCTAGCATCAAAAACTGAGCAGATTACCCTCCAACTGGTCATCCTGACATAGCAATGCCATATTATAAATGTCTCAGTAATATGGAACACTGAAGATTAAGACAGAGTTAGCAAGTGACTCTTCGAAAGTCATAGCACACTGCTCAGCTAGGTTTCTATCAACTCTGCTGTGCTTTAAACTTTTCTACTGCTAACAGCAATTAAGGCCTGTGTTTACCTACCAACTGGTAGACAAGGTCATGTATCTTTATGCTGACACAGTGCATGGATACATTGTCTTAATGCTTGTAGGGAACAGAGATCAATCAGAAGGGTACTTCTTCAGATGCTCCCCCCGCATCCCCCTTTTGAGGCAGAATCTCTCACAGGTCAAGAATTCACCAAGTAGGCTAGGCTGGCTCTCCCGTGAATCTGAGATCCACCTATACTCTGAGTCCTCAGTGCTGAGATTCCCATGAACCTGAGATCCACCTGCCTTTGATTCCTCAATGCTAAGGTTGCATGAATGGGTCCCACACTTGTTTTATTCTTTCCTTCTTTTTTAAAAAACAAAACAAAACAAAGAACTTGGGTTCTGAGGATTAAATTACTGTTGTCATGCTTGCAAGACAAGAACTGTACTAGCTGAGGTACATTCCCAGCCTGGAGTTGAGTTCTTAGGAAGTCTTATGGAGGTGGTAGGAACAGCAAATGCAATGAGCCCTCCTAAATATTTTTATGAAACTGACAAGATAAAGTTGAGCAGTGAACAAGTGCAAGGTCTAGTGGTTCTTTACCCAGTGTTTTCCTTAAAGGTGGAAGTCCTGGGAACTGAATGTAGGAACTTGTACATTCTAGGCAAGCGCTAGTGTTTTATTAATTTGATTTCGTTTTTTGAGACAGAGGCTCACTAAGTTGACAGGCTGGCCTTGAACTTGTGCTCTTGTCTAAGCTTCTCAAGTTTCTTCGATTACAGGCATGAGCCACCAGGCCTGGCTCCCTCAAAATGCTCACCATAATAAATGAGATAGAAGAGATGCACTTTATCATCATAAGTGTAAATATAGGCTAATGGGTGCTGGATGGCACACGCATAACAAGTTTAACACATCACTGGTGTTCATGACAGTCAGTGACACATCTACAGAGTCAAGAGAAATGGCAGCACAGAGGAGAAATCACAGTCTTCATGTGAGATGGATCAGTCAGCTCGAATACTTCTTAGAAAGATTTTCTGTCTAGGCGTCTCATACTTCAGAGGCTGAAAAGAACTAGAGGACATGAAAAGGATATGAAAAAGGCAATAAATGCTAGTTGGACTTGACTGGAAGCCACAAGAAAGTGAAAACATAATTATAGAATAAGAGAAAACATCTGATTGATCCAGAATATGTAAAGAGTTCTTACAGCTCAACAACAAAAAGAAATTAGTCCCATTTGAAAATGGACAAACAAGAGTGAATTCTACAAAGAAGAAATGCAAACAGCTGAAAAGTATATGATAAAATGTTTAGAAACCATTAGTCATGAGTAAAATGCAAACCAAAACCCCTAAGATGAGCAGAATATGAATGTGTATGTGTACATGTGTATGTACATGTGTATGTGTAACCTGTGAGGATGCAGAGAAACTAGACTCAAGACACATTGTAAAATAGTAAAGCTAACTTTCCCCCCAGATTTTGCTTCCTGAAAAGCTGTAATAAATGATATTCAATAAGGACAGATGTATAAATCAGAAGACGAAAACAAAACTAAAAGGCCAACATTTACATTGTGTTAAATATAGTTTCCTCATGACCCAGCAGGCCCACTGGTAGGTAGCGTAAATGAAAACATGCATCCTCATAAAAATCTTCACATGAAGCTCGTGAGACAGAGTTACTCAACATAGAAAAAATGGGAACAAGTCATTCAAATGACTGGGTAAGTACAGCATGTTATATCTCCCTAATGGAGTGCTAGTCAGCTGTAAGAGTGTCATATTGTACCTGCTACAAACTGATAATTAAGAGAAAAAAATTAGATACAAATAGGCACATATTATTTGACTCCATCTATCTGAAATATACAGTTAACAGTCAACTCTGAAGAACTAGAAGGTAGGTTAGTGATTTGCGGGGCCTACGAGAGAGGAGATAGGGGAACAGTGAGCTACAGGCAGAGAGCTTCTGTCAGGAATACTGGAAAAGTTACGCTGTGGTGACAATAGCCTAAGTGAAGAAATAACCTGTGGACTATGGATGTCAGACCGGTGAATTTCCTGGTTTGTGAATTGTGTCTGAATAGAGCCGTTATAAAACAATCACCAACTGCAGTCTGCTGGTCCCAGTTGGTTCCAGATTCAGACATAGCTGCATGTTCCTCGCTCAGTCCATCTGTGGAATGACCAAAGCCCATTCAATGCTCTCGAAGATTGTTTTCAGGGAAAAAAAAAACCCTCCCACTTTGAAAAGATGTATGTTTCACATGGACCATGGAGTTCCAGAAAATGCTGTCAGCAGCCAGAGGGTTCACTTCAACACTTCTGCTTGGACAAGAGCACTACTGAATTTTACAAGAGTGTAACAGACCCCCAGACCTTAGCACAACTGACATCATGATGGACATACCATTCAGACCATAAGACTCAACATGTAGACCGAACCACCTGCCAAAAATAAGAACACAGACCTACTCCATCAAAGCCCATAGGTCTGGGGAAGTCTCTAAATGGACTAACCTTGCTTTTTGGCTTCTATAGTTCTGCTTCTGGCTAACTGTTCTGGCTAACTGAAGTATGTCCACTCAGGGTGTGGTTTTTGTTCCTAAAGGCTCACTGTGAGAAAGGGACTATACTATGATACCAAATACCCAGTGCAGTCACTGGCCAGCCAATAAAGACTGTCTTTTGTCTTGGACCCATGTCTAAGTGATCTTCTCAGTTGGATACCATACAACAGAATAATTAACACTGGAGGTTATCAATAATTCTTCCAGAAAGATATTTATGAATAAACAAGAGAACTAGAGTGTTCCTTCCAGTGGTTACTGCACTGTTCCTGAAAGCCTATGCAAGAGAAGGGACCCAGTGTCAGTAAATCTTACTCAAGTGAGATTGTTTTCTTTCAGGGCTTCTCAATCATCGCCATCTACTGCAAATGCTATTCTCTCCAGTGTCTGAGACCTAACTAAAACATTTGAAGTTCGTGTTAATGCATTTTATCCTACAAAATTTTGTTAAATTCAGCCTTTTGTTAATCACTCTTGTGGTGACTTTCATGTAGTCTCAGAATCTTAGATAACATTTTCTGAGGCTCTTCAAGCAAAACTACCAGGGAGTCTACTACTTGTTCTTTCCCAATCACCAAGAAACATTACCAACTCTACCCTCATCACAGTTTAGACTGTTGTTTACCTTCTCCGTTGCTGCCACACTGACCCACATCCCCTCAGGGATTCTGGAAAGATCTACTGAGTATCTCCACAGTCCTGCCCGTATCCCTCCATAGCGTGCTTGCTAGTGACTAGAGAGCCCAGCAAAATCCACAGTTGCAAGTCCTTCAGAGATCTGTGGTCCCAGCATAAGAACCTCTGAACATGAATCTTCTTCACTTTAGGAATCTCTGCTCCCAAGAACAGTCAGACCTCTGCCAGATTCAAATATCTACTGAAAGACTGAAAAACTGCAAAATGCCATGCAATGTTTAACAACATGCAATGTGGGCAAACTCCTCTTTCTGTCTGTAGGAGGGTGAAATGAATGAGTACGCAGGGTCCATCATCTGGGGGGGGGAAACAGACATGCGCAGATTGAAACTTGACAACACCAAAAGGCCTGAGTTCTTGAGGCTTCAGAAGCCCAGAGGTACTAGATCCTGAACATCAGCACACATCCCCACTTCATAGACTGGCTTCTTGGTTTTAATTCAGTGTTGCCTGCGCAGACAGTAGAGATGCGATGGATCTTGGAGATACAAACTTACTGCCAGCCTCCGAGACAAAGGAGGACTCATGGGCACGCCAGTGGGGCAGCCAGAGAGACATCGTGCTGGCCGTGGAGTCTGCTGTTGCTGGTCTCCAACACCATGGTCGGTAGGAGAGTCTACCTCTCCAGAAGGCTGTACTTCCAAACAAGCACAGTACTTTGATGCCAACGGTGCACACTGGGCTAGGGGTAGAGGGAAGTGGGTACTCAAAAAGCCAGGTCCTTATTGTAAGTGCTCAGGGAGATGAAGTTTGTGCAGCTTTTATTGGCCAAACAAATATTTTTCTGGTTCTAATGAGTAATATAAAACTGAAAGAAAATGCTCTATGTAATCAGAAGACTAGGAGTGACCTAAGTCTCCTTTGTATCTGGAGTTATCTTATTAAAAACACTCCTAAGAGCATACAATAAGAGAACATGCAACATTTTCCCCCGGTCTCAAACTCAATTTTACTTTTGCTTTCATGCAGGTAACTACAGGTTCCTGATTCAGGCTGGGAAGTCTGCAATCCAATAAGAATGTGCAGCTTCCTCCAGCCCTCCTCTTTGCCCCACTTTGTACCTGTCTCCTGATGGCTTCTACAGAGGTTAAGTGTTTTAATTTCAATTGTACAGAGGTCTACCGAGTTTCTCAAGCTATGCAGTCACTCCAAATGTTCCAAACAGTGGGGAGAAATCAGGTAGAAAACACATTTGCTGCCTCCCCAGTAGTATGTTATCATTTCAGCATCTGAAACTGGTCCTTGGGCTATTGAAGCAATGATTCTTTCTGTATTTGCCAAACAAATATTGTTATTACTTCTGGACAACCTAATCTCTTCCTTTGAAGTAAAAAGGGGCAGGAAGGAGGATGGGATCAGTATTCTGTTAATAATCCTCCCTGACCCCAGATTTTGGGAGCTGTGGATAAGTAAGTACAGAAAGATGGCAACACAGATACATCTCAGCTGTTGTAAGTCAGCTACACAGACGAGGCCAGGGTAAGTGTAGCCTTCAGTGTGCCCTGTAATGTTTTGTGATACCATTTTTAGCTGCTTGTCTCTGGTTACAAGGACCGTGTCTTGTTCACCTTAGGTTCCTCTGCTCCTACCCAGTAATTCATATATACCTGATTCTGGAATCCATGATCCTGTGGGTATATACACATACAGGCAAACACATGCAGTCACATAAAGATGAACCTCCATGACCTGCTTATGATTCTGATTGCTTGACTCTAGAACCTCCTACCACACCTAATGATAGTCTTTTCATGATGTTCAGTGGTCAGCTCAACTTGACTTCAAAGCTAGTAAGGAGGTCAAGAGAAATGAACCAGACGGCTCATACCTCTGACATCCAGCATCCATTACAATGGAAACCCTGGAAATAGGAATCAGTCACGATGGTGTGTGACGTAATTATGTCTTGCGATGAGTGGAGGATTGGTGAGACATCCCATTACCAGCAACTCTGGCAGAACATGTCTTGGAGTGCTCTGAAGTGAATGACTGCAGCTGTTAGGCAGACATCTGTGTGTGACAATGGGTGAAGTCCAATTTACCCACTTTTAGGCGGACAAAGTAGGTAAATTTGTGGATTTGAATGACTAGTTTGGTTTCCTATCTGTGTGATGCTCCTGGAGGATGCTGAAATATGGTTACATAGCTCACAATGGGATGTGTCTGTATCTACCAAGAGCCTCAAGACAGGCTTGTCAAACAACACACCTGTTGTCCTTCTTAACGATTTTTACACACTGGAGATGTGACTCCAATATTTTAATTTTATTGTCTATAAGGTCTTCTTTAACTACCCTACTTAAAACAGTTCCCTTTGGTTTATTTACTTTTTAAGACAGAATGTCACTATGTTGTTGAAGCATAAGCCTAACCTGTGTCATCCCTCCTGTGCTAGGACTACAGGTAATGTCCACCATGCCTGGACTTTTTCTAATTCAACAGCCCATTACCACCTTGTCCTGAGTTACATGGGTTCATTTGTGTGTATACATTTATCTCCTTCATTCATGGAATGTCAGGGCAGCAGACAGTCTCCCTGTTCTCCACTCCCTCCATTTCACTGCCTTATAAAAGGCCCAGCATGTACTCTGTTCTTAATAATTATTTGTTCAGTAACTTTACTGAACTAGCAAACGTTCACCTATTGAGAGTCAGACTGGTATTTCAGATAAAGCAAGGGGCTTAGGAATGCATTGACTGCTTAGTTAAGTCGCATGCGTGCACATCCTTGCTGCAGTTGAAGCATAAGTCTCTGGGAAAGGTATTCGGAGAGCCAAGAGAACACGGTCTGGACAGCAGCCCCATGTGGTGAACAGTGGGAAGAGGCAGCTCCATCAGTGTGGAAAGCTTGGGAAGAAATGTGCTGCGTTCTACTGAGATTTTAAAAAGAAAGGGAACTTGCCGCAAGGAAGCCAGATGGGCTTGAATGCCATGGAACCTACAGCAGATGGCACTCAAATATTAAGCTAACATTTGCTTATGCTCCAAGATGAGCTGTGTGAAGCTGGTTATGTGATGTCTATTTAGAAACAAGCAGCAGATAGAAAAATAAATCTGGTATCGCTAAAATTTTCTGCTAAAAGCAAACCTAGACATTATCACCCAATGTACTTTTTGTACAAAGTAAATGTTGGTATTATTCAGGCTCGGTTAAGTCTAACGATACCACCCAGAACAGGGCAGGAGGAGCCCACTCTCTCCGGAACCTGTTCAAAAACACGGCTCGGTCTGATGGAGCTGTGAAAATCTGCTTCAGTGAATTCCATGGCAACACTGGCAGTCCTCAGACAAACACTTTACAAACCAGATTTGTTTTTCTTCTTTCTAAATACCTTTGTGTGATATTTTTGGATAATGTTGAAATACAACCGGCATTGTGTAAGGTGTAAACACACTGTTCCAAACACTTCAGTTTTCGATCGGTGTTTGTCAGTTTCTCACTAACCCACAGTGGTGACTCCGCTGGTAACCTCGAAGAATCCGGCTCTCTGGGGGATGCCCTAGAAACTCTTGTCAGCTGAAAGTTACACTCAATAATATTTATAAACTGTAGGGGCTACCCAGTCAGAGAAGATACTCTCAAGATTTATAAGCAGGGCAAAGACATGAGCATATTGGCCATCTATTTGCATATATTATTTAAGGCTTCTTCCCCAAAAAGGAGTCATTGAATATTTTCTGACTTTCTCATTAAATCAGAAGTATAAAGACGATAAAATCTTGGTCACCAAAAAGTCAAGGGCAGAAATAACAAGAGAGCCAGACAACCATGTGAATAGTGAAGAATCTTATCAACTATTCTGTGTGACAATTTTCCTAATAAAACTGTTTATCATGGACAAAGGAACCCTATCTAATAATCAAGAAACACGCAGAGAAGTGTTCTGCTTTCTGTTATCATTTAAGACACATTTGCTCATAAGCTAAATAAAAGAGATCAACTGAAAGGGGAAACTGGAAGAGTATTAGAGAAATATAACACATTTATTCAATGTATCAATAGTTCTAAGGTTATGCAAAAAAAGTGTTTTGGGTTTGGGGTATGCACACTGAAATATTTTGGGGTTAAATATTTCCATGATAGCAATTTAATTTTAAAATACTTCCACCCAAACTAATACAACCAACATGACAGAATCCTATTGTTAAATTTTGCTGAGTTATAAATGGAAATTCATTCTGTTATTCTAATCTGTGACTGAAATTTTGCTTAGGGGTCTGTTTTAAGTATCTCAACATATAGATTGTGGAGACTCATTCTAAATCATATGTTAGAGTCAGGTATTGAATGTTCAGTCTTTACCTACTACCAAAATATGTATTGATAATGGGTGGCAGCTCCTTGTCAGTGCATCTCAAATCCTGCCTGTGGGTTTTGCAAAGGTATGATGTGGGTAAGGAAGAAACACCAAACAATCAAACCCTCCCAATAACATCTCCTCGCCCCCACCACTGAGAAAGACAAGAAGTTCTGTATGAAGCCTTTTTCCTATTTTATAACATTACACCATCCAAAGATTGCCCAGAACTGGAAGCACAGGAAGCTCATTTTCTATTTAAGATAACTGAAAGGGGTTTTTAATGCAGAAATTCTTATGAATGGGGTAGCATTTTATGTGACAAACTCTCAAACTGTTGCTTATCTAGTCTAAAGGAGTCACTCCAAAATATTTATTGTGAGAACATTAAATCTTGCCTCAGTGTTATTCAAATGTCTCTGAAATACCTGCTCATCAGAAGATAGCAGGTATCTTCTGAAAAAAATAATGCAGGCAAACCTTTGTGTGTGAAGCTGCTTGTTTGGGGAGGGGGTGTAGGTGGGGAGGGCAGAACCTAGCACGTCACACTGGATTCAACCAAGTCATTAAAGGGAGACAGTAATGTCCTGTCTCTAAAGCTTCTGCTGCCTTTTAGCTGTCCTGGCCCCGGAGTTAGGACTCGGGCTAAGGGTTAAGCCCAAGAAGCGGCTGTGCTGGCTGGGCTTCACCAGATCCTGACAAAGTGGCTAGTTCATATCTCTCATCATTTGGGGGAAATATGAATGATGAGGGTATCAAAGGGCAGGCTGCTGACTGGCAGGCGTGGGCATGGCTAGCATGGCCGTATTAGGAACACCTGGCCAGAAGGCTCATCCACCAAGGACAGCCCCCTTGCAGCCTCACAGTCTCCTGGGTCCTTAAACAACCTGTGATCTGAGCATGTAGTGTTTTAGCTAATACAGAAAACACAGCCCACTTAAAAACGGGGAGCATAATTGCTGTGATTTATGATGTTCCAGTTCTATCAACCTGACTACTTCAAAAGCACCACTGAGTTTAACCTCATTACAGTTCCAGAGAGGAAAAGATAGTTGCCATCTTTTATACATAGATAAAGCTTTGGAAGTTTAGGGTAAGTGGTCCAAATCTGTCTTACTCTAGAATCACTGCATCATAATACATCAACTCGCTATAATCACCTCAAGAACAGACTTGGTTTTCAGTAAGGTTCTTCTGTATTCAGAATACCAAAAAATTTTATTCAGAAAGTGTTCCATTGTATGGAGGTTATAAAATGTCAGTAGGTTGGCCTTGTACACAAATGTTCTTCAGGTTCAGTTCAGCAAAGAAAAGGTTAAATGTTGGCCCACAGCGATGCCACCTTATCAACTCAAATCTATTACTGACTACCTCCATGGAACCTCGGGAAGCATCTCTCCCTGCTGACTGCATTGCCCTTTCCAGAGCTGATCACCCCAAGGGGTACAGCCAAGAGGCAAAGACCTTCACCAGTAACAGCAGGTAATCCCTACACAGTGCTCTCTTCTTAATTGGCCCGTTATTCTTTAACTTTTCACTAGATGCAATAACATTTAAATGGGCTTTGTGGGAAGAGAATAAGCTACAAAGCACACTGGCATTCAATAAAAGTCTACAGTACACACCAGCAACTGCACCTCCATGTCTGGAGTCGTGATCTGGGATTCACTTGGTTGTCAAATGTTTATTGAGAAGCCACTGTCTGGGAGGCTTCATTATGGATGACAGGTATATCACAGCGAACAAAAGGTTGACCTCAAGAGTTTAAAGACACAAGCAGACCATCGGGTGATGAGTGCTGGGGAAGCTCAAGCACGAGATCAATGTGGCAGAAGAAATGCAGGCTTCCCGTGGGCCCGTGTGTATCATGCCAGGTCTGGTTGTTGCTGATTTTAGAGCAGGCAATCCATGCTTTAGTTCCATTTCTGTTGCTGTGATCAAATACTCTAGCCACCAGCAACTTTGGGGATGAAAAGACTTGTTTGGCTTATGGTTCCAGGTTCCAGCCCATTGTTCAGGGACATCAAAGTAGGAACCCAAAGCATCATCCCACAGTCAGAGAAATGGTGTTGCCCACTGTGGGGTGGGGTGGGGGATCTTCCTTCATTGAGATGAGGAACAAATTGAAGATCACAAGAACCCACACGGGATAGATTAGATTAACTTGGTGGTGGTGAACTCTAATTAGACAACTACTGGCTTATGGGTGTTATGGCCAATGATTATATTTGGAGATACTTAGAGTACACTGAAAACAGTGCTCAACAGGACATGATAAATTGGGTCAGTTGACTTTTGGACACCTTCCCAAGGGTCCCACCCTACTGTATGGGAAGACGTTATTAGTGAGAGTAAGTCAACTTCCTTTAAAGCACTGAAAATTAGCCAAGCAAACCTTGATAAGTAAAAGAAACCTATTAACTTTTTATTTAAATTTATTTATTTATTTATTTATTTATTTATTTATTTTTATTTTGTTGTCTTTTTTAAATTATTGGATATTTTATTTATTTATAATACAGATGTCATCTCCTTTACCCATTTCCCTTCTCTAGAACCCCCAATCCTATACTCCCTCTTCCTTCATGCTTTTATATCATTTTGATTACATGCATGTATTAAAAGGTCACTTCTAGGTTGAGGGTCTAGCAATACAATAGATGCCAATAGTCGAGGAACAAGAAAGACAATAAACACAAATAGTCAAAGAAAAAGCAAGGCATTAAACTCAAGTATGTGTACACTCCCATGATCACTGTTTCTAAAGGCTTATCAGGATGACCAAAGTATCTGAACCTACTTCCCTATCCTAGCCCAAGGTCATTTTCATGTCTGAAGCCTACTTCTTTGTTATAGCCTAATATTTAGATTCCTGCCTGAGATTACTTCTTTGTTGTAGCCTACAATTTAGATTCCTATTTGAAATTACTTCTTTGTTCTAGTCTAATGTCAGATTCCTGCTTGAAGCCTAATTCCTTGTCCTTGGCCTATGTCATACTCCTGCCAAGCAGCCCATTTCCTTGTCCTTGGCCCATGCCAGCTTCTTGCCAAGCAGACCCAAAGGCTCTCCACCTCTCCCCCTTTTTTATTTCATTAACAAGACTGAGCCTGTCTTAGGTCATTCTGATAAGAATGCCTTCCTTACCCATCATGGAATATGAATTATCAAAAGCAATGCATTTCCATCTTAGGTTGGTAAGGCTCTATGCAGAATCTTACCCATCCTTGGCTTGCCAGCCTGTTAAATTAATAACTCTGTCTGGGGTCCATTTTCAGGTTCAAGCCATGTACTTTGGCTGCCAACATGTTGATGATGTAAAAGATAAGCTTTAACATGATGGGAAAATTTTTAATGAAAAAAAAAAAACCCTTATTGCAGAAATCGCATTAAACGAGTAACTGGACTAGATTCTTCAAAAGTCCCATTTTATTGTACAACTATAACTAAAGTGAATATTTGAATAGCAGTAAAATGCAAGGGTAAACACTTAACTTAAATCATCTCAATCCTCACAAGATGGAAGTGATATAGGCACTATTTTCCTCTTTGAACAGACAAAAAAGCACAGACAAGCTTATTGCTCCAAAGTCACAGAACTACTAATAACTGGGTAAAGAAAGAGCCAAGTTCAAGTGACAGTATTAACTATCACAATGGCTTATCTTAAGAAGATTTTCATTTTAGTGTGAGTTTTCACTAGCAGGGACTTTCAACCCAGGAGTCCTTCTGATGCATCCTTTTGCCATCTTCCCTAGACCTCAAAGGAGAAAAATATACCATTGCATCTCAGATATTGCCTTGTCCCAGATATGACCAATATCTGGTGATATATCACTTTCTGTGGACATATAAATTCAAGCTGCAGGAAAGGCTAGGAATTAAAGCCTTGATTAAACCACTTTCCAGACATGGGATGTACAAGTAAGTATCTACACAGGAGAGAGCATACACCAATCTGCATCACTCTGCTGGAAACTATAACCCTCTTTCAGCTATAGAACGAGCATCACATTGATGGCAGGCACAAATAGTATGTATGAAAAAAATGATAAAACTTACAATTCAAGAAGCTGAATGTATATTTCTTAGAGTCTGTGCAGATATGGCAGACAATTTATAGGACTAGAATAATGGAGGTCACTTTCTCATTGAGAACGTCTACTGAGATATAGGGTTTGGATCTCAAACTTCCCTATTAATGAGATCTTCCTCATTTTTAGTCACATTGGCAGGCTCTGAGGAAAGATGTAGTCTTCATATAAATCACAAGAGACTTTCTAAATCAAAGTCTAACCAAGATTTTTGGCTTTGCAATTATAATACACCCTAGTGGAGAGATCTAATTCATATAAAAAAATGTGTTTATCATACAAAGAAGGAAGGGCATATGTGTGGGCATCAGCCAAGAGAAAGAAAAGTCCTTGAAAATAATATTGTTTTATTCCTATCAAAGTTATCTAGAGTCAATTGATTTGTGGTCTGGTTGCTACATGGTATTTTAGAAAACCATGCCTTTGTAAAGGTGTTACAGTTAACAGCTTGCTAATGTGGGCATCACTGTCCCTTGAGCTGGGGTCCTGGACTGAAGGCAAAGGATGAACTGTGCTGAGCACCATGGTCTCTCTCTCTGTTCTTTGTTGTGGACGCAATGTGACCAGCTGTTTCATGTGACCAGCTGCCTTGGGCTCCTCCCCCTCTCACTTTCCTGTCATGGACTGGCTAACTTTAAATTCAGTTTAAGTGCTGTGCACTGAGTTTCTGGCTGACCAACATGTTAGCACTTGAATTAGCTGTGTATAATGCATCTC
Organism: Mastomys natalensis; assembly: GCA_021653895.1. Lineage (NCBI taxonomy): Eukaryota > Metazoa > Chordata > Mammalia > Rodentia > Muridae > Mastomys > Mastomys natalensis. The sequence continues at coordinate 615,878 of JAJTUV010000491.1, read as the reverse complement.
GTTACACAGTGCCATTGTGAACTCCCATTGACATCAGCGCTCTTCTGGGATATTAAATCTTCAGTCCCTGAACTCTAAAGCAACTTGTCCTAGAAAGGTATTTAGCTTCATTTAAAGGCTGGTCAACAATTAGGAAGTTAACTTAGAAAATGAGACTGAATGGTGATTGAGAAAACCTATTTTGCATCTGAGTTTTCCTACTGCTACGATGTCAGCCAGAACACTGGCTGAACCTCAGCTCTTGCCTTGAACCTGAAGTGGAAGTCTCTCATCAGCAGGAAATCAGGTTCAGAGAGTCTTCAGGGTAGTTTGGGTAGAAGCCAAACGGTGTAGCTTAAAATGGATTCTGCTGGAAAGCTAAGTTACTCAGAAATATTCTGGAAACAATGCCCCTGTGTGAATTCCAAGGAACATATGATTGTGGCCAATCATCACTTAAACAGCCCTGCCACATGGATGTTGCAAAAATCACTCGGAGACTTTCTTTTACATCACAACCCAAGAAAATGAACTAGGATGTTTAAATTTCGGAAGGTTTTGATCAGGTGAAAAGTTAGAAGCTGGATATTTCCATTACAACCACTGGATGGCAACAGACATTCGCAGTCTGTGAATCTGCACACAAACACACCACACACACACACACCACTTTTGTTTTAACTCATTTCCTCTGGAACTTTTGGAGAATAGAATCTCCTCTAGTCATCAGGGAAAGGTAAATAAAAGTGAGTTCAAGGGTCAATGTGTTAGGTTTTGAAACACATACATTTTGTTTTTGCAAAGTTTTTGTACTCAAGGAAATCTCCTACAAGATTTCAGTACTCATCCAAGAGTTATGAAAACCCAAAGTGCCTACTGGAATGGAAGCATTAAGCCAAAGGCTGTATTACTAGAATATGCAGCTTTGGACTGGATTATTCATCAGTGGTGGTATGGTCTTTGATTGATAATAAAATCATCTCTTCTACTTGCCATTTATCCCTCAGCAAAACCCTAGCCTCAAGCGTTAGCTGTGATTAAGAAGAGACCAGCATTATTGAGGCAAAATCTTCTGAACATATTTCCTTGGGGCCAGCACACTGTAACTGTGGCCCAGAGGGAGCTGAGGCTGTACCTTATGCTGGCAGTCAAAAGTGGTAATGTGAAAACGTCTCCAAGGTGGCGCTGGTTGTGAAGCCATGAAAGGGTCATGGAGAGCACTTGAGGCTCGTCACTAGGAGAGGTCAGGAGAGGTCATTGGTGCATGTGCTGTCCCAGCTGAACTAAAAGTCCCAGGAATGAAAGGGCCATGGAGAGAAACTGAGGCTTTGTGCCATGTGCCTGGCTAAGAATCCCTGAAGAGAGTCCAGCAGGGGGTACTGATGAAAGTGCAGCTCAGTTGTAACACAGACCCCAGCACTGTGAAGATGTCAGTACCATAGGAAGATCACCAAGGGCAGCAGCAGCTGTGGGGTGGAGCTGGCCTGAGTCAACACGGCAAGCCATCCTCTGTGGCAAGCCCTTCCAAGCCTGGGAGATTGTGATACCCAGAAATCTAATGCAGATTTACACTGCTGTGATTTGGTTTTGTTTGATTTTAATACAACTAGACTCTGGTTCTTCCTTCTTAGAGTAAGAAAGTATTTAACATATTTTTGACTTTACAGAAGTCCACAGTTCAGAGATTTGGAACTTTGAGAAGAGACTGGAGATAATACAGACTGGCTACTTTAGAGGGGTTTTAACTTTAAAAGAGATGTTGGATGTTTTCAAGAGACTGAACTTTTAAGGTGATTGAAAATTTAAAGACTGTGGGACTTTTAAAAATTGGAATGTTTTGAATTTCAATACTGATACTAACATGAGATCTTGTGAATGCACAAGAAGTAAAAGGTTATAGGTGATTAAGCGATGTGTTTGTGTGTTGAGTCAACAAAGGACCAGTTGTGCTGGCTCTATTTTGTCAGCTTGACACAAACCTAGGCACATCTGCAAAGAGGAATCTTCATTGACAAATGCCTCCATAAGACTGGCTTTTCTTTGTTAACAGTTGATGTGGGAGGGCCCAGTGCATTGTGGGTAGTGCCAACACAGGGCTGATTGTCATGGATGATTCAAGGAAGCAGGTTGAACAAGCCACGAAGAGCAAACCAATAAGCAGCATGTCTCCACTGTCTGTCTGGGCTTCAGGTTCCTGTCTCCAGGTTCCTGTCTCCATTGTCTGAGCTTCAGGTCCTGTCTCCAGGTTCCCGTCTCCACTGTCTGGGCTTCAGGTTCCTGTCTCCAGATTCCTGTCTCCACTGTCTGGGCTTCAGGTCCTGCCTCCTGGTTCCTGTCTTCACTGTCTGGGTTTCAGGTCCTGCCTCCAGGTTCCCGTCTCCACTGTCTGGGCTTCAGGTCCTGCCTCCAGGTTCCTGTCTCCACTGTCTGGGCTTCAGGTCCTGCCTCCTGGTTCCTGTCTTCACTGTCTGGGCTTCAGGTCTTGCCTCCAGATTCCTGTCTCCATTGTCTGGGGTTCAGGTCCTGCCTCCTGGTTCCTGTCTTCAGTTCCTACCCTGAAACTCCCCTCAGCAATGAACTAGGACCCTGAGAATTGTAAGCTAAAATAAACCCTTTTTCTCTCCAAAGTTGTTTTTGGTTGTGGTGATTCCTTTCCTTCCTTCCTTCCTTCCTTCCTTCCTTCCTTCCTTTCTTTCTTTCCTTTCTTTCCAGCAATAGATACCCTGAAACAATTGTTAAGTATAATTTTTATTTATATCTGAACTGTTCTTTAGATATTCTGAAGCCTGGTCATTTCCTGGTCCTACACAAGCTTGTATAAAACTCTTTAAAAAGAGACAACTTGGCTATCCATAATCCTTCATGATGTGCCATATTTAAACTCCAATGGGCCAAATATGACCCTTGTTCTAGCTCCAGTATAAGCCACCTAAATATTAAAGTCACCCAAATGCAATACCCTCCCCCAAGATATTTGCCATAAAAAGATGTTAGTAACACCCATGTGTATGTAGTTTTCCAATAGTGAACAACACACACACACACACACACACACACACACACACACACAAGAGGGTCAGATGGCTACAGTAATAACATCTAACTTTTGAGGCATTTCTTCTCCCATATAACTGTGTTTGCATCTGTAATCACTGTGTTAGCAAACACTGAAGTATTATTTAGGAGATTTTAGAGATCAAATCTCTCCCTCTGATACAGAGTAAGTCCTATGCATCAACCTCCCAAAGAGCTCCAGTCCACGCATTCCTTTCCCTGTCCATTGCTGTTCCTTCCTCTCATCTACTATCATCTTGCTCTGGCAATAGCTTCCCAATTATCTTCTGTCTTCCAACTTGTCTTTCCTCCAGACTGTCCTCCCTAATACCGCCAATATGTAAAAGGCTAAGAAAGTCATGTCACTTCCTAATTTGAAACTCTTTCATGTCTGCTGAGAATGCTCGAGAAAAACTCAACTCTGAACATGATGTGAGCAAGAAATGACACTGCCAGTCAACCAACTCCTTCTCTGGACAGTGCCTTTGCCTATACATCCTGCTATATCATTTCTTCTTCACTTCTAGAATATGCCTAGAACTTTTCTGCCTTTGGCCTTTGCACTTTTTTCTACCTAAAACTGTCTTTAATCAACTCTTGCTATAATCCACTTGCCTGTTGCTTCATTTCTACGATCTTCCCTGACTTCCGTATCAATCAATAAATGCCACCCTGGCCAGGTACTCTCTCACATAACTCTGAAGACTATTTCCTTTTCAAGGTCTGCCCTTCTCAGATATTAACCCAAACCCTACAAAGGATCCATTCATATCTGCCTTGGTTATTACTACACTGGTTGTGTTACACCTGTAGTGTGCTATTGTTTGAATCAAAGGAAGGATGAATAAAATGAAGGTCTTGCTTTGGAATGGCTGGCATACCTTTGAATGAAATGTATGCTGTTTATTTCAGGAACCTTGAACCTTTGTTCCTAGCAGTCTAGAGACTGTTCCTATGGACATCTTGATTTTACCAGAAAGGGAGACAAGCATTCCAAAGGGGTGGGAAAATACCCTGAACCCTCTTTTGACTCTGAAAATTAGAAGTAGTCCTCTTAGCCCTGTAAGTGAAGATGATTTATACAATGGACAAAGATCCAGAATAGAGTCATTATTTATTGGAAGAACCAAAATGTTTGCTATCTGTGAACTATTTCCATGGACAGGTTCCAGAATGACTTGTGTCCATCTTAGTAGTTAGCCCATGTCCTTTCCATGCCCAGACAAGATTTGCTAATGAGTTGGGCTTGTTATATCTCAGGATTTGATAGTGAAATACTACAGCATACAAGAACCATACCCTGAGGAAGAAGTGTCAAGACTGTCCTATAAATAACAAATGTCAGAGGCTACCACAATTTGGAGCAATTTTATCTATGGCTGAGAAGAATATCTTCCCCTTCCCCTAGAGCCAATGTTTTAAAAATATCAATCCACATGCAATTTGAGCAATGTTAACCTTGCGTCTACTTTATGAAGAAAAGCTAACAAATGGAAGCCAACAGATAGAGCTGCCCACTGTCAATCTCATTCTAGGGATATTCAGAGGAGGGCATCTTTAGCTTAGGTGCTAATGGTCTAAGTTGGGAAGTCTGATGTCTCTTAAGTATTTGTATGGTTGCAATGAACATTGTGATCCTAACGTGATTGGATCTGGGTGAATGAACTAAGAGACACTCCTCCGGGTGGGCCTGGGAAAACATTTCCAGGAAAGACTAAGTTAGGAAAACCACTTATCAGAGAAAGCAGCATCTTCCAGTGGCAACCTAGACATGAAGAAGCCCAAGGGCAAGCAAGGCTTCTTGCTCGCCTGCTTCTATTTCTTGCTGGTGAATGTGTTTGTCCTGTCTATGTTACTGTCCTCAGAATCCAGCTTCTTTAGGCTTCCTATGTGGACTGAAGACTAGAAGCTGCCTAGGAAGCCTCTACATGTTCAGTGCCAGATCTGGACTGAGGTATGTAGGCTCTTGACTCTTCAGTGTGCAGACAGCCATGTGAAGCCACTCAGTCCCTAATCTATGAGTCACCCTAATAAATCTCCGTATGTAATACATACGCATTGTATTGCTCTTCCCCTCTGAAGAGCCCTGGCTGGAACACTGGCTTACACTGACATGACAGCCAGGCTGCATCAGGTAATTGCTGCTCCATCTTGATGAAAACTGACAGGAAGCAGTCACTGTAGCACAAGAGTAACAGGCCTCCGGCTGATGCTGAAATTTGTAGCGTGAAAAGAAGAGATTTTCCAAGAATCTTTAGGGCCAGAGTTATTAACACAATTCCACAGAAGCAAATAAGTATGGTGACTTAGTTAGCTTTAGAATTGCAAGAAGAAGAATAAATGGGTCATACTGACTTTGGTTCTCTCCCAGATACTGTGGGCCAGACACATCTAATGTGTTACGCTGAGCACGTCCATCAGGTGAAGACCTAGTAGTCTATGTGAAGACATCCCCCCTGGCAGCCTTCCTGTGAACACTACCCTTTCCTGCCACAGTTTCCTCCAAGCAGACTGTGCAGCTGGTCTCATAGAGGGGAAGAAACTGCAGAGGCCTGCCCCAACCCTCTCCCGGGGTGCAGGGCAGGAGCTGCTCTATGCAAAAGAGACAGAATCATTTGAAAGTCTCCTATAGCTTTTCTCTAAAAACCCGTGTGCCTGAGGCATCCTCCTTGCAATGTGCATTACTGTCCCGCCCTGCTGCTGAGCTCGTCGGAGAAATAAAGCAATTCTCAGGCTCCAGTGTACTTGTTTTAAGTTCATATTTAGGTGTTTGCTCATTCTCGTTCTGTAATTTCAGGGTAGAGGCAGGGCAGGGACATGAACTTTTAACAATCCTGCAGGCGTCAGGCAATCGTGAAGGGACAGCTGGCAGCATTTCTCAAACCGGGTGAACTCCTGGGTTCCACAGCGGTGACTATTATATCGTGAGTGCTTCTTTTGATGGTGTTTTCAGATATTAAGGACATTCTGGGTCATTTGGGGGATAGTTTTATAGACAAACACTATTGCAGACACTTGGGTCAGCTGGGAGTGCTTCCGGCTTTACCCCATGATGAGTCTTTGACATGACCCCTTAAACCCACTCCATCTTCATCCCTCTGTGGAATGTTCCTTGAAAGACTTTTACTATTACCAACAATGCTATACGAAGGATACTCACAAGTGTATCTTGATAAATAAAATATACCTTCACAAGTATCCAATATACATTTATAACATACACACACACACACACACACACACACACACACACACACACACGGCTGCCTGCAGTGGGATTTTGGAGGAATAAAATCTTTACAGTACAAAAGTGTACAGCTATTTAATACAACAATAGCTATTATCAGACTATACTCATAATATCTTCTTTTTGGCAGGCCTACATAGGACCTTACAAATGTTACACAAGCTCTCTACCACTGATCTGGAAACCCAGCCCTAACCAGTGCTTCAGATGTAAGAGTTATAATCATGAAGGATGAGTAGAACTTACATAATATCACTTCATTTGCTCCAGAATGAAAAACAAAAGAAGGAGGAAAGGAGAGATTTAGACAAATAACATGGATGATTTGAATTCAGGAAGTCCTACCAGTTATCCAACCAGAGTGAGGAAACAGACTTGGAGCTCAAAAGAGAAGATGTCTTCAAAGAAAGAAACTGGGCATTTACCACATAAAAAGCTAAAAGCCCATAGGGGAAGTTAGCCTGGGATCCAGGACCTGAAGGAGGACAAAAGGTAAGGAGAGACCTCTGGAACACCTCCAGGACAATTGGGAAAGAGCAAAAAAGATTGGGAAAGAGGGTGATAAGCTAAGAGCCAGGAAGGAGAAACAACAGTCCAATAAGAAAAGAAAACCCCCTGAAGAGGAGTGGTGAAGGAGCTGACAGTCCTTTACCTAACTGCTCAGTGAGAAGGTAGAAAGCGGGGCCTGCTAGTGCAGACCTGTAACCTCAGATGCTTGGAAGCATGACACAGACTTGTAAGTGCAGAGTCTGCCTGGGTCACAGAGTGGGTTTATGCCCAACCTGAGCAACTTGGTGAGACCCTGCTTCAGAAAAATAAAAGCAATTAAACTTTACAAAATAATAGACACAATATTACATTATTTGTATAATAAGAATTCATACAAAATTACTCATTACTTTCTTAACCAATATTTTACTTCTAATAGCTTAATTTTTTAAGTGTGTGTGTGTGGCTGAGAGAGATGTGGGGTATGTTTGTATGTATATGTGTGTATGTGCGTGTGGTGCATGTGTGTGTGGCTGAGGTATGGGGCATGTATTTGTGTGTATATATGTGCCTTGTGTGTATATATGTGTATGTGTGTGTGTGTGTGTGTGTGTGTGTGTGTGTGTGTATGTGTGTGTGTGGACAAGTGACTACACTGCCTTTGGAGGTGAGAAGAGGTCTGTAGATTGCCCTGGAGCAAGAGATACAGGGGCTTGTAAGCCACCCAACCTAGGTGCTAGAAGCTGAGCAACAAATGCTCTTATTGTTTCCATACAATATTTTAAAGATAGATCAGGTTTATACTGTTATATTTCCAGAGAAGACAAGAAAACTTAGATGGAAAAGAGGCAATGGGTTTGACAAGCAGGGAGTCACTACGGTTTGCAGTAGAACAGGCTTAGGTGGGACTGTGACAGCTGACTGCCATAGCCAGCACTCACCTATCCCGATGAGTCATATCTGCTGTTACATGATTAACTGAGGATTTTTAATATTAGCCTTTTTATTTGCACATTCCTGAGAGTTGAGATAACCTTGCAGAAATGAAAATGGATCTCCCCCTTCAGAGTGAAGGCACTAACAGACTGTTCTGGAGTTGCGGAGAAAGAGAATGCAGAGCACAGGAGGGTAGGCCTGCACAGGAGGGAGATGAGACACAAAAATATTTTCTCTCCAGCTCTATAGCTGTAGAGGGCTCTGAAGGGAGAGAAAGCTCCAAATCTCAGAACCTGAGGCCAGTAAATCTGGTGCCCCTTTGTCTTACACCATGATGCCATTGTGTGGCTGAATCTTATTCTAAATGTCTCCAGGTCCTGAGATGCAGAGCCCATGCCCCGTGAGGCCAGTCCAAAGTCCGCGACGTATAAACCCAAATACATCTCCTATGATGCTTCACTGGACACAGCTGGAAACCACAAAGCAGATCTGACTTCACAGTAAAGGGCAGTCAAGCTTTGCTTAAGCACCAACCTGCAGGCCAGCAGCAGTGTTAAGAACAGCCTAGGGGCAGCTCTGTGACAGAATGCTTTCTTACCTGCTGACACAGAGGGAGCCGCACAGACCAGAGGGAACCTCAGAGCTCCAACAGCCCATTCCCAGACTGGAGAGCAGCTGAGCAGTGGATTTCAGTGGGAGACTAGATTTCAAAGGACCCCTCAGGGCAAGAGCGAGCAGAGGGCATTCACCCTGGGACCCCTCAATCTTTTGAAAAGATTGCTACTACCTCCTCTCCAGTGTCTAAACTTAGCAACAGACGGTCTAAGCATTATGGGTAACTTGCAGAGATCTGAGTGGCGCCAAATTGGTCATAAACCATGCGCTCATGCCCTTGCATCCACAACTCCAGCTTTACTGGTCTTCAGCAGATGTTTGCTAACAACCGCAGCTGTTGAGCTTGTCTCACAGATTTGGGAAGGAAATAGGCCTGAAAATTTCCCCTTTCTCTTTAGTTCTCAGTATTTTCTTTTTATATGTTATGTTTCTATATGTTTTGTCCGCATGTTTATCTCTGTACTACATGCCTTGTACCCACAGAGGCCAGAGGGCATCGGATCCTTCAGAACTGGAGTTAGATGGTTGTGAGCTGACTTGCTAGTGCTAGGAATTGAACCTGGGTCCTCTGGAAGAACAGTTGGCATTCTAAACTGCTCAGCCATCTCTCCAGCACCAGATTTTTTTTTTTTTTAAAGATAAACATGTTTGAATAGCATTGTACACATAGTGACTGTCTCAGGAACCTTAGAGATTAAAGTAAAGACATGCCTGTTACGTTACATGACTTGAATACATGCAGCACGACTCTAGCTCAACCATTTCAGGCCCCAGGAGGCTAAAGTTGTGCATGTCAGTGCTGTTGCCCTCAGCTCCTGCAAGCCAAGGGCTCTTTCCCTATCCCAGTCAGAGTGGATGCAAAATAATCTAGTTTCAACGGTTGCCAAACAAACATGCATTCCTACTCTTAAATTTGACTTCAAATATCCTCCAATCGCCTGCAAATAATACACTTTAAATTCTGGAGATAATCATTTGGATAATCAAGAGCCAACAGGCTGAGGACATTGCTCAGTGCCCTGGGTTGATCCACAAAACTGGGGAAAAAGTTATCATGGCCTCCACAACCACGTAATGGGGTTATTTTGTAATTTTATTCCTCCAGATCCTCCCATTCTAGCGTGATTATTTTAATGTGTCATGTGTCGGCTTTCCAATAAGAAAGAGTTTATTCTCTATTTTTATATGAAACACTAAAGGTTAGCAAAGGCTGTACCCGAGAGGGTATACCTGTGAAATCATTTATCTTCAAAGGGTAAAATACCTGTCAAGAAACCAAAGTGGAGAAGATGGATAGCAGGGTCCCTGAATTGAAGGCATGCTTGGAGTAAGCAGTGCCTCATCTGGCCATCGGGTTCTTTTCCCTCTGAAATCCATCAAGAATCTGCAACCAGGTGTGTTGGACAACTTGAGATACCGGAAAAACCTCCTTTATACCCGTGGATTCTAGATGATAAAATACTGACTTCTTTCATTTGAAAAGTTCCTCTGAGGGAGAATCTAACGACTAAAGTAAAACAATTCTAAATTATAAGCAACTTTAAAAAGTACTAAGTCATATTAGGTGACGCTGGGGGACAGAAGAAACTGTGTAAGCAATTTGGTGGCTGTCTTTTCTGATTATCTAGAACTCAAAAACCAAAATCCTCCCTCCTCGGGTATGAGGAAGGGTGCAGCTGAGCTACACCTGGCCCATTTAGGCAAAACTGAGCAAAAAGGGGGTTTAGGCATGAAGGGACTTAGCCATCCCCTGTCTTTAAATAGGAAGAAACAAGTCTGGACAGTTCCAAGCAAAGCTTCACTTTTCCACGGAGGTAACCAGCCCTGGAGTGGAAGGAAGGATAGGGTCACCGATTTAGGTCGCAGGGGGCATACAAACCCCTTCATGATTAGGGCATGGAAAGAGAAAAGATGCTTACCTCACAGGGAAACAGACTGCAGTGGCAATGGGCCACTGGCCCCAACCCCCCATCATGGTGACAGTTCAGCTTCCTGGGGGATACCTCAGGGCACCCAGGAAGGACTCTGGTGGGACAACCCTTCTTGGACCAGAAAAGCTGCCCCCTTTACCTTTTTGCTTGTTGAAGAAAGGCAGAGGGGGCACAAGACCAGAACCAAATGGTTCAGGATTCTCGGTGGCAGCAGGACTTTGACTGGAACTCACAACTTCCTCTTCAGGCTTCTGCTGCTGTGACATGGGCGGCTCCGGGACCAGGACCGGGGCTCCATCACCCGACGATGGCTCTGGGCGGGATTGGAGGGCGGCAGGGGCGAAGCTGAGCACTGGGTCGGGCTCTACAGGGCCTTGGTGGCTGGGTGCTCGCTCTTCGGTGGTCCTAGAGACTGTCTCCTCGCGGATGGCGTCCAGGGCGCCCGGTTTCATCGGGGGTGAGTCCTGCTCGCGCTTGGGGCTCTCCTCCGAGGCGGAGGAGGCGTCGCAGGACTCGATGATGAGCTCACTGTCCAGCTCGGCCTCGCGCTCCTCCCGCAGGATGCTGTACTGGATAGATGGAGAGGCAGGAGAGGGGGGCGGGCCCGACACATGGCCGAAGCTCACATAGCCAGAGGGCAGCGCATCCTCAGAGGCCATGGGGTCCTCTGACACCAGCTCAATTTCTGAGTCTCCAGACTCTGCACTGCTGGCCTCCTGGTCCAGGGGGCTGGGGATGGTGGGCAGCCCGGATCTGGCCTTGGCTTTGGGTCTGTCGGCCACCTGGCCCACTGGCCTTGGACTCTCGGTGGTTTCATACGATAACCCCTTTGCTTCTTTAATGGCAGCAATCAACTCATCCTCTGAGACGCTGCCTTTCCCCTGGGACTCAGCAGCAGATGGTTCTGTTCTCCCACAGAGCGAAGGAGAGCCAGAGAGGCACACACACGGACAGACAGATGGACACAGAGAAAAGAAATAAAACAAAATTCCATTAGGGGAGATGTTTTGTCGTTGCTTGAGAAACACACATCTCATTAGTACAGAAATAGTCTGTTTCCAGGGCTTTGCTGGAAAGACAAGCCACCTAAACTAAGGCTAATTACTGTTGTGGCCCAATTAATTTACATACCTATCCATCTTAATCTAGCTGTTTTAAAAAATGACCCTGCCATTTCTTAGCAACAGAATCTTAGCTGTTCTGTCTGCTTTGGTGCACCAAAGATTCTAGAAGTCATTTTAATTTCTGATTCATCCCCTGGAGGGAGTTCTCAGCTTCACAGATTTCATCAGATAATCAAATGGACACATATTCCTAATTGAGTCCACCACCATCAAGAAATCTGAAAGTTACCTTTCCCCCATGCCCACGGCTCTCCATTCCTTCTCTGTTAATGAGAGAAGATGGGGCTTTGGTTAGACTTCTGAGCTTTACATTTCTCATGAGAATGTTTTTACTTTAAAGCCTAAAATTCAAAGGTTTTTGCCATTTCTCCCCAAGAGGATTATCATGGCTACCCTCTCATGGGACTGCAGCTGTGGTTGCCCACCGCTGTGCTTTGCCCACCCCGTCGTCGTGAGAAGACATCAACTCAGTCACCCCAGTCCCAAGGGCAAGTGTCTGCCCTCTGCCTGATGTTCCTCCAGATGGCCTGGAGGCCACAAGGGCGACCCTGCTGAGCTCGTCTTTGGGATCACCATGGCAACCATGTTCAGAAGATTGGTACTGTTTTGCTATAGAGCAGGCAGGGCCTTTTTTCCGGGTACCTTAGACATCCATTTCTGGACCTTATGTGACAAGAACTGATCATCCAAAGCTTCCTGCAGAATATTAGGGTCACTGTGGGGTTCTAGGGAGGCAAGATGACCATTTCTTGTTGTTCACGGCTACATCATCTGTGGCTCCAGGATTCTGAGAGTGCCAGATAACATGCTTTAGGGTTTTAAAATTCTCTACAAAGCAGGACCAACTTTACCCTATACCGTATCCATCAATTAAACAGGGACCAAAGTTCAGATGGCAAGGGGTCACACATCACACAGCAGGACGTATAACAAGTACATAGAGTGTGACAGCAAGTGCCAGGAAGGAAAAGCCGAGTCGGGTAAAGGAGTCAGATGCTCTGGGCAGGGTGGAATGAGGCTTCAGCTTTAAATAGGTCAAATGAGGCTCCTGTAAGAGGTGGACCTAGATTTAACCCTTCATTTCCAAAGGAAAGTGTGCTGAGCAGTGCAAAAGCCTGGAGGCAGGAGTCACAATGATCTATCTGTCAATACCAAAACGAGGTCATGATGATGTCTGGAAGGACTCACCAGTACAGGAGTATAGAAGAGGTGGAGACAGTGTGGGTGTGTCAGAGTTCACGAGGTTTTTAACCTCATGGAAAGAGCAATCACTGGAGTGGAGAAATGATATACTCTGTGTTTTAAGTGCCTTAAAACAACTGTTTCTCCTGAATACATACAAGTAACATTATAGGGACCAAACAGTTTATATTTAGGAATATATAGGTATAAACATATATGCATGTATTAAGAATTAGTGGAAAAGGTCATGAATTTGAAATACAGCAGGAAGGGCCACAAGGAAGACTTTGGAGGGAGGAAAGAAATGGGAGAAATGTAACGGTATTATGATCTCAAAAATAACATTTAAAAAGCAAAAAGAGCTGCTTCATTCTCTCTCAAACTTTTTGACAATTGTTCTCGTACTATCTCAAATGGCTTTCATCATGGCTCTCTCTTTAGTAAGCCATGTGCTTACGTCCTTTCGATGATTTCAAACAGAATAGTAGTGTAAAAGTTGCGTGAAGTTACTTCTACGTGGGGGGCTAAGGATGAGGAGGGAGGGGAGGACCAAGGGTGCCAATGGAGACACGATCCAGTCTTTGGAGGATTGTGGTACAGTGTTGGCACCAGCGGAGCTCCACACGAGAGCGAGCATCGGCTGGGTGACAGACACTGTACATACAGAGCTGTGTACATTGTATGTGCATTGACCTGTGGCAATGGCTTGCGCAACTGTGTAATATCGTTCCACTAGTGCTCCTCTCTCTGCCAACTTTGGTCTAGCCTTATCATCTTGTTTGTATTCGGTACATTGTCCAGGATCACTTCCACCCTGGTTCACTCAATAGGAAAGGATGAAGGAAGGAATGCTACGGTGCTGCTCATAACTCCCTGTGTCTTCTGAAGTTCTAGCTCTTCATGGGTTTCTGAATCACCTCCTCCTACTCTGCTTGGTCCAGGGATAGCAATAGCTCCCTATCATGAAGTTCTTGCTGTTGTCTATTGGTTCTCTTACCCAACGACACAGCCTTGTTAAACAGCACAGTCTCAGGCTCTTCAGTTACAATCTCTAAGTGTATTGCTGGTGTCCTGGCAGAAATGACTTGTCTTGAATCTAAATGTGTGCCTTTCTGTTTCAAATGCTTTTGCTGTTTCATGTGCAATGCTTTCCCTGTTTTAAGGAAGCACAGGTCTGAGATGGGACTGGTCATAGTTTGGAAGTGAAGAGAGGAAAAGTGGTTGGATAATCATATGCAAAAGGATGGAGCCAGAACCCTTCCTCATGCTACATGATAAACTGACTTCAGATGAAACGGTGAGCTAAATAAGAGGTGGTAACAACCCCAGCATCCCTTAACTATTAAGTAGATAAATTAGATGTGATATGGCTTTACAGTGGAATGTTCTTTGGCCGTAAAAGGGAAGGAGGTGGTGAGATACAGGGGCATGATAAAACATACCTCAAGTTACTGTGCTAAGTGAAATAAGCCATGGTGAGCTGCATTATTAAAATATTACATTTATATAAAAGTTTAGAATAGGCAAATGTATACGGAGAGAATGTGGAATGACGGCTTCAGAGAATGGGAAAACTGGAAGGTAATGTTGCTGTTTGGCATCTCTATGCATGAGGACGCAGGGCGGCTTCTCACTGGAACCCAGAGCTTGCCGGCTCAGCTAGTCTAGCTAGTGTATTCTGATAATTCCCGGTCCCTGTTCCTCAAGCACTGTGATTACAGTGCTACCAGACCGCCATGCCCTCCCAGCCAGCATTTATGTGGGTGAGAGGGCTCTGAACTTTGGTCTTCATGCTTACATGGCAAACACTTTCCTCACTGAGCCATCTCCCCAGCCCAGAACCATGGGCTTTCACCACAGTTCATGTCTGAGCTGTGCAGCTCCAGGTTGCCTTCAGAAATTCTAAGTTAGTAGGAGAAGGTCTGGGTGGAGCGCAGACACCTGCCTTCTGTAACTCTGCGTGTGACTCTAACAGCTAGAATGGTTCTTCCAGATAGGCTGGTAGATTTAGCAAGTAAAAGTACGGGCCACTGCCCTCAGCTGCCTCCCAGAATGTAAGGGCTATTGCTGGAGATACCACATACTTCCGACCAGGAACTAGAGGAATCAATTAGGAAGTGCCCCAGAAGCTGCATCATAGTATCTAAAGGTGCTACATAACCCAGCAAGGGAGAAAAGCAATCAATAGTTCTCCACAGCTTTAAGGCTACAGACCACAAAGATGACCAGCACAGCAAAATGCCCTCAAGGGTACAGTAGTGCTATTTATATTTTGGAGGTAATCAAAAGCTATCTAATTGAACTTAAGGTCTGCTCAGTAAGAGGAAATTCATATGCCTGGAAGCCCAGCCAACTAACTGCCTGTAGGTAGAAAGCTCATAGACCCTACAGGTCAAGCCTCTCTTTCTTGAATAATCCTAGTTCGAAGGCTGCCACTGACATCTTCCTACATTAACATAGTTTCTAACTGTATTCTACACACTTATCCTTATGTCCACAATTAAGTGTAGCTCTCACCACTCACCAAAGATGCAAATGGAGGCTTGTACAGAGGTCCACAACTGGTCCAAACTACAGAGAATAAACTACCACGGGGATCCAAGTCCCATTTAGTATGTCTGCAATTTATCCCCTACACCTAAGGCTCAGGGGACATCGCGGAAGACTCAGCAGGAACATTAGAACAGCCAAAGGAGCAGGATGCCTGCTGTGAGACAACTATGAAATTTCAGCTATACGACAGCCTAAGCAAGACCTGCGTAAATGACAATTCAGGTGACATACCAACATGGATTGGGGGAATTTTAAAAGTTCCCAACCTTAGAGAAAGAACTACAAACAGCTGGCACAGAGTGGTCTCCTGGGAATGCTGGACAAGCATTCTCTCTCTTACACACACACACACACACACACAAACACACACACGCACACACACACACCTGCTCTTTCTCATCTATATCCCCTTCTCTCGTCTCTCTCATATCTCCCTCCCTCCCCACCCCTCGCTGTGAGTGTACAGATTGCATAACAGTGTGTGTGTGTGTGTGTGTGTGTGTGTGTGTGTGTGTGTAGAGGCTAGGTACAACCTCAGGTGTTCTTCCTCAGAAGCCGTCCATCTTATTTTATTTTATCCTGAGGTAAGTTTCTCACTGAGACTTAGGGCTGCCAGTTGAGCAGCCTGGGGATCCTCCTGGCTCAGCTTCTCTAGTGCTAGGATTCCAAGAATGTGACATCACGCCTACCTTTTCTCACCAAGGTGCTAGGTGGTTGGACTCAGGTTCTCATGCCAATGTCCAGGTACCTTTACTTACTAAACTCTAGTCCCCAAACCCTAGAATTTCCTTTTTTGATCAAAGTTATTTCTCGGATTCAAATCTACAATGATATATTCAAGAACTAAAGGGAGTAACGTAACAGTTTTAGACCTGAAGGGAGCAGGGAGGATCATCTGTCTCTGAGATTTTCTTTTCCTGCCTATACCACCCCAAGGAGCCTGAGCCCCTCCTACTCCAACTTTCTGTTACACGGATGCAGAGCCTGTGTTGAGCATGTTACATGTCCTGGACAAGGCAGCCCAGCTGAGGTGCTCTCCCTATAATGCCTCCAAGAGACCTAGTAGATCATGGGAGAAGAGCTAATCTCAAAACAGTGGCACCTCCCTGCTCTGAACTTCAGGACTACAGGAGAGTGTTAATGCTGCCATTGGTCATTCTCGCCACCGCCACCCTGCCCCCATCAAATAAAGCCAGAAACATGTTCCAAAGAGTACTCAGCAGTACTTGAAGGGAAACCCCAGACTGAAACCTCTGTACAGTGTACACAGAGCTTAAAAGGCTGTGTGCTAATTAAATCAGTTAAACTAAATGTGATTTAAAGGGACCACATAGGCAAGTACTTTCGATGCAAGTCTTTGTTCCTTCATGCTTTGGAACGTCAGCCCTCCACAGACTGGGGTTTCCCAGAGTGAAGAATTACCAGTGTCTTTACCTGTTCCAGAAGATGGAGGAGTGACAGATCCTGGGCTGTCATCTTCAGGCTCTGAGACAGTCACAGTGGGAACTGTGTCAGGACTTGGCTTCAGACACAGGTCTTGCTTCTCGGGGATTGTCTCATGGGTGGCAGTCATGACGGGAGGTTCGATCTCCGTCAGTGTAATCTTGACAGGGGCAGTGACCAGAGACATCCTGTGTTGCTCATCAGAGAGCTCGTCTATGTAGGGAGCAAAGGTCGAGTCTTCGAACAAGTGGTCCTTGATGAGCTTCCCCTCCACAGGAGCTGGCTGGTTGGGCGCACGGACCCCTTCTGGTTCTGTGGAGACTTCAGTGTCCTTGTCTTTAAAGTCCAAGTCTTTATCTTCTAGCCCAGGGTGTGGCTCCTCCTGGCCCTTTGCTTCCTGTGGCCTGGTTATGTCAATGTATTTATAAGCTTCTGCCTGCATCTGGTCTAGGGGCTCAGCTAGGATCTTGTTCACCTCGGTGGACTCAGCAGGAGTCATCTCTATTCCAGAATCAGAACTCAATAAGCCATGTGGCTCCATCCCAGGCACTTCCGGTAATGAGGGTCCGGGGTCTCCAGCTCCTCAGGACTCTCGGAAGTGTTGATATGACCATTTTCTTTCTGAAGAATTCCAGTAAAGTATGCAGAGTCCTCCGGAGGTGGATAAGAGATGTCAGAAATCAGAGATGTGTAACATGCCCCTTCCCCATCTTTTAGTGTTGAAGAGGAAGAGTGGTCGAGGGCATCGGAAACAGCTGCCATACCTGTCAATCAAAATAACAGCGGACCATGAGTAAGTTCCTGGCTGGAGGTTTCTCTCCTGCCTAATCTACCAGCTACCCTCATTGAGAAAATCCAGTATCCTTTCTCAAGACTGTGGAGCATTAGCATGCTACCTTTCCCTGTCTGCCTGATCATCTACAACTCTGGTATTTTCAGGGTGACAGACCCCAGTAATTCAGCGGTTTTCAACAACTAATACCTTACTATGCTCTAACTACATTGACTTAATTTTAACAAAAACGAACTCCACACATCTATATTCTTTTTTTTTTTTTTTGGTTTTTTTGAGACAGGGTTTCTCTGTATAGCCCTGGCTATCCTGGAACTCACTCTGTAGACCAGGCTGGCCTCGAACTCAGAAATCCGCCTGCCTCTGCCTCCCAAGTGCTGGGATTAAAGGCCTGCGCCACCACCACCCGGCTCACATCTATATTCTTAATAATAGCCCTTGAAGCCGGGTACAATGGAAGTGACTCTGGGTTTGTAAAATGATCAATGGTGTTGACAGCTGGAAAGGACATGCTCATGGAGGCTCACACATCTATGCTTCAAAGGGCTCTAAGGCCTGCCCTTGTACTCAGGGCTCCTGCTGATTTCAGATTAAGCCCATCCACTGTTTATAGAGAAAGGTGCTCCTAGTTTGGAGCCTCATCCCAAAGTCTCCTTATCTCAACAGCCTGCTCCTGTATTTCTCCAGTTCCCCCTCAATGGCTTCTCTTATCTGCTTCCAGCGATCTCATTAGCCTCTACGAACACCAAAGCATCATACTGAGAATCCCTCCCTTCCGCTGGTGCTACGGGGAAAACAAGTGGTAGATTTGACTTCGCAGACTGTTTCCCCTGGGTCTTCTTTCCCTTCCCCACAAGGCACTGATTATTAGGAGAAAAGGCCAATGGGGCGGCTCAGCAAGCAAAGTCACTAGCCACCAAGCTCCTGAATTCCATCTTCAGGAGCCAGACAGTGCAAGAAGAGAACAAGCTCCCACAATTTGTTCTCCGAGGGCCACAACAATGTGAAACTCCCAACGCAGTAAAATTGAACTGTTGTTGTTGTTGTTGTTATTGTTGTTATTATTATTATTTTGAGAGGGGGAAAAGGCTTCTACATCTTACTACAAAACACTGCAAATAGATGCAAAGAGAGGTCAATAAAGACTTACTATATGTCAGGTGTTGACCTGATTCTTTCTTACAACATTTTGTATATTTTCAATGTCTACACATAAATAAACTACACACATGTGTAAACACGCACACAGCATGCACAATATGAAAGTCCTAGACACACCCAAAGAATATACCAGACAAAGTCTCCATCTTCTGTGAAAGTGATCATTTGGGAATACCTGCAAATACCTCTAAGTACAGTGAATACAAGTCAGAAGCAAGCAGTGTTTCACATGGTGAACGTCTGGCCTGAGCAATAGACGGCACTGACACTAGCTAACTTCCCCAATGGTGGGGCAGGTAGTAGCAAACTTGATGGAGTTAGGGCCTAAAGCATATCCATAGGAAGCTTGACAGCTGTTTTCAAGTGCCCCAGTACTGAAAACTATCTTTAGTTAAACCATACAACGTCCCCCAAAGCACACCCTTTGGTTGTAGAAGGAACAATGACCAACACAGGAAGCACAATGCCGCAGAGGTTCTACTCTCATTAGATGACACCAACCTGGATAGACAGAGATGTTCAGGCAACGAGGTGTGGAGGCAGGCTCTGACCCTGACCTGTGCACTGCTGAGTGACCGCAAAGAGAGGTGTACTATGCAACATCTAATTTCAAATTTGTGTTGCACTATGTCCTCTCTCTGTGTCTGGGTCTCTGTGTCTGTCTGTCTCTGTCTTTATCTCTGTCTCTCTGACTCTCTCTTAAGCAAGCTTACTCAAATGCCAAAGATTGGTCTGGCCTTGTGATCTCCCTGCTTTTGCCTCGGCAGTTCTGGGAATATTTAAAATAGTGTGAGAGTTTCTTTAGCCCTTGAGTGTATCTGTGTACCTTTAGAGAGGCTCATCTCATTTCCCTTTTGCGTCTCTATTTACTTTCCCCGTTCCATTTTCTCTGTTGCTCTATGCTAATGCAGAGTCTTACTATGCTTCTCTTCTTTCCAATCCTACCCTTAGTAACTAACTCAGCCTCTCCCCTTTCCACTGATCCCCTTCTTCTGTCCAGAGAGCCCACTGTCTACTTTCATGTTTGTATTTGTAATGATCCAATGAGTTTCATTAGAATTACTTGTATGGGTAAGAGGTTGTTTATACATGCATGGGCACCTTGCCAGTGGGCTGTGCCTGAAACCCTCATGTGGTGGGAAGTAGGGAGAGGTGGATCTCAAGAAACCTCGGGCCACCCTGCCTTGCCTAGTGATGGGTACTGGCCCTCATGGCCTACTCTCCTTCAGATGCCATCGCGTTGGCTATAGCTCTAACATATAAATGTTGGGGTGTATGAACATTCAGATCATATAGCATTGATGGCGCCCACAGAACCCTTCTGTGGTTCTTCCTCCTCATTCTCACAGCATGGCGTTTATAGCAATCAAACACTGTGGCTTATCCTTATGTAAGTCATGATACCTTGAAGACTAGTCAGCTCCTGGAGTTTGAGGCTCGTGGCTGGCATATTATATTGTATAGTAGGCATCCTATATAAATGAACGAATACATGGGTAGGCCAAACAATAAATCAATGACTAGACTTGTGGAATGATGCTACTAAAAATTAATTAGAGCAAGTTACAAAGAGTACATTTTAGCCTTGTGCTTGGAAACCAATGGATGAAGTGAGTTATCCAGCAATGGAGCAAGTGTGATCCAGTGGGGAGTCTGACAGAGGAACCTCGGAACTGTGAAAAGTTGCATGGGACAACCACAGAGCAGCCCTGGAACTTCCTGTGATTCTGTATAAATGACATCACCGTACCCTGGCATGATGTCCTTCTTTCATCCTTTCCTGTAAAACAGAGTCAATGTAATTGTCCTGGAGGTGATGTTCAAAGAACAGGAGTCTCTTGGGTGCATGCAAAAAAGAAGGGACAGAGTCTCAAATCAACAGGACTTGAGAGCGCATATAAACAGAGCCAACAATGGGGAGAACTTTCCCAGCCAGCCAGCCTGATCTTACTCAAAAAGGCTCTTAATCCTTATATTTTTTTAAATTAATTATTTATTGGATATTTTATTTACATTTCAGATGTTATCCCCTTACCCCATTTCCTCCCCACCCAGAAACCCCCTATCCCATCCCCCTCCTCCTGCTTCTCTGAGGATGTGCCCCCAACCACCCGCTCCCACCTTTCCGCCCTTGAATTCCCCCACACTGGGACATTCAGCCTTCATGGGACCAAGGACCTCCTCTCTCACTATGCCCAGCAAGGCCATCCTCCCCTACATATACAGCTGGATCCATGGATTCCTTCCTATGTGCTCCCAGGCTGGTGGTTTAGACACTGGGAGCTCTGGTTGGATGGTATTGTTGCTCTCCCCATGGGGCTGCAAACCCTTCAGTTCCTTCAGTCTTCTCTCTAACTCCTCCATTGGTGTAGGCAGCCGTGTTTACAGTTGCAAAGTCGTATGACTAGCACCTGACAATGTAAGCAGCTGGCTTCCAGAGTGGCCAGCTCAGCTAAACTGGTAAACAAGTCCTTTGAGCATGCTTGGCCTCGTGCCCCTCCCGAGCGGGCTTATGCTAATGAGGTATTGGCAGCTGAACCTATCCTGAGAGAAACACACAGCCCGCCTTGGGCAGTTATATAAGCAGCTCATTTCTGCTGCTTGTGAGTCTAGCCCATCCCCTTCCTGGTCCAGGTCTCCGTCCCTAAGTCAAGAGTCGTTCCTGGAATAAAGCTGACTGAGAAGGATCTGACCGTGTCGTGTCTTACTTGCTGGCCAAGGCGGACGCGACACATTGGGAACCCCATGATCAGTTCAATGGTCAGCTGTGAGCATCCTCCTCTGTATATGTCAGACTCTGACAGATTTCTAAGGAGACAGCTATGTCAGGCTCCTGTCAGCATGCACTTCCTGGCATCCACATCAGTGTCTGCCTTTGCTGACTGCACATGGGATGGATACCCAGGTGGAGCAGTCTCCTGATGGCCCCTCCTTCAGTTTTTGTCCCAAACTTTGTCTCTATATTTGCTCCCATGAGTATTTTATTACTCCTTCTAAGAAGGACCGAAGCACTCACACTTAGTCTTCCTTCTTCATGAGCTTCATGTGGCCTGTGAGTTTAATCTTGGGTATTGCGAGGTTTTGAGCTAATATTCACTTATCAGTGAGTGGATACCATGTGTGTTCTTTTGTGATTGGGTTACCTCACTCAGGATATTTCCTAGTTCCATCCATTTGCCTAAAAATTTCATGAATTCATTGTTTTTAATAGCTGAGTAATACTCCATTGTGCAAATGTACCACATTTTCTGTATCCATTCCTCTATTGAAGGACATCTGGGTTCTTTCCAGCTTCTGGCTATTATAAATAAGGCTGCTATGAACATAGTGGAGCATATGTCTTTGTTATATGTTGGAGCATCTTCTGGGAATATGCCCAGGAGTGGTCTAGCTGGGTCCTCAGGTAATGCTATGTCTAATTTTCTGAGGAACTGCCAGACTGATTTCCAGAGTGGTTGTATCAGCTTGCAATCCCACCAACAATGGAGAAGTGTTCCTCTTTCTCCACATCCTTGCCAGCATCTGCTATCACCTGAATTTTTTGATCTTAGCCATTCTGACTGGTGGTGCTGGTTCAACTGGAGGTCAGCATGTAGAAGAATGCAAATTGATCCATTCTTATCCCCTTGTACAAAGTTCAAGTCCAAGTGGATAAAGGACCTTCACATAAAGCCAGATACAATAGAAACTAATAGAAGAGAAGGTGGGGAAGAGCCTCGAATACTTGGGTACAGGGAAAAGTTCTTGAACAGAACACCAATGGCTTATGCTCTAAGATCAAGAGGGATCTCATAAAATTACAAAGCTTCTGTAAAGCAAAAGGACACTGTCAATAGGACAAAACAGCAACCAACAGATTGGGAAAAGATCTTTACCAATCCTACATCTGATAGAGGGCTAATATCCAATATATACAAAGAACTCAAGAAATTAGACTCCAGACAACCAAATAACCTTATTAAAAATGGAGTACAGAGCTAAACAAAGAATTCTCAACTGAGGAAACTCGAATGACCGAGAAGCACCTAAAGAAATGTTCAACATCCTTAGTCATCAGGAAATGCAATCAAAACAACCCTGAGATTCCACCTCACACCAGTCAGAAAGGCTCTTGATTGGAAAAACAATGTTTGCACCACTGCAAATACTACCAGCTCAGAGGCAGGAAGGGGAAGAGTCATTGTGAGAACACCAGACCTTGTAAAATTTACAAAGCTTACTACAGCCCCAAATACCAACAACCCAACCATTTTACATTCCCAAAAAGCAAACTCCTAAACTCTAAAATGAAAAAAGGAAGACAGAAAGAAAACCAATCCAGAATACTAAAGAGTTAAAAACGCTGAAACCCTAAACAAAACAAATTCCCACGAATTCCCACTGAAACAGACATGGTTCTACATGAGGTTTGAGAGCTGAGTGGCTGGGGAGGATGCCGGGCTATTTCCGGGCTATTTCTTGCCACACACGGGATGGTTGTGCATGGATAGCTGCTAATGCTTTTTTTTTTTAAGGTATTTTTGGGTTTTGGGTTTTTGGTTTTGTGTGTGTGTGTGTGTGTGTGTGTGTGTGTGTGTGTCTGTATGTCTGTTTGTTTTTATTTTGTATTTAATGACTGAGAAAGTTTCCAGGAAAAAAAGTGTGTCTCTCAGTGGAATAGATTTACCGCACAGAAAATAAATATAAATGTTTTCTCTGAGGAGACACATGCCCCGCCCCACAAGACCAAAAAACAACAATAGAGATTTGCTGCGATGTAAGGTATCAGAATATTAAAGGTTATAATGTAGTCCTGCCGACGAGAACACCACCGTGTGATAACCTATCATCTGTCCCTGGAGCAGACTTCTTTATGTGTTGAATTTTGTAATTTTTCCAATATTTCAAACTGTCAGCACACATGTTATAATTTGTAATACCACATACTTCAATTTCACATCAGTTCCAACATTATTTGTTATAAAAAATTGTGTTCATTTGGATGGAGAATTCTTTCTCATTTTCTAGTTTTAGAGAAGTTCATCTGTGAGGGTGTAATTACATCATTTCAACCTCTCCCCTTCCAACTCCTATGTCCCTCCATTCAAATTCATGACTTCTTCTTTAATTATTATTATTACAAATACATGTGTATGTTATATAATATACAGAATTTACATAACACATAAAATATCATGTAAAACACACATCTGAGTTTCTTCTGTGTGTGTGTGTGTGTGTGTGTGTGTGTGTGTCCAGTTACTGTTGTTCATATGTACACGCTTACCTGTGGCTATAAGGATAAGTATTTGGAATGCAGTTAGGAATTATACCAGTGCAAGAAAGTGGCAGTAGCAGGTTCTCCTATAGAGCCCATGACATCTCCAGTCAGGAGCAGTTAGCGGGTTTTCAGTACCAGATATGAACTCCCTCCTGTTGAGCAAGCCTCAAGTCCAATTAGATAGCTGTTGGTTACCCACTGCCCCCCGCCCCCACGATATAAATAGCACTACTCCACCCTTGGGAATATCTTGCCATTGTAGTCACTGCTGTGGTTTGAAGGCTTTGGGGAGAACTATTGATCACTGTTCTCCCCTGGGCAGCTTGCATAGAAGCCTTAGAAACTAGGAGAGCTAGTCCTGAGGGAGGAAGCTTTCAGGTCAGTTCCAGTTTGATTCCTCCAATGCTTTGTCCAACGTATAATGCTGTCTTCAGTCTTCAAGTCCCGGGAAGCAACAAAAGCAAGTAGCCTATACTATTTGGGGATTCTTCCTCTGTATCGTCCCTTTAGTCCCTTTCAAGTTAGTTTTTCCTCACTACTTTCCAGGTCCCTTCACAGCACCTGTGCCCACTAGTACCCTCTCTAGAGCTTCCCCTGCCTGCCATCATTCCAGAGTCTGTCCCCAACACCTAAAGATTCTTAGCTAAGAATCACAAATAAAAGAGAACATACAGGAACTGAAAAAGGGAACTCAAGTATGCTGCAGCCATGATAGAAAAAACTGAGACAGAGACAACTCCGAGTCTATCTTCCACGGATAGCAACTCTGCGTTCACCCTTTGACAGTTCATGGAACTAACACAGCACTCCGAGACAGACCCTGGCACTAACGAGGGAACTCTGGAGGCCTTGGCTGAATCACTCATAATGACCAAAGAACACATTAGGTTTTGGTTCCTATATCGAAGGGGAGAGATGGAGCTCCAGCAGTTGTCTGAGCCCACACATCTGAGCTGGAGTCAAGGGAACATATGTTTTTAGTCTAAATTGGTCAGAAGCTCTGGGTCAGACTTTGGCCTAGGAATTAGTTCAATGTAAGATGGGAAAGGAGTTGGGAAAAGTACACCGTACCCATCGGGTTCTACAAAGCAGCACCCTGAGGACTCCACCCAAAATAACCCTGGACTCCCCAAAGCTTTGGAAGCCTTGAAGAGTCTCACACTCTCTTCTGGGTACCAAAACAGAGATGGCATGTCACAGGATTTCTGACTCTCTGGCATATCTATTGTATGCTCTTTTTGTTAATGTTTTTTCAACTTCTTGGGGCAGGGGGTTGCTGGGTCTTATGTCTATTGATGGTACATTAATAATAAACTTAGCTATTCCCCCCCCCCCAAAAAAAGAGAACATACAAGTTAGTCCTTTGGTGTCAACATCATTTTCTCAATCTATTCATTTACCAGAACATTGCATGCTTTCATTTTTCTTTACAGCCGAGAATAATTCCGCCCTGTGTGTAGTACTCTTTCATTACCCATCTATCAGCTGAAGGGTGTTTCCGTTGTTTCTGTTTTGTAGCTATTGTAAGCAGAGCAGCACTGAACTTGGCTGAGCAAGCATCAGCGGAGGAGACTATCAAGTCCTTTACGCAAATGCCAAGAAGTACATGGTAGGAGAATACTAGTTAAAACTACTTTAAGATTTTGTCTTACCCCGACAGAATGGCAAAGATAAAACAGTGCTGATGAGGATCGGGAGAGCAACTTTCACTTGCTAAGGTGAGATTACAAACTTCGGGAAGACACTACAGAAGAAGTGGAGACGTTTCAAAATACTAAAGCCAGACCCATTTGTATCCAAGAGTTTGTGGATAGCTGGAATGAGATGCTTTTCTTAGTCTAGGGGATTTGATTGCTTTATTTTAAATTTTGAATGACTTTTTTAAATTAATGTACATTGGTGTTTTGTTTGTTTGTATGTCTATGTGATGGTATCAGATCCCTGGAACTGAAATTACAGATAGTTGTGGGCTGCTGGTGCTACAAATTTAATCCAGGTCCTCTAGAAGAGCAGCCAGCACTCCTAACCACTGAGCCATCTCTTTAGCTCTTATTTTTATTTCATTGTATGTGTATGGACATTTTGTCCGTATGCATGTCTGTGCACCACATGTACGCTTTGCCTATAAAGGCCAGAAGAGAGTGTAAGATCTCCTGAGCTGTAGTTTCAGATAGTGTGAGCCACCATGTGCGTGCCGTGAATCATACCCAGAAGTCCTTGAAGAGCAACAAGCATACGCTTAAGCTATTGAGTCAGCCTGGGCCTTAAGCATTTGAATGATCTATGTGGTAGAGCTCCCTCACCCAGGCCATCGACACTGATCAGCCTCACACAAGCTGATGTCTCACAATATACTTATATAAATGTGTGCATATATATGTATGTGCATACGTGACAGTAATATATACATATATAGTAGGCTAGATAAGAAAATCCCTTTTATTTGATAAATTTGTATTTAATAGTGTGTCTGCATTGGTCCCCAGTTAGTAGTGCTGTTTGGAGAGGCTCAGGAAGTATGGCCTTGTTGTAGGAAATGGGTCAGTAGGGGTGAGACAGTGTTTAAAGACTCTCGTCATTTTGATTTCACGATCTGCTTTCTATGGAGTTCCAGATGTGAGCCCTCACCTGCCTGCCCTGCCCTGTGCCTTTGCTGGGCATCATGGGCTCTAACTCATAAGCCCAAATAAACCCTTCCTTCTGTAAGGTGCCTTGGCCATGGTGTTTTATCACAGCAACAGAAAAGTCACTAATACAGAGTTCTAATTCAATGTATGCTTGTCTTTGTTGCTTTGTTCAGTTTGACTCTGTGAACTGGCTGGCTAAAACACGAACATTCTGAAGCCCCCTTATAATTGAAAAGAAGTCCTTTCTGTACATCTGCACTTGCAAAAGATAAAGTTTCTTGAGATTTCTGTACTTTAGGCACCTGAACATACAAGGATAGCCATTGCCTCTTTGAGCATTATTGTCAAAAGAGAACTTTCCAGTTACAATATCTCCTATGACCACTGTTAAAAAGCTGTGTGAATACATTTACCAACAAAGTGACATGCATTTCTGTATCTTGCCTTTTTGCCCTGTTTCTTTAAGGATACAATTTGTCTGCTCGTAACTTCTGTTTCCCCGACTGCTGTCACCGTTGTTCTCCAGCGCTTATGTTTACATCTGTGTACACTGCTGTTACTTCTTATTGTGCAAAGTGGGATATCAAGGGTTATATCGTGTTTTTTACACACCTCACAAATCTCTTTTAAAACTATATGATGTCAGCTCAGAACTTGGCATAAATGCCTTTTAAAGAGCTTTTAGAGTGTGGTAGGCATGATGCTGTTTTGGAGTGGTGGCAGTAGATTCTTTCCTAAGTCTATGGCCTCACCAGCCCTGAGAAAGTGCCTAGGTTTCCGGCACCAGGCATGAGTCCCTATCGAGTGGGTTTTACATCTAACTGGACAGCTGTTTGGTTGTCATTGACATGTGAGTGCTCTTTGCTGTGCCTTTATGCACATCTCACCACGTTAGTCACTATCATCGCTCACAGGTGTTGCAGCTGGGCTGAACAGTTTCTCTCTCTTAGCAGCTTGCACAGTATCTTCTGGAACCATGGAAGCTATTCTGCAAGGAGGGTGCTTTCAGGTTAGATCTGGTTCAGATCTTCTTAAATCCTGTGTCCTAACCTAAGTGTACAGTGTCTTTAGCAATAGGGGCCCACCCTCAATCCCTGAAAGGCAACCGGGGGCTACATCTATAATGTATATTGTTTGGGGAGTCACTTGATCAACTGTGATCTGTCATTAGAAATTGGGTTTCTCGTGCCAGGTATTGGGAATTCTGTTAGTCTGTGGTTCTTGTGGGAAGCACTGTCAGCTCAAGTGGCTTCACTCCCTTATGATTTTAATAAATCTAAAATAATATATCCTCAGGGGTTTTGTCAAGGTGGAAGGGATAAAATTTCCTGTAGTCATAGTCTTAGGTAAAGAGCTAGAGACAGCTTGGAGACGGAGAATTGGTCTATCATAGAATGAGCTTCCTTATTAGTTATCAACTCTAACACCAGAGACACCTCAACAATAAAACCACACAGCAGGGCATATCTGTGCATCTGTGTATGCATGTGTGTTTGTGTTTTAACAATAATAATCAAACCAAAAGGAGCTATCATCTTGAAAGTAGATAGGGAAACAGGAGGAGTTTGAGGGAGGGTCACTGGGGGGGAGAACAGGGAGGAAACAGTGATTTTAACTCCTTTTCAATTTAAAGCACCTTTATATGGAGCTAGAAAAAATAATCCCGAATGAGTTCACCTGGAGCTAAGAAGACGAATGTACTAAGTATTCACTTACATATGAATGTTGGCTTTTAAGTGTTTGATATGCAGGGTACAATCCATACAACCACAGAAGTCAGGTGGGACTAGAGAGGAGGAAAGGATCTCCTGAGGAAGGGGAAATAGAGTAGACATTTAAGGGGAGGCGGCATGGGGGCTAGAATGGGAGGGTTACATGGAGGGGGAGAGAAGAGGGGAGTAACACTAAAACTAAGGGCCACTGAGGGGCTATATGGAAGACTAATTCTGTGGGAGTTTCCAAAATCTACATGTATGAAGGTGATCTACATGAGATTGCCAAATAACAGGAAAGATAGAGCCTTAACTAGTGTCTCTCTCTCCACCAAATGAACCTCCAGTGCCAGGAATGAATTACATTTAATTGATTTTTGTTTTGGCCAAAAGGGCCTGTGAAAACCTCCCAAACAGCTGTGGCTATTTGTTGCTCTCCACAAACTGATGGTAAGACCCTACTGCTGAATGTAACACACAACTCATTGAACGCAAAGAAGCCAAGCTGGTGCCTACCTAGAGCAGTCACCCCGGCTGACCAATGCTCATGGCACTGGAAGGACTTAGCACACTACAGGAGAAGGAAGGTAAACACCAACCCAGCTACAAACCCGTTGTGCTCTACCATGGTGACCTGCCTACAAGATATGCTGGTGAAATCGTAGCACAGAAGTTATGGGAGTAACCAACCATTATCTGATTAGATTTAAGGCCTGCTCCATAGATAGAACCTGTTGTTATTTAAAAAAAGAAAAACCGGCGGCGGGTTCCACGAGGAGAAGTTTATTTAGGGCAGAGGGGAAAGCAGAGAGAGTTGGAGGCCGGCCATGACCACGCGGAGGGGGGAGGGGGAGGGAAAGGGTCAGATACAACCTGCAGGTGCAAGAGAGCAAGAGGGCAAGGGAGAGAGGAGGGGCCAGACAGCCCCTCTTATAATAGTGGGCAGGGCTACCTGGCCGGTCCCAGGTAGCTTTGGGGAGGAGTATACCTAGATGTTGCTAGGTAACTGTGGAAGTGGAGTTTAACAGAATGCTAACAGAACCCATGCCTGACACTGCTCAGATGGCCAAGAACCTGAGACTCAATACGCATGGACCTAGGCAAAAAAACAAATACTAAAGGAACATAGCAATAAAATGACACCTAACAATATTCTGCTATACTCATAGATCCATGCCTTGCTCAGCCATCATCATAGAAGCTTCCTCTTGCAGAAGACGGAAACAAATACAGAGACACAACTGGACAGTAGGCAGAGAGTGAGAGATCTTGGACCATTGAGTCCTAAATGGGAGGTCCCCATCAAGTCCCTTCAGGGAACTCTGTGGAAGAGGGGCAGAAAGATAGTAAGAGCCAGCATGGATTAAAGATACCAAGGAAACAAGGCCTTTCTAGACACAGCAGGACGGATGCACATATGAACTCAAGAGACTGTGCCAGCATGCACAGGGTCTGAATAGGGCTATGCCAGATAGAGTAGATACAAGTCTCCATTCCAACCAAGAAGCTATCTCCAATTGTCAACTGCTAATAATGGAGAAAGTGGTTTTGTCCAGTGGAGTCTCACTGGGTATGCAAACCGAATGTAAGAGCAGGCCCCATGCCCAGCAGGAGATGACCAATGCACAATGAATTCAGTAGCATTTTTGTAGGGTTTCTGTCTTGTAACGTTTTGTGGAGGTCTTTTTTTCCTATAG
Organism: Mastomys natalensis; assembly: GCA_021653895.1. Classification (NCBI taxonomy): domain Eukaryota; kingdom Metazoa; phylum Chordata; class Mammalia; order Rodentia; family Muridae; genus Mastomys; species Mastomys natalensis. Next base: position 586,075 of record JAJTUV010000491.1, on the reverse strand, counting down.
GGATTTTGTTTATATAGTATGGTTTCCAATTTTGTGTTTTTATGGAACCTCTCTATGTGCACATGTGTGCACCTCTGCAGCTGTGTGCGTCTCCTGCTTCTTAGGCTCTTCTTTTTCTGTTGGTTTGTTTTCCTTGTCTGTTTTCTAATGAGAGAGAGAGAAAGGGTGTGGCTTTGGGTGGGTGGAAAGGCAGTGAGGATCTGGAGGAGTTGGGGGAGGGGAACCCATAATGAGAACATAAGGTATGAAAAAATATCTATTTTCAATAAAAAGTAAAATTACAAATAAAAGGTTCACTGTTTCAATAAAGAAAGAGAAAAATAAATTGCAATATTTATTTTTCTATGTGAAATGGGATTGATTTAATTCTTTCTTTAGGATAATTTGTAAAAAAAAAAAAAAAAGTAAAATTTTAAAATATATAATTCTAGTGCATACTTACATGCATATGTTATATAATTAGCAGAATCTAATGTGTTTAAACTTGAAATCATGATACAGATAAGAAAAAGAGAAAGAAGAATCAAACAAGTAAATTTTGTTTGAAAATGCCTCTCCTCCTCCTCAAAAGCTTAACAAGCCACTAAGTCTTTCAGCAAATTTTTGTAAAGCTAAAGAACTAAAACAAACATCAATATAAAACCATTTTATCTAATATACAAATAAATTTCTTCTGCATATTTCAAATTAAAAAGTTATCTAGACACCCCTAAAAATTAAATTATATTTCTAGAATATTATGAAGATTTTTATTTCTCTGTATTTCATGTTTTAAGATTTTTTTTCCAACAATCTGGATTAAGGCATTTAGAATCGTCATTTAGAAATATTGCCCAAGCTTTGGTAAAGCACATCCTTTATTCTTTACATTTTTTTTTTCATACATTTTAGAAGGGGCCAGGTTAGAATCGCAAGAAGAATACTGACTGACTGAGCCAAGTGCTTTGGATGTAGCCATGTCTTCTTTCCTCTGAGCAAAACGCCCTGAAATTTTCTCCCTCTTGAATCTGGTATTTTATAAGCACTATGCAGTGCCTAGTCTATGGGACTCTTGCAAACAGAAAACTCTCTGGACAGTAAATTATGAGCCGGCAGAGTTCTGCGGGGGATTGTTGGCACAGAGCAGGAGAACTGAGCCTTGAGGCTCCGGAAAGCCAATTAATTCTTGTCAGCACTTCCTGCAGAGCTGGCAGATGTGGGCACTGAGGTATCCAGCTCAAGCAGCTGCCCAGGTAGGATCCTGTCCTGTTACACTGTTAAATACAAATCTGTGGATAACAGTTCTTTTCTTATCTAGGCTACTATATGTGCATACATTACTGTTATATATGTACACACATACATGTATGCAGGAGATTAGTGTTTGTGAGCCTCGGAGCCTCGATGGGCCACGTAGGGACGATATAGCACAAAGAAAATGAATGTGAACATGTCTGAGGGACCATGCACTAATGGGGTGGGGGTGGGGGCAGTGAATCTGAGATGCAAGATGTCACCATAGTTAGTGGCTCCCATATGGGTCTGCTGGGAGGATGGCCTCTGTGAACTGCCTGTATCTCTCCTGTAACCCACTTTTCCCTGTGTTGTGTTTGAGGATTTTGTGTTATAATTACAAATTTCCTGGCCCCTTAATGGTTCTTTCATCTTTGCTCCTGACTCCCACATTCTAGAAAATCCCCTTAAAGAAAAAAATTTTTTTCAGCATTCAGAGATTCCTCTAAACATCTGAGCTCAGCAGATCCTTTGCAGAATTTAAAAGCCTAGTTTATGCAGAGGCCGATCAATCCACATCGAAATAAACAGACGCCCCTGCAGATGGAAGCCAGGCAGAGAAAGCAGAGAAAATTCTGTGACCCGAAGGCATTTGGGATGACAATTTTCAAGTTTTCATTTTATAAGTAAATTTTAGGGAAGTGTTTATAACAGACATAGAAGGATCCACAGGTCACAAGTTTTAGTCAAAGAATGAATACAAACTGAAACAATTGCCATCAAATCTCTCCCTCCTCCTTCCCCCACCCGCCTTACACACAGAGGGAGAGGAAGAGGGGAAGGGGAGGGGGAGGGGGAGGGAGGGAAAGGGAGGGGAAGGGGGAGAAAGAGGGGGGGAGAGTTGGTCACAGAAGTGCTTGTGTGCACATGCGTGAGTGCCTGTGTTTGTCTCTCTGTGTGTGTCTGTGTGTGTCTGTGTCTGCGCTGACACACCTGTATGTGTCACTGGGCAGGCAAACACAAAGGATGGGTATTTGACTTTATCCTATTGTACTTTTAATTCTCTGGCTGCAGAAGAATAGGACAAAGGTAACTTCCTGAAACAATTGTGCTCTCCCCATCCCCCAAAGCTTCAGTCCTAAATCCACAGCTCCATGCTGACTCCTCTCAAAATGGAGCTAATTCCAGTGGGCAGCCTGATGCTTAGACAGTTTGAATTCCAGGTCTGCTAGATTTCCAGCAGTTGTGAGGCTCTGGGCAATTTGTCTTCTTAGTGCTTCAATTAATCAATCTTTAAGGTGGGAAGAAGAATAATGGTGCCACCTCTCTGAGATACTACCAGAATTAAATGAGATATGATACCTTTAGCTCTTTCAGATACATAGTATACACTCAATAAATCAGAACTATTGATTTTATTATCTCAGTATTTCAGGAAGGACATTAGGCATCTGTAGCACACTAATACCCATTGGTTGGTTGTTTTATCTCTAATAATACACTATAGGGGTAGCTTGTACCAGAAGAAGTAGGTGATCCCTGCTTTGTTGCTCTCTGGCATCTGCCTTGGACGATAAAGTCCCCAGTGGATAAAGTCACACTTTTCTACATGACTCCCTGGGCTAGAAATGACAGGGACATGAGTCCTGTTACCAACATATAGATGATTGTGTTGAACATAAAACCTGAAAATTACCAAGAATTTGGTAAGGTACAGGGGAAAATGTGGTGTTCAACAGTATGTTTTCTCCATTGTGGACAGAGTCCGCTCTCCTCACAGGAGCTGAGAAGCGGGCCTGTGGTTTATGGTGATAGTTCAGTAACTCGGTACAGTCCCATGTCACTGCTCTGGAACAGAGACATAGAGAATGCTGGCAAAGACAGACTGATGATACCAGAAGGTTTTCTGAGCTCAAAAGTAGGCGTGTGCTAGTGATGCATCTGTCTTACCTTTTCTGGAAGTTACAAAAATAAACAGTCACGGGTACCAAGAAGAATGGAAGCACTGTTAACAGGCATAAACTAACAGTGATGCCAGTGAACAGACAGGTCAGAATGTGTGGTTCGGGTGAGCATACACTCACTTCCCAGACTCAGCTGCCTTAGGCCTCCAGTGATGGAAGGCCTTCTCCAGGGTCAGGCAGAGGCACTGGCCTGAGCACTCCCCAAGTCTGGGAGCAAGGACACTGTGAAGCAGAGGTTAATGGAGCCTTCTGTGAAGGACGGGTCTGCCAGAGAAGCTCAGACCCTCTATGCCATCTACCCAACATTCTCTCTCGGAATTAAGCATCTCGTGGCCTAACCTGACAAGGGGGCACTGAGAATCCCAGGTAGACTCGCCCTCTGCTAGCTTTACTATGGGACAAGGGAAAAGAACATTTTTTTCCTTTTTACTGAGCCTGCCTGAGACTCTAAGCCAAAACCAACAACATTCTTGGGAGATTAAGGATGAACACCTATTTCTTCTTTCTCTGCACAGTTCGTGGCTTTATGTAAGGCTTGTCTGCTAGTCTCATAGAACTAGTTTAGCTCTGGGGATTATAAAATTCATCTTTAATAAAACTGTTTGAAAGATTTCTTTTTATTCCTGTAAAACACCAGTGGGTTTTTTTTTCATGGAGAGTTTTCAATTTAGGGGAAAAAGAAATCTGTCTGAGGAAAAACCCAGCTTAGCAGTCAGCCCATACGCTGTGTCTCAGAGTTCTCAGTAAGGCAGAGAGCTGCCCAGAGCTGAGGACAGTAGGAGAGGTCCTAGGGGGCTTTGAAAGGTGGGTGCATTTGTTTATTCAAGGGTCTCCTTTTGTTCACTACTTTTTGCCTGCTATCTAAATATGGTGATGGGAGAGATGGTGGTGCAAAAAATATATATATACATATATGTGTGTGTGTGTGTGTGTGTGTGTGTGTGTATGAGAGAGAGAGAGAGAGAGAGAGAGAGAGAGAGAGAGAGAGAGAGAAAGAGAGAGAGCTATATATACATATATAGTTAGATCTTAAGAAAGGTTCCCTACAATCCTCATGGACCTTCCATTGATATTGTAAATCTACTCATTCACAGGATGCAGTTGAGCACAGTTTTATACTCAGTTCAGTGTCATATAACTCCTTTCTAATCTGCCCAGATATCACAGAGGTGCCTGCTTCTGTGTTTTCAATATAGAGAAAATACTAAGTTATCTCTACCATGAAAAGAGCTATTTATCACCTTTCAGGGCAAAAATAAGGGCAGTTAATAGCCGTCTAAATAGACTTAAGGCTTTCTCAACAGGAGGGACTCATGCCTAGTACTGGAAAGAGCCAGATTCTCAGGGCTGGTGACATCATGGACTTGGGAAAAGAATCTACATCCACTTTGCTAGATCAGTATAATTCCTTCCTGCATTCTAAATCTCATCCTTACACCAAGGTAAGTGTAGCTATCTCTCCTCTTAATGGAGCCATCACAGTAAACCAATGGTCACAATACAACAGATCATGCTGAGGCTAGCTAGGACAGACACAGCAACATCACAGTTCCTGCATATATGGCTCAGGGAACATGGCAGAAGTAGAGGCAGAAAGATTGCAGACAGATTACCAGGAAGTCAGCTGTAAAACAGTCTTTCCTAGAAATGACTGCACAGACAGGCCCAGAGCAATGGCTCTATCAATGGACACGTTAGTGTGGAAGAGGGAAATTGTCATAAAGTCCCACCCCTAGATAAAATAAAAAAAAATTCACAAGCAATGAATGCTTGTTGGGAGAAGGAGTTTGAGCCTCTCCAAGTGACAAAATCCCCTCTTATTGGCAGTCCAATGTTCAATGGAATCATGTACACACAACCAACATTAACAGAAGCAGAAAATCCCTCTGCAAGAAGACAGCTTTGTTTTAAACCCAGTCACTGTCAGCTCTGCCACTCTGCCCTGGTACAGCGAATGCTTTTTTCCTAGAGTTTTCAGAATCTAACTCCCATGCTCTGCTCGTCATGAGATGCTTGAAATATTAATTTGGGGCTTTGAGCATTCCTCATCTTAAACATAACCTTGTGTTGGAATGCAGGTTATAAAAATAGAAATGGGTGAGTGACATCTTGGGACAAATTTGCATGAACCTAGAATTCGGGATGGGATACACGCCACTTGTTTCAGAGTTAAGCCTTTTCCTCCCGGGAAAAACACACACACACACACACACACACACTAAAACTAGAGTTAGAAGGGGATGTCAGTGACCAAGTACTTGCCTAACACAAGCAAAGCTATGGCTCCATCACAGTACTTTAAAAAGAATATATTCAACATATAATATATGTAATTATTCTATAAATATATATAAATATATGCCATATAAATTTTAGCTATATAAATTCATTTATATAAACAAAAATACATATAACTTAAAAATTTTAACATTATAAACATACATCATACAGTATATATATACGTACAGTTTATTCTAATACGTGTATAGAAAACGGGGGCTAGCCTAAACGAAGCCATACTATTCAAAGAGGAAAGTTAAGAAAAAGATTCATGCCCCCTACCAACAGCATCATTCATTTCACTCTTCTGAGCTGTCTGCTACAGGCCAAGGAAAACTGCGTGTCGGTGACAGACAATAACTCAGCAGCCATTGTTGTGCCCAGGCTCAGAACGATCGATCCAAGTGGCTCTCAGTGCTCGGGAGACCCTCCCACTTTCTTTTATCTTCAGGAATGCTAGGGCAGTGGGGTACAAAAGCATGCCCCAAACACACATTCTTTCTCAATTTCTACTTCAATACACATTTCAGCGTAGTCACTGAAATGCTGCTTACTAGTGTGAGCTACTGGCAGCCAATAAAAATACAGTGACTTTAGGGACTGGGATGAAGGTGGCGGGCTGCTGTGCAGAATGTCAGACTTGTAGTGGATCTTACAGATGATGAGTCTGGGTGGTAGGGAATCTGCGACAGCCGGAGGAGCAGAACCAATAGCAAAGAGACATCGGCAATTGGTGCTCAGGGGGGGAACCTCACTTCAATAGGAAAGCCCCGGAAGTGGTGGGAACTGTGGCCAAGAGCAGAGGCCAGGAGCATGCGCTGGCGTTAGAGAGTCCGCACAGGCCGGGGACCCGGAGACCGTTTTAGAGCCCAGAGGCAATGCAAATGGCCAGTCCAAACATAAGTCACCTCACTGGGAGGATTAAGGATTGGAGTTGGGTATTAGGTCAAATAAAACTGCAGGTTTAAAATTTTTTTTTACATGACACACATAATTTCTCTTTTGTGTCTTGTGTGCCACCGTGTCTGTGTGGAGGGCAGTGTTCAACCTTGGATGCTGTCCTTGCTTGTTACCTTGTGTGAGACAGAAGCTCTTCATTAACCATTGTGTACAGCTGAGCTAGCAGCCTCGTAAGTGTCCCCAGCTCCAGTGTCCTGTGTCTGCCTCCCATCTTGCCACGGGAGCCCCGGATGGGAGGTGCACACTGTACTGCACTTGGACTTATGTGTGCTCTAGGACTCTTCATACGTGCGTGGTAGTCACTTTCTCCACGGAGTCACCTCCCAGCTCACTGTTTATTTTTTAAATGGAAATATGTAAGCTAAATCTCTACCTTCATTCCTAAGAAATAAACATACTATCTAGGTAGTTAAAGACATCTTATTTTTTTTATAGGAAGGAGATCATTGCATTTATATTTTACTTCATGTCCCTGTGGTACTCAGTACAGTTTCATTTAAGAATATAGAAATCTACCTTACATGTTCAGAAGTCCCTACCCCATGAAAAGGATGGTCTCCGAGTCATTTAAGTATCTCTACTTATACTGGACACTTGTAATGTTGACACTAGTTGTCTTACTGTGATATATAACAAAACAGTGAGCCTCTCTGAACATTCAGAAAGTACATCTGACTTTCTACTCTCCTATTCCACATGGTTTCGGCTAAAACGCCTCCTCTTTGTGTTACACTTGTATTTTAAGGAAAACAAAACTGAAAAAAAGTAGGATTCAACAAGGCAGAACTGAGAAAACAGCAGTTCAAGTGGATACAATGGACGGGGCTGACTGCCACCAGGACTTGCTTTTCAGTACAGATTGGAGCTGGACTCAAGGGAGACAATCCTCAGCCTGGAGAAAAAGCCAGCCAGCCTTTAGCAGAGGGAGTGCCTGGTTAGAAACGGTCAACTTTTGCTGCTGTTTTTTGCTGCTGTTGCTTTGGATTTTGAGACAACATTTCTTTACATAGCTCAGGCTAGCCTCCAGCTCTCAATTCTCCTGCCTCAGCATCTGGAATGATAAAACTACGGTTATGTGTCACCACGTCCAGCTTAAGCTCAGCCTTGGAGGATGTGGAGGAGTTCCATATCTTTTGGGTAGATGATGAATTTCTAAGGACAGAGCACTGATGCTTGCTTGTTCAGCAAACGCATTCAGGTGACCATCTGAATGCTAATATTTTACATCTCAGCGTTGGGCACTAAACTCAGCCATCTATTCTGAGAAGGGATGTCTGTCATGTCTGAGCACAAATAAAAGTTATAAACAAGCTAGTTTGTGAATGATTTCAGTGTCCTAGGCAAAACCATGAATGTATAAGAACACACAAAGTGTACCATAATTCTTTGTCCTGGAAGACCTAACAAAATGTAAGCAGAAAAACAAGGCCAAAGGAGTCCTGGAAAGGACCCAGGAAACTGACATATTTGTCAGCAATACAATACTACTGTTACATGCACATGAGGTTTTCTTTAAAGTCCTTAAAAAACTCAGGGGGCCATTATCTCCTGTGTCTGATATTGCAAACCGGGACTCCTCTGTTGTCCTGGTCTGAGACTTAAGATAAACAGATTACAAACAAAATCCAATTCCATTTTAATATTTTAAATTTTATTTACATTTAGCTCAACTTTTATCTGTCTATCAACACAGACTGATTTTTAAAAAACATCCAGGGATACATAACTGTAGTGTTATCCTTGTAGAAGCAGAGGTAGGAAAATTGACAGATGGGGGCTAAGCAGGAAAGAGAAACTGCAAATGCAATAGAACTGCTTTCCTTTCTCTGAAAGGGTAAGCACAGCCCTAGTCCACGTGTATCTTTTTGTTGTTGTCCTTTTTAACCCTGAACTCACACACATTCTTCACAATGCATGATTTTATTTCCCTGCAAGTTGGTAAGGTTAGTGTCCCTTTGTTTCGGAAAGAAAGAAAACAGAGCAGTCTGGTTACTTGCTCATTGGTCATGTTTGCCAAGCGACCCCAGGGCGGCATGGGGTTTAAAATGATGCAGAAATTTATGGAAAGTTAACTTGAGTTTCTTCTCTGAATGGCAAGATGACCATATATTGTTTATTTACATAGATTTGTGTCATACTTAAGGCTGCCTCCTTGCTAGAAAGAAGAAATGGAAGGCAGCTCTTTCTGGTGCTTGCAGCAGGCTTCTCTGTACTGAACACTTGGAGTCTAAGTATGCCAACCAGTAAAGGGTGGAAACGCCCAAGACTGTGAACACTATGAAGTTATCCGTACCATGACTTTCAGTGTTTAAATTCTTAACTTAATTCATCCAGTAGTATGTCAAGAGGCATCAAGTATCTATCTGTATGTTAGGTACTTACAGCCAAGTTTCTAGGGTTGTAACAGCAAATTAGGTAGATTATATTTAAACCCATTTAAACAAACTAACAAAGGCACAATAAGCAGACATAGCAGACCCTCTAATTGCCTCTCATCCACCCTGCCTTTCTTCCAGTAACAACAGTGCTCCCCACCTCCCACCTCATCCGTACCAAGAACTTTGAGCATATGGCTACCTGGCTCCGTATTTCATACCTATGATGGCTTCATTGTCAATTTGATACAATCTAGATTCAGCTGAGAAGAGAATCTCAATGAGGGATTGTCTTGATTGGGCTGCCCTGTGTGTGTGTTGAGGGGGCTGCCATAATTAAGTTGATTGATGTGGGGAGTACAGCATCTTTCCCTAAGCCCAGGGTCTTGGACTGTATGGGAGTGAGACACTGAGCTAAGCAACAAGCAAAAAGGGAACTGGCGTGCAAACATTCGCTTCTCTACTTTTCATTGTGGAGATCGTGAGGAGGGTGTGACTAACTTGGAAGTTCCTCCCATTACTTCTCCACAATTGACAGGCTTTAACCGGCAATTTTAAGAAGAAGTAAATCCCTCTCTCCTCTGCGATTCAGGGAGGGGTGTGAGGGGTGAGGGTGGGGGTGGTTATCACAACAACATAAACAAGGCTGCAACACCTCAGCTTTCCCCAGTGAGTGCACGTGATACGTGTGAACACAAGTGATGTGTGCTGCTTTTGAATGGAATCACTAAAGAAGAAAGTGGCTGCTATTGTGGTGTAGAGTCTAGCTGGTCCTGAGTGGTCCGTGGAGCTAGCTGTGACAGCATAGTTAGAGAAAGTACCTCATGTGATGAGTCAGGAAGGGTATGGAGCCCTGGGTGACCTCATATGGCAGACTTACACACACACACACACACACACACACACACACAGACTCACTCACAAACACCACCTCTCATCTGTGCCTCTGTAGTGAGAAATAAAAAAAAAAAAAAAAAGATTCTAACTTTCTTAACCATATCCTAGGAAATACAAGAATAAATAAAAAAGACAATTATAGTAAGTACTCTGAAGGAAACAAGCCAGGAGATAAGAGAAAGGACAGAGGTTATCAGCAGCAGGGAGGTGGATTACTTCAGAGAAGAAATCCTGTCCTGGGGGTGGAGAGATAGTGAGCATTTGTTTTTCCTGCAGAGGACCAGGGTTTCAGGCCCAGTACTCATATGGCAGCTCACAACCAAGGTATCTGACATCTCTTATGGCCCTCCTAGGCACCAAGCACACACAACACATGGTACACACACATCCATGAAGACAAAACACTAATACACACAAAGCAAAAGAAATAAATCTAAAAAAAAAATTTTTAAAGCTAGTTCTTTTCTAAGGAGGTGACATTTAAGATGAGATCCAGGGACTGGGTGTGCTGGTGTATGTCTTTAGTCTCAGTGCTGGAGGTGGGGAGGAGACAGGCTATCTGTGAGTTCAAGGCCAGTCTGGTCTCTATCCCGAACTCTGCAGCACAGGGGCTGGGCTGCCCTTCCCCCAGACATTTTGTTTACCCGCCCCCTTTTCTTACCTTTGGGCATCCTGGCTGCTGCACCAGGTTCCCTCCTCTCACTTATCCCTTCCCCTCCCCAAGGTCCTCACATAGCTCAGGATCACATCCACTCTAGACTCTCCCAGATGTGTCTGCCCCTGGCTATGCTTTCTCCCTTTTATCTGCAGCAGACCTAGGAACAGTCATACCCCTTCCTTTCCTTTCTTTCCCCCGCCCCCACCTCATATATGACTTGATTTTTTCCCTACACATTCAAGGATGGGAAGCCCTCTCTTGGGTACCAGTGAGTATTAAATGAAAACATCACTATCCGGAAAGTCTTTTAACGTGAGGCCACGCCCACCCGCTCCACACTGCAATCTTTTCAGTGTTTCTCAGAACAGGGTTGGCAGATGCACGTTGAGAAGATGTTTTTTGCAGTGCTCTCTGGACGAAGCCAGGAGTGACGGACAGTGAGCATTCCTGCCTGGCTAATAGGAAGAAGAATATGAAGAAATTCATTACCAAGCCTTGTTAAAAACGGAATACATGTTTTATGAATGCTACCCTTCAGCAATAAGTTGTTTGGCCTCTAGAAATATATAGAGTTGACTTAAAAAAAAAAAAAAAACCTGCTGGAATTCCCAAAGAGGCACCCTCCCCCAACCCCCTGCAGGATCCTCCCATAAGGCTGTGGCCAAGCAGAAAGCTTGAGTGCTCACACATTCTTGTAAGATTTGCTTGGAAGACTGAGTAGCATTAACAGGGGAACAGAACAAAGACAAAGGGGTCACTTCTTGTTCCCTTTATTAGGCAAAAGTCTGTGCATACCCTGACAACATCCAACCTAGGCACAAGGGTCTCTCAGCTGGTTCAAAATTCATTACAAGGGACAAAGCTGCTTAGATTCATTACATGGTCACTGAGAACCCATCTGTGGATCCTGGCTTGTCACACACTTGGTGACTCCAAGGTGACTAAGGCAGTCAGTCCTCTGCCCACGGGCACTTACAGAACACTGGGTAGCAGCTGCTGGGAAAGAATATGGAAGACACAGAACGGGGAGAGCGCTGTGGGAACAGGAGGTAAGAAGGGGGATGATGGTTGTGGGATATGGGGTGGTTTCTCAGAGCTGGGGTACAATGCTCAGCTGGAATGTCAGCAGCAGAAAGAAGCCCCACCTTCCCCAGACAGAGGGTAAGGTTTCAGCAAACTCACGGGAAATCTGGTAGCTTAAAAAGAAGTCTAGCCAAAGTATTTCATAATACAGGAAGGAACCCCACAAAATAAACCAAACCCCCAAGATTTATGAATGAGTCAATTTTGTTCGGCAGTTGGGGCTTTGAGAGTGCATCTTATTTGCAGTAGGTTTAGTTCAATACATTTGTACTCTCCTTATTTCAGTGGTTCAGAATTTAGCACGTATCATGGAGAACCTTACTTGTATGGTAAGTTCTTGTGTGAAGATGGATCTCTAAGCTGTTTTTGTAACTCAGAGGCTCAAATAATTGAAATTAGGGTTGATCAGACCAATGTATTCTATGTAAAAACACACTTTCCAGCCAGGCTCATTTCCTGGGAGATTTTCCAACTCTGAGTGTTTGAGAAGGTATATACAATCGAACTTTCCATCCTAGACTGACAGTATCTATCGCCAACCTGACCTGTATGTTTAATCCTCTCCCTAACGGCTGTGACGGATGTGTGGCAACCTCCATGCATTCTCGTCTGTCAGCTGGCATCTTGGTCCCACACTTAACAAGTGGTTGGGCAAGAGAACGGGGAGCCACCTGTGGCTGTGAGCAGGTTGAGAATAAGCCAGCGTTACTGATAAGCTCTTGTCTGAACTCTGAGTAAGGAGCTCAAGCACTGCTTTGTAAGATGCCAAGCTGGCTCCTTACCTTTTACAAAACCACAGAGGTATGTGAATCATAAGCAGGGAGAAAATGTCATGCCTAAATTAGGTCTTATTATCAAATAGTATTTATTAAACACCCACGTCTCACATACACACGACAGTGTGTGAGGGGCGGTAGTGGCAGAATATGGAATCTTCAGCTGCAAAAATACTTCATAAGAAAATATCAACCAGCTGCTGGAGGTCATAAAGATAGTCTTTACTGCAAATATATCCACCATAAATTTACAGGGAGCCGAGTGATGCTGTCGCGTCTCCCATATGGTGAAGCCTCTGATGAAGTGCTTCGTGTTCAAGTATCCTTATCAGTAAATAAAAGGCTTATAGATAATTCTGGCTATGCTTCTCCTGGATATGATAAGACATTCCCAGAAGAAGTACTCATGTGTACTTCATGGCATTTTATACCATGCTTTTTAAAATTACGAGACAATTTAGACACACCATTAGAAATATTATCTCCATGTACGTTACCAAAGCCCCATTGTATTTTAGAATCTCTATCGCACTATTAAATATTTATTGCTATTGCATTTTACAATTACTTGTGGTGATATGTGCACTAAAAGAATTCATAAAAGCTGAACAAACTGTCCATTTGAAAACAATAGCACTGGAACCACTTTTTCTAGCTAGAGGCTGCAAGTGCACACACGTGTTCCTCCATCAACTGGTGTGCTGTCCACAGCGCAGCAGAGCACAGTCTGTCTGGGTCATGCTGTGTGGCTAACTTTCAAAAGATTAACTGTATGAATCAATCTTTTAGAATGATACTGAACTGTTTTCAAGTCTGAATGAGTTGTGTCATCCCTCCGGAATTTCGGGCCCTTTAATCTTACCTTACAAATGCACTTATTACGTGTCAATTCTGTTGATCAACATATCCGTATATACATTTATCTGCTTTAATGTGCTTAGTGCCTCATTGAGTGATGTGACAGTGACAGAGGGATTAGAAGAAAAGTTCTGGTCCTGCTTCACTAGGGTCTCTGGTTCTCAGACTGGTGCAACACATTAAGAGTATCCTGAGCAATCAACTAAGGACCCACTTGGCCATTTTAAAGATAGAAACTTTGAATCTCAGGAAGAATGCAATAATGTAACACTTAGGAGACCTCGAGGCCAGGCCACGCTCTTGGGATCCCTGTATGAACACAGGTGAATGCCAAGGCCCGAACTGTAAGTGAAGTGCTTTTCTCTAGCATTTGCTTAGACAGGTGCCAGATTTGCCCCCTTTATGTAGCATCTGTCCAGTGAACAGTGCAACTATAAAACATCAGAGCCAGTGATTTTAGGTCATTTACTGTAAATTAATACCATGGCAAAATTTTTAACTAAGGATACCATTCTTCACTTTAACATATTCTATGTCAGCTCTTTATGTATTTCATATAAAGAAGCTTCTCACATAAACATATGAAGCCAGGAAGTCCAAATCTACCAGACATATCCACACATGTCTTATTAGTTTTAAACTATGGCAATTTCTAGTTGGCTGCAGAAAAAAGAAAAACACCTTGGAATTTATGTCTTTTATTGAGAAAACACTGTCTTATCAAGGGTAAGAGAGGCAAAACCTAAAGCTACCTTCATACCATGTGGTCATAAGTGCCAGAGTATTGCCTGGATGCTGTGTATCCTCTGCTTTTAGCAACTAATTTCTAATAATCAAACAGCACTCAAAAAGAGAGGATTCTTTAAACCTCTCAATGTTTTTTTACAGATGACAAACACCCATGTGGAATTAAGTCTTCCACTCTCACACAAAACCTCACTTCTCCAACAACTGGCACTCGCATTTTTCTATCAGTTGAGTGTCTCTAGAAGGCAGTAGTCCCCTGAGTTAGCAGCTCCTGCTTTTTTGTCTCAGATCCAAGGAGGGCTGAGATGACAAAGTTCAGGGCCTGTAGAACATGGCCACCTCTCAGTTCTGTAAGGGCTGCTTTCTTCCAGCTTCCCCTGCTTCATTATACCCTGAATCTGACAGCCTCAGAAACCATCTTACCCAAGAGAGGATGGAGAGAAGGGTAAGAGACAAGGAAAGAGACACTCTGTCCACCCTCTAGAATTCCAGAAAGGAGTATCCAGATGGACAATGGACACAGAGCGACTTCAGATTATCTGGGTGTTGCATTCAGATCTGCCTTCCTTCCTCTCACCTGCGTGAATAAGGAGCTACTGGTATCCCACCAGGACCGAATGATTAACACAAACCTGCATTGTGCTAACTAAAAAGCAAGTGTGCTTTCAAATCTTGAAACTGCTGTCCTGGTGAAGTTCCACTTACATAAGCTGTGGACGCTGCAGACACCAAAGTTAAACCCCAAGCTCACTTAATGAAGAATGACATGGGTCTGTTTTGCTATTGAAAAAAAAAGTGTGTTTCTTACAAAGCTGACTTTAATAGCTGCTGGGTTCCCCACCTCAAAACAAAAATCCATCTGCATCTCTCTTCAAAGACTGTAGAATAAAGAGGGTACATAAGGTGACACCTAGACTATAGAACACTGCAGATGATTACAGTTGGCTCTGAAGAGCTGGCTTCTCTCAACCTTTGCAGTTTCTGCTCTTGCCTTGATGTTTTAGCTGTGTCAACAGGGACAAAATTGAGAGTCCAAGTAATGAGGAAGATAATTCAAGCCAAAAAGTATGGCTGAGAAAGAAGCCATCTGACCATCTTACTCTACAGTATTAATGCCGGTTTGTAACCGACCAGTTCTTTGCTGTCTCTTTTTTCCTCCCCAAAGGCCTTAGATAAAAACAGGTGACATAATGAGATTCAAATCATGTCCACAGAGAGCTTCATATTTCTATATACTCTCAGTGCTCCCTTCTGAATAGGCTATGATCAAGCTGTATAAACCTGACCACAGTTCACCATCATGGTGTCGAGACTTGAAAAGTGCCATGGCAATGCCAGCCAAGACTAGCTCATAAAATGTCCACAGACTTCTCCACAAATAGACTCCATGAATAGAAGCCACTCCTGAAAAATGTTCCTTGATAGTCAAAGTACCATCTTCTTTTTACCTACGGAAAGGTCAAAGATTGCAATCAACGTCTTCATTGCTTAGAATTTATATCTCAGGGAGAAATTGCTACAGTCATAAATAAAACCTCCTTTGAGTCAGCAGAGACGGCCGGCTGTCCACCTACCATATTCCACACCTTACCATATGGTGAGGTGTGTCAGAACATTGCAAGCCTAACATTTCCCTGCTGCCATTTTTCTTGTTTCCTCGGTTTTGACAAGGTCCATAAATAAAATAGGACCTTCCTGTCTTCTGGAGGGCTATGGGGTGGTGGGGATGGTGAGGGTGGTGGGGGGACAGCAACTTTTTCCTATGGTCTCATTTCCTCTTGCACAGAAAATGCTGAGTCAAGTTATTTGTTTAGTTATAGCCCCTATACTAAAAGCAATCCTGCTGCTATTACTGACAGGATGTATATAGTGAGTGAATGTTATCATGAGTTGGCATGCCCTCCCACTTAGGAAGACTAACATGTCATCAACACCATCATATGAATTCTTCAGGAATAGGAGCCTTAGTAATGGAATTCTGTCCCTATTTGCAGGAGCATGTAGACCCTTTCAGGCAATCCCCTCTGAGAGCATGCAAGCTCTTGGAGGAGAAGAAATGGCAGGCCTGTGACTCGCTGTTTGCTCTTGGCTTAAAGGCATGCTCTAAGATTCTTGGGATGCTGTGTTTGTTTTACCCAGTGTGCTGGTTTGTTTTTGTGGGAGCTGAGTTTCAGAACTGCATCCATCAGTCTGGGCTACGGGCAAGTCAGAGGGGTGGGGTGGGGAGCGTTTTCATGTTTGATAACTGATGTGAGTGAGTGGTATCATCCAGGGGCAGAGAGTACTTGGTTATATAAGAAAACAACTCGAGTAGCCATGGAGAGCCAGTCAGTAAGCAGTGTTTCTCCATGGTCTCTGCTTCAGTTCCTGCCACCAGTTCTGTTGTAGTAATTATTTAAAAAGTAGAGCTGCACAGACCGACCATCTAAGCTGCAGCGGCTCTGCCTAGCCCAGCGCCATGTTTCTCGCCGAGGCCACATGCACGCTGCAGCTAGAACGGCCACCAGAAACACCAGCCCTGCCACCCACTAGATGCCAGCGTGAGTCTCCGCAAGCCAGGCAATTGCCCAGACCATTCCGCCATCCATGCGGACCCAGTAAGAGAATGAGACTCTAATTCCTATAGATTAATCAAAGCTTATATATTTGGCAATGATCAGTAACATACAATCAGAAGTGTAACCCAATACCCAACCTAGGTATACCAACTACCTTTGACTGCTACAGACAAGTGAACATCCGTCTCCATCGCTCCTATCTCTGCCTCTCTCGCTCCTCCTATTCCTTTTATCTCTTCCTCTCCTGACTCCTCCTCTTCTTTTTCCTCTCTTGACTCCTCCCACCTTAGCTCCTCCTACAAGGTTCCTGCCTTGAGCTCCTGCCCTGACTTCCCTTCATGAAGGACTGTAAACTGAAAGTTGAATGCTGAAATAAATCTCTTCTCTCCAAGTTACTTTTGGTCATGATGTTTATCACTGCAACAGAAGGCAATCCAGGACAACCATCCTTCATACTGTTCTAGACCTCCCCACAGAACTTGCTGTTTCATAGCTGGGGCTTTTCATAAATGGGAACTAGAAGACAGTACCTGCTTGCTACAGCCACACCACGGCCACATGCTATTTTAGCAATATCTCTGTTGAAGTTCGTGCCAGACTCTGGCTTTGTTGTCTAATTGCTACAGCAACTGGTACCGACTATTGGTCATCTCTTCCCTTTGGTCTTCAACAGGGTGTCACTCCTTTGAAGCCATCTCATTGTGAGACAAAATCAAAGTGTCTGTTCAGATAAGGAAGTTTCAGTAGTGGGCTCTGGTTCAGTGGCTCTTTGTTCCCTTTAAGGGGAGCTCAGCGACTAAACTGATGTCTTTCCTTGGCCTAAGGGAGTGAAGGGATGAAGGGACTGATACCTTCTTCTCAGTAAAATACCATTACTTCCCCCTTCCCTTGGCCGAGTTCGTTCTGTGTATTCAAAGATAGAGACGGTCAACACAAGGAAGCTAACACTCAGCACCCTCTATGCAGGCAGGCAGCCTCTACTTGTCTCTTCTGCTTCTGGCTGCTCCTTGTCTGATCTCTGACCCCAGGCACTGGCTTTCCTTCAGGTTCCTGAGATGCTGGCTTCTGGTGGACTTTTGTAAGCTCTATCCCCCACGGAGAAAATATGACTTTAACCCTTTCACCTAAGGGACTTCCCCAACTCCACTTCCTCCAGAGAGGCTCTCCTGACTTCTCTAATTTTGCCCTAGAGGCTGTGCTTTCAAGTGACCACAGCTGCCATTTTGTTTCTGTGGTTATTTGTGTTTCTCTTTAAGAAGACTATGTGCTACCTGACATCTCCGGGAGTCACATATGGTTGTGCTCATCATGTAAGCCCTGTGTTGAATCAATACATAACAATGTTTAATTTTCAGAAGTCCCTTGCTATGTTTTTTTAAGCTCAGTTTCTTTAAAATGGGGTACTACATGTGTGTGATAAGTGATTTGTCTAGGTTGTGGAGTGGCTAACTTTAACTGGATTAATTAACATGGAGGGCATTAAAGGAGTACACCTTTGAGAAGACGAACAAAAGCTGAGGGCCAGCATTCCTTCCAGATGTGCCTAGATGTGAGTGAGTTGCCTCAAGTTTCTGCCTCCACAGCTGATAGCTACTCCCACTGTCAGTGCAGCTTCCAGTGTGACATCCGACTTCAAACCATGAACCAAAGTAAACCCTTCCTCCTAAGTTGTTTCCATCAGGGATCTGTCCCAGAGCAAGCAGAAAAGTAAGTAAAACGCAGTAAGGGACAGAGCCGGAGAGCACATTTGTCATGCATTCCTCCAATATGTACTGAGCACAGAGCACTCTTTGCTCTATATAAGACATGAGAATAAAACTGCAAATAAGGCACTGCTCTTTCAGAAACTTCTGGTGGACCTGAGTGGACAGGTGTGTAAACAAATCCATTAAGCAGACTATTGCACGGGTTGGGATGTTTGTCCAGCACACAGCAGACAAATAGAGAAGAGGGTTGCCATTTCTACTGAAGGGCAGGGAACCCTGATAATAATCATGAACCCCTCAGTGATCAAGACATCAAAGAAGGCTGCAAAGGGAAGGCACAAAGGGCAGAGAATGAGGCTCCTGTCATACAGCACACAGCTCCGAGGTGTGAGATCAGAGGTAAAGAGGAGGGGAGGAAGTGGGCTGGGTCAGAGGGGGAGGATCCCATGCACTACAGAGGGAGCACGGATATTATGGGACTCACAGAAGGGACTTAAGCAAAAAAAAAAAAAAAAAAAGGTTCTGATCAGATCTCAGAGTGCTTACTCTTGGAAGTGGAAGGCAACAGGCAGATTAGGGACAGTCTACAAGGTTGACTGACAGAAAGAGCAGCAGGTACAGCAGTGGATACAGAGGAGCAGATGAGAACCAAGAGGGGGATATCTGTGGTGCCAGTAGGGAGAAGATGAGCCAGACATTGCTAGAAGAAGAGAAATGAAGGGAATTCACTGAGATTAGGTGAGAAAGAAGACAGTGGGTGAAGCTTCTGGGTGACTTCCAAGGTTCTGGTATAGCCAGTTAGGAAGACAGCAAGTCATCCTGCTCCCACATGAAGGGCAGAGTTGTGGGAAGACAAAAAAAATAATAATAAATTGCACTGGGGACCCATAGAGTTCTGCATGCTTGAGAATCCTACCAGAGTTGCCCACTGGACTAACCAAGTGTTGGTGGGTGGGGCGACAGCTGAGAATCAGGTCAAGAAGAGATACTGAAGAAAGGATGAAGGAGCCTCCCCCCCCCCCCCCCACACACACCAGGAACCAAACCTACATTTTAGGTAAAGCACATTTTACACTGAGAAGCTAGAGCCAGCAGAGGTGATGGTTTCTCACTATTTTTCTTCTAATACAGAAGACAGTGCCTAACAGGAAAAGGAAGTCTTTCTACTCCCGTAAACTGCTCTGTCTTGGTCATAGTCGTGGCATTTTGCACACCATGAGCAGGCAGTCCAGTGATTATGAGAGTTCACCTGACCTCTTAGGAGACCTGGCTTCCACTCCATGCACAGGCGCCTAAGCTGCCTGTAGGTTGCTAAAGTCTCCAGCCTCTCTCAGGACTTCCCCACTGCCTTCCTTCCTCCACTTGCCTCCTTCTGCAGTGTTAAGGGAGAACATTAAGGCAAAGATACTTTACGATTTAGCAAGGATGACATCACAAGTCAGTAGCAGGGAAGACTCATCAAGTTGCCCTTCCTACTCTGAATCTCCTCCAAGACTTAAAAAGAAGCATCCAGTTATAACTCTGCACTAACTGGTATTCCCTGTCCAGTGTGGGCCTTGATCCTTCATTCAGTATCCCATGGCAGTCACTGTGTGGGCCCTAAGGATGAAAGATGAACGACATGATTTTCCTTATCTTTGAGCTGCTGGGAGGCTGGACTGGCAGCCAATTAAGAGACACTCTTAGTGCCATGAATGAAAGAAATCTTATGGGTACCACAAATGACAGAGAAGGATGTCAAACTCTACCCCAAAGTCCAGAAAGGATGCTTGGGATGAAGAGGGTTTGGGCCAAAGTCTAATTTTGTCTTAGAGTGTAAATGCCATAAAGGCAAAGAAATTCGGATTAGTAAAAAAGTATGTGGTTAATATTCACAAAGGCATCTTACTACTTAAAGGCAACTCCATTTCAGTTCAGTTCTTCTCATTGCTTTCACAAAGAAAGAGCTGAGAAGGCTGCAGGGTGCCTCGGTGTGCAAATTGGTATGATGCAGGGGATGGGGACACAGAGCCTCTTACACTCAGATTCCAACTCTTCTCTTTCACGCAGTACCATTACTAGATGCTGCACCAGGACATGGCTGGGACCTTCATGGAAGGTGCTTATGATATAGGCTTATACAGCATATAATAATGTATACCACTTACATTCTATTGCTATTCTGACTCTCCCAGAATATTAAGTCTATATACAGTCTGCAGCTAAAGAAAGAGTGTCTGGACTGGGTCTCATAAACAAGATGGGGTGGGTGCTAAGACAGGAACTCTGATATTTCTGAGGTCAGACTCCATGGTTCCTGACTTGGTCTATTTTGGTCTGCTATAAAAGAATACTACAGCTGGCCATGGTAGTACATATCTGTAGTCCCAACATTTTGGAGGCTGAAATGTGAGGAATATGGGTTTAAGGCCAGAGTCTCAGAGACTCAGTCTTGGTGGGGAAGCAAACTCAGGAGGAAGTACCTCCATTCTGAGGGCAAGGAGTGTAAACTGAAGGGCTCTACATGGTGCGGGTCTTCTAGCTGTCTCACAGCATGGTAGAGTCATCATAGAGCAACAGGGAGGGGATGTGCAAACTCAGGTCTCTCTTTTTAAAACCAGTAATCCCAACATGGGTGAGAATAGTCATGACCACATCTAAACCTAATTTCCACTGAAACGCTCCATCTTCAAACATAAATTTGGGGACTATATCCCCAACACAGGAACTTGGATGAATACACTTGAAGCAACCCAGTCACCCCTCATTTAGCTGCCTCCATTCTACCTGTTCTCTCAACAAAGGTCAGAGCAGATGCTTTGACTATGTTCATACCCCATTACAGAAGGCAACACCTACAGGACTCTTTGGACATGGAGATGTCAAGCTGGAGCATGCACAGAGCTGTCATTCCTATGTGCTAGCATCTTTGGTACAGAATGGTACTCTGCAGGCTACCAAAAGGGAAACGGAATCACAAAAGCTTTGAACCAAATGGTGTCCTGCCTGCACGTTAGGCTAAGGAGATGGTAGCACAAAGTTTGTGAGAATAAGCAACCAATATTTGACTTGACTAAGGCCCACTCTACACAATGGAACCCATACCAAACACTGCTTAGGTAACCAAGAACATGATATCCCTGGGACCCAGGATAAAATCAAATACTACCTTTGATAAAATGACCCGTAATGACATTCTGACTCTATCAGTGCTTTGCTCAGCCATCCTCGAAGAAGCTTTGAGAGACTTTGAAACATTCAACCAGTCCTAACTGGGTCTCTCAAATCCTTTCCCTCAGGGTGCAGGGAACTCAGGGGAAGAGGAGGCAGAAAGACTGTAAGAGCCAAAGGGGATGGAGGACACCAAGAAATTAAGGACCTCTAAATCAAGATGATCAACGCTCGTATGAACCCACAGAGACTGAGGCAGCATGCATAGGGCCTGCATAGGTCTGACCAGGTCCCTTGCATATGTATTATGGCTTCCAGTTTGGCGTTTTCACAAGATCCCTGAGTGTAGGAACAAGCCAGTCTCTGTTGCTTGTGCCTTCTCTTTGGCTCTTTTCCTTCTGTTTGTTCTATCCAATTACAACACGTCAGTTTTGTTTTATCTTATATTTTATTTCTATTATACCTTAGAAGCCTCTTCGTTTTCTAATGAAAAACTGAAAGGGAGTTGATCTGATGGGAGAGAAAGTAGGGAGGGACTGAGAGGAGTAGAGATGGGGAAAATGTATATGAGGGGAAAATCTATTTTAAATAAAAGGAAAAAAGAACTTTATCATAGACCTTAACATCTTCATGTAAAAGCAAGCATCTAAAATGTTCGTCCTGCTACTGAATGTCTAGGCTCCTGTTACATTCTGTTTCTGTGTTCACTGCTGCATGTGCTGATGTGTTATTTAATTCAAACACTGTTTTCAGTCCTGCTTTTTCCGTGCAGTATTATTTCATGATACAGCCTCGTGTTCTGACGTCATTCAGTGCTAGCAAATGCTTGGTTATGGCCATTGTTTGGTTTCCTTTCAAATGACCATGGATAATTTCCCATAGCCCTTTTTGACATATTCCTATTATGACTAGCATTTGACACTGAGAAGTTTATACATCATAAGACTTTACAAAGTAGCAGCCCATTTAGAATTTGCCATTTTGCACACTGAGCTCCTTGGCTAGATGACGTAATCAAAATTATAAAAAGTACTGAAGGACTCGGGAAGATGGCTCAGTCAGTATGGTGCTCGTTGGACAAGCAGGGGGACCTGAGTTTGGATCTCTAGTGCCCAAGTAAGAAACCAAGCATGGCTGTGTGTCCCTGTCACCCAGTGCTGGGGAAGCAGAGACAGAAGGATCTCCTGGACTTTCTGGTCAGCCAGTCTACCCCCGACAGTGAGCTCCAGGCTCACCTGTCTCAAACAGTAAAATAGTGACTGAGGAAGAACTGAAGTCCACGTGCACATTCACCTACATGTACACACACACACACCTCCACATGTGCACACTCTAAACACAAGCACGCAAAACAAAATAGAAGTCAGAGTTGGTAAGTTAGATCAGAATTACTTTTGGAAAAAAGAAAAAAAGAACAGATTTTGAAGCATCTCCAGTACAAACGGTTTTGTGGAGTTATGATGCTGAGGTCTGAGTATCTGAGCTCCTCAAAACTCCATGTTGAAATCTTAACTCTGAAATGAGTGGTATTAAAGTTATATGTAAAATAAAAGCCATACATGTGTCAGGGAATAGGATCGAGGGAGGCCTACAGAGTCAACTCACCTGGGCCCATGGGGACTCACAGAGACTGAACCTCCAACCAAAGAGCATGCAGGGGCTCAACCTAGTGCCTCTACACATTTGTAGCAGATACACAGCTTGGTCTTCATGTGGGTCCCCTAACAACTGGAGCTAGGTCGTCTCTGACTCTGCTGCTATTGGGCCCCCTTCCCGCTAGTTGGACTGCCTTGTCTGAGCTCAGTGAGAGAAGATGTCCCTAGTCCTGCTGCAACTTGATGTCCCAGGGTGGGTGGTACCCATGGGGGCTTCCCTCTCTCTGAGAAGAAGGGGAGGGGATGATGGGGAGAAGGTTTGTGAGGGTGAGATTGGGAGAGGATGGAGGGGCTGCAATCAGGATGTAAAATAAATAATGTTATGTGGGGGTGGGGTCCATGAGTTATGAGATTATGACAGTAGAGAGTGCATAAATGGAATCCATCACATTACAAAAAGAAGCTTAGAGAGTGAGCTACTCATTCCATCGCTTGAGGGTGTCACAAAGGGGACAACAGCCAGACACTGGCCTTACCTCTGTTTTGTAACCCCTAAATTCTAGGACTGCAAAGAATAGCTTCCTGTTGTTCATAAGCTATCTATTTATGCCATTTACATATAAAAATCCCCAAAGCCTGAGCTCTATGGCAAAGCAGTATATAAATTCAGTAAAGAAAAGTGGGCCTCCCTCGGAGGTGGTGTTAATGAAAGATAGCCAGTTGGTGACGCCGCGCAATAAAAGCTTTGTCAAGGAAGAAAACAGACTTTGCATTGTAATCCTTTGGCTTGTGGATTTAATTTTACAATAAAAAGCAACTAGCTGGAAGAATTTGTCGTTGAAAAACCTTAAACAAGTTCCTATTAATCTAGGCAGTCTACTTTCCTCTGAGTTCATAAAGCGAGAAACATTTTAAAACCCCAATAAGACTTCAGTACACACTGTTGCAAGGTAGGAAGAAGCCAGCTTCTGTCCTATGTCTCTTAATTAAATTGTTAAGAACCAATAAAGAACCCAAGTGTAACCAAAAGGCTAAAGTAGAAAACTCGAGGACGACTTTCTCTGTCGTTATACATGCTTGGATGTTCTCAGTTCTGACTTTCAGCTGCTGCATCCTGAGGGGAAAGACACACCTGTGCTACTTCCTGGGTGGCTACTGTAATGGCGGCTACTGTAATGGCGATACTGTAATGGTGACTACTGAATGGTGACTGGTAGTAGCACCAGTTCCAGGCCTGTCTAACTTTCCTTTCCTGTCCCAGGGATGTGTCCATTCTGTCCTGAGGACAATGATTGTTTTAAGTGACGTCTCCCGGGAACCACGGAGGTGGTACGGAGTGGGTTGTATGCTTCTATGTGAAGAGACTCTTCTTTGAAGGACATGGCAGGCCCTGGCTGCACCAGGCACAATTTATGCATCTGACCTACTCACTCCTCACAACTGCCTCAGAGAAGCTCCATCAATCTGATTTTACAGATGAAGCCAGACAAAAAGAAGAGGTGAAGGAAACTGGCCAAGGATCCAAAGCAGCTGAACTGCCTCCAGCAGAGCTATAGCTTCTTTCTCATGCTGTGCCCTCTCCCATAAGATCATGGTTACAGATTTTCCATCAATCAAATTTAGATGGAGAAAACCCTATACAGCAAAATTTGAGGTAAGTGAGAAATGGAGAAGTTGGAAAAGAAAGCTACCCTGCTGGGGCCACACTGCATAGACATGGTTATGGGGTCTGGATTATGGGCACCTAAGGAGATGAACGCAGGAGGGGTACTCCACCTGAGTTTTGGAAGTGGTGGAGGATGGAATGGCTGGGAATGTGGAAAGGAAGAAGTAAGTGGTCAGAGCTGTGATGTGGGGTGTGACGGATCCCCTGTGGGCCCTGGATCCTCTTATCCATCAATACAGACTGAGCTCATGCTGCTCTGGGCGGGATTCTTGGGAGTGTTGGGGTTCCCCTGAGATTTGGGTGCTCCTCTGCACTCAGACATCGAAGGTGAATAGAATCAGTGGAATGAGACTAGTTTCCCTTCCCTATAGAAAAAGGAACAGGAGAAGCCCAGGAGATCAGAACAAGAGTGTATATGGGGCCGCCCAAAGGACATCCTTTCTACCTTTATAAACCACACACACACATACACGTACACACAACACCACACCAGCACACAGACCCCCGCACAGCACACACACACACACACACAGAGACACACACAATATGCACACACACACACACACACACACACAAGAAATAGGAGGTGGATATTCTTCACTAACCCACAAAATGCTAGTAAACAAAGGATAGTGAAATCTCATCCTGCTGATGTATTACATACATTTATATATAGAATATTAAAAATGCATATATAAATATCATTTATATTGGAATTCATTAAACATTACAATTTTTAGTTTTATCTTTTTGTATTTTCAAAATCTTCTCCATTACTACTTTTCCAGCTTTAATTGTAGCATCTTTAGCTGTACAGAAGTTTTAGTTTATATGTTATCAAATCAGAACTCTCTGATGAGTGTTTTGGGGGTTGGAGCATTGTGGGGAAAATATTAACACTGAAGGAACATACTTAGGGATGTGCTGTGGGAGGCTTTTGGGGAGAGCAACTTAATAGTAATTCTTAGACTAAAGATTAGCTCCACAAAACATGGTGATCTCTCTTTCTTTGAAGAATTGGGTGCCGCGTATGAATTTGTATTTGCTCCTATGATTCCTGGAGACCAAGGAGTAACTAATGACCTTCTGCTTCTGAAGTCACCGGGACATCTGCAACAAACGATGACAGGCAGAAAATAAGAGTCGAGACTTGGTGGCTTTCTTAGACATATTTGTCAAGCCACACAGTTCCACTTTGGAGCTGATACATTTTGATAGAGAGGCTTCCAGAGTCGCTGTTGCTGAGTCTGTTTGTTTCCGGTTTTACAGTTCCAACGTGACATGGCATTCGTTGTTGGTGCCCCTCCCTGAATGAGCCCTACAACAAAGGCTCCCGATGAGGAGAGTCTGTGCTTTATGCTCCGAGTCGCCAACGGCCCCGACCGTCCACGCCTCTCGTCATTCCCCATTCTGTGGTTTCTCTTATCCTAACCTAGTCCGTGAAGCTCACGTGTGCTCAAGCTGCTTCTTGGATTCTTCCAGCTGATTCCAGTTCTTCCTTCTTAGGTCTCATTTTTCCATCATGTGAGTTAATTTTAGTGCCTAATCATAGAAGCTCATCACTAGCACCCATGAGAAAAATTATAACAAAAGTGAAACCCTTCAGATCTGGATGCCAAGATAAATGTTGTCATCTGCTATTCTGTCTCTACCTAAATACATTTGTTTCTTTCCCATCTGTTTGGAAACTTATTTAAGCAAATTAACATTTCTCTCAAAATTAATCTGGTTTGCATATCAAATGGCAAATATTTTTATTTGAAGAAACCTACTCTTCCTTGTCTCCTTGTCATTACCTTCCCTCACACCTCTCCTAAGACCATTGTTATGTCCAGTATGCAGATAAAGAATCATATATTTGCAAGGTTTTTTAAAAAATCAAGTTTATCTGAAAAAAAACAAAAAACCCTGAGGCTCAGGAGGCAGAGTTAACTTGCTTAAAGCCATGCAGTTAGCGCCTCTGTAATGCAGTTGGAATTTCACTCCTCAGAGGCAGGGCAGGTTTGTCTAGTTGCCCATCCCTACTCTTTCCAAAACACTCCACTTACCCCTTTCGTTCACCCATAAAGGTCAAAGCAATATTGCCATTTGGCTCTGACCCCAGGATTAGGGTCATCGGTGGTCTGTCTTACTGGGTAATATGAGAGCCCCAGTCCTCCCTGAGCATGGGAAATACTCAATAGGCCGTCTGCAGACACAGCTTATTTCCCTCTGCAAGTCTTCTTTACATTTCATCTTTCTGGTCAGGGAGACACAGAGAATCCCCTCGACTCCCTCCAATCAGCAAGCAAGATGGTACAGGAAATAGTTCCCTGCCTCACCATGTAGAGGTGACTTCTTAGCATTCAGAACATGTGTCACACTTCAAAGCCAGCCAGAGCTGCCTAGAGAATTCTAAGCCAGCCTGAGTTATGATATCCTGTGTTTTTAAAAAGCTTGAAAGAGGAGCCCATCAGCAGAAGTTGGCATCCCAGGAGGAAACCACAGACAGCACAAGACAAAAAACGTCAGCACCTGGTAAGGGATCTCCCTCTCCATCAATCTAAGCTAACCCAGCTGGAATCCTGTCCCAAGCAGAAGATCAGGGAAAATGGAGGGTCCTTACCACACCTCGTGCTATAACTATTATTGTTCCTGTTATATTATTGCTAGCTCCCATACATAAGAAAAATGATAATGGAAATGAAAATTCTTCAGATCAGGGTGTCGCAGAGATTTTTGTTGTTGGAGGCAAAACTGTAGAAGGAGAGGCAGTTTTGTATCCTGGGAGGATACAAAAGAATACAAAAGGATAACCCTTACTTGCTGCTCTGTAAGTTCAGGAGCATCCTTTGAGAGGCTTCCATCTGTGAAACCTTAGGGCCAGAACAACTGGCTTTGGGAAGGTATTCTGTGAGTTTAGGATGGGGGAGGGTGGGTGGGGTCAGAAATAGTTATGAGAGAAGATGAGTGTGCAGAGGGGAGGAGAGGGTCAAAGGGGAAAAAAAACAAAAGACAAAAGCTTACAATGTATGGAAAATTCACCTTTAATTTCTGCCAGAGTCTGAATATGTACAATGTACATCAGCGTGAATTCTCCTTTTATGAGAATTTAAAAACTCATGAGAGAGTTCCGCGAGAGGACCAGAAAGAAAGGAGCAGGGAGGCTTGCTGGCGCTGCGTGGTAGCTGTGAAAGCTGCCATGTCAGAGGTTAGTAAGAATGGCGGCAAGATGAACAACAGAGAAAACGGTCCTGGTAATGAAGGGGCAGGGCGGCACTTAGGGGATCACTGAAAAGGCAGGGACAGTAACTTCAGGTGGCCCTCTGCTGACAAGAGAGTTCTGCCCACCCACAAAGTAAAAACAAACCAACCAACAAACAAAACATTTCTGGAAACCCCCCCAAAAAAATATCCCATCAAGAAAACTCAGTTACAGATGATGAGCTCTTGGCCGACTCTTACGGCTTCGCTATTGGCTAACGTGTTTGAACACTTGATCCTGAGCTGCTGGTGCTGTTTGGAAGGTTGTAGAACTTTGGAGAACATGGGTTAGCTGCTTAGTGGGTTCCCATGGGTGGGTCACTAAGGTGAATATCCATGTATGGTTCTAACTAGAGCTGTGTGCTTCCTTATCTAACATAATGTGTGGAGCCCCAGTGCCAAGCTCCTACCCACATGGACTGACCCACTTCCATCACCACGAGTACCTGCTTGACGGACCGGTACTCTCTGCAAGCGTAGGCCAGAACACATCCATCTTCCCTTAAGTCAGGTATTTGATCCCAGTAATGTAAAGGAATTAGCACACATGGAGTTGGGCTTTCCTGTGTTTCCTGAGTGTTATAAGGTCGGGTCAAAGTACAGAGGTTCCATTTCTGGTACTGGGGGTCTAGAGCCAGAGCCTCTGACCTACTAGGCGGTCCTGGCCAAGAAACCACACCTCTATAGTCCCTAGTTTGCTCTTTAATCCAACAGTTGTTTATATAGCACTAGTCTCATAAGTCCGTATGAGGAATAATTAAGACTGTGGGCACTGGGTAGTCAGCACAGTGTCCCCCTGATCTATGGGTCAGCACTTGATAGATACACTACTACTGGGCAGCTTTGTCTGTCAGGGTGAGGTCAGAACTAAAGAAGAGGTCATGGCAGTGGTAGGTGTAATTGTCCTCTCACAACTGGGGACAAGTAGGTGGAGACTTTATGGGGAAAGAAGCCAGAACTGTAGTTTGGGGAGATGAGGGAGGGCCCGTTGGCAGGCTGGTGAATCTGAGGTTCCATGTAGACTGAGTGATTTGTTAATCCTTGCACATGTAAAAGGCCTCTACACACATACTGAGTTAACTTCCATCATGTTACTGTGGGCGCAGTGCAAGATGGAGCAAATTAAGGGAAGAAATGTTTGTTTGGGCCATTATTTTAGAAGACCTCAGTGAATTATGCGATGGGAGGCATGGAAATGCTCTTAGGGGTGGGAGTTTTCAACAAGGGCTTGCTCATGTAGTAGCAGACCAGGTAGCAGAGAGTGTCTAGAACCAAAAACGATGTTAATAATTCCCCTTCTCCTAGTGACCTAATTCTGCCTCCTAGGTTAGATCTCCTAAGTATTTCACAGCCTTGAAAAATATTTCCACCCATTAAAGATCAAGTGTCCAGAACATAAGCCTGTGGAAGACAGTTCATATTCAAAGCATAGAGTTTCAACTCCGGGCCCTCATAGGCCCTTGGTCATTTCATAACACAAAATGCACTCAATATAACATCAAGAGACCCACTTGGGTCCACTTCACTTCATGCCTGCAGCTTTCTGCGGTGGACAGCTCATGTTCCTGGAATCTCCTACATCCTAGGGTCTCCACTGAATACTGGCCTTCATTCCGAAGGTTCATTCAGATCCCACTTGGAGAGTCTTTGTAAAGCAGCTGGTACTGCTCTGCATCCCCAGGCTTTGGTCTGGAGGTGCGGTACAGCCTCTGTGTAACTCCTCTATCCTGGATGGATCCCTACTTGCTCCCAGTTAGCCTGAACATATCTGCCGAGACCCAGTAACTGCCCTTGGTTCTCTCTTGTCTTCTCTTTGTCTGTTTTCTGTTACATTTGTTTATTTGAAGCAGAATCTCACTATGTAGCACAGTCTGGCTTCCAATTCCCAGGGATCTTCCTGATCTCCCTGCAGGTATCAGCACTCCAGACATATAGCACCTAGGGATCTTCCTGATCTCCCTGCAGATATCAGCACTCCAGACATATAGCACCCAGGGATCTTCCTGATCTCCCTGCAGATATCAGCACTCCAGACATATAGCACCTAGGGATCTTCCTGATCTCCCTGCAGATATCAGCACTCCAGGCATATAGCACCCAGGGATCTTCCTGATCTCCCTGCAGATATCAGCACTCCAGGCATATAGCACCCAGGGATCTTCCTGATCTCCCTGCAGATATTCAGCACTCCAGACATATAGCACCTAGGGATCTTCCTGATCTCCCTGCAGATATCAGCACTCCAGACATATAGCACCTAGGGATCTTCCTGATCTCCCTGCAGATATCAGCACTCCAGGCATATAGCACCCAGGGATCTTCCTGATCTCCCTGCAGATATCAGCACTCCAGGCATATAGCACCCAGGGATCTTCCTGATCTCCCTGCAGGTATCAGCACTCCAGGCATATAGCACCCAGGGATCTTCCTGATCTCCCTGCAGATATCGGCACTCCAGACATATAGCACCCAGGGATCTTCCTGATCTCCCTGCAGGTATCGGCACTCCAGACATATAGCACCCAGGGATCTTCCTGATCTCCCTGCAGGTATCAGCACTCCAGGCATATAGCACCCAGGGATCTTCCTGATCTCCCTGCAGGTATCAGCACTCCAGACATATAGCACCCAGGGATCTTCCTGATCTCCCTGCAGATATCGGCACTCCAGACATGCATACTATACCTGGCACTTCTTCTCCCTTTCTTGTCAGTCTGAAGGTTGAGACTTTCAGGATCTATCCTGGGACAACTCAGCTTACAGTGTAGGCAGCCATAGCGAGTGGAACTGATCCTTACATTCCTGTATGTGTTCTTGAAAGACGAAGGTTGTGCACCGGGCCAATTGGACTTGGCCTCTTTAAGTCACCTTCGGCTAAGGGACATTAGCCTCACTATGGAAATTCTGAACAAACCCAGGGAAGCATCATCAAGAAGGTCCAAAGTGGGGGTGGTGTTTTTCTATTTTTCCCTTCCTGTGTACTCTCTCCCTGCCCTACTCCCTCCCTTGATAGGAGGCCAAATGGAATCTCTGGTACAATAAGATGTGTGCCTGGTCTCACTGACACCCTACTGTGGTCTAACAGTAGACCACCTATCAGCCTCCTTCACCAGGCCTTCTTCTCCTCACGCACTTTGTTCTATCTCCAGTCTCTACCAAGCTCAGTCCTCGAGATGCTTTCAAAACCCACCATGCTGAGATTCCTTTGTGTTTCCTGTCACTTAAGTTTCATCAGAAAAGCCAAGGTGTCGTCTGTATACTCCCACATGCGTGGAATGCGCGCACGCGCATACGCACAGGCAGGCACATTTGTTTTTGAGACAGGGTTTCTGTGTGTAGCCCTAGAACTCTGTAGACCAGGCTGGCCTTGAACTCAGAGATCTGCTGGTCTCTGCCTCCGGAGTGCTGAGATGAAGGGCCTGCACAGCCTAAATGCTCAGCTGTCAATATACTTTTGACACAATTACAAGTAATGATAACGATACTCATCATATACTCAAAACCTCAAAAGCAGGACACTTTCTTCAAAAGCTTTCCAGGAAATAGCAGGAGGAAGCAAGAAATGGTTTCTTTTTAGACTTCCTGGGAGTCCCAAGAAATATTTGCTATCTCTGGAAGAAAAGTTAAAAGGGGACTTGCTTCTGCAATTCCTAGAATGAACACAGGTTATGTTTTTTCTTCCGTATGTTGCTGGGTCAAAGGACTTTTAATACTTCGTGTGTCGACAGCACGGTAACAAACTGATGAAAACTTCCCTGAAATCATGTGACAAACCATGTGATTTTTTTTTAAGGCTATGCAAATACCACTTAAGCAATTGATCTAGTCTGGCCTAGAGGTCAAACCATAACAACACAAGAAACAAATTACTGAAACTGACAAAACCTAAAGAACAGACCCAGCAGGAACCCTGAGGAAGGACCATAGTGTTAACACGGCCTCCTTTGACTGACTTGGAGGCAAGTGTTGGAAGCTTGGTGTTGGCTTCTTTGTATAAAGACTGGTTACACAGTGTTGTCTGCCTGTTTTAAGCTAGGCATGGAATAGGTAAATACAGTTTCCATCAGTGCTCCCAGCTGTCCTTAAGGTGAAAGGTGGGGTTAGACTCAAGGCTAAACGTTTTTCTGATGTTCAGGTTCAACCCAAGGCAAAATCCAAGCGACAGCAATAAAGGCAGCAACGTATGGAACACAGAAACCTACTAGAAATGGCTAACTGCTGTAGGTATTTGGGAGAGCAGATGGTTTTAATCACATGTTTTCCAGACCCTGTACACAGAGTGTTTTTATCAGAGCACTTACTAGAATTCTATTACTGTCTAGGACATACGCACAGAATAATGAGAAGAAAAATTGCCAGACGTGTTCATTTGGATTCTTCCAAGATCGGGATGTTAACTATTCCCACTGTTTTACTCCAGTCAAAAATTCCCTTCAAAGGCTGTTCTCTCAGTCCTAATCATGCCTTTCCAATATTACCAGAGAAACAGACTCTCTCAACTCTGAGCACAGTTGCCAAAGTACAAAGCATTCCCCACAGCCTGTGTCTGGTAACTCCTGGTTCTTGGTGCTTGTCTTTAGTATCTAGACGTTGTCTAGATAGTTCTAGCACTCTTCCACTGAGGAGTGGCAGGAACCTTGAGCTAGATTGACTACTCCCATAGTCCCCAAAAGTGACTTCAGCCACTCAGGGTGGCACCATTCCCTTTACAATGGTTGTTGATACACAAAGACAAGGCAATAAGTACAGTGCATGATTTGGGTATTGGTAATTAATTCAAATATGAGTTAGCATGACCTAAACTCATACCAGTCATAGTGGAACTCAATTTCTTTACTAAATAATCAGGGAACACGTGCTCTGTCTCTACTGATGCTACGAAAATTCATGTAGCCTCAGGAGCCACTAGCAGCGTCTTTCTGACTTAGGGAGATAATAGAATTATGACAGGAGTCAGAGCAGCCCTAAAGGCAGCCTCCGCCACGAATCAAGTCACCCCTGAAGCCTGCCCACTCTCGACTTTCTAGTTTCAACAGCTGCAAGCTTCCTTATTGTTTGACCATTGAGTCTCTGTTGTTTGCAACACAGAGACACTTGACTGGCACATCTTTCTTCTGCCTCCCTCTTGTCCTGAAATAAAGTTTTAGATCCTTTAATAAAGATCCAAAACAACAGTGATTTCTTTTAGGGCTAATATATCAGTTTCGTGATGTTAGGACCCAGGTTTTTTTAGTGTGTCCTAACACCTAATGTAGCATGTGCTGGCATCTATACAGTTGAGACAGCTAGGAAATAAGGCTTTGTTCTCAGCTGAAAGAAAGATAAGAAAAAAGATGACATTCCATTTTCCTTTTAAAAGGCACATTCAGAAGTCACCTACAGCCTTGTTTGGCTGACCCGTGGATTGGTATTTGGCCACGTTTAGCTGCCAGAGAGGTTATTGTTGTAGATCTCTCAGGAATAAGCATTCCAGTGCCAATCAGAGCAAAATACAAGAGAAGTCACCCATGGACCAAAGCCCGGAAAGCCCCCAGAAGGCTTCAATGCCAGGTCCAGTTTACATTCTCATTTTATTCTCTAAAACCACAAGGTGGAGTGGGCAAGCAAGTGAGATTTTACAGCCAAGTAAGTGGCACTGAACAGGTTGTTAAGGCAACGGCCCATTGTTCGACGTTTCTCTAGGTCACTCTGTTCTAGGTAACAAGTGAAGTCATCCTTAGCAAACGAGTACAAGCAGTGCTGTCGGTAAACCACGGATAAGTCGGTGTCTAACAACTGATTCTCTACCTCACTCTATTCACTATGGCACGTTATTGTCATCTTTGTCTGGGCAGCTGTTTTTGTCCAGCTTAAAAGTTCTTCTACTATAAAGGAAGAATGGATGCGGGGAGACCTTTATTTTCTTAATCAGTGACAAATGTTCTGTCTCTACTGATACTAAGAAAATTCATGTAGCAATATTACCCACCTCCTATGACCTACCAAATCTTTCTATGTGTTCTTTTAAACCGTATCTGTTTCAATTTGGCAAGTCTCAATCTAATGTACTGAGTTCTATATAAACATAATTCCATAGTGCATGGATGTTTATGTGCACCATGGTTAAAGTTCAAAACTGGCTTTAATTTAATAAACTGGAATTAAGGCAAGTTGTTGTCACTTGCTGACACTGAAGGACAAAAAAGGATAGTAATATAACTAGGGGCACCCTCTCCCAAGGCTAGAAAGGTGCTTTGGTCTTTGGCCATTTTGGAGAACTGTGCCAATATTAACTGGAGGGACAACCAACCATGCTGGCAGATGGCAGTAAACAACGGTCAACCTTAACACTGATGCTTGTTGCAGATGTAGCATGCAGGAATCTGAGTTGACATTTAAATGCACACAGTAGTAACTTGTTGATGGATGTCAGAGAACCAAGCTCTTCTTGTTCCCCATTCCCAAAATATACTTTAGGAATAAAGAAAATATCAGAATTGGGTTAATAATAAATAATATCAGATCATAATAAGATTATAGTGCTATGGGAGTACAGGCAGAATGCGTCCTACCCCTATTATGCAATTGATGTTAAGGCAGTACAATGTGATTTAACTGTGCGTGTATGTTGGTGTTGTGGGCTGCGCTGCAGCGCAGGTGACACGGAAATGCAGTGACAGATGTCAGGTACTCACAAGGCCAGAAGATATCAGTCCTTGAGTGGTGACAGGCATGTGAGCACGTATGATGTGGAATGCAAGTTGGCTTGCAGAAGAGAGACAAGTACTCTTTAAGCGCTGTGACATTTCTCCAGCCCTGTTCTAGCATTTTAATTTGTTTAAAATATTCAGTGACTCCACTGTGAACAGGAAAATAGCCCTACTTCTTAGCAGGACATATAGTAGTTACTTGAATTCTATAGGGCTCGGATTTCATTAAGCGTCTTCCTATAGTGCATTATTCCTATCACGCCACTGCTTGGCACAAGGACCATCTGTGTGTCTCACATATTTATGCCACTCCATAAAATCCTGTTTTGGCCAGGAATTGTCTCCTGGGATATGAATTCCTATTCAGTCTTCAAAATTCAGCTCAGTATATCCTCCATTGTAAAGACAGTTTCCCTCTACCTCTGTAAACAGCATCAAATATCTCTTAAGGTTCTCAAAACAACTTCTGTCTGGTTGTATCTATCACATGATCTCTACCCTTAAAGCCCACTGGGCTTTGGGCCCTTGAAGGGCAGTGTTTTATTTTCTCCTATTGACAGTGTCTAGCATAGTGCTTTGCACATATTAGTTCAATGAAGGTTTGTGAATTAATGATTGATCAGATGTGCTAAGTTTATATATGAACTCAATGTCGATTCTATCACTTACAAGTAACACCTCCAAATTCTAAAAGAGTCACTTGAATACTGTCAGCCTTTCCCCTGATGTTTGAATTAATGTGAATTTGTAACTTCCACTGAGGATTCTTTTGAAAGCTTTCTTATTTACTGTCCATGAAAGTATCTGAACGTCTTATTCCAGGTAACAAACGACTGCAAAATACAAAACAAATCTTTATCACTGCCATTCCCATCATTTTATGAGCGAGCTCTACAAGCAGACAGAAAAAGAAAACCGCCCAGAAACCATCTTGGGATCCCAGTTCCACTGGTAATATAACCTTCTGTACTGTGGGAAAATCGTCACTGATCCCAAAACAGAGAACCTCTATATTCTGAACAAGAAAAGGCGGTATGAATCTGACAACCTTCGAAGCTAGAGAGTTCTTTCTCTGTAGGTCTTCCAAAGTCCAGCAACCAGAACCTATGATTTAGTGCTCAGAGGCTGTTCCTCAGCACAGGCGGAGTCAGGTGCCTACGTGCCGGGTCACTGGAGGTATTTCAGAATGTCCTGATGCCAATAATTACCTGCCCTGACTCGGTCTCTGGCTCTGGGGCTGAAAGCGTATTATTAGAGTCCTTTATCTGGCTCAAGGCATTGTGCTCATTTGTTCCTTGCAGAGAAGATAAAGCATAAAATCTTATTAAAAAAATAAAACCCTTTCAGTTTACTTATTTTTGCCCAGTGGAGCAGTGTTCTAGAATGACAAGGAGCAAAGACTTGGAGACCTGTGTCCCTGAGTCCAAAGAAAGTAGCTGCAGACTTGCTGCATGCTTTGGGTGGCTACTTGTCTAAACTTCAGTTAACTTGTGAAATGGGAATAAGAAGACTGCTTCTGGGGGATGGAGAGATGGCTCAGTGGTTAAGAGAGCTTGCTCTTGTAAAGGACCCAGGCTTGACTCCCAGCACCCACATGGTGGCTACAGCCATCCATAACTCCAGTCGCAGAAAATCCACCTTGTTCTGAATTCTGAGGGCACCATGCATACTTGCAAGCAAAACACTCATCCATATAAAATAAGCAAATCTTTAAAAAAGAAGAATGCTTCTAAAGTTATGAGGATTATATAAGAAAAATAAAAGCATACGTGGCTCATAGTAAATGGAAAATAATCAGTTATTGATGCTGTTGTTATGACTAAGAAAGGGCTTAGCTTTGAAAATGGCACTAATATCTTCTCCATGGTGTCTAAAATAAAATACTAAACACTAAACCTTAAAAATGTGAAATACATTTCCCTTACAAAGACTGTTATTGTTTTATTTATGATAAAACAATGCAATATAAGATGCCTCTGGAAAAAAAGGGGGCCAGATCTGTTTGCCCAGCACAAGAGACCAAAAATCATGACTACTTCTCCTATTAAAATGTATACAATGCTGATTGTAAAAGAATCGCAGCACAAAATTCACTAGGCAGCTCAAGTCATTACAAAGAACCAAAGCCAGAAGCACCAGCTAAGGCTCACATGAATGGGAAGCTTTCTCAATGGCTACAGTCACTGGGGAACCCTCTTTCTTATGCTAAGCAGGCAAACTGAGATTTTGGCACCACAATTTTTATATGAATTTCATATTGCCATTGTAACAAAATGCAAAAATGTAGTGGCTTAAATGATATACGCTTAATTATGGAGCTTAGAAGCCTTAAAACCAAGCTGTGGGCAAGAATGGGATCTTCTTAGCAGTGCTGGTCCAGACTTGGTTTCCTCTTGTCTGCATTCTGAAGCTGACTGCCTCCTCCTGCCGCATGGCCCTGCACTGTCTCTGTAGCTAACACTGAAGACACTTCTAATCTCTCTAACTAGGGTCTCTGCCTCCATCCTCACATCCCTTGCGATCATTGGTCCTCCTCCCTTCCTCTCCCAAGAATTCTTTTGATTATGTTGAGACCTCCTGGGAATTTTCCATGTTTTAGTGTCTTGAATATGAACTACAAAGTCATTTTTGTCACATCAAGCAGGTTTCACAGATTAGGGTCTAGATTTCTTTGGGCTTCCCATTCATGTGAGCCTTAGCTAGTGCTCCTGGCTTTGGTTCTTTGTAATGACTAGATTCCCATCTACTACAGTGATGAAGTTAACAAACTCATGGAAAAACCTTTCAAACATTGAGGACTTGAAAAGTCAGATTAGATATTGAACCATCAATGGTGGATCATCCCAACCCCCTCAGTGGTAAATATCTGCTGAGTTCATTCACACTTCTTAGGTTTCTTAAGCAATTGGACATCTGATTGCCGAAAAAAGTATGAATTAATTTCTCTCTACTGTAATCAAGTGAATTATGTCTTGACTACATATATACATGGCCCTAATCATGTGAGTTTTTTCTTAATAGAAGGTAGAGTAACTTTTTGTGGTTTCAGATGAAAAGGAAAGAATATGAAACTTTTTAGAAATGAATTTTAAAATGAAGAATGATGTAGTTATTCTGAATTGAAACACATTTTTCTGAAATCAGCCATACGTGGAAAAGTTCACTCATACATAATAACCCTGCTGGGAAGAGTTCTTAAGGTGCAGACAGCATCCCGAGAACAGGGTTCGTGTTTAAGTGTCAAAGACAGACCTGGGTCATCTGCAAAATCATAAATTTTCTCAAAACTGTGAGATAGTCCCGGTTATAAAGCAACCAAGAAACTGAACTTCAAAGCCAAGCCCACAAAGAGAGAGTGGGATGTATGAGCGTGTTCATCTGTGACAGAGCATGGGAGGAAGAGACAGCCACCACAGGAAAGCGTAAATCATCTGGAGGGTTAACAAATTTGAATACAAGCTGGCACATCATTTCAGAACTGGGGCCCCAGGCACAGAGAGAGTTCTCACTCTTCTCCATGAACTCATCCTGGGTGCTCACAGGGAAGACCTAGAAAGGGACAGAAGAGTAGAGGAAGCCTTTTGGTGGCCCACGGATGAACTCCTCCTGGGAGGGCCTATGTGACAAACCAGCTCTTTCCCATGTCTTCTCTCCTGGGTGCAGGGGTGGGAGAAGGGTAATCTCTTAAAGCATTGGGGGACACGACAAGACACCTTCCCCACTGTCAGGATTTAAGTGGGGGAAACTATCTTGTCTGTGAGAAATACAGAAATTAGGTTCTTGTACTCATGGAGAGAAAGCTCTTCCAGGACCAGCATCCTGCCTCCAAATAGGTCTACCTTCAAGGGCAGTGCTGAGGGCATCTGGCAAAGGGTCCTTAGCTTCTCCTGGCCTGCCAAACTCTACAAGGCAGAATTTGGTAGCCAAAAGTAGAGGGGTAGGAACATTAAGAATTTCCTTTAAATTACAGCTTAGAGAACTTGACTAAAGTTAAAGTTGGAATGGAAGGACCTTACATCCACCCCCAACAAGTTAGTACCAAGTAAAAAGCAAAAAGAATTCTGCCAGTAAGGGAGGGCTGAGGGATGCGGGACAGGCATGCAGAAGCTGTTGGAACCTTGTGTCGGCAGATGACCATGGTACACCAGGGACAATAGCAACCCACGGAAGCCTGGGAGTCAGGGGTGGTAACTATAGAAACAGAACCCAAGCTTAGTCCAAGCACCAGGACTGACTCAAACCTTCACACTAGAAGAAACACACTCATTTCTGGGCAGCACTCCCTATTTGCTTCTTTCTCTGTATTTCTTCTTTATATGATGTTTGACATTTATTCAAAACTTAAAGAAAAGAAAAAACACAATTTTAAGCAGTTGAAAATAAAGCATGAGTAAGACACCAAATGGAATAGACTGGGTAGCAACACAAATGTCAGAATAAGAGACCTGTGCTGCGAATAATGTAACATAATGTAATTTCTAGTGGGAAAGGCTGGAGGAAATTGGGGCAGAGAGGTGGGAAATGTTAAAAGTACTTGAATGCAAATGACAGAAATCAAAGATGCTTAAAGGGTTGACAAAATGGCTCAGCAGCTAATAGCAGATATTGCTCTTGCAGAGGACCTGAATTCCTAGCACCCTATAGTTGGCAGCTTAAAATCACCTGTAACTACAGGTCCAGAGGATCAGACAAACCCTTTCTGGGAATCCTCCTACCAGATAAATTCATACACATATACACATAATTAAAAACAAATATTTTTTTTTCCTGTCACTGATTGACAGGCAAGGACAGGGATTTGAACTCGGGAGAGACAGCCGCCTCCGACTCCAGAGCGTGGCGACTGCTACAGTGCGCCACCGCTGGCCAGCTAAAACAAGTATTTTTAAAGTGCTTTTGCAAACCCTCATCCAGTTCACCAGCTTACTAGACACAGCTGAGGCACGAAACAGAAGTGAACTGGAAGATGGGAAAGCAGAAGTTAGCCAAGGGACACAGAGTGACTAACAGTGGTGGAACAGACAGGACATCCAGGATCTATGAGACAATGTAAAAACAGTTGATACATGAGTGAGCAGACTCTCAGAAGAATAAAGAGCATGAAAAAGGAAGGCAGGCTGTGGAGAGATAATAGCTGACAAAGTTCAAACTCAGTACAGACAAGCAAACGAAAAACGTCACTCAGCCATGCCACAGTCAAGTGGCTGAGAGCTGACAGAAGCATGGTCAACGTCTTGAGAATAGGTAATGAGTTGCTGGATATAAAAACAAAGCTGAAAAGCATGGTGGCCTCCACAGTAGAACCGGGACAGGCGCCTTTCAGTCTGAAAGAAGGAAAAGAGTCCAAACTTCTAAACCCAGGACAAATGGAGGCAGAACACCCTGACCCCCAGCCCACCCCACCCCTGACACTGCCCTTGGCAACCTACACCTATAAGCACTCAGTTATAGCAGAGATGTAATCAAAGTTACCCAGAGTTCTCTAGGAAGGGGATAAAGTATGAGAAATCGGAATACAAATTCAGATTACACAAGAAAGATCCCTAGAGATGGCCAAAATGAGGATACACATAAAGATCTTGAAAGTCATTTTAAAACAGTGGCTCAAAACCTGCGAGTCTCCACCCCTTTAGGGGTCAAATGACCCTTTTACAGGGTCATCTAAGGCCACAGAGAAACAAAGACATTTACAATTCATAACAGTAGCAAAATTACGGTTATGAAGTAGGAACAAAAATTATTTTATGGTTGAAGATCACCACAATATGTGGAGCTGTACTAAAGGTCCCAGCATTAGGAAGGCTGAGAACCACTGTCTTAAAGAATAATTGTCTAAAACAGAAACAAGGACTGGACAGTTACCTTCAAGAGCTAGCAGACATATCAGGACAGTGGGAATATGTATCCATGTGTATGTACTC
Source organism: Mastomys natalensis (assembly GCA_021653895.1). Lineage (NCBI taxonomy): Eukaryota > Metazoa > Chordata > Mammalia > Rodentia > Muridae > Mastomys > Mastomys natalensis. The sequence goes on along the minus strand of JAJTUV010000491.1, from coordinate 545,737 downwards.
TGTGTGTGTGCACTTTTTGTACGCACACTGAGGGCTGTGTTGCTGCAGGAGTTTGTGCATCTGTGTGGAGGTCAGACGCTGATGTCAGACATTTTCTCAGGTCAGCCCCTGTCTTCTTTATTGAGACAGGGTTTCTCACTGAACCTTGAGCTTACCGGATCACCAAGGTTAGCTATGCCACACCTACGTGCTGAAGAGCCAAGCCTGAGTCCTTATGCTTGGATGGCAAACACTTTTCCAACTGTCCCACCTCCCGGGAAATATAGTCTCAACCAGTTTACGGCATATCGTATCTGAAGAGATCCAATATTATTATAGAGTAGACTGTGATCATATAAAATGGTCTATACTGATGTTAGAGAAAATTCCAGGGTTTTCAATCTCATGTTGTTCCATGAGCAAACAGTAGTTCTGGGGGCATATGAACAGAAGCATCCCCAAACCAAATGCATGTGGTCAGACAGAGTCTGCAAACTCCTCAGACCCATTAACACACATTCCACCTTGGGCAGCACTTCCCAAGGGTAGTTGCATATGGGAGCATCTAGCAACTCACCCCAGTTCTCACGTTTCCAGGAATGCGGCCTAGGGACTGATGCCTGGACACACTGTGGGACAGCTTGAAGTTGTTGACGCAACTGTTATAGTTACTGCATAAAATACGCCTATTTTCCTCCTTGACTCCAGTTACTTAATAGTCAAAATGAAGTTTTTAGAAACTGTGAATGAATGATATTTTTATAAACAGAACTATGTCCTTTCTAGAGGTAGGGCCCAGGACACTGCTGTTTGGAGGGTGGGACCACAGCCAGAGCAGCAGCACCACCTAGAACCTAGTGGATGTGGGCATCCCGACCTTACCTGTGGTACTCCATTCTGTTTCGCAGAGTGGAATGCAACTTTGGTTTTGTTTAGAGGTGACTTTAAATCTGTATCTCGGCCTTAGCTGTGAGTATATCTGTGTTTGTATTTGTTTCAGTGATTGATGGAAAACTTTCAGCCAAGTTTGGCTATTAGTACACTCCATTCACACTTGATGCCTGTATTTAATTTGATATTGATCCGCATTAGGTTGTCAGTGGTGCATTTAATACTCATAGATGTCATTATTAAAGATTGTTTTAGTTGTCATTTTCAATATCCAAGTAACTACAGGAAAAGAGAAGTCGTCTGTGTCAGCCAAGAACTCTACTACGGGAGAAGCTTCCTGGGCCTTGACTGCCCGGTACGTGCTTAAAAAACAAAGCAAAACCAGACTTGCTAGAACAGGCAGAAGATCTGATTATATTAGTGAGTTGTTGTTTCTTGCTGACCAAAATTATGCGATTATTTTGCTAAGCCAGATCCACGTTGGGTACCACATTTTGCCTGTCTAGAAGTAATAAATAACTATTTATCAAAGAACTCATTCACACATGGAGGAGAAATGCTAGGTAATTTACAGGTGACATTTAGCTCTCCTCAGCTTTCACAGCTCAACAAAGAGAGCCCATGCAACAAGCTGCCTGCCCCTGGTGAAAGCAGTGAACAAAACGTGTCATTTACTCACAGAGAAACGCACAGGCCCAGCAGGAAATAGCTAGCTATCTAAATGAAATCATGAAGACAGGATGTCTCCTCCTCTCCGGTGACTCAACACAGCTGGAGCTAGGACACCTGTAACCAGAGTTCCCAGAGCTGCTATTGTGACCAGCTCTCTGAATTGTCTGTTAAAGAGACAATGGGAGTCTCTCCTGTACAGTTGGCCTACATGCCTTGAAGCTACTCTGAGGTGTGCTCAGTAGACTGCAGCATTTCCCAGCTAGTAATCTGATCCACACGTAAAAAAGGATTCCAAAGTGTTAAGGACATTTTCATCCCACAGGAAGGGAGCTAGCATCTCAGGGAATGATGGCCTACTTCCCTCAGAAGCCAGGTCTGCACAGTCAAAGTGAAGAATTAGGGCAATGATACAGATAATTCAGGCCACCTAAATCCACATTGGCCTGAATTATTCAAGTTAAGAAGCAACATTGGTTACAGGGTCCCTGTATAGTTCCACGGGGCTGAGATATCCAGCACTTCCTAACTTGGGAACTCGGCATCATTTACAGCCTCAGATAAACTAAGCACTGTGAGAATTAACTCGACCTACTTACATCCTTTCTGCTTGGATTCATTACCCACTGCATCCTGTTATGACTGGATCATTCCTTCCTGAGCTTCACTCCCTGTCACCTGAGACAGCAAGGAGGGAAGAGGGAGGGGTTTTCACCTGTTACTTGTAGTAGATTAAGAAATCCAAGGCCCCCCGGCGTCTGATTAAGGCTCTTACATTTAGAACTTACTTATTTATATACTCTCACCCAAACAATCCTAATGGCTCCACAGCTGGTTTCCCCTAATGTTAACAGCTTGCCTTATTATGCCAAATTTTCTACAATTAGTGAATCAATATTGATACAAAGTTTGAACTTAAACCCATAATTTTTCACGTTTCCTTTCAGTTTTGTGTGGTGTGTGGTGTGTGTGTGTGTGTGGTGTATGTGCACACATAAGTGTGTCTGTACATGTAGAGGCCTGAGATTGATGTTCAGTCTCTTCCTCAGTCACTTCCCATCTTTTTCTTTGAGGCAGTCTTCCACTGAATTCAAGACATGGCCAAACCGCTTGGCCAGTGGACCCCAGGGATGCTCTCATACCTCTACAGTGCTGGGGTTCAGCTATTGGCTACTGGGTTTTTTTCAGGCCGTCTTTACTCTCAGGAGCTGCACAGTTTTGTGATGCCCCATCAGTATATTACACAATGCCTGCCATTTAGTGCCCGTCTGGTGATTTTCTCGTGATCACCCTGGGTTTCCAGGTGTGTTGAGATGGATCTCATGGATGCAGTGTCATGCTTATCATACACATCATTCATGATATTGGTATGGGGTCTCACTGGAGGGAAGATTTGCCAGATGCTTCCAATGCAGAGATGTGGGCAGAAATCGTAAGATCCATGCTGACCATCACAATTCATATTTCTAGCTACTAATCTGCGTAAACTATAATATAAGAACTAGCCCATTCAAGTAATAACTTTTAAAACAAAGAACCTTGTGTACTGACTCCTTGACTACCAACAACTCAGTGGGAGCCGGGAAGATGTCCACATCCTTATTCCACAGCATTTAAAGATGTCGGACGCCATCAGAACTACTGTATCGAGCAACTAAGAAGTTGAAAGCCAGCCCCCAGCCACACGGATGACAGATGAGCTTCCTTCTAGAAATGCAGTGAAGTGCCGTGGGTTTTGTTCAGTGTCATGGAAATCCAAGTGCTCTCGAGCCCTTGATCAGGAAGATAGGAGAACTCGGCAGGCTGACTAACACACGTCCACCAACTAGGTTTTGCGGGTTACTGAGAAGCGTTGAATTTGAAGACACTGTGGCATCATCTGACTGAAGTTTCCTCACACAGTGATTTCTTTTCCAGTGGCTGCCACTAAGGCACAGTAAACAGGGAGGACGAGGGTATCAGAAAGCATCCCCTTACTTGGGAGTCTGGTTCGAGCACCTCAGAAGCCGAGAAGCAAGAACTCATGTGCAGTGAAGAGCATGTGGCATAAAGGTTACCAACACAGAGATAATATTCCTTACGTACAACGTATGCTGGCCTAGCAACTGACGCCATTCCTCCCCAGAATTCCTCCTGGAATCTCGGACACGGCTGTTAACATTGTTCACAGTGAGAGATTACCTTCCCTCCTAATTCCTACAATTTATTGATTTACTTTATCAATTACAGTTCTGCTAGGCACCCTTCAGAAACAACCTGTCACCTCATTTGGATTTATCAGCAATCCTTTGACGATACAGCTGATGCTCTACCCTGATCTCCTGTCATGGTAAAAATGAAGTATCACACTCTCAGAGGAGCCTAAGCACGTGCTTTCCCGGTGTCTTATTCCTGTGTGCTCGCTCTCACTCTCATGCACGCTCTCTCTTCTCTCTCTCTCTCTCCTCTCTCTCTCTCCTCTCTCTCATCTCTCTCTCTCTCCCTCCCCCTCCCCCTCTCCTCCTCTTGCCCTACTGACTGAAATTTATATTTTAAATGCTTTTCAACAAACCCAGCTCTGTTTCATGATGTCTCGTCCTGAAATTCTTTTCTGCACTGAAGCCACGAATCCTGGGTCTTGAGTGGATTTCTCACACTGTGGCAGGTAACACTGTGGACACACCAGCCCCAAGACAGATCACAGATCGGAGCAGTGGCTTCGCACAGGGAGGCCACAGGAGTTATTTCCATGGGGGGATTTTCAAATGCACTAAACACATTTTGTCTTACAAACTCAGTGCTTCTCCCAAGTGTGGAATGTTCCAGCAACCTGTTGATGTGGTTAAGTGTCTTCCTTCAGGACTCTATTCAGGGAGCTTTCTGCAGGAAGATCTTTCTAAATCACCTTTACTGTTGTCTCCTTCAGGCCACCTTCCCTTGGGACACTTCGGACTGTCTTTGTTTACTGTACTCTCAGCTCCACATCGAACCTTCAGAACCACCACAGCCTTCGATTCTACACTGCATCCATTCCACAGTACATGTTAGCAGAGAAGCTGGGATTGTAGGAATAAACAAGTCAAAGCCTTTCCATCCAGAAAGCATGAGAGATCTTGGCTTTGTTTGGCTGGGTCCTACCTCTGAACATCCCAATGGGTCTCAATATCGACATGGCAGCCCACCTGTTTCTCTCAAGGCCCTGAGAGGGAAATATGAACACTAACACTAAACTAAAATCCCTGGTGAGCTCACTAACCGTGAATGTAAGTCCATCTTTTCCCCAAGGCTCACACAGTTGCATAATCCCCCAGTTGCTTGACAGAAGTTAGACCAAGGAATTAGTCTCAAAATTTTCTTTTATAAAAACCTTTACTCATGGCTGATTACATTTCCTGGGCAGAAAACTCCTGGTTTTTATAGCTGAGGGAAGCACTGTGGTTTTCACAAAATTAGGTACTTTCCCAAATTAAATCAAAGGAGTCAGAAAGGAAACAGCACAGAACAGAGAAGAATGACTTTCATCTTGTCTATTGGATTCAGTGCTACTTGTGGGGCTTCATAAAGTCGGGGCCAGAAATGTACACAATGGGTGATGTGGATTATAAACATAGATAATTACATATTTGGTTTAATAACACTGTAAAACATGGGCCATAAAATTATATTTCTTTCTCTTCTCATTATTATGCATCTTTCTTCTCAGCCTCAAGCAGAGGAGATATCAGTCTTGATCATAATCTAGGAGGGGAAAAAAGGATTGATTGCAAATTATAATAGATTTTTACATTTTATTTTTTGATGCTAATTTTTTAAATGAGATTTCAGATTTGGCTGAGGCTCTAAAGGGCTGAAAACAGAATACAGAATAGTCCAAAATTCCAAAGGAAATGGTAAAGAAAACACAAAACAAGGCAAACAAACAAACACCAGTTTTGCCATTCTATCCCTAACTCATTCGGTGTGATAGAGGAGAGGTGTTCAGGCTGAAGAGGCTTCAGCAGTGTAGGAAGGCACCAGTATGGCTTCCCAGCACCCGAGGGCCTTCTAGAGGAGCTCGGCCAAGCCAGATATAAATTCCAGCGTATGACAATGCGTGGGCCTTGTAAAATAGTTTGTGGCTACAGAATGGAGAACTGAGTTTTTGGGAAGTAAATATCTTCTGCTACAGCCAAGGGAAAGACAACCCACTGTCATCTTGGATCCATCCCTGAAGGTCTGAAGGTCACCCTAGAACTGCCTGGGGATTTCGGCAACTGTAAAGGAAGTGCAGATGACGAGGGGCCAGAACACTTCCAGAAAGCTTTAAACCTCGGCCACACCACGAAAGCCACAGCCTTTCACGTCAGCCTGCCCTTAAGGAAACCACCGGGGTCTGTCCCTGTCTCACATCCCCTCCTTCTTGCTGGAAAGGCACAAGCTGCCCTAGGCCATGGCAGAACTGACGGGAAAAGGGCAGCCTGGTCTCTTCCACTTCACTCTCACGAGAAGGACCTGGTGTGGTAGGGACATTTTGTGTTTAGATAAGACTGGACAGAGTTAGACGGCACAGGACATGTGAACCACAAGTGTCACTACATTAAAGGAGGAAGTTTTGTTTCCCTAGAGCGAAGGCAAGTTCTAGGAGCCATTCATCCACAGAGGAAGGAAGGAACCAGTCCAATGAGGAAGATGGGGCTGGGGTGGGATAACTGGGACGTTAGAATAAAACCATTTCTGCTTGAACCCTGGGGTACATTCTAAGTAAAGTCAAATTTACTTGTAATACATCAAGTGATTTCATCACTAGGATGCTGGAATTTCTACTCATTTTAGACCAGGGAGTCAGGTTCGGGTGGAAAAAAAATGTCTTAAAGTTTATGCTGTACCAAAGCACAAGCAGTAATTACACAAATGAAAGGCTTGGTGGGATGTAGGGATCCACAGAAGCCTAATTAGTGAATCTGCTAATTGTCCTTCCTTGTAAGGATAAGCTTCCCATGTTTAGCATGAAAGCTGGAAGGTAGGAGAAGGGATAAGAGATGCTGTCTCAGGGCCTGTACAGTGCTGCAAAGTGGATCGCACCTCAGCTGTGGTTGCTTACCCTGGACTGCCAACGGCCAGTCACGGATTGGAGAGGGGTCATGGGGCCTTGCCCTTTTCAGACTATTGATAACTGGTAGATTCTGGGGGAGTCATTGCTTTCAACTGTGTGCCAACAAGGTAGTATCCACATTTTGAAAGGATGCAGTTTTTAAAAAATTCATACTAAAAAAAAGTAATCGCTGCTTGATTATTTTGAAGAGAAAATTTCTGAAATTAGCACTTAGACTTCCTCTCAGAGGGTATTTCTAAGATATTTCCAGCTTCTTTTAATCACCTGTCAATAAATATTTACAGTGTCCCCACTGCACTGCTTGTGTTGGTTGCCAGAGCAGGAAGAGTCTCCATGTACCTCCCACATTCTCCCCGACTTCATAGTTAATGATGTGGTCACTCGCAAAATATTCATATAGCAAACAGCCTTGAAGGAGGGCCTGGATCCTAGGCAGGAGGCAGGTTTGCTTCCCAGTTGTGATATGAAAATGTGTCTGTCTGGGGAAAGTCTGGTGAGGTCCACTGGCAACCTATTAGAAGATGAGAGGTTTCCTAAGCTTTCTAGTTCCCCAGCTGTGATGCAAAACCACTGTGAGCACAGCACCCACCTGGACTGTACGGTGCTCACCTCACTCAGCTAGAGCATAACAGGCACGGGGACCTGTAGGAAGAACGACTTCATGCTGCCAGCTGGGCAGACCTCTGCCTCGGGCTCAGAGGTTACCTGCTTCCTGCCAGCCTGCAGATTAACAAGTGAGCTGGCAAGCAGGGACGAATCTCGGACTCCACAATGTTTGCCATTCTTTTTCAGATAGTCAAAACAAACAAAAATGCGAAAAGATGTGATATCTGAAGCAATAAAAAAAATAGGCTTAGGGTATATAGCACTGTGCACTAAGGAGGGGCACTTGAGAAAGGCTTCCAAACGAGGGTAGTATATAGATGGAAGGACACTCCAGCCTTTGAAGGAGCCAGCCAGGTGAGGAACGAGGCAAGTGCACTCAGTTATGACAACAAAGAAATGCAGCATACGCAGGGAAGTGGATGAGTCTCAGGCGGCATGAACCCAGATTGACCCTAAGCAGGGCTGAAACAGCAGCTGGCGTCCAAACCCTTATCTCACATCAGGAGCCTGGAGTTCAGCTGCAGCCCAGTGACCTCTAGAAAGCAAGCACACACAAGGCAATCCACCACTGCACTGGGGGAAGCCCCTTAGAATTACACAGCAAGGCTTTATTGAAAAATAATTTAACTTTATTAACGTCTGTTGTGTGAATTTGTGGGGAGATGACAACAAATGCCTACTCACCCAAGACAGGGCACCAAGGGCAGGCTAAAGTATGATTCCTCCCAAGTCTAACCTGGTTGATGGGTGAGGCTATTGAGTTTACCTACAGAATAGGGGTAAGGAGTCACCAACAGGAGCGTGAAAAATCCCAAAGCAGCCACACCACCAAAAAGTCTCATCCCAGCAAACTGCATGGGTGGAACCTCCCCTTCAGTTAACTTCCTACACTGTACTTCATCTTACCTTCTTCACACATGCTTCTAGATCAGGGCTTGGGCAGAATTACAAACAAGCTGGGGTCATCTGGGAAGACAGAGCCTCAAGTGAGAAAAATGTCTCCATCAGATAGGCCAGTAGGCACGTCTGTGGGGCATTTTCTTGATTAATTATTGATGTGGTAGGAACTGATCCAGTGTGAGTAGCGCCACCCCTGGGCAGATGGCTGTGGATTGTATAAAAAGGCAATCTGAACAAGTCACGGAGAGCAACCCACAAGCAGTGTTCCTCCATGGTCTCTGTTTCGGTTCCTGCTTCCCGATTCCTGCCTGGAACTCCTGCTGTAGCTTGAGCCATGACCTGGAAGTGTAAGCTAAATAAACCCTCTTTGCCCTACATCGCTTTTGGTTATGGTGTTTATCACAGCAGCAGAAAGCAAACTTGAACAGTTGTGCTGGGATCTGCGTGTGACCCAGCTCTGTGTATGTTTCCTCATGCACACAGGATACCTGCTGCATCTCAGACATCCTCTCCACAAAGCATACACATTACATAAAAGGCTGCAAAGGGACCCTGGCACTCAGCATCTAGACAATAAGATCCAAGGAGATCAATAAGACACACTGCACATATATCAAGGCAAAAAACCAAAGACAGAGTCCCAGAGTGGGCATTAAGAGTTTATTGTGAAATAAGCAGAAAACCTGAACTAGGTAGCTACCTGTGGTCAGTGTCCTGGGGTCCCATTGTGTCAATGACTACAGCTAGTACAACAGGTTCTGAAGTCAGAACCTTCCTTCCTCTACAGGAAGCTAACAAAGAGGAAAAGCTAAACAAACAGGGCTCTTAGAGCCCCACTAGCTCTCAAATGGTTTCAACCCATTTACTCATTCTTGCAAACGCCACTGTGTCTAGTCATCTGTGTGGTGCCGACTCCACACTATCCATTGGGTAAGCCCTGATTAGGAAAGCTGAAAATTAATCTCTGAATGATCTCATTCATCCACAAGAGTAAAGCAACCGGAATGGTTTAGGCTACTACAGGCAATCCAAACAAACAAAGAACGTTCACAGCTCAGAAGGACCGCCACGTTCCCTCTGGAGTAATTTCACACAGATAAGGAGAAGTTGGCCCTGTTTGTGTTCCGCCTCATTTTCTCAGACATAGTATTTCAGGACTTTTACTCTGTGATTAGAAGAATCAGCTACTTTTGAAAATAGCAAAGCTAGACTCTAAGATTATGTATTGCTCACAGCAGTGTGTATGTGTGTTCGGGCTATTTTATATTGCTCAAGACTCTGCCTTGTGCATTATTCATGGACTCCAAGCAAGGCCTGTAATAAATCACTGCTGAGATGCAATCTCTTGGAAGGAGACAGCTCTTATTTACTCTAAAAAGCCATTTATTCCTAGAGCTTTCTCTTTAAGGCCATTGTCCCGGGCACTGGTGACCCTCTGTGTTTATCCTCTACCCTTCCACACATGGCACTAAGGACGACTTGGTTCTTCAATTTCAAACACAAGGAACATTTCCTCCTTTGGATTTCAGACTTTGGTGGTGGTAGTCCTGGAAGATCTAGCGTTTTCTGAAGCTGAGGATTCAGAATTGAGTCTCCTGCTGGCGGCAGGGGGTCCTGCCTCTGTCACTTCCTTGGACAGGTCCTGCTGTCACTCACTTGTCTCCATTTGGATGCTGTAGTCCCAGCAGCACATTCTCTCCTTGCCAGTATTCTTAGATGAGAGTTTGTTTGCACTGTCTTCACCTCCTCAACAGCTCCTGCCCATCAACCAATGGCAGGCACATCTGCAGATGGTCTCCATGGAAACCTACCTTCTATGTGGCCTAGAAGATGCACAGAGCTGGCCCGTGGAAGGCTCCTTCCTCCTCACTGCTCTTGCAGCCTTTCTCTCATCCCCCACAGAGTTCACACTGCTCCACTCCCCACCCTAGCCCTGTGTTCAGCCTTTTGAAAACCCTTCCTCCCTCCCTGGAGTCCCTTCTTTCTCATTCTTCCTACAGTGCTAATCCCCAGCCCTGAAGAAGACCTAGGTCTGGAACTGTATCTAGTAACCTGTTATTTCATTTGGGCTTTAGTGTGTGTCCTTCCTGCCACTGCCCAGGATGTCACTGCTGTTAGTGGTACCTCCTGTCCCTACCACTGTGACACTCCCTCAGGTGCACCTCCATGCAGCCTTCCCTCGGTAACTCATGCTCCATTTAGGGTGCTCTGCATCCTAACATACAGAGGCAGCTTCTCCTTGACATTCTAATGTCAGGGATTCTTGTCTCTCTTCTGGCTTATGATTTGCTCTCATTCTTTATGCCCAAGTCTAGAGAAAAGGGTATGCAAACACCACACAAACACACTCAACAATTCATCACTGCCGAGATAGACCTTTTGTTGTAATGAACAAAAAGCTATTTTCTGGGAAGCCCCTGTCTGCTCTTGCCCACCCCACTAGCACTTTGCCCAATTCTCTGTTGCAATAGATCTGAGCTGGTGGTAGTACAGCATCTCTGTCTGCCTCTCCAAATTCCAGGGAGCTCCCTGGAAACGAGAAAGGGAGGAATCAGGCTTTCTACTCTATCTCCAGCAACTTCTGTAGTGACATGAATAGAGATCTTAATATTTACTTCTTATGGAAATCTTGAGATAGAGGATTTCAATCCAAGAAAGCGGGCTGTAATTAATATCAACATAGAACTCAGATGATGGACATAGGATCAAAGCACAACACCCAGTAGCCCAAGGCCTTGCTTTGTATGTATGTGTTTAAATGCAGCTAACGGCCTGAGGAAGAGTCTGTGGTAAATTGAAGAGAACATGGCAAGGCATCTTAAAAAATATGTCTGCTTCGAAAGCAGATCAAATATGGATCTCAGGTGCTAACATAAGTACACCCACTTACTCACGACACTAAGTGCCTACACGTGAAGGCAGTGAGCACTCAAGTCAGGAGAGTGGTGGTCCCTGGTCTCATAGGGCCTCTTATACTTTAATAATGAACGAAGACATTAACTGTTAGTGAGGAGAGAGGGGAGCTGTTATGACTGCAAACTGCAGTGAGCTCTGTGAAAGATGGCAGGGTGGCATGAGGCTGTCTGCAGGAGGAGACAGCCGACACGATGCTTGATGGGAACATGCATTGCTAGTGGGCGAGTTGGGGGGAGGAACATGGAGAAACATACCTCTTAGCTTGGGTTTTGGTTTGGTTTGGTTGGTTTGTTCTGATAGGGTTCGTGCTCTATGTCCCAGGCTGACCTCAAGAATGTGATTCCCCTACTTAGCCTCCTGAATGCTGGCATTACAGATCTATGTCATTTCCCCAGCTGGTCTGGCTTTCTACAAAAAGGCACCAAGTAACCCTAGGTTCAACTCCAGTGTCTGTCAAAACAGCCCTGTATTGCAGAAATGCAACAAGTGAATCATAAAGAAGATAGCTTCCATATTTGTTTGCAAAACCACTGTCAAAGAGCCTGTTTGATAAATGTGCCAGAATGCCTTTCAGTGCATCCTTTTCGATGGAAACCAGTGAATATACTAAAATTTACCTGACTGAGTTCTCTCCCTGACTTCTTTGTCTTGGAAGAACAATTCTGAAGTGTAAGCCCTTCTATGTAAGGTGTGGTTTATCATAGTATCTACGTACACGTAGAACCTAGAAAAGCTGGACTCAGAAGCTGGGTACTGAGCCTGGTGACCAGGACAGGAGAATAGGGGAGAAGTTGAGATAGAGACAAACCTTCAGCTATAATAAAAATAAGTCTTAGAAATTTAATATCGTATATGTTATAGTATATACTCTTTATTATCTAGAACATATTTGATATAACATATATTAAAATGATATACTATAGTGACTGTGGTTAGTAATAGTACATTATACACTTGAAATTTTCTGAGCATCTAAATCTTAAGTATTTTTGCTACACTAAAATCAAATGAATGCAAGTGGCAGCTATGCAAGCGTGGATCTGCTCACTGACCCGACTGTGTGATTATTTAGCCATATACCATTGTGTCACAAATTTTAAATATACTCAATTGTATCTGCCAATTATACTATGATAAACCTGAGAAAATAAAACATGCCACTAAAAATGAGCTATTAGTGTCAAAAGGCATGAACGTTCTGATTTTGTTGATGAGGCTTGTTCAATAAAAGTTGACAAAATTCTTCCAAATTCCTACATGTGGAACCCTAAGAATAAACCATGTCCTATGTCTGATCACTTCTTTTGATCTTGCAGAGAGGACTGGGGAGCCTTCCCTCTCTGTTCTCCTGTAATGCTCAGGCCACATGATTGGACTTTGACTCCCTTAGTCAGAGCCAGAAGGGTATACTGTTCTCTGTATACTGGGAAACTGTTTAACCCTTGGTGTGCTGGCTAGTTTTATATCAACTTGATACAAGCTAGTCTTAAGACTCTAAAGATGAGCCTTAATTGAGAAAATGCCTCAATAAGATCAGGCTATAGAGCCTGTAGAGCATTTAATTAAGTAGTGATTAATGTGAAATTACCCAGTCCATTTTGGTGGGTCATTCCTGTGGTCCTGTATTCTATAATAAAGCAGACTGAGAAAGCCGTGGTGAACAAGAGAGCAAGCAACATTCCTCCATGGCTTCTGCATCAGATCCTGCCTCCAGGTTCCTACCCTGTTTGAGTGCCTATTCTGACTTCCTTTGATGATCAACAGTGATGTGGAAGTGTAAGCCAAAACTTTCCTCCCCCAAGTTGCTTTGGTCATGGTAGTTTGTCAAAGCAATAGTAACCCTAACTAAGATACTTAACATTCTGCAGAGGTGCCTGTAGTGAGATGGAAATAATACCACTGGACATGCTTAGTTCAAACATCTGTAGTCAGGATCAGATGCAAGAAATATGCCAATTTCTCTTAACTATTTTATTTTGTCTTGCTATTATCAATATTATCATGTGTGTGTGCGTGTGTGTGTGTGTGTGTTGTGTGGTGTGGTGTATGTGTCTGCAGGCACACACTTGCAATAGTACATGCAGAAATCAGAGAACAACTTTCCAAGAGTCGTTCTTCTCTTCCCTCCATGGGTTCTAGGTATCAAACTCAGTCTGTAAGGCTTACAAGGCAAGCACCTTTACCTGCCATCTCAAATACCCATCCCATTTCTTGACTCCAGGTTGACGCAACCAAAAATCCAAAAAAGATGTTTCTCAAGAAATACACAAAACTCCTGGTTCAGAAAGCAGATGGCACATTACAAGTTTGTCCAAATGTATGGCCTAAATCCTAATCCTTGGCTTCCTGAAGCTTGGCAGTCTGCCCTTCTTCCAGAAAACTCTTTGACCTGCTGAGCACAGTTATACCCCTAGCTCCTCATATCTGCTCTCAGGCTTGCTCTAACTCTTTCCTCTGCCTCAAGAGTCTCAGTCTTGGCATCACTAGTACTTGGGGCAGGTAGTTCTTCATTGTTGAGGGGCATTTATGTGTATCACAGGATGTTTGGACTCAGCCTTGCAGATGTTTTAGCACCTGACTGGTATCAATCAAAACTGCTTCCAGACATTATCAAATGTTCCCCGTGGGACAAAGTCCCCCAAGTTTGCAACTGGGAACTTTGGCTAGCTTTTAAATCTGACTTCTGAGATATCTGGGACTATGAGGTTTGCTTAGAGTCCTAATACAGTGAGTGTGACAGTTTAAAGCTGGAGTGTGTTAGACAATACTCTCCCTCCCAGCAGGCTGCTGGAAAACAACAAATAATCAAATGTGTCTCCTGATTTCTTTTTCAAGACAGGGTTTCTCTATGTAGCCCTGGCTATCCGAAAACCCACACTGTAGACCAGACTGGCATCAAACTCTGCCTGCCGTGCCTCCTGAGTGCTGGGATTAAAGGTGTGAACTATGAACACCCATTTCCTGATTTAAAAAAAAAAAAGTAATTCTTTAAATGTGTATGAGTATCTGCCTGCACATGTGTGTATGTGCAAACCTGGAACTGTTGTTACAGTTGTGCTAGGAACTGAACTTGGCTGCTCTATAAGAGCAGCAAGTGTTCTGAACCACTGAGCCATCTCTCCAAGCCCGGTCCTCTGGGATTTTAGCATTTTGGCAGTCAGCAGGTAAGCTACCTTCTATGGGGCTAATAGAAAAGATGTCGACAGTGTCAAGCCCAGGCTCCTGCTCTCCAAGGCAGCACAGACAACTGAGTCCACACAATCCCAGTGGACCGTGTTACTAGTGTCCGTACTGCAACACTAAATTGAGCGTTTGCTTGCCACATAACCGCATCTTAGTCTGTTTTAGAGAAGATGAAAAACAGACTTGTGTTAGTGGCAGATCTAAAGTCACTGGGCTCTTTACACACTAAACTCAGACCAGACACCTGTAACCTTGTCACAGGTCACACATTCCAGGCCTAGCCAAAAACGAAAACCTAGCAGTCTACAGTTATGATTCCCCAGGAACCTAGCTCACTTTCTTGCCTTAGCATTGTCTTTGTTTGTACTTCCTTCCAAGTTTGTGATACTAAATGTATCCAGAATACTTATATTTCCTCAACAGTAACGTAAAAAAAAAAAAAAAAAAAAAGAACACTTTATGAGGAAGCAGGAAACAAGAATCACAGGACCAAAGAAAGACATCAACCAGAACAGGAAGTGAGTGGGTGGGGAGGATAAGTAGGGTCGAGAGGGTGAGGAGAAAGAGAGGGAGAGAGAAGAAGTTAGTTGAAGTGGGAATTTGTGTTTCATTGGAAACTTAATTGTGTCATGTGATGTTTTTCTGGAATTGGTGAAAGAGCATGTGATGTTTTGCTGAAGCAGATGCTTGAGAGAACACTGATATCTGGAAAGAGTATAAATACAACCCAACAGACAGTGGATGACACTATAGCATTGCTTCACCTTGCTGGTCTTAGTTGGGCTTCTCCTTGCTGGTCTTTGCTGACAATGCTCTAGCATGGGTTTGCCTTGCTGGTCTTCACTGATGACAGTATTGCATTGGTTTGCCTTGCTTTCTTTGCTCATCTTTGCTTGTCATGACTTCATAGAGAGAAGAGCACCAAAGAACATCTGGTGGGGCTCCAGACTTGTGTTGATTTCTCCTGGATCAGGCCGCTGCTGCTGATTCATGCTTGGTGTTTTGCTAGTGGACTGGACTGTAGGCAATGAAGATTGGAATCGCCCCCAAAGAACTACTTCTACACAGGTCCACATCCCCTTGTCCTAGGAGCATTTTCTTCCCCTGTCTTTGGTCGGTGGGACAGAAGGGAGGTTGAAGCTTTTACAAACTCTTATTAAAGTAGGTTTTGAAAAACATAAGCCTTCAGTTATTGAGCACAAACCCAACTGTTCATTGGCTCAGCTCTCAGCATGGCCTATAAGAGCACTGGGGTACTGGGTCCACCCCTACCTAAGCTCTAATAAGCTCTGTACTTGCTTTATGTATCAGTCTCATCCTGTGCAAAATAAGAACTATAACAGAACTTCCCTGCAATGCTGTGTGGTCAATGACACAGGGAATAAAAGTCCGCAGTACACGAGAGTTCTTTAGAACTCACAGGAACACTGCCCTTATATCTCATCACCCACAGCTGTTTCCCCTCCTGACCATATTTCCAATCCCAATCTGGCTACAACCAGCCTTTTGGGCATCTGGCTGGAGGTCCCAAACTTCCCTACTATAATTCTGTGTTTCTGTGAACAGACTGTGCGAAAAATTGTCTGCAGGGACAACCTCCCTGGTTTTATCTCTGCCCCATCCTATACCCAAACTTATATTCAATAAACGTTATTGAGCCAGAATTCAAAATTCCAAGATGAATAAATAACGGTGCTCACCCCCAATCAGTACCCAGGTTCCACCCAGACAGTGGTTACTGGGTGTCCATGCTACGCCAGGCTCTATGCCAGGTACCAGGTGCATCATGGGAGACGGACAGGCTCCTGTTTTCATGATTATTACATCCTGGTAGTAAAAGAAATAAATAAGTGTGACTACAACACAAAAACACCAATGATAAGTACAAAGAAACTAAACTGGGCCTGGCCAACAGGAAGGAGAGGAGGGAGCAGCAGTGTCGCATCTGGAGTAGGCAGTTAAAGAGAGCCTCTCTGAGGAGGAGGCATTCGGGCTTGTCTGAGGATGAGAAGACATGTCCAGGCAGATGAATCTGTTAGTAACTGCTGTCTGGGTGCACACCATTCACTGTACATGCCTTCTTTGCATCATGGGGTATGACAACTGTTCTTGGCTGTCAAATGACTACATCTAGAATTAACTAAAACCCAGCAGCTGGGCACACCTGTGAGGGATTTCATTTTAAATTAAATGATTTGAAGTGGGAAGACCCACTTTTAATCCTGACCTTTTGGGGAAGGAAGATACTCTTTTAATCTAGGCCACACCTTCTGCTGGCAGCCTATATAAAGGACATGGAAGAAGAGGCTTGCTCTCTTTTTGCCTGTTTGCTCTTTCTTTTGCTGGCAAGTCCATTCTTTTGCTGGCATTAGAGACTACTTGGGATCCTGGTGTGTACTGAAGACCAGCTGAGACATTTAGCCTACTGGATTCTTGGACCTGTTGTTGGTAGAAAGCCTTGTTGGACTAGCTAGATCACAGTCTGTAAGCCATTCTTTAAAAAAATCCCCTTAATATATATATAATATATGTATATGTATATATGTATATACTATATATATAATATGTGTGTGTGTCTGTGTGTATAATATGTATCATACATCATACATACATTAATTCAAAAAGTTCTGTTCCTTTGGAGAGCCATGACTAATACCCTCTGCTCTATCTGCTCACTGGACTTGCCCTCCCGTTGGCTGCCATAGCAACCTGGGTAGACCATTTATTTTGCCCACCCAGTCACTCATCGGCCCACACTCAGTATGCAGCCGATCCTAGCAACCAGTCATAGAAACCTCATTAGAAAACAATAGGCTGCTGGAGTCTTTGCAGCATCCAAGGACTGTGGAGCTATAAATGAAAATCAATCAGGCAGCCCTGCTCCGGGAGAAACCGTCAGGTGTTGCCTATCCCTCAGACAACAGCTTACCCTTCTCCAGGCCGTTCTCGCTTTGCTTTCAACAGAAGGCAAGGGACAGCGAACGGGAGTCACCCATCATAGCCCTCATGGTGCCTTCTCCCTGTCTAGTCAAGCAAGCTCTCCTGTTTGCATGCTGAACATATCTACCCTTGAGGCACATCATTTGATTTCAAATATGTCTGTGAGATGCACGGCGGAGGCTGCAGCCTCTCTGGGCTTTGTTTCTGCTCACACTGTATCTAATTTAAGTTCTTCTGTGCAAGAGAAACCGGATATGTTTGAGTGCTGCGAGCCATGTGGGCCCAAAATAAGTTGCCACTGTTTACCTCCTAGGAAAGGAGTTCTGGAGGCTTGCTTACTTTAGCTCACCTAGCTTCACAAATGCCATCTAGAGTCTTAAATAGAGATTCAGAATCTCTTCTCTTCTCTCTCCATGGAGAATCTGTGTATCTTTAAAAAAGCTTCCTGAAGACATTCAAGTATTTGTCTTTAGTCTCTACCCTCAAAGGAGAGCTGGGGAATTAAATAAATATGCCCATGCTTACCCCACAATCTAATCATCCATTCATTGTTCAAGTGCTGAGTTAAGTATCCATGATTAGAAAGGATGGAGGAGAGGGACAGAGACTGACCATAGTACCTGTGAAGAAGCTGGGAAATGTGTTCAGACTCCTCTGCCTCCCCAGAGTACTGTGCTCACTTCTAGGCTGGCAAAGCCCACCTTAAAAGGACTGTAGCAGACACCAGCAAGACCATGGAGGAGGACAAAGACAGAGGCCTGGAAAAACCCACAAGCAAGAACTGGAGTTCTGTGAGCTGGAAGGACAGTATAAAATGTTTACATCAGCCCCGTGGGAAGGAATAGAGAATAGCCTTCAGGCCAGATGCTGGGGTCCGGTGACTTTCCAGCTCTTTCTCGGCAACAGCTCACTGTTGATGGAGCTACACAAAGGTTTCCATTGTAAACCATCTAGCCAGCTTCTCACTGCTAGGTCACAGTGGGAAATGCCCTAGAACATAAAGGTGTCTGTCTGTGAAACTGTAATAGGGACAGGAGTGTGTTATGGTTTCGGAATGAATGGACTGACTCTAGACACACTGCCCTCAGGTAGATTTTCTTAGGACACAGAACATCTATGCTTCTAAGTGGCGAACAGGGAAGCAGGTGGTGTGAAGTGCAGTGTGGGACTTCATATCGATGGAATAAAGCTCCATGACAAGTGTCTGATATCAGATTGCCTAGCTTCTGTCAATTGTCTTATTGTCCCTCCTCCCAAGCTTTCACTGTCCCCAGGAATTCCACAGCTCAGCACAGAAGCAGGTGGATAGAGATGAACTCCAGATGTGTGATCCCCAAGCGCATGCTCATTGTGTAGTTTTCCCATCTAAGAGGCCGGCAACTACACAGCTGGCTAATGCTTGTTCTTTCAGCAAATATTTTGGAGTGTCTTCTAAAGCTTGTGTTTGGGGAGAGGTGGAGATCATTAACCTCTCCTGGTGAGCGTGAGACCTGGCAGAGGGAAAATAAATATGCATACGAACAAGTACAGTAGAGGACACACTGTTCTATTTGCCAAGAGGAGCGGGCAATTCAAATAAGAAGGCAGTTTGTAAGTTTCATGTCGCTATAATTAAAATTAAAAAATAAGATAAAACCTCTTATTAGCCAAAATCAAATAGTTAACGTGAAGATACCTCAAATTTCAGTGACTTCAAGATTTTTTTAAATGTTCTACCCATGGAGGGAAATGTTGGAAAAGTATATACAAGATTGTAGTTACTTTTGCAGTGTCTTATAAATTTGTAGTTACAAATTTATTACATTACAAAGTACAGGAGGTGAAGATGACAGAGGACAGGTAGCTACTGTAACATGAAAAGCCTCAGGAGTAGGCTGGCAGACAGAAGAGGAGGGACCAAATACACCGCATTTCTTGCTCATGTTCCCTGTTTGGATGGGATGGTTGAGGAGCCGTGTTCTACCGCACACAGGAAGTCCCCACATCGGGACTTCAACAAAGCAGAGAGGCACATGCTGAAGTACCCTCTTCCACTGTGAAATTCTCCCTCATATTTTATTAACCAATCTAAATTATATACCACATCCTTGTTTTCAGGGGCTGGGCACATCCCCAGAACAAGGCCAGAAATAAGCCAGAGATCCCTAATGGCTCTTTTTGCCCAAGGGCATAAAATACATTCACAACTAGTAGTGTTTGAAATTTTTGCCAAGGAAAATAAGTCCAGGTACTCTTAGAATAGCTTTCAACTTGTTGAATTTTCTTGTGATACCAATATAGATTCTGAAAAGATGTTACCTAGAGCACAGCTACACAGCTCGATGAGCTAGGACTGCAGGTCTTGCCTCCTTCATCAGTTCTCTGCCCACTCACAGCTCAGAGTGTTACAATGCTTTCAGATGCTACATGCAGGATCAGCGTGAAGAAAGCGGAGTGAAAAGCAATCCCGGGCTACATCCGATGTGAGTCTGAATTTTAAAGTGGCCAATGCTCTTTAGTGCCAGCACTGAAGATGTTGAGATGTTCTGTGCTGACTCTTCAAGTGCATGCTGCCAGAGAATCCTCTGAGCGAGCCACAGTGGACCAACCTGCACCATCGCTCACAGTGTATGCAACATTAGCATCCTTTCATAACATGTAGGAAGCTTAGGGAGTTTTCCATCCCAGGTTGCAATAGAGGAAGATGATAAATTGATGAATGAACAGGGACTGAGGGCCAGGGAGAAGGTGAATAAATCAGGACAGCTGCACGGAGAAGAAGTCATGCTGAGGTGGCAGGTGCCTGAGAACCAATCCTCGCCCTGCCTCCTGGAGGCTTTGACCCTCCCAACTCTCCATTGTTCTGTCTTCAACAGCAGAGAAGGACACTGGATTTTATCTGCACTCCTTTCCAATTAAAAGTTCTATCATGATTACTTGTTGAATAACAATTCTATCCCCAGATAGCAACACATAGCCTTCAGCAAGAAGACCTTAGCATCACCAGGTCTTAATGAAAATAATTACAATTAATAAATGAGTTTACATGTATAACATACAAACAAAAGGCACATGGTAAAGTCTAACTAGTTACTGTCAATTAATTTTGTTATTACTGATGTCAATTATATTAGGAAACAAAGAAGCAGGCTCAGAATTCTTGGACCTGGATCCTATAGCAGATCACTAAACAATACAAGCATATTTTAGATCATGCTTGTACCTTTTAGTTTCCCAACACGTCTAAATGTAAAAGATAAATGTTATAGGCATTCATTACAAATCAAAAGCACAATTATTTAACTACTACTCTGTTAGCTTCTAGGGATCAAAAAACATTCCGTTGCCTACATTTGAAAGAAGGTATAATACCTAGCTTGTCTGGGCCTTAGGGTGCCCAGATGTTTGCTTAAAAATTGTTCCAGTTATTTCTGAACAGGTTTTTGGGATCCTATAGATCAAAAATAAAACATATGACCATCTCTAAAGTAGATGGCTCTGCTAATCAATTGATGATTTGAATAAAACCAAAAAAGGTAACTGTTCCCTCAGAGAAGAAAGAATTCCTCTTGTCCAACTTCTTTGATCTGAGCTGTTAGAATTTGTTTTCCTGCTTGTAGACTTCAAATTAAATAGAAGTTCCTCTGGGTCCCCAGTCTGCTTGGCTTCCGACTGGAGTCAAACCATAGGCTCTGCTGGGTGTCCAGCTGGCCTTCTTTGAAAATCTTGGGACTTATTGGGATTCAACACTGTAAAACAAATATCCCCTTCTTCCTGGCCCCTCTTCCTAGATACATACAAGTGTGTGTGTGTGTGTGTGTGTGAGAGAGAGAGAGAGAGAGAGAGAGAGAGAGAGAGAGAGAGACTGTGCATGTTATTCATAAATTCTCAGTCCATAAATGATCATTGTCTCCACATCCTCCCTTTCTCATCCCCTTAGACTGCCGGATATTAGAGGAAACATGATGTGGAACATCTTTAGAGTTTATAAAACACCTTCAAACTTTTTGTCTTCAGCATGTTTGTGTAAGAGAATGTGACAAGGGGCTTTGAAAGAAAATAAATGAAAATAACACATCTAGATAACTGTCCAAGCAAGGCTTGAACAAACACTTCCCGTGACCTAAAGAAATGGACCACTGATTTGAATATAGCTCAGATTTACCTGAGAATGACACATGACATTTATTATTATTCATATTCAAAACTCTAATAAGAATAGAAAGAATAAAAAACAATATAATAAATGGCTGTCTCCTGGTGACCAACCAAAGTACTAATGAAAAAACAAACAAAAAATTCAATTACAGGAAAATAGTAAGCAATACTTAAGAGGCTAATGTTGTGATTTATATACTAATGTTGACGAATATGTATCTTATTTAGTACATAATATAAAAACTTTCCTTTAGTCGGGTCACAGGTAAGGAAAATCAAAGAACCAAACACGTTACTACTAATCTTTCTGAAACACTTTGAAAGTCTTAAAATTAATCAGGAATTCAGAATTCCCCTTAATAAGAAACTCCTTTCGTTGTGAAAAACCCTGTTGGAGAACTCAACTGTCAGATTTCAAAGCATACAAAGCTACAGTTATCGGACATACAGCCTCAGCCTGAAGACATCCAGGCAGATTAATGGGTCAGAGTAGAGTCTATAAAAGGACTCCCACATGGGCAGATGACTGGTTTTCAACAAAGGTTATTCGGGTGAGAAAATTTAATCTTTTCATCAAACTGTGCTGAGAAGTGGGTATCAACTAGCATGAAAGAGGGAGCAATGAATTTCTACCCAATGCTTCACATATAGCAGAGTTAACTGAAAATAGATTGCAGATACACGTGCAAGATCAGAATCCATAAAATTTATGAAAGGAAAAAAAGAGAAACTCTTGTTGGGTTACTCAAAGATTTTATAGGATACAACATCCAAAAACAATCTACAAAGGACAATGATAAATTACACTGGATTTAAAAAGGAAAATGATTGTTCTTTAAAAGACAATGGAGACATGAGCCACAGCCTGAAAAAAAAAAATGAGTCTACTACAGGACAAATGCATGGCTTAATACAAGGAGATTATGTAAAGTTCTCAAAGCTCAGTGATAGGAACACAGAAGACCTGATCATGACAGAAGTCACAGATTCGAGCACATACTTCATGAAGGGAAGCTTCTGACTGACTGACACATAAGCACAGAGACACATCAACACCATGAGCCCTTCAGGAAACCCAAGCTAAATCCACAATGGGGTAGAGAGTGCTTGCCTAGCATGCAAATGGCTCTGGTTTGATACCAGCACTGAAAAATAAACAGTGAAACAAAACAAAGCTCTTTAATGAGATGTGAGAAAGGCTAGAGCTACAAAGACTGACAGCGG
This sequence comes from Mastomys natalensis, assembly GCA_021653895.1. Lineage (NCBI taxonomy): Eukaryota > Metazoa > Chordata > Mammalia > Rodentia > Muridae > Mastomys > Mastomys natalensis. Next base: position 523,221 of record JAJTUV010000491.1, on the reverse strand, counting down.
AAAAACTCTTATGGTTTGGAGGAATTACACTCCCGTGTATAGGTGGGAATGTAAAATATTAGCATCGCTTCAGAAAATGGGAACTTTTCTTAAAAAGCTAAGTAGGCAAGGATGCCATGATCCAGCTATTCTATTCTCAGGTGTGAATCCAAGAAAAATAATGCATGAAGGGTATGTGCATAGCACTGTCACACGAATGGACAAGTGTAGGGTGTTCCACACACACAATGGAGTATCGTTTACTAAGAAACAGGAGTGAAGTGTTGGTATACAACAACAACATGAATGGATATAAAGGTAATAATACCAAGTAGAAGAAGCTGGACAAAAAAAAAAAAAAAAGAATGTATATTCTATGACTCCATTTATCTAAAAATTGAAGAAATAGAAATTAATGAATAGTGACAGAAGAAACAGAAATAGGAGCAGGATGGGCTAAAGAAGCTGTGGAGGTGATGGAGATGTCTGTCCTTAACATTCTACACAGAGGTCAACAACTACTGCGCGGCAAATATGTGTACGCTGTTGTATGCCAATTATGCCTTAATGAAACTATTCTTTAAAATAACCACTTCATTGATTTATTCAATAAAACTTTATTGAACATGTCCTCCATCCAGGCACTGGTTTAGGCTCTGGGATGGAACAATGACCAAGTCAGACAAAGTTCCATCTGTAGTTTTCTCAAGATAAAAAGTGCTGTATCCATTGTGATGTATAAAGCTACCTGCTTAAAACCAGAACAAAACAATTAGAAGTGACAGTGTCAAAAACAGGTCTGTATCTATTGGAGAGTCCATAGAGCAAGAGGGAAAAGGAAGTTCCATAGGGGGCACCTGGTACATGAAGGTAACCAAGCTCAGAGCTACTGAGCCCACACTTCCTCCCAGGCCCTACAAACCAGGGGCTTTAAAGCTATAATTCCCAGAACAATCCACCACACATGTGCTAAAGAGACACATGAAGACACTGCGATAAGATGGAAGCTGGTAGCCCTAGAGTTTCCAAATATACCAGAAACTATCCTGCCTGAGCAGAGTGGAGTATAAGAATACAACCATTTGGATATCTGGTCTACCAGACTCCCTTGCTGCCTGGACAGAGCAGACATTTTTCCATCTTCTAAGAGATTTTTGTTGTTGTTTGTTTTAATGTTGGGATAGTGGTGTTTATTACATGGGTTATGTACATGTGTTTATATGTGGAGACCGAAGGTCTACATTGAGTATCTTCCTAAATCCCTTTAAGGTTTTTATTGGTAGGGGTAGAGTCAAGAGAGGGTTAATTGGGTTTCTTGAGACTGGACCTTACTATGTAGCCCTGGCACTCATTACATAGACCAGCTAAACTACCTAACTTTGATCCCCAGGAGCCACAGGAGAGAACCAGCTCCTGTAGGTTGCCTTCTGACCCCCACATGCGTCATGTGTCACATACATACCCAACCATGCATGCACACAAATAAACATATTAAAATGTAAATTTAAAAAGAATGAGCATGTAAGAATGGCCAAGTTATGCTAAATAAAGGAGAAATGATACCACTTGGTAATAAATCGTGTCATCAAACTACAATAATTAGAACAGAGTGGGCAGACTAAGAAACAGACTGATGTACCAACAGAAAGTTTCATATAAAGACAGGAATTCAGATCAGATGATGAACTTCTAGAAAATGGTGCTGAGGTGACTTGTCAACTTGGAAACAAACGTGGCCTTCTACAACCATTAACCAAAACAAGTAAAATTTATAAAAATGACCAGATGTGAGAAAAGAATTGAAAATGTCAAAAGAAGCTGAAAAAAAAAAAATCACATGAGTTGTTTTATAAACTCAAGGTGAGGTCACCATTTTGAAACAAAGGACGAAACAGAAAGGAAACTGATAATAGATCTAAGCATGTAGCAATATACCACGGTCAACACAATTACAAACAGCAAACAGCAAACTGAAAAACACTGATACATGTGTGTAATGAAAAAATTGATATCTTAAACTTTAAAAACAAAAATTTTTTAAATAGAAAACATATAAAGAGCTTTCACTGAGAAATAGAATCCAACAGAAATCCAAATCAACAATGGGAAGAAAGAATCCACAAGTAGATACAAACACAGCGAACTAGGTTTAGACAAGATCAGTCGGGTTGAAGTGGTATAGCCTAGGACAAGAACCCACTAATCTAATAATAGGATCAGGGTTGGTTTGTTTTTAAGAGATAAATACTTTAGGAAACATACTAAACCAAAGGAAAATGCTTTTTCCTGATTACTAGCAAGATCAAATTCCTCATCATAAATCAAACAGAAAGACTAAAAATGATCATTTTTGGATTAGCAAGTGAATTCACTTGAATGTATAATCTTTTTCCTTTGCTTGCTTTCTTCTTTCCTATGTTTTCATGTGTGTCTGTGTCTATGTGTGTATGTGTATATGTATATGTTTGTATATGTGTGTGTATGTTTGTTTGTGTCTGTGGGTCTGTGTGTATATGTATATTTATGTGTCTCTCTGTGAGTATGTATGTCTGTATGTCTGTGTATCTATGTGCCAGAGGTCTACTTTAGAGTCTTCCTTCATTGTTCTCAATCTTATTTTTTAGGACAGTCCCCAGACGTGGAGCTCATTGGCTCAGGGTGAACAGCCAGCCAGTTCTGGTGAGCCCCATATCTGTACTTCCCCATTGCTGGGCTTACACAAGTGCTGCCATACCTGGCTTTTCACATGGCTACTGAAGATCTGAACTCAGATCCCCACGCTTGTGTGTACAGGCATTTACTGACTGAACCACCTGCTCAGACCTTTTTTTTGTTTGTTTGTTTTTAACAGACACGTGCAGATATGTTTATGCTAGAAATCAAAGTTTTGTGCATCCTACTACTTCAACAATACCTTATAGGTACAGAAATTTATTATACCACTGTACAAAACACACATGAGCCTACCATCACCATCAATTATTATTAATGTGTTCTTTATTGTTTAATCAGCTATTTCAAAGTAATGCCCACAGCTCAGAGTAAAGAAAAGATCGCTAATCCTCCCCTGGCCCAAATCTCACTCTCCTGAACAGTGAGGCCAACTGGCATTTGCACTTTAGCATCCACTAAGCCACTTGCTCAATGTTGGTTATATAAATGCCAAAAAAAAAGAAAAAAAAAAGAATAAAAGTGCAGCCCATTAACAGAATTTACTGTGGTATCCACACACATTTTTGCATCCATCCATATTTTTTAAACTCAGTAGAAGCAATCCAAAAATGGTTGAAAGTATTACCAGTTCCAATTCAGAAATAGAAAATCTTTCCAAAACTTAAGATTAAAAAAATAAGCAAAACCAAATGATACAAGTGGAAACATGGTGCTCTCCCTCCTCATATTTAACTCAGACTTGACAATGAAATTCTTTGTGTAATTATCATTCATACAACGAGTAATTAAGAATCTGGTTTTGGCAATAAACATGTGGAATTAAAGACATTTGTATTTTTTTTTTTTTTTTTGGGCCTTGGAAACTTAACCTTTCCTCTTTATTTTAAAATTACTGAAATTCTTAATGTTCTGTGATATACATTTTCCAATTTAGCCTATTTTCTTTCTTTCTAGCTCTAAATGTCTAAAAGTAGGTTTCCAGAAACATTTTGAACTCTTCCATCCCCAGCCTCTGCACTGCAGTGTCTGCCCTGTACTCGTTCCTTTTGTGCTTCCTGTGTGTTCCACTCCAGAATAGGCCTCTGCCCACTGCAGGAGGCAGGGGCTTCACAAATGGATATTTTAGAAAAAAAGTAGCAAAATGTAAAAGGCTCTTGTTACCCATTATGTGACTACAATTGTTAGCGTTCTTGATTTTATAACCTACAACTTGCATTTGGTTAAACAGAGTCAAACTGCCTCCCAGGAATTTATGTTTAGGTCCATAGATTAGTAGTATTCTCAGCCTGGCCAGAGAAGCCTCTTTTTGCTGTGGGGACACTTGATAAGCAGACTCCAACAAGCCCCAAGTGGAACTCAGAGAACACTGCAGAACAGCAAGCAGAGAGGCTGCAGGGGCTGGCGATGGGGAAGAGGAGGATGGGGGAGAGGGGGATGGGGGGGAGGAGGGGATGGGGAGAGGGGGAGATGGGGGAGAGACGGTGGAAAGTGGTCCCCTTGGTGTCAGAGGCCACTACAACCATGAGTGCCCAGCAGCTGTGGCAACTGCACAAGATCTGCACACAGAGGCAGGAAAACATGGGATCAGCAGAAATGGGGACCAGATAAGAAAAGTTAATAGAAGTAAACAGTAGCAACACAGTGTATACATATATCAAAAAATTAAAATACAAAATTCCCTCCAAGAGCGAAGTCCAACTAACAAAATCCACAATACCAGACTTGAGAAGGCCTCTTTTGACTTGTTTGCCAGGGCTAAGAGACACCAAAACATACAGTCTATTGCCACTGCCCACGGTTACCCCACAGCAGTAGAAGGTAAGTCTCCATTGCTGAAGACACCATGTCCTTCAGAAACAGGGTCCAGAGATCCATGAGCTCAAACTTAACCTGAATGCTCCCTTCTTGAGGACTAGCTTTCATGGGACAAGGATGCCAAGTAAGACCCCAAAGAAAGGACACAAGCATAGGCCTCCAGCTATGATGCCTATGAATCGCTATTATATGGCCTGCATGGTACATAACCCTAAGGGTGGAGTAGTGGCACATGTATCTTGATGGTAACCAACAGCTCTCCAGTTGAACTTAAAATGCACTCAACAAGAGGGACACCACGCTGGGTACTGCAAACCTACCTTACTACTCAGTGAAGTAAGGCTACTGGAGAATAGACAACCACTAATTCACTAAACCAGCCTGATCCTTAAGGACAATCTATAAATGTTTGTCCCAATAACCACAGGTAAGTGTGATCTTCACCCCCCATCAAGGAACCTTCTCTTTGCAAGAAACAGAGACCACTACAGAAAGCCACAGCCAATCAATATGCAGAGTTGTGGAGCCAATCTTAATGGATACAAGTATAAAACACTCCCTTATGTAAAGCTCAAAGAATTGTGGGAGAGAATGTGAAAGACTAAGAATCATAGAATCAGGGGTCTTGCGTGAGAGGTGTGTCTCCTAGTGATATCAGAAACTATACCCATGAAGTCTCACCAAGATGACTGCCCAAACATGATCCAAACAAGGAAGACACCAACGAACACAGGGAAGGCCCAGGAGGCCTCAACCCTACACAAAGAATTACAGGAAACTAAGGAAAACTAGGAGTGAGAGAGGAGGTCCTCCCAAGGGAAGATCATATCAATTGGTTGCCTAGTGCCAAACTGTCAGCTCTGTAAACACCACAGCAGATAGCATTGTCTGGACCAAGCAGGTTGTAGCTAAAAATATATGTATGTATACAGATGCATGTATACATTCAATAACAGTGAAGAAAGAGGTTGTGAGTCTGAAGGCCAGTGGGGAGGGGTGTGTGGGAGGGTTGGGAGGAAGGAGGGAATGGAGGAATGTAATTAAATTACAATTTCAAAAATAAACAACAACTAAAAAGGACTTAGCTATATGGCTGTAATTCGAATCACGGAATTGGTCTGACAGGTAAATGAATTTTGAGAGATTAAAACTGTCACAGTTACACATACTAAATGATTGTTACAAACACGGCAAGCCAGTGTAGCCACGAGTCGTTAGGGGAAAGTCAGATGAGTCCAAAGTGAGTGGAGGTGCAAGCCCAGTTTCCCAAAAGTGAGACCCTGGGGAGATGAATGCTGAGCCTGTGTCCTACGCATGGCTAGATGTGCCCCATGAAGTGGCCACATGTCCCAGAGAGGTGGAGTTTCGTCACCAGCATCCTCCACAGCCAAAGCTTCACTTTGGGCAGCAATGATTACACCACAGAGCTTTGCATCAACACTTGGGAAAGCATTGGGGAAAAAAGAGACTTATTTTAAGAAAATAAATGGGTTAAGATTTAGGTCAGAAAATCCCAAAATGATTTGTTTGTCCTTAATTTGCACCATGAAGAAGGCCTCTTTGAGAATCTCAGTACCCTCTTGGGGCCTCGCTGGCTCTCCACAAGAATACAGGCTGGCTGAACAGTAGAGCCAGTCCTTCTGGGCAAAAGAAGAGAAAGTGGTGGGTCAGGTGATGCAGGCAGTTATACAGTCTTATAAAGAACCTTGGAATGCAAGATGACAAAACAAGACTGTCAAAGACTGCCTATGACTCGTGAAGAAAGAGACTACGTGGTAATTACCCAAGGGCAATTTTGAAATGTAAAATGACAAAAGTGAAAAGGACAAGACACTAAAGAAGCACACACACACACAACACATACAATGAATATGCACATGTGCACATGCTTTCACGCATGTACATGTGGGTAACATGAACATCACAGCCCAGATCTTGAGGTCTCGGGACAACTTTGGGGAGTCCATTGTCTCCTTCCATCTTGTTGAGGCCAGAACTCCAGCTTATGCTGCACACTGATGTATATGATAGGCTGGCTGGCCCAGCAGCTCCCAGAAGATTTTCTTGTCTCCATCCCCCATCTCTCAATAGAAATGCTGGGGTTGCCAGTACCCACTAGCACATCCTGATTTTTAATGGGGGTTCTGAAAACCGAACACAGGTAGTCAGAGTTGCATAGCGTCCAGTCCCCCAAGATATTCTGTGTTAAATGTTTATTCATTCATCCAACTGACGCAGGAATGTTTTCGGAACACATCTTAGGCCAGGTGTTGTTCTAGACAGTAGCAGTACCAAGAGTGAGAAATGATATCATCAACATAAGATGAAGTCTCTTGACATAAAAAAAGAAGAATCAGATCTTCATACATGAGTTGTTAACTCAGGTTTCGGTGTTCATATTATTCTTCCTTCCCATATTATACCAATCAGAAACGCCAGAAGGTAAAAATTCTGTCCTTGGGAGAGAGAAAAACCCTTCCTAATTTAGTCTCTGAGCATGCAACAAGAAGAAACTATACCAGGGTGTGAAGGGACTGGACTGGATTTTTTTTAACAAGAGCTGTCAGTTTTGGAAGAGGAAGAGGATGAGGGTCCAGGTGTCTGCTGGTGTAAATGGGGCTCTGCCTAAGGAGCCGCAGTCTGTCACATCCTCAAAGTCTGTGGTTCTAAGAAGAAACTGGGTAAGAGTATGGCAGGCTTTGACTCACATCTCTTTTACACAGTGCACAGTGTGTTCAGGTTCTGAGTCACCAGTCTGAAGCCACAGGAACTCCATATTTGCTTTATCAAACTAGGGAAGCACACTGGGCCCAGAGTAGAACCACAAGCACACTTTACATCCGGGCTCCAGCGAATTTTTTTAAAACACCAAGGCAAGTTCTCAAAGTGCCCCATAGACAAGATATGGAGTGTATACCTGGTCAACTTCAACTGGCAGAAAGACGTTTCGGACCAAGAGCACAGCTGGGAAATTATAACAGCTAGTGCCATCCAAACACAAATGGCAGACCAGGCTCTAAGTGTCCTTCCAGTTAGGGACTCGTGGAACCTTTCTAAATCAGAGGAGTTCTACTGACTCAGATGTGGAAACCCAGACTCCACAGTCTGTCCAAGTTTACACAACTAGAAAGGAAGCAGGACTAGAATTCAAATTTGGGCAGAGCTACTCCAGATGTTGCATTATCAAACCCTGCCCTTGCTCTCTGCCACCTATCAGAAAACAGCAGGTGCAATTAGCTCCAAACTGGAGGGGCAGCATCACAGTAGCTAGTCCAAATGTGCCAGCATCCTTCCTTCTCCTCACATGCATGTGTTGAAACCTTTGCAGTTATACTGACAACATGATGGGTTACGTATCAGCCAGCATGGAGAACCATAAAAGCTTCCTTACCTTTATTTGTCTGTCTATCTATCTATCTATCTATCTATCTATCTATCTATCTATCTATCTCTGTATCTGTATCTATATCTATACCTACCTCTTTCTCTGCTTGAAAAGTAACGAACTCTTCTGTAGTAGTCAGTTCATAGAGACAAGGATAGAATGGAGCTTAGCTTGTCAGGGAGAGGTAGAGAGAGATGATGAATGGTGCAGAGTGGATCTGAAGGCTGGATGGAGGTGATGTTTGCACACACTGCACATGGAACTAACTCCCTGAACTACCTACTCATAGCCAAGATGGGAAATATTCAGTGGATTTTGTCATAATTATAAAACGTATTTTAAGAAGGTAACTGGTTGGGAAAGACCTTTAGTACTCCTATTGTTTCATTCAACAAACTATCAAATGAGTAAATGCACAGTCAGGGATCTTTCTGATGCATCTTACTGGCCCTGGCGAGCCTTATCTTCCTCTCTAGTAAAGACAAAAGTTTCACTTAATATTTGTGATCTTTAATGGATTCTAAGGATGGAACTGTGGCACCTACTTAAAATAAATTGGCAGAATTTGTTAAGCTCTCATGTATCAGAAAGTGATAATAAAGTTTAAAAAAAAGTCTAAGATTAAAGTTATTTCATCCATCATCTTATAAGTGAATTTGACATTATACATTCTCTGCATCGTTTAAAAATTAAAGTTGAAGAGACTCACAGTCAGCATCTTTAGTACAATGGCATTATATAACGCATGGCTTCATGCTTCTAATAGTTTCTCTACATCTACATAAGCCAACACTATTGATGGCCATTCCCTTAAGGTGCAGTGAAGCGCAGGTTCAATATTAATAGATTGCATTTGCAGTGCAGTGCTATCATCTTGGAGAGTGTTTTTCCATTGATTTTTCTCTTCCTGTATCCGCATCTCACTTAACAGCAGCAGCATCCGCCCACAAGGCTGAGCCAGAAACTTAAATAATTCTTCTCTTCTTCATCCCAAGTTCTAGCTGATGCATTTCATAACAATCTCAGCCCCTCTTGTTTGGCCTCACTCTCTCATTTGGATGGCCCGGAAAGGTTCTTAACTAATCCTTGGATGGCTCCTGCTCCACCCAGCCTCCACACTTCAGGGAGCTTTCCTAAGAGGTTCCAAGAGGGCTCCTGAGCAGAGAAGAACATCCCAGATGACTCTTTACTGTAAACAAAGAAAAACTTTGAGGGTTCTCAGGACAGGTTGTCCACCAGCCCATCCCCATCCTCTTCTCTGGGACACACAGAGAATTCCTTGTTAACTAACATTTGACCACGCCAAGCTTAGAGCTCTGGTCATGTGCATTCATAGATACTTCTCCATGGAAATTCCCGCCACTGGGAGCTGGGGTCATGGGTCTGATGGTGGACTGCTTGTCAAGCATGGAGCCCCTAACACATAAAACGAGGGGCTGGTGGCGCACTACAACCCCAACACCGGGGAACTACAGGCAGGAAGATCCGAAGTTCATGGTTGTCTTCAGAGTGTGAGACCATACTGGACTACAGGAAATCCTTTCTCAGAAATAAAATAAGTCTTCACTACTACTGTAATTTTACAGTGCAGTAGAGGGAGATGATTTTCCCAGGGAAAGGGGAAGCTATCTCTAGCCGCTGCCACAGACAGTTCCATAGAGCACATGGTAGACGAAAAAGGGAAACCTCTCAAATTACACCATCACACATGTCTGCAGTATAGTAGAGGGACTACTGGTGACCTGAACACACAATTGAGCAAGGTTCCATATTTTAATATATAAAGTTGGACTGATCATAGAAAAACAGAATTTTCTATAATATGTTACCCTGATGTTGGTAAGCAGCCACCCAGGAGTAGGGCATTCTGGGATATGAATAAAGTTAAAATATTCGAGATCAGTAATACTGCAAAGTAAGGATAAAGTCAGAAGAGAACATGCTCGTACTGATGGCATCTTCCTTACTGACTCCTTGCTACGAGCTCATTGGTGCTGCATTCTGGATGAAGAGGAGCTTTTCCTCACATTTCACTCATAGTAAGTGCCCCTCATCAGCCCCAAGACTCTTTTCTAAGCATTCTTTTCATCCCAGAATTCCTGTCTCTGTGGTCATAGCCACAGATGAGAGAGGCCGTGTGGACAGGTGGGTGTACATAGGCTCCTGTGTGCTCCACACACACTCACTGCTCACTATGTCCCCCAGTACTCATCCCAAAGCCCCACACGCTCCATCCAGGCTTTCTTAGCAGTCTGTCACTAAGTTAGCGTAACAAAGAAGAGATGGACATTTCAAGGGCCTTGGAGATGTAACCTGGACCCATGAAGCAGGGAGATAATTAAAGTCTCACATTTAAAACCTGCACATGATTTCACCCTGTAATTCATCTACTTGTCCTAAAAATAGAGTTTTCTGAACAGCTTACTGCAGGAGAAAATTGCCCTTTTTCTAGTCTGGTTCTGAGTGCTCTTGGCTCTTAGCCAGGTGTCAGCAACCCTGTTTGAGGTGCACAGCAAGCCCAGCTCTCAAAGCCCATATGCACTCAGAGAAGCAGCCACCATGAGGAGACTGGTCTGGTTTGTGACACAGGAATAGTATGGAAACCCAAAGACAAACAGAGCAAGGAGAGCCCTGAGCTCCCTCATGGTGGAGCCAGCTTGAGGGACAAACAGAAGGAAAGCCAACAAGCACACAAACCAGGAAAAGACACTACGACTGGAGAAACTTGGTTCCTTGAGGAGTGGCTCTCCCTCAGGTCACCTCCAGGTCTTGTCCTGATAATTCTTTTTCTGAAAACTCAGCTCAGAAACCCCTTCCCCTGAGAGCTCTTCTCACTGCTCCTTCTGCTGTATGCATTGTGTAAATATCTATCAGATGTCTTCATGTTAATAATTTGCCCATCTTTAGTGTTTCCTATTAGCCTACTTTATGAACTAACTTGTCTGTAAATTAATTTGAAACATATATAAGTACTGATTACATGTCCATTTTATTAATCAAACCTGTCTTGTAGAAGCATGCCTATGAATCTAACAAATTGAAAAATCCTTCCAAGTGTTGGGATTGCTTGTTAATTTAGACTGTTGCTATTTCGGTCTTAGGGGTCATATCGTCAGCTTAAGGTGTAAAACCTCAGTGTAGGGAAAAATCCAAAATCTCAACCACTAAATATCAATAGGACATATCCTCAAGTGGAAAATCCCATACCACAAACCTTTGTTTCACACATACAAAATACTCAGAGTACCGCACCTTCTGGCTCTGTGCCTAAGAAGTCTGTGAAATGTGAGTTTTGTGTTTACACGAATATCCATGTGTATGTAAATTTTCTAAGTCTTCAAAAAAAAAAAATCCCAAATCTAGAACATTTCTGTTCCCTAGTGGTTTGGATAAGGGACACTTGACCTGTACTGAAAAGAGTATCAGAGTCAGTGACCAAGACATAGTGAGTAGCAACTCCAAATCTTAGCACTCAGGAGGCAGAGGCAGGTGATATCTGTGAATCTGAGCCCAGCCTGGTCTACGTAGTGAGTTCCAGGACAACCAGAGCTACATAGTGAGACCCTGTCACAAACAAACAAACAAAAAAAACCCACAAATAAATAAAAACTAAATAAACAAATAATAAAAAAAAACCCACAAAATCCAACAGGGAAATACAAAGAATATTTGAATTGGGTGGTAGTTCACGCCGATAATTTCAGCACCTGGGTTTGGAGTTAGAAGCTGGACTATCAGGAGTTCAAAGTCATCCCCAGCCACATAATGACTTCAAGGCTAGCCTGGGATACATGAAACTGCAGTCTCAGGACAAAACTAATTTGAGATTAAGAAGTTCAAAGTAGGCAGGTGATGATAGCGCAGTGCCTTTAATCCCAGCACTTGGGAGGCAGAGGCGGGTGGATCTCTGTTAGTTTGAGGTTAGCCCAGTCTATGGATCGACTTTCCATTTTAAAAGTCAGCCTTTTTTCAAAGGTTTCTCATGGGCAACCCTATAGTTGGTGCTTGCCCTATGGAGTGATGATATAAGCTTTATCTTAGTCCTTTTTACTTAAATGTTAATTTGCCCAAAACTTTTAGAATTTATAAAAAATGATAGCTGTCTGAGTCAGGGTTTCTATTCCTGCACAAAACATCATGACCAAGAAGCAAGTTGGGGAGGAAAGGGTTTATTCAGCTTACACTTCCACATTGCTGTTCATCACCAAAGGAAGTCAGGACTGGAACTCAAGCAGGTCAGGAAGCAGGAGCTGATGCAGAGGCCATGGAGGGATGTTACTTACTAGCTTGCTTCCCCTGGCTTGCTCAGCTTGCTTTCTTATAAAAGCCAAGACTACCAGCCTAGGGATGGCACCATCCACAATGGTCCCTCCCACTTTTGATCACTAATTGAGAAAATGCCTTACAGCTCTTTTCTTTGTGATAACTCCAGCTTGTGTCAAGTTGACACACAAAACCAGCCAGTACAATAATAGCCTAACTTGTATTGGCCCCACCCCCTTCTGAGGACAGAGCTGCCAGGTGAGAGGCAGGAGCTGTGGAGGAAGGGCTGTTAAAGGCAACTTTGTCAAGGGACTCTCAGCTCACAATGCTGCTATCACGGCCATCCATTCGTTCTGTTTAAAAAACATTAACAAAAGCACATCATCAGATGCCTCTGTCACATCTGTCAAACCGGTGCTGCTGTTTGAGCTGGCAGCCTGTTGTTTTTTGCAAGGCACACAAAGTGGAAACTTTCTGCTGATTATTGTTACAGATGCAAATGGGAGTATGAATTGATAGTGCACTTGACTTAAGATTAGTCACATGAACTTTTTATGAAATTCAGCTTCTAAGTCCCTTGACCAGTCATGGATTCAACAGACATTGAAAGCTTCTTAAAGATGTGCTATGATCCAAATATGAGGTTAGAACCATTTTGTGTAGCCAATGAAAAAGACAAAAGAAGGCATTGAATTACGGAGCTCTGACTCACAGGGAGCATGCACACACATCGGACCTCAGCTAAAGAATATTGGGATTTCTGGAAACTGAACCTCTGCTTACAGAGACCGTGAGCTGAGTTGAGGAGAAAGACACAATGGTTCCTTTGATGCAACATGAACAAACATATGGACCCAAATCATCATTGAAGAAAGGATGGGGAAGACCCCCAACCCATACCTGACCATAAGAACACCAAGGCTTAAACAAACATTCCTGAAAATGCATATTCGTCACTGGCTAAAACTTGAACATCACTGTCTGGTTCAGGGATACCCCAACTGGCCTAGTGAGACCTCACTCCAAGAGTTCACTTTTGTGTGTAGTCTATGATCCTGGCTGCAAGCAAGGGAATTGTGCAAGTCCCTGTAACTCTTACTCAGATTGATCATCGACCCACGAGGCTAAGGTATGGAGTTTATGGAGCACTCCTCATCACTGCCTGCAGGGTACCAGCTACCACACAAATGCCCACTTCTTTCAGTTTCTTCTTTTTCCTCTCTTTTCCTGGCCACTCTTTGTTTCCTAATGTGAAGACTACATTTTTTCTTTTTATATTTAAACACGATAAAAGAAAAGCCAATCAAGTCCATGCCCTTATTACCCAAACACTGCATTGCAACCCGGGGCTGGCTGTGCAGAAGGGAAAGGTGTATAAACAGTCCCACATATCTGAGGGGAACCCTGAGCTAAATTCTTCTTCATTTAGATAAAGTTAATGTGAATTCTTTGGAAAATCCCCAGGGTGAGGCAAGAACATTGCAGCCCACAGACCTGACTCAGCTCTCTGCTCAGTTTCATTGAGCCTGGGGCTCAGGAAGCTCAGGGCAGCTGTCTACGGAACCCTGGCATCTTCCCATGTGCCCTTGAGGTTGCCAGGGACGCCCCCATTTAGTAAAGTCGTGGACCGTTTAAGAACCTAAGAGGATCTAAAGATGTGAAGTCTGATTTCCGAGAAAACTGAAGGGAAAGGCTCCCAGTTACTCTGGATTCTAGGACACAGGGAAGCATCTCTGCCTAGCTCTCCATCCTCTCTATAATCCCGCCCCTTTTAAGTTGTACTTCCTCAACAATCTCCTTCCCACTGGGCACACCTCTCCTCCGGAACGCTTTCTCTTGTTTGCTGTTTCCCTCCATCTCCTTGCCCTTTCAATCTATGGCCATTCCAGGATTAAACCAATGCACCTTGCCCATGCTTCAGATGCCCCATCTCTACGTCAGCTTCCCACACTCTGTCTTTCCGAGTACCTCTCCCTCTAAGACTCCGCCTATTGCTTCATTCCCTGCTTGCAGGATGAAGCTGAACCCCATAGCCTGGCTTGGCTGTCCTCTGATACAGTTTTGTTTGTTCTTGGGTTGTATTTCAAAGGCTAACGTGGTACAGTGAAAAGCGCCTGACATTTTGGAGCTGAGCCATGGCTTTAGCCTTGTTCAGTCTATAGGGAATAAGAGGCTGAGTTTGGATACCTTATCTAGCAGATTGGTGGAGATTTTCCATTTCTAATAAATTTTGATGAAATTTTCTTTCAGAAATTATGATGATTTAAATAAAAATGGTCCCCATAGGCTCATGGGCAGTGGCACAATTAGAAGGTGTGGCCTTGTTGGAGGAAGTTTGTCACTGGGGGTGGGCTTTGAGGTTCAAGCCAAAGTCAGCCAGTCAGCAGTCAGTCTCAGTCTCTCTCCCTCCCTCCTCCTTTCCTCCCTCTTTCTCTCTCTTTCTCTCTCTTCCTCTCTCTCTCTCTCTCTCTCTCTCTCTCTCTCTTTCATGCTGAATTCCAGTCTGGCTCCTCTCCAGCACCGTGTCTGCCTGCATGCCATCATGCTTCCCACCATGAGGATATGGACGAAAATTCTTAACTGGAAGCCAGCCCCAACTAAATGCCTTCCTTCATAAAAGTTGCTGTGGTCATAGTGTCTCTTTGCAGCAATAGAAACGCTAACTAAGGCAGGACCCAATGTTCCTGGGTATTATTATTGTGATTTAATAAGAGTTGAGCACAGAGTAGATCACTGTCACTAAATGTTCCTGGGTATTATTACTGTGATTTAATAAGAGTTGAGCACAGAGTAGATAACTGTCACTAAGAAAGGAATAACACAAATGGCCTTGTGGATCTACTCTTTATGCATAACACCTTTAAGAGGGTATTTTTTCTAGGGCTTATTTATTTTAAAAGTATAGTATCTCCCTTCTTAAAATACATTTTAATTCCTTCATATTATTTACAGAAATAAATCAACTCTTATTTTTGAGACTCTGAATATACAAACATTACCAACAAGAAACATTTAGCTTTAAAAGATTTCACAATTTTTTATAGGAGATATGTCTTCATTCGTTTTCATGTAAGATATAGAAAAGATTCATTTGATCCACAAGTCTGGTGAGTGGAAAGCCCAAGCAGCACTTGCTCCTCAGGTGAGCACTCATCCCTAGATGATGATGCAACTCGGATCAGCACTCCCTAGATGTTAGTGCTCCTCAGGTGAGCACTCATTCCCTAGATGATAGTGCTCCTCAGGTGAGCATTCCCTAAATACATCAGAGCACAACAGAGAAAGCTAAATGGAATCAGGCATGGGCATGAACAAAATAGATCCAAAACATAATACAATAATGCAGATTTGTTCTTTCTCCCACTCTCGTAAAATAAAATAGAAATAGTTCTTTAGCACCATGCCTTCAATTTAAAAATTAAATAAACAAACTCGTGTAAGTTCAATCCTGGTAATTCAAACGTGCTGGGTTGCAATTTACTCTTCAATTATGTAGAATAAAAAGCTTTGTTTAAAAAATTAATGGTGTGATAAGCAGTGGCAACTCCAAAATTTCTGTAAGTACGGTTCTTAGACGCTCCCTTCTGGTCAGAGGCAAAGTTAGCTAACTGGCTCTCAAGCAGAATGGGTGCAGAAGGCTCCTCATGTTCCGGTTAAAGTAGAGCTTTCAAAGCGATAAGGTCACTGATGCAGCTGAGACTTCCCTGCCTGCACAGTCCTCCCTCATAGCCCAACATGCTCCTGCTCTGCTGCATCTATCTGTAGAGTCTATTCAGCTTCACACCGTGTGTGTGTGTGTGTGTGTGTGTGTGTGTGTGCAGTTAGTGCTTAACCAAATGTTTGTTGGACAAACAAATGCACAGTTCAGTAAAATCGTACTGAATTATGAAATTATGGCTACTAGGTAAACAGTAATCTATTTGAAAGTGTCTGGGGTCATTGAATTCTAAAGAGTTACAAAGCTGTTATTTATAACCACAGAAGGCTGGGGTTGGGGGAGGCACAAATTTGTGTACAAAAATGATGTTGGTGTATCCCTGGGAAAAGATTGCAAAGTTTACATTAGATTCTCAAAAGCCATCTATAATTCTGAAAAGACTTTTTAAAATTACTGATCTAATGTATCTCCTCGCTTCTGACCCCTTTGTCACAGAACCAACCAACCAACACCACTCTGATTACACAGCCCCAGTGACAGGTGTCTCCTCACCATGTGGGACAACAGTGTTGACTACTCCCACATTTTATAGTTCTGATAACATTGAACCCCAGTCCTTTCCCAGGAGCCTCTGAGTCACTGCAATGGCTATCCTCTGGAGTCACTCAAACACTTCCTGCCCAGTCCCTAAGCCATCGGACCACACTTTGCGGTTTCTGACAGGTGTCATAACGTAGTCTGTCTTCATATTCCGGCTGTAAGTCTTCAGCTCTTCCTACCGCACATGAGATTTCTCCTCCTGTTTCTGTCCGGTAGAAGCACAGAGTGAAGAGCAAGGAAAGAAGAGAGATCCAGAGTCTGGGTGTGAGGCTTCAGGTTGCTACTTTCTAGCTATGTGACTTCAGACATGTCACAAATCCACTCCAGTCTCTCCACTCTCTACTTGAGCCCACCCACTGAGATATGGTGTTCATTTCTTTCAGATACTGCATCGCCAAGTGAAACTTTTCCAAATGAGTTATTCCTTATAGGTTTGTAGCTGTCATTTGATTTGATTTGATTTGATTTGATTTGATTTGATTTGATTTGATTGAAACAGGGTCATCTTGTGTTGACCAGACTAGTCCAGCTCAAAATCCTGCTGTCTCAACATCCCTGGAGCTACACAGATAGGCCCAGGCCCTCATGTCTGATTCTTTATAGCTTTTACTTCTTTGAGCTTTTTCTATTTCACTTTATTGTTTCAAGTGTATTTGTGATTTCTTATTAACTATCTTTTTGTGTCAGTTCCTTTAAAATCGCTGCCAGGATAGCTCTAATTTTAATGTTGGAATAGCTGTTTGTCATTTAGGTTCATGTTGGTTCGTGAAATAATAACTGAGCTGTTTTTTTCAGCGACATGGTTATTTTTTATGTGCGTGAGTGTACACAGGTGCACCACATATGTGCCTGTTGTCCAAGGAGGCCAGAAGAGGACATTAGGTCTCCTGGGATGGGTGCTACAGATAGTTATGAACTGTCATGTGGGTGCTGGGAACCAAACCTACGTTTTCTACAAGAGCATCCAATGCTCTTAACCACGGACCTGTCTCTCCAGCTCCACAGCAATCATTTCCAACTGTAACCTGGACCTGCAAGGCTCCAGGCTTGGCTCACATGTTCTGATACCTGGATGAAGAAAGATGCCTGTCTGGAGGCTTATGGGTAGATATGGGGTGAGCTTCTCCACTTAGCATCCTTGTTACTGAGCAGCGGTGAACCCCTGACTCTCCACTTGGCTCTCTGTAATACTTCACTGGCTAACCAGCAGGTTAAGCTTGTTCCCTTATGGGCCTTTAACAGTTTAAAGCAGTGCTCTCAACTTCCTAATGCTGTGGCCCTTTACTACAGTCCCTCATGCTGTGGAGACCCCAACCATACCGTTATTTTTGTTGCTACTTCATAGCTATCATTTTGCTACTGTTACGAATTGTAGTGTAAATATCTGTGTTTTCCAACGCTTAGGTGACCCCCTTGTGAAGGGTCTTTCAACCCCAAGGGGAGTCAGAGCTCACAGGTTGAGAACCACTGGCTTAAGGGGCAAAAGGCTCAGTTTTTCAGTTGGAATTGGGCCTCCATTTATTTCCTAGTGTTCACCAGGCAGCTTGCTTGGTGCTTCTTTCCTGAGAGGATGTTTTTGTTCATGGCCTTTGGTATCGTCTTGTTGCTAGTTTTCCCAAGATCTAGTCTGAGATATATTAAGAAAAAGAAAAGCTAGAGAGTGTGTTGCTATGTCCAACTTCACATCACAAGGTTCCTAGAAAGTCTGACTTCTCTCCATATTTCAGTCTTTTTATATTTATTGTATATATAACTCCCAGGGTTTCTTGGCTTTCTCTGAGGCAGGAAAGAAAAGGGACGTCTGTGCTCTCCAACTTCCAGAGCACTAGATTAGTTATCTACACTAGGCTTTAACTGATAAGACATAAAACTAGCTTGCAGATTCCACAAGGCCACAGGACAGGCAAGTGCAAGATTCATTGCACACCACTAATGCACAGGCTGCCTCTCCCAGGCCAACTGCTCCACGTCCCTGAGACTGCCTCTGTCTGCTCCTGTTCTGTCTGTCCTTTGGTTGTGATACTCCATCCTTTAAGGGACAGACATGGAGTTTGTACTGTTCGTTTAAGTACCTGTTGTACCCTCCCTTCAGCTTTTCCTTTTGTATGTATTGGTCATTCCTCCCAGCTAGAGAATCATACACTCTGGAGGAGATGAGCACAAAAGTCTAACTCATGCCCCTCTGTTTCCTCAGATTCTAGCACAAAACCAGGAATAATGGAGTGTTCTGTACATTGGTATGCTGGTTTGAATGACAATGGTCCCGGTAGGTTCCTATGTTTGAATGCCTGCCCCCCAACTACTTAGTGGAACTGTTTAGGAAGGGTTAGAAAGTTCGGCATTGTTAGGGGAGGCGTGTCTCTGGGGTGGGCTTTGAGATTTCAAAAGCCCATGCCTGCTGTCTGCAGAAGAGGATGTGAAGTTCTCAGCTACAGCTTCAGCACCAAGCCTGCCTGCCTCCTGCTGTGCTCCCCGTTATGATGATCCTGGACTAACCCCCTGAACTGCAAACACATTTTCAGTTAAATGCTTCCATTTGTAAGTTCCCTTGGTCATGTTTCATCACAGCAATAGAACAGTAACTACGATAATTGGTGCTTCTTTAACTTGCATTTGATGATCTTGAACTGAAGATAAAGTCTTTGGTCTATAACAGACTTTATAATAATCTCATTCAGTAAATAAATTAGCAAATTCATGTCAGAGAGTTAGAAAGAGCTTTGCAAGATGAAAATATTGAGCAAACATGGCTTATATGAATAAAAACTATGCCACAAATACACAGATACTGAGACTCGAGAATGAAGAACAAATCAGATGGGACTTTTAACATTACCGAACTAGTTAATGAAGTCCCAAAATATTTTAAAAGTTTTATGTTGAGTATTTATGGAGCTAGATCTGGTATTAAAAGGAAAAGGGAAGAGAATTGAAAAATAAAAGTTAAAAATATTTGCAGATCACATGTTTAATATGTAGGCTACTGACTTAAGATTGGACACAATGACAAAGTTCTTAAGTGGAAAAATTGAGGAATTTTCTTATAGTTAAACTATAACTAGTGACCTATCGCACATTCTCCACAAAACTGTAGCTTTTAAAAACCCCTCTCTACTTCTCCATTGATATGAAAGTTCATTAACTCCTTCTAGTAATTCAGATGGTAAGTCTGAAAAGAGAACGGTTATACTGTGTGGTCTCTATTTTAGTGAGTCAGAATTTCTGGTGATTAACATAATCCTTGTTTTAAAAGGATTTATATTTTCTATAAAATGCATTATTAGCTTCTACTCTTGATCAGAATTAACGACTTTTCCTTCCAGGATTTGAGAATGGATTCTTTTGTTTTTCTGTCTCTGAGAAAGTATCCATTTTAACTCTCAGGCCTTATTCATCTTCTCAGAAGATACTTGGAATAATGTTGAAACTGCCCCATCGGTGCAGTGAGCTATAAGGTGGGCGCATCTGAGGAATGGGCCTCATCTCAGTCACTACACGGCATTTTACTTGTGGTGAGTTCCCAGCATCCTGTGTGCTTGAGCTTTCCCAGTCTGTCCATTTAGATCACACACGGCAAACATGAAGTGGGAAGCTCTTTCCTCTCTTTTCTCATACACAAGCACCACAGCATCCTGACAGACAGTAGGCTCTCTAGTTACGGTCTTCTCAGTGTTCTCTTCAACCTCGAATAGTATTGAAAGAAACAAATTCCCAGCCTGTTTTTTTTTTTTTTAACCATGTTCTCTGTGATGACTTCAGTGGAGCGTGTTCACGTATTGATATATTAGGCTCTTGAAAACACACCCTCTATCTTCTTTGCCCTCTAAATTCTCCAGCACATTTTTCTAAGCTCCCTTGATCACTACTGAAATTTAATTATAGAACCATAAGGCACTGTGCACGTTTCCAAAAGGTGGAGACAGCCAACGGCCCTACCCAACTATGAACCACATCAAGCCCAGCATGGCATGGTAACCCTAAGGGTGGAACAGTGGCACATCTATCTTAGCAGTAACCAGCATCTCTTTAATTATGCTTAAAACCCATTCAACAAGAGGGAGACCATGTCTGGTACTAGAAACCTACCTAACTATTCAGTGCTAGTGAAATCACGGCTATTGGAGAATGCACAACCACCCATTCACTAACAACAACCTATAAACATCTGTCCTTACACCCACAGATGAATGTAGACAGAGACAACCACAGAAAACCACAGCCAATCAAAATGTAAAATTCTGGAGCCCAGCCCCATTCACAAAAGACTCCCACATTTAAGGCTCAGGGAACATTGCAGGAGGAGGAGTGGAAAAATTGTAAGAGCCAGAGAGTTGCAGAGATTTCTGTAAGACTGTGTCTCCTAGTAATATGACAATTAGCACCCATAGTTCTCATCAACATGGCTGCCCAAATGTCAGATGAACAGTGATGAACCAGTGAACATGACAAACTGGACGGAAAAAAGCCCACGTGGCCTTAACTGTAAACAGAACTGTAGGCAACTGAGGGAACCTGGGAACAAGAGAGATCACATCAACTGGTTGTCCAGTCCCAAATAGTCAAACCTGAAAACATATATACAAGTAGCATTATATAGAACAAACATGTTATAATATACACACACATGAAGAGAGAGAGAGAGAGGGAGAGAGGAGAGAGATTTGGAATATAATTTCAATTATATATGTGTGTGTGTGTGTGTGTATACCATATATATATATTCCATATATAGAAAGAGACATGTCATACACATATGTGTATATGTATATATTTTCCAAATATGTCTATATATATGAACATTACACAATGTGTGTGTATATATATATATATATATATATATATGAGAGAGAGAGAGAGAGAGAGCACGCACGTGCTTTTGTGCATATATATAAAATAATAATTAGTGAAAAAGAAAAGGAGGCCATGAATTCGAAGGATAGTAGAGAGAAACATATGAGAGGGTTTGGAGGGAGGAAAGGGAGAAATGTTGCAATTAAATTATAATCTCAAAAAAATAAATATATGTAAACTAAAGCATAATGAACAAAATTGAAGATCTTAGAGTAAAACTTAACAGAATTATTTCTTTGAAGAAGGGCAGAACAAGACAAAGAGAGCGAAAGAGAAATGGATTTATTTTCCATAGTTATGTATTCAGAGCAAGCTGCACTCATATTTATGTATCTTGTGCTGACCTCAGAAAACTAACTCATGCCCTTGCTCCTGTGACGAGGGATAATGGCGATGGCCTTCCAGTCAAGCTCCCAGCAAAGATTTGAGAACGAGAAAGATGGAACTGACACAAAGGAAGTGTTTGGCTAAAGTAAACATGAATGAGAGACATCGCGGCTCGTGTTCTAGGAGGCGGTGACCTGTGATCAGCAGAGGCTTGTGGCAACTGTTCACCAGGGTGAGCTGAGCAGTTTCTCACTTTACAGATAAAAAAATTAATAATCCATGCTACCTAGGACAAACAGTAACATGGGCAATAATCAATACCTTGCCTCCAAAACCTCAATACTAGAAGTTCATATGGAACCTAGAAAAAGAACAGAAACAGGTCTGGGGGGGGAGGCACAGGCAGGATGAATTTCCAGAATGATGACTTCAAAATCATCAAGAAAGTCCTGATGATATCCATTTTCAATGTGTTTTTAAAGTGTAGAAGTATTTATACGTGTAACGTAACCTATCCTAATGCCTCTGTCCTCAGAGGTGTGTAGCATATTTAACTGCCAGAAGTGTTAGATCAGCAGTTTTCACCTTTGGGTCATGACCCCTTAGGAGGTGGAACAACCCTTTCACAGGGGCCACATATCAGATAGCCTGCGTATCAGATATTTACATCATGATTCATAATGGTAGTAAAATTACAGTTATCAAGTAGCAACAAAACTAATTTTATGGTTGGGGGTCACCACAACATGAAGAACTGAATTAAAGGGTTGCAGCATTGGGAAGGTTGAGAACCACTGGCCTAGATCGTGTCCAAAGGCTGTATCTAAAGAAATAAATTGCATTAGGTTTCCAGATTATTTTATTCTGTCTATAGACTGCAGAAGCACATCTTGCTTCACTATCACTGTGACTTTTTCAAATATGAAAGGAGAAGATGAGAATCCCCTTTTGAAAGGGATTGCCAGAAACTATTAAAACACGAGTGTGCATGAGTGTGTACACACATACACACACACATGTACACACACACACACCTACCTATCAAACACATACAATAGTGAACACCGTCTACTCACTCAGTTTCCAAAAACAATGGCTGGAAGAGCACTGTAGTTTCCTAGATGGGGTGTATAAAACATCCTCAACATAATTTAAATCAAGATAGATGGAAACAGAAGTATCACATTTGGCTTTTTTGCAAATGTACTTATGAACTTCATAGTCCCAGGAATGTATATTGAAGAACTCTTTCTTTTCTTTTTGCAATTATCTACGAAATTATGTCAAATGTGTCCAGAGAAAGGCACAACAGAGGCAGTCCATTCTGACCTGGCTTCTCCTGGCCATTCTCTATCCTGTCCTCCACATGGCTTTCCATGCAACCAACAAGTTAATTCCCAAAGCAGGTGATGAGTTAACCTCTTACCATTTCAATTTGCTCAGGTGATCTTTTAAAAAAAAATTCTTTCTGCAAACAAAGGACCATTCTTTTCTCCTTTTGTTTTTGTGTGCTCCTTTTGGTTAGTTCCCAGGAATAAAATAACTGATCATCGTGGGGGGAGAGAGGAGGGAGAGAGGGACAGAGGGAGAGAGATCAGTTGCTCTTAGCGTCCTTTGTATAAAGCTATGAGAAGCTGGCGACGCCTCAGTTAGCAGCCCTGACACTCTGCAGCTTCCACATGGCACTTGGAATGTTCCTTGGCCAAAGCCATCATTGCACATGCCCACTAGCAATTTTAGATGTGAAAGATTATAGCGCAATAAGAAACTGTTATTTTTTTTTTTTCTGTTATTGTTGGGAATTTTCCATCCTACACAAGTGTCAGAAGCAGTGAGGATAGCTGAAAATCCATTCAGTGTAACAGGTCTTTATAGCTTACGAGAATGATGTGCGTGTGTGTGTGGTGTGTGCGTGCGTGCGTGCGTCTGTGGTGTGTGTGTGTGTGTGTGTGTGTGTGTGGTATACACATATACTATTCTGGGAATTGACTGAGAATATTTTTTGGAACTATTTCTAGGGGGACTTTAATTACCATCAATGTATAAAAATAAATAACAGAGTTTTTGGCCAGATGGAATGATCAATGGTTCATTTTCAGGAAAAAAAAGTTTTAAAACATCCCTATCTCTGTGTGTGTGAAAATGAAGCCTCTTGTTTATTCCGCTTTGTGCTTAAAGTCTAAGTTTCGTCTCCATTGAAATCCAGGCCTAAAGCATTCTTTCAAAAGGAGAAAAATAACAAAGTAGCCTTCTTCTGCTTGGAGGACTCAGTGAGAAAACAACAGGAGGCCAGGAGGCAGAGCCACAGCAAACACAGACTCAGGATGCCTTAAGCTCAGGGTTCCTGGCCTTAAGAACATCAGGAAAACTGGTTTCTATTTATAAAGCAAATTATAAAACTGCAAGTCAAGCAAGGTGCTCCACGGTCTTCCCCCGGGTTTTGTGACCAGTACGCTAATTTTTTTTTCTTACACTGAAAAGGAAAAAAAAAAAAAAAAATACTGCAAAAATAGCACATAAGGAGGTTGGTCCTGCTTTTATTGGGATTTTTCAATAAATGTTAATTTACTTGGCTCCCATTTCCAACACCCATATCTTATACACCAGTCTATCTTTTCTATGAAGAAGGGACCTTGGAGATTTAAATGCAAGCCAGACAACAACCATATGAGAAATCTCTTCCTGGCTAATAATCAATAAAAGCATTTCTATACAAATATGTACGTTTACATTCCTTCAACCTCCTCCCACCCAAACTTAGAATCTTATTTGATTTTATTAGTTCATTTGAGGCTTAGGAAAGGAAACCCCTAAATTGTTTGACATACAAAATATCTTCATAATAAAGATGTGAAATGTGGAAGATGCTATTTCATCTAGTCCCAGGACATTGCATCTGTTTAACTGGTAGAGTCTATTTGTAAATGTTTTCACCGTTAAAAAGAAATGGTCAAAGTTGTATCAATCAGCTTGATTTAATCATTCTACAGCATACACTATCAAAACATTATATTGCATAAGCTTTAGATTATCATTGGCCGTTTGCTCTTGGAGTTATACGTTTTCATTTCTTTTCATTAGGCCACAAGAAGTTGTAAGAGCGATCAGGAAACTATTATTTAGTTTAAATCCTATAACCCATAGCAATTAATATATGACAAATGGGGTTGTCAAACTTTGAGTCTTTTCACATTTAGTTCTTCCCTTCCTCCCTCCCCCTCCCTGCCCCAACCTCCTCTTTCCCTTCCCCCTCCTGCCCTGCCCTTCCTTCTTTCGCTGGCTTCTCATTTTATTTCTTGCTCCCTACTTTTTCTTCCCATTATTCAACACATTCTCCAAATCTCCTTTCCTGGCTTAAATCATGTTTGTTCTAAAGCAGAGTTTAGACAACCCGAGGCACTCCACATAACCCTCGGAGGGGGTTGGCTTAGAAAGGGGTTTCCCTAAATCAGCTGCCAGGAACACAAATGCCAGTCCCACCCTCGTCCCCTCCTCCAGGAACACCCACTACCCAGGCCTCACACTACATTACCAAAACTACACAACTCCCACTCTGGCACAGCACACCACCCCCTACAGTAGTTCTTCTGAAAACAGAGATAACCAGGTTGCCACCCCTCCCCGCGGTGCCTGTCTCTAGCTTCCAACAGCCAGGATGAGCCATGGCCCTAGGGTTGATTCCACCAGACAAAAATTTGCAGCGAAGGGCAAGTCAGGGGTAAGAGAGGCTGAACCACTGGCAGTTTTTCAAACGCACAGGGGAGTTCACCCTGCTGGGTAAACTGGGCCTGGACCACTGACCACAACCCCAGCACTCCAATCTACAGCTAGGACCTTCACATTTTAGGGGTTCCAAATTTCTATACTCTCTGATAGATTCAGATAAAGAGAAGCTAGGAAATAAAGAAGGAAGACTACAACTCCCAACCCTCCTAACAAAGCTGTCCCTCCGGAATTAAGCTTGGGACTCACGGGGGTTTGTTTTCTGCGCGGGAGAAAGAGAGCTGAGCAGGAGGAAAACTGAAAAGGAGTAGGGTGTGGTGATTCCTTGAGGGAAGAGAAAGGGAAAATTGAAGTCTCTGGCTTTACTTCGGTGCCCTAAACCCAGCGGGAGGGTCCTGAGGCGGTGGGCCCGCCCGCTGCTGTCACCCGTGGAGCACGCTGCGCGCAAACACGCCTCAGAAAACCATCACAACCTGTCACTCCCGCCCTGCTGCTCTGAGGCCCCTGACAAGAAGGGAAAACTTGTTCCGGGGCGCAGCAGAAGCCAGACTTGCCATCGAGGACAATGTCTAAGGCTGAAACAAGAGTAATAATGAAATAACTAGACCAACAGCCTTCTTCCTCCTGGCCGCTGGCAGCACCCTGTTGTTTTCCACCAGTCTGCTAATATTTACAGTCGCCCGAGGCGAACCCCTACTGGGGTTGGTGCCCCAGGTAGACAGGCCAGGAAGACGCAGAGGAAAGCTGTGGACTAGGGGGCCCAAGAGAAACACGGTCCCGGCCTCCATCTGCGGGGTCGCGGTGCGGGCCGGCTTACCTGTGGATGCAGTTTCCATGGCGACGGGAGGCGACCGGGCGGGGCCGGAGCACAGTTCCCGCGACGACACTACCCCAGCTCCAGCGCCCGACCCCCAGGCGGGCTCCCCATCCTGCTGCGCTGGCCTGGCCCCCTTCGGCGCCACCGCTTCGTCTTCCCCATCCCCCCGGCCCCCGAACCACTGGGACCCGGGGCTAGACCAGAGACAGATCATCTTGCAGATCCGGCGGTGCGGCCATGGCTGGCTGTGCCCCAGGCTTGGCGACTGTGACTTGGCAAGGCCGGGGTGCGGTGGCTAGGGACGCGGACGCTCCCTGCTGCTGTCCCTACCGGGACTCTGGGCTCCAGGAGGCTGCAGATCTCCGCGCCACAGTCGTTGCTTTTGCTGCAACTCGGGCCGAGCGCCGGCTGCTGTTCTGGGCGCTTCGGCTCCTCCTTCTCCCCCTCCTCTTCCTCCGGGGCCCCGGGCGGCTGCCGCCTGCGCTCCTCCCCTGCTCCAGAGGCAGCTTGCTGTGCCTGCGCTGCTTCGCTACTCCCAAGCCTGTTATTACGCAGGTGAAAATGGCCTGCTTGGTCCGTGTCCTCTCTAATGCACGTCAGCCCCGGGCCTGCTAATGGCAGGCTCTGATTAGGGAATGTGCCAAACCCACTTGATTTTACCCTTTATCTGGGAAGAATACACAGAGAGGACCAGCAGGTACTGACTGCAGCTTGACTAAACAAGAAGTTAAAGCCAGAGTGGAGTCCTGGGACTCTAGGACAGCAAGGGAGACTAGTGAATCTCAGGACAACCGCTCTGAGGGTTAGCTGCAGAAAGGACACTGGCCTGAGCCATAACCTGGTGATCTGTAACCTGGAGGTTAAATCTTTAATCCTCAAGTTTCCAGAACCGATCCAAACAAACAAAAACAATAACAGCAAAACAGAGTACAGAATGGGTCCTCAGATGGAACTCCACAAAAAAAAGCTTTCCAGACCTGTCCCAAGTAGCATTGAAAGCAAACAGGATGCTACCAGGCATTAAAAAAGGGAGGGAGGAGGGAGGAGGAGGAGGGAGGGAGGGAGGGAGGGAGGAGGAGGGAGGGAGGGAGGGAGGGAGGGGGGAGGGAGGGAAAGAACGGTTGTGTCTCTTTGGAAACAGAAGGCCAAAAGCCATATAAATGACAGGCTGTCTTGAGGAGTCTGTTTTATTTGAGAAGTGGACATCCATAGAAACTTCTGGCTCCCCATCCCTGCCCCTTTACTGTGCTCTCTGATAATGAAGGGTGAAGGTGACTCACCTACATGTGCTTTTCCCATATTTAGACCTATCTTTTCAAACAAGCAGTCTTACTGATTACTGAACTGTAAAATGATGTGTGTCTTTCTTTAAGTCTTGGCTTAAGTCTTAACATCAGAGTAGAAGAGTACAGTTTTCTGTTAGTCCTACTCTAAAAAGGGGGAGGAGCTGTGCTGTTGCATGCAGAGAGGTTGTGTAGGGTTCTCGGCTACCATGTGCATATTAGGAGCATCGCAGTATCTCTAAATTCAAAGGCCAGAGTCATCAATATTTGGGTGTTCTTAAAAATGATGAAAATAGAAAATTTTTTATTCAGTGTAGTCTTTTGTTCTATTATTACAACAATGTGCAAAAGATAGTAATAAATTGGAGGAAAATATGTGTGATCTTACAGTCACCAAAATCTTACAGTATTGATGTATCAAAAATTAATTCCTGAGTCCAGAGATTCAGTACTGTCGCTCTGTGCTTAAGAGTGACGGGGCTTTTCCAGGGAACCAGAGGTTCGTTCTCATCACCTACATCTGACAGCTCCCACTTGCCTGTAACTCCAATGCGCACGTGTGCGCGCACACACACACACACACACACCTTTGGAAAAATTAGTTTCTATGAAATATGTTCATTCTCTTCATTGTGATGACAGCATCACAGTTGTATGCATGTGACAAAAATTGTCATGTGTATGTGTGTGATTCAATATGTGTCAGTTATCCTAATAAAACTATAAAAATTATCTCCCCCTACAATAACAAATTATTGGTTATCCTGAGTCATTATAGCTTTTTTTAACTTTTGAGAAAATAAGCCCCTTACTAAGGTCTCTTGAAAGGCTTATTTCACTGCTGTTTTCATGTGGGTCTTAATGGGAGGTGCTTGAATGTGTTATTCTAATATCTTGTTTAGAGTGCCGTAACATACCAAGAATGCCAGATAGGAACTTTCTCACAGTTTCACTATTAATACGTTTACATGGCTATTAAGGAGTATTGAATTTGAGGTACTATGATGAGGAGGACAGATACTTTGTTTCTCTGAGAAACACTAAAGAATCGCATCACTGAAAACTTGACTAACTGCAAACCCCTTTGTATCCTTATGGTTAAGTAGATATGTTCATCATTAGATGGATATGACCCATTTCATCGGCTACCAATCAATATTCTCATTTGGGAATATGTAGAGAAAATAGCCAGTTAAGTCTATTTATAGTTTACTCATTATAGGAAAAAAGACAATTTCATTTTGATGGATTATTCTGAAAAGATAATTCAGAGTGCTGGTGGTGTGTCTCAGTAGTGTAGAACTGATCTAGATGTGTGAGGCTCTGGGCTTGATCCCCAATTTGAGAGAGACAGCAAGACAGACAGAGTGAAACAATTCTTTAAAAGAGTGTGTATCATGTTTCAGTCGATCAACCTTCACAATTATCTTCATTTACAGGCTCAGCGTGTGAAGTTATATAAGTTTCTACAGGGAAAGAAACATTCAAGTTTCTGTTGTGATTTAAGAAGATTCGTATCGCTGTCATGTCACCTGCATATCCCTCTGAGCATATGAAATCTTGACGTGAGGATCTATGGAAAGAACATGTAATGAGTGATGGGCTTCCAGGACTAACATAGTTACTACAAGTTATAAGTTGTTCTAAAATGCAGTTGAGACAAAGAAAATAGGGCCAGAGCATTTAAGGCATTTTCCAAATTTTAAGATGATTCAGAAGAGTTGAGTCTTTGGTCCTTTTTGTTGTTGTTCATGATCTTGGGTGGCACTGTTTGTTTTGTTACAATAAAAGGCATCTGGTGAGGAACATTTATCTTTATACATTAACTTTAACCAAGCATGGGGACATATGGAGAATGCGGGGGCATATGGAGAAAATGTACTGGCCTTAACCAACCTGATGTCTCTGCATCCCAGCTTCCTTGACCATAGACTGGAGGTCTAGAAGAACAGGGTTAACCTGTACAGGGTTAAGGATCAACTCCATAGCTGTATATTTTCGAGATGATAATAGCACATATGAAATTATTTCTGAGAAATTACTTCCAGCACTATGGTCATAATTTCAGGTATTTTCAGCAAATCAGGTGAAGCAAGTTCAGTGATTGTTCGAGTCATGATGCTGAATGACAACACTGTGCCTACTTGTATTTTGTTTTGTTTTGATTTGGGATTTGTGACTTGTTTGTTTTTATCATGAGATTTAACCTAGGGCTTTTCATAGCTTAACAAGGGTACCATCACCAAGCTACATGTACAGCAATAATTTCTGTATTCCAAAAAGCAAGCTTAATTAAAAAAAAAAAAAAATAAGTGTCAAAGGTTCCTCTAGGTAGTTAGGTCACACACACACACACCACACAACACTCAACATGGACTAGCTTGTTTAGAAGTAGACAACAGAATCCACTGGTTAATATGTGATGGACATTTGGAGTGCTGTATAGAGAAAGTATTATGGGTCATATTCGCATTCTATGCGAGAGAGGTTCTGGAAAAATGAAACACAGCTGCAGCTCGGCAAGGGAAGGCAATGGTGGTGTCACTCTCACTGACTGAGTGAGGTGTTTGTCTCACATGAGACTTAGTCTAGTGCCTCATGCACTGTGAATTGTGTTAACTCAGGACTTAGTTTGTCTAGGTAACACCTAGATTATTTTTGAGTGTGCTTTTCACTTTTGGATAATGTAGAAGCTACTGGATTTGATATGGAAAATATTCTCCATTTATTACTACAGAGAAACAATATTTAGATTGACGCTATAAAGATGTCCAGGAGAGACTCCAGCACTTTTGGAACAAATACAGAGGGAGTGGCTGCTGGTATATTTCATCTGACACCAAAAGGGCTGAAATGTGGATGTTCTAGTGGCCTCCAGCAGGAGTTGGACAAGGAGAGCTTACTGCTTTCCATCAAATCTAGCTTTACTCAATTAGTACACTTAAGCAAAAACATAAACAAAGTTCCTTTCACTTCAACATAAAAGGGGCCATCTTTAAAGTACCAAGTCCGCATTTCACTCCTTTTCATTGGTAATATTATTCCATTATATGGATATACTTTAATTTATGACCCACTCATCAGATGATAGATCCAAGTTATTTCCAATGCTTCTAAGAATGCTTCTAAGAATGTTGTGTACACATTTTTGGTATATTTTTATTACCAAAGTTGTAAGACAGTCTTTTGAGCAAGAATGTGAAATTGGAGAAGTTTTCTTCAATGCTCTGAAGAAAATAGAAAAATTGTTAAGGCATGCTGAGCTTGAGAAGTGGCCAGAATACACCTGACAGAGGTAAGTTGCCTTTGGCTAATTCTTCATTCTTTATACTCATATAGGTCTCCTTTAGTTTTTACACACATGCTTTTTATTTCTAGTTTGGTGAAACATATAAAATTTCTAATACTGATTTTACTTTTCAACTTATTTGATGAGTTAGTAAATCAAGTTTTCTATGTGCCTCATAGTAACTTGTTTGTTTGTTTTTGTTTTATGGAGATTTAACACACTAAATCAAATACTTCAGTATATGATTCAGTGATTTTTATAGTCTTCATAGAATTTTACAGCCGCCACCACAAGCAATGTAAAATATTTCATCAGCCCATACAGAACTCCATATGCATTTGTGGCCGTTTCCCACCCCACCTGACACCAACACCAGTCCCAGGCAATTGTCAATCAGTTTCTGTTTCCTATATTCACTTATTCTGAGCATTTCACATGAACAGAATCAGACAACATGTGACCCTTTGTGGCTGATTTTTTTCCTTTACATAACATTTTTCATGTTCACTCATGTGGCACATCCATATTTCATTCTCTTCTTATCGATGAGTAAAACACAGGGATGTGTATATGCCCTGTTTCCTCACTCATCAGTCAGATAACTTAGGTTGTTTCCACATTGGAATTATTACAAATGACATTTCTAAAAATGCTATAGCAAAAAGAAATCATACCCACTAGGAGTATATGGCAAGAAATAATCAAACTCTAGACTAAAACCAATAAGACAGAAACCAAAAGGGCAATATGAAACATTGGGGAAACTTTTCCTTACATAGTATGAAGCTGTGTTTCAGTATTTTCAATTGTTAATTCTGTACCAGCAGAGAACTAAGTGTCTGGCAGGATTTTGGTACCACCATTTCTATGGCCCACCATCAGATTTTATATTTTGTAAATATTCGACCTTCCTCATCTGTCTAAAGGCAATCTAGAATTGTTTCAGAGATTGTCTCACTACTGATGTTGTAATAAACAGCTGATGGCCACTGGGGAGCAGGAAGGAGGAGAGCAGAACTTCTGCGAAGAGAGAGTGATGAAGGGGAAGGAAACAGACACGAGAGATTTGAGAGGGGTATGAAGCAGAACAAACAGGGACTGCAGCAGAGTAGAGTGGTATTGAGCTAGCTATGTGGCAGGTTGTAGCCCAGAACTGTCCGGTTAAGTTAGATGAGCTAGCTAGAGACTGTCCCAGCAAAAGGCCTAAGCTTTACACTCTAACAGAGCCTCGATGCCAGTATGTATACTGCTGACAGGTCCACACAAAGTCCTGCTATAACAACTAATCAATGAAACAAAGCGTTGGTTCTTCGAAAAAATCAGTAAGATTGACAAACCCTTTCCAAATTAACTTACAGGCAGAACAAATTAACAAGTTAACAAAATTAGAAACAAAAGGGGGGACATAGGAACAGACACCAAGGAAATCCAGAAAATAATAAAGACATCTTTTGTACCTTTACCTACAAAATTTTAAAATCTAAAAGAAATGGATAATTTTCTTGAATTTAAGCCTCTAATTCCTAGTGAAATAGAAGCAATTATTAAAGTCTTAAAACCAAAATCCCCAGGGCCAGATGGATTAAGCGTATGGAATTCTACCAAATTTTCAAAGAATTAATATCAATACTTATCAAATTATTCCACAAAGTAAAAACAGAAGAAACATTGATCAATTTATTTTATGAGGCCGGAGTTGCCTGTAGGAAGGGGGTGGGGGGAGGTTTGATGCTAAGATCCTGTTCCCCAATTGGTTCTTGATCTGTCAGTCAAGAAAGCCATACTGGGCAGAAGGTAGAGGCAGGACTTCCAGGTCCCTGGAGGCAGGACGGATACTGAGTGGCCACACAGGCCGCTCCTACAGGCAGGTGGTCAGAAAAGTTTTGCAACTGAAGTTTAGGGCAGGTAGGAGAGACTGAGATAAGAAACTGATAAGGGCAAGCTTTTCCAGGTGGGAGAGAGTAGTACCAGCAATTGTGCCCAGAAGGTAAGTTGAAAAGGAGCAACTGTGTTTGTTAATCTGTGGATTCAAAGAAAGCTGGGAAGGGGCTCATAGCACAGTCACCTCACAGAGCTAAAGGCAGGTAGAGCATAGAAATATACATAACAGTTTCCCTGATACTCAGACTACATAAAGAATTAAAAAAAAAAAAAGTACAGACCAATTTCTCTTATGAACATAAGAACATCAAAAAGATCATCAAGTAGGCTTCATCCCAGAGATGAAAGGATAGTTCAACATATGTAAATCGATAAATGTACTCCACCATATAAACAAACTGAAAGGAAATGAGCATATTATCATCTTATTAGATGAAAAAAAAAAAAAAAAACCACAGTCCTTTGACAAAATCTAGCAGCATTCACGATAAAAGTCCTGGTGAGATCAGGAATACAAGGGACATACCTCGAATGATAAAGACAGTTGACAGCAAGTCCATAGCCAATATCAACATAAATGGAGAGAAACATAAAGCAATTCTACTAGAATCAGGAAGAAGACAAATTGTTTATTCTCCCCATACCTATTTAATATAATACTTGAAGTTTTAGCTAGATCAATAACACAACTGATGGAGATCAAGGGGATACAAATTGGAAAGGAAGAAGTCAAAGTATCTTTATTTGCAGATAATGGGGATAGTCTACATAAGTGATCCTAAAAATTCCACAAAGAAGTTCCTACAGCTGATAAACACTTCCAACGAAGTATCTAGAAAAAAAGTAACTCATAAAGATCAGTAGATGACCTATATTCAAATATCAAACAGATTAAGAAAGAAATCAGGGCAACAATGCCTTTCACAATAGCCTCAAATAATATAAAATATTTTAGATAATTCTAACCAAACAAGCAAAAAGGCATGTATGATAAAAATTTCAAGTCACTAAAGAAAAAATTGAGGAAGATATCAGAAGATAAAAAGATCTCTTATAAAGTTTTATTTTAACAGGAAGGGTGATATGTAGAAGGAGCTAAGGTGGGAGGAGTAAGGAGAGGAGGAGCTAGGAGATGAGATGAGAGAGAGAGAGAGAGAGAGAGAGAGAGAGAGAGAGAGAGAGAGAGAGAAACATGGAGACGGATGTTCATGTGTCTCCACCAGTCAAAGGTAGTTGGTATATCTAGGGTGGGTATTGGGTTACACTTCTGATTATATGGGCATCTTGTTATTGAGCATTACCAAACTTATAAAGGCTTTGATTAACATTTTTTAAAAGTTACTAATTTAAAAAAGGGAAAAAATTAAATAAAAAAAAAAGACCTCTTAGGCTCATGGATTGGTAGGATTAATATAGTAAAAATGGTATCTTATCAAAAGCAATCTACAGATTCAATGGAATCCCATAAAAATTCCAACCCAGTTCTTCACAGACCTTGAAAGGACAATTTTCAGCTTCATGTAGAAACACAAAGAAGCAGTATAGCTAAAGCAATCCTGAGTGATAAAAGAATTGCTGAAGGTATTACCATCCCTGACTTCAAATTGTATTACAGAGTATAGTAATAAAAAACAGCATGGTATTGCCACAAAAACAGACATAAAATCAACGGAATCAAATTGAAGAGCCAGACATAAATCCACACCCTCTGGACACATAAATTTTATGAAGCCAGAAACACATAGTGTAAAAAGGGCAGCATCTTCAACAAATGGTGCCCATCAAACTAGATGGCTTCATGTAGAGGGATCCAAGTAGATTCATACTTATCGCCCTGCACAAAATTCAACTCCAAGTAAAGGAAGACCTCAACATAAGACCATACACTGAACCCGATACAAGAGAACCTGAGGAGCAGACTGAACAGGGAATCAACAATTCATAAATGGGACCTCACAAAACTAAGACACTTCTACATGGCAAAGGATACCATCATTTGAACCACCTAGAAGCCTACAAAATTGGAAAGAATTTTCACCAGCTTCAAATCTGACAGAGGACTAATATCCAAAATATATAAAGAATTTAAGAAACCAAATTTCAAGGCAACAAATAACCTAATTGAAAATAGGGTCCAGACCTAAGCAGAGTATTATCAAAAGAGAAAACACAAATGGCTGAGAAACACTTAAAGAAATGCTCAACAACATTAGTCATCAGGGAAATGCAAATCAAAACCACTTTGAGGTTTCATCTTATGCCCATCAGAACGGCTAAGATCAATAATATAAGTGACAGTTCATGCTGGGGAGGATTAGAGGGGGAGCACTCATCCACTGCTGGTGGGAGTCCAAAATGTGTACAGCCGCTTTGGAAATCAATATGCATTCTCAGAAAATTGGGTATCGATCCACCTCAAGATCTAGCTATACCATCTTGGGCATATATCCAAAAGATGCTTCATCCAACCATAGAGACACTTGCTCAACCATGTTCATTGCTGCTCTCTTCAGAATAGCCAGAAATAAGAAACAACTAGATGTCCCTCAAAGACGAATGGATAAAGAGAATGTCGCGCATTTGCATTTGCACAATGGAGTATATTACTCATTATACTGAAAAATGAAAATTTCAGATAATGGATGGAACTAGAAACAGTCATCCTGCACGTGATATCCCACACCCAGAAAGACAAATATGGTCTGCATTCGATGATATGTGGATACTAACTGTTAGGCCAACAGTAACCAAACCACAATCCATAGAACCACAGGGGTTAGGTACAGAGTGAAGACTAGGGGTGACAGAACTCATTAGGAAAAGGAACTAGAATAGATGATGAAGGTGGAACAGGAGGGTCAAGTGAGGAGGAGAAGGGGAGAGGAAAACGGGAGGGAATACGGGGAGAGGCAGCTAAACTTAAGGGCCATTTGAGGGGCAATCTAAAAGAAATCACCAAATAATGGAGGAGAAAGAGTACCAATTGGTCATCCCTTGTCACTAAATGAAGTTTCCAGTGCCAGAACTGGGTTACATATAACTGAGATTTTGGCCAAATGGGTTCCCTGGCATTTCTCAAACAATGCAGACTATCACCAGTATTCCACAAACTGAAGGAAAGGCCCCATTCCTGAAGACAAGATCCTTACAACTCATTGACCATGATAAAGTCAACTTGACTACATAGAGTCTTCACTCTATATGCTAGTGTCTTGGGTACAGGAAGGTCCTCTCCAAGTTTTGTCCAAATCTGATATTTTAGTTTTGATTTATAGCATAGTATAGTATAGTGTTCTATTATTATCCTTAAGAGAGAGAGAGAGAAGGAGTAGATCTAGATGGGAGGTGTCTTAGTTAGGGTTTCTATTGCTGTGAAGAGACACCATGATCATAGCAACTCTTATAAAGGAGAACATTTAATTGGGACTGGCTTACATTTTCAGAGGTCCAAGCCATTATCATCATGTGGGAATCATGGCAGCATTCAGGCAGATGTGGTGCTGAGGAAGGAGCCGAGAGTTCTATATCTTGATCAGAAAGGACACCATGGCCATAACAACTCTTATCAAGGAAAACATTAAATTGGAGCTGACTTACAGCTTAGAGGTTCAGTCCATTGTCTTCATGACAGGAAGCATGGTGTCATTCAGGCAGACATGGTGCTGGAGAAGAAGCCAAGAGTTCTACATCTAGATCGGGCAGCAGGAATAGAGATAGAGACTGGGTCTGGCTTGAGCATTTGAAACCTCAAAGCCCACCCCAGTGGCACACTTCCTCCAACAAGGCCACACCCACTTAAAGAAGGCCTAACAGTGCCTTTAGTGCCTATGAACCTGGTGGGGGGGGCATATTTAAATCACCACAGGAGGGGAGGTGGGGGAGGAATTGGGATGAGGAGAGGGAGGAGAAACTGTAATCAGGCTATATTGTGTAAGGGAAAAAATCAATTTTCAATAAAAGGGGGAAAATCATTGCTGGGCTGGAGGGATGGCTCAGTGATTAAGAGCACTTTCTGATAGCAGAGAGCAGACTTTTGTTTCCAGGGTATGGTGGCTTTCGATTGCCTGTGTGTAACTCCAGCTTCGAGGAGACTGGCGCCCTCTTCTGGGCTCTGAGGACCCCTATACACATGCTCTGTCACTCACACATTTAAATATAAAACTAAACCTTTTAAAGACACAAACAGGATGAAAACCAAAGGAGCCACTCCTGTTGAAGAACCAAGAGATTATTAAATTGAAAGACCATGTTTGATGGCAAGGTTTTGAAAGTTAAAAGGAAATTGACAAAAGAACAAGAATGAAAAGAATGAGAACTAGCTATCTGAAACTGATCAGCACCTGGGCATATTGCTGGGTCTTCATCCCAAGAAATGACTGGCACAGCGATGAAGAATCAAGACAAACCCCTGCCGATCCAGGGTCAAGGGACACCAGCCAAGCTGGACCACCACAGGCAGCATCTGTGGCCATGGAAGTTCTTGAATTTCACTTCTTCTTAATATCAAATAATAATCATAAAGGTGTTCTTTTGATGCCTTCCATCACTACACTTAAATCACCCCCTACACATCGCCAAAAATACACAAGCTCATTGGTAGTGTGTGAAGGTTGCAATTTCTCCACATTCTTAATAACATGTTATATTTCATTTCAAAATAGCAAACAATTCAGTGGGCATGAGGTAGTCATAGTTAATCTTGATTATCAACTTAATGATATTTAGCATCATCCTGGAAAGAAACCTCTGGCATGTCCGTGGTGATACATCCCATGGGCTGAGATCGCGTACTACGTAAGAAGGAGAAAGAAGAGCTGGGCATGCATGCGTTCATCTCTCTCTACCTGCTGACTGTGGACACAGTGTGACCATTCGCCCCTGGCCTGCTGCCACATCTTCCCTGCCATGACCGACAGGAACCCTTAGAATGATAAGGCAGAACAAAGCTTCCTTCCTTAAGTTGCTTACCTCAGATATTTCGGCACAGTGATGAGACAAATAATGAAAACAGAACTCTATCGTGTTGTGCTTCTATTTGCCTTTCCCTGGCAGTTGATGTTGAGCGTCTTTTCCTGTCTTCATTAGCCATTTGCATATTTTCTTTGGCAAAATATCTATGCAGAATCTCTGCCTGTTCTTGAGATGGGTTGTCTTTTATCATTATAAGAGCTTTTATATATTTTGAATATAAATTCCTTGTAAGTTCCATGATTTTCCTGTTTTCTGGATTTTTAAATTTCTTAATGGTGTCCTATGTAGCACTAAAGTGTTTATTGTTTTTTACATAAATGTTCAATTTCCCTTTCTTTTTTGCTTAAATTATTTGGGGCCATATCTTAGGAATGAATTTGGCCTAGATGGTAGACATATGACTCAGCCTGGCTTCTGCTGTAGCCCCCCATGCTTACTTTGAAGTCAGGTATTTTTTCCTCATATATTTCAGAATCTTCTTTGTGTTGTATTTCTGTTATTTCCACATCTTATTGTCCCAGGAGGGTGAGAAAACCAGATTTCTGAAAAATTCAAAGACTTCTTCAAAGTCACATTCCTAAGACAGATGCCACTAAAGTCTAAGTCATCTACCTGACCCTCTCCCAGGCAAGTCTTGAAACCACAGAATTGATTTTCTGGTAAAATACTGTATTCCACTGACAGGAGTCTGAGTCAATAAAGATAAAGGTTAACTACAAATGTCTTCCAGGATTAATGACCACAAACTATTTCCAAAGAATTCAGCATCTAATGCAATATGCTACACGAAGATGAAGACTAAGGTCAGGTAAAAGATACTGCAGTGCTGTGTACAGGTCAGAACCCTGGACAGCTCACAGTGGCGCGGACACCTTTCTTACTGTCTTCAAACTGCAATTATGGAAGCCCAAGACGACTGATTAATGGTCTTTATAGGACTAATCTCAATCAAAAGGACTCTGGTGTTTTTTCATATGGACCCAGCCTCTCCTGGGAAGGCATATCACCCTGTCTCCAGAGAACATGAATTCTTTTTTAAATTATAGTGCCTCATTGCCAGACCTCACAAGTACATTAGGAAATCTCATACCCCCGAACTTTTGGGAAGTAGGCTAGCACAAAAAGGAATTTCTCCCTTTCTCTTCCTTCCATTCAAATTTAGCCAGTAGGCACATATAAGCCAGAGACTGAAATGACACCTAGCAGGAGCCTAAGAATACGGTGCCAGTTGGTGAACCCATTGACATAAGGTCAGAGGTAGACTGTATTTATAATTCCATATGCTTCATAATAATTAAGGAATATATTCAGTTTTATGACTGATATCAGAGAGCACACAGGACCACACAAAAGTCTTTAAATTGTATGTGCTAGAAGCTTCAGTGAATAGTTGGTTGTCTGTTCTGCTGGTTAGCTTTGGCATTTTTTGTTGTTTTGGTTTTGTTTGGTTTGGTTTGTTTTTTTGTCAACTTGACACAAGCTAAAGTTACTTGGGGAAAGGGAACCTCGGCTGAGGAAATGCCTCCATCAGACTGGCCTATAGACAAGTCTATGGGCATTTTCTGCATCACTGATTGATGTGACAGGACCCAGTCCACTGTGGGCGGTATCACACCTAGGCAAGTGAACCTGGATTGTAGAAGAAAAGAAGCTGAGTGAGCCACGAGAAGCAAGCCAGCATCGCGTTCCTCCATGGCCTCTACTTCAGTTCCTGCCTCCAAATTCTTGTCTTGGGTCTTTACCCTTACTGCCTTTCATGATGGACTGTAGCTGTACGATGAAATAAATTCTTTCCTCCTAGGTTGGTCACTGTGCTCATTACAGTAATACAAGACAAATGAGGCAAGCATGTATCTTGGAGTTGTCCTATTTGGTTAAAGATATAAGTCAGCAACAACCTTCTCACAGCCTTATATTCTAATACTATCTACAATGATGTCAGTCCTGTTACAGATTATTTTAATAATCTTAGGACTGCTATGAAGGTCACACAAGATGAGTCACAGGGATGCTTGGATTTAGGTACTAGCTCTGAGTCTAGGCACTAAGCTTGTGCTTCAATGTCTCATTTCAAAACCAGAATGATATGTTCTCCACAGGACTGCTGTGAGGACTGAATGAGGTAATAAGATAAAGCCTACAACCTAACGTCTGAGCACTTAGCAAATATTACTAACATTATGTGATACAGCAGTACAATGCCTCACACACAGTCTGCATGCTTGATTGATAACTCTAAATCATCCTAAGAGTAAAATAATCAGTATCTCATCACAATTACTTTAATCCAGTATTCAGTATTGGTTTGGAGCTGGGAAGGTGGCACAGTAGATAAAACTCTTGCCACACAAGCATGAGTTTGAATCTCCAGAACCATGTAAAGCCAGATGTGGCTGCATGCTTCTGCAACCCCAGAAATCCTAGAGAAAAATAGGAAGGGAGACAGGAGAGTTTCTGGAGGCTCACAGGCTGGGTAGGCATTGCTCACACTGGCAATAACAAAGAGATCCTGCTTCTAAAAGGGTGGAAGGTGAGAACTCATGTCTTAAGTGATCCTTCGACCTCTATATATGGACATATGTGGATATGGACACCCACACTCGCACACATGAATGCACACTTACAAATACACACATCATATCCACACATACACACATCACACACACACACACATAAATATGTGCAGGCACACATCTGCATGCACACACACATAAATATATACATAAATATGTGCAGGTACACATACATACGTGTACACACACACACACACACACAGTTGAATTATTGGTTTACCTAAAGCTGAATTGATAAATCCAACTACTATCACTGCAAGGCATTTTCACTGAGTTGCAGAAAGTTGAGCTGCAGGGAGCTAAATCATCTGAGAAGTAAACCCAGCTGAGCATGACACCACATAAGGATGAATGGCTGCAAGGTTTCAAGAGGAACTCTGACATGAACAAAAATGCAGAATAATGGCAAGCTGAACAAGTATCAAATGAATCAACGCACAGGTATCCACAGACAGTGAATGCCCGAGTTGGCTACAAAGTGCTAAGAAAGTAGCATGGGGTGGGAGGAGCAGGTCCTGATGTAAAGGGATTGCTATGAAAAGAAGATTGGGAAGATTGCTGGGTGTTGGCTGCTGTTTTGACCTCTCATTTGTACTAACTGCTTTTCACATTTGCTGACACAACACCAGTCAAGAAACATTTCCAGAAAATAAAAGAATTTGCTCCGACTTACATTTGAAATGGATCCATTCCATCGTGGCCTGGAAAGCATGAGCTGGCTGGTCAGGAAGTATCTGCAGTCTGGAAACAAAGAAAACAAGGCAGCTTGATCAGGACATGAAATCTCACCGCCAGTGACCCATCACTTGATGGAAGTCCTCCATCAAGACTCAGCCTCCTCAAGATCTTACTACCTTTCAGAGAGCAGCATCACCAACTGGAACTAAGGGTTCAAACACTTATGGGAGATACACCATGTGCATTCTGGGGATTCACACTTGGTTCACACCACCATTTTTGTCCAATAATTTGCATGCATATGGTACAAGGGTGACTGGTACACAGCAGATGCTTAACATATAAAAAATGGATTTATGAATTTCTGAGAGGAGACTGGCCCTCCCCAAGAAGAAGGTAGTAAGCAGTCACATCAGAATCCTCAGCTGACTCCCTTGAAGGACACCCGGAGATAAAGTCAAGATTTCCCCAGGAACCTCTGAGTTTTGAGATACCCTTGGTCCTGGTTAGAACCATATTTTTTCCTATAAAATAAGTGGTTCAGATTCAGCTCTCTATCCTTATTTGTTCTGGTTTTCTTCTCAAATATGGCATTACTCCTTGTGACTTGATCTTGCCTTGTTCTTCTAATTCAGCCTCTTTGACCTGGAAGTCTTCCTCACGCTTCTCCGATGCCTGAGTGCCTATGTCTCTGTCTCTTTCTCTCTCTCTCCCTCCCTCTCTTCTCCCCCGCCCCCCCTCATGTCCATCACCATGAGACAGAAGCTCTTACACAGGGTGGTGTACCTACAGTCTCTGAGATAAGTCTCATGATCCATGTTATCAGTAAAGGTGCTGGGCGCCAGGAGACAGTGTTACTCAGTATCCTAGTATCTCCTCTTGCTGTGGTTAAAAAAATACCCTGACAAAAGCAACTTAAGAGAAAGGAGTTCTTGTAGCTGACAGTCTGAGGGTATAGTCCATTATGGCAGAGGCATCAAGGCAGCAGGAGTGTGAAGCAGCTGCCGTATGGCGTAACACATCAGCAAGCAGAGAGAGATGAATGCTTGCTCCTGCTCAGCTTCCGTACTCCACTTACATAGTCCAGAATCCCAGCCACGGATGAAGACATTCGCAGTGGCCAGGTCTTCTCCTCTCAATACAATCAACATAACCTCTTCCTACAGACATGCACAGAGGTCTACCTCCTAGGCGAATCTAGAGTTCTCATGCTGATAATTAACACAAGCCATCTTCAGTCATGCCACTGTCACAGAGTAGAAGCAGGAAGGTGCAGATACTGGATCTGTACAAGGAGAGGTGGGCACATTCCACCATGACACCCATAGAACTCAAGTCCTGGAAGTCTTGGTAGTTCTAGCCATCTCAGATAAGCTTAGCTCAAATGCTAGATTCTGAACAGAGTCTAGGAAAACTACAAGTCTTTCTAGAGGAGTAAAGGTCAAATTTGAGGCAGAATACAAATTCTGAGACAATATAGTCAGAACCATAGGATATATGTTACCCTCAGTATGAGAGAACTTTGTGCAAATGAATCTTTCTTGCCATGGCTGGTTTTAAGGTTGACAGTCAGTGCTTCTCACGTTAATGAGGCAGACATGTTTGCTGCAATCTGTACCCTCAGAGATGTAGCTCACACAGAAATGCAGTGGCCGTGGAATATTTTTCTCCCTTGAGAAAACACTGAGTGAAGCAAGCAGAGAGAGAGAGAGAGAGAGAGAGAGAGAGAGAGAGAGAGAGAGAGGTGGTTACATGTCACCTGATCAAGTTCAGAGTTCTCCTGGTTGCCTGGGTGATGCAATTTTGTAGGGTGACAGATTCAGGTAACTTCAAAACACGTCTCATGTTAGACTAGCTGCTCGTGTTCAGCCATCTCCAGAGACCTCAAAGTCAACCGAAGATTTTTTTCTTCTATTCCTTTCCAGTTGGGACCCCCACATGACAGAAATCAAACCTCAACTTATGAGGAAAATGGGATCTAACTTGTGCGACAGCAAGTTTCCTAGGCCTGGGGCACCGCTGGCGGGGAGGGTTCAGCGGGGATGGGATCTATGTTCTCTTCAGACAGGTGTGCTTCCTTCAGTGAGGCAATGGCTTCTGGCTGTTCCAGTATCCACCCCACTGACTTAGCCCAGTGAGGATCATCTTCACGTGGGACAGAGTGACTTAGGTCACTTGGAATTTGTCCAGCTTTAAAACAGAGTGCCAAGTGCCAGAGAAACTCCCAGTTCCAGACCAGGCAAAGAGTTGGTCACCTCAGGTGAAATGACTTACAGGAGGAAAAAAAAAAAATCACTTTGTCATAAGAGGAAGAGGGTAAAGGGAACACTCCCTTTACCCCGGCTGGATGCACTCATTGTGAATGAAGTCCCCATCCCACTGTGCAGATTATGTTTTAAGGCTAGGCCTATGCCATCAGCCCAAGCCATCACTTTGGAGTGTTTCTTTATCACTGAACTCAACCAGAGAGCCTGGGTTTCTCTGCAGGACCTGTAGACACTATCCAGGCCTTGGCCTGGTTCTGCTCTGTGGTCTCACACCTTGTGACCGTTTGGCTTTAATTCCCATGCTCGCCTGCGGCTCTGCTTCTGTGTGACTTAATCCTACGTTCACTCTGGTCTTCCCAGCCTCTGCTACCACTGCTCCATCATGCTTAGATCTGGCCTGAAGTTCCTTCCCTTGGGTCGTAAGTGCAACCATCTGCAGCAGACATTTTGCTGGCTTCCTTGCTCATGCAGCTCACTGCTGCCCCCACCTGTTCCCGGGTGGAATGCACAAGCTATTAATATTGGAGCTGAATGTGGGAGGGCTCAATACCTAGTCATAGCTGTTAGTACACACACACACATAGGGATGTGGCCCAGAAGAGTGAAGTAATTTCCCCAGATTTACAAAACTAGGTAGTTCTAAAATTGCATAGAACTCAAAACTTTGAGCTCTTCCT
The DNA here is from genome assembly GCA_021653895.1 of Mastomys natalensis. Lineage (NCBI taxonomy): Eukaryota > Metazoa > Chordata > Mammalia > Rodentia > Muridae > Mastomys > Mastomys natalensis. Next base: position 479,511 of record JAJTUV010000491.1, on the reverse strand, counting down.
CCTAAACATGCCAATTCTATCTACTGTGGTAGAGGCACAGTCAATGTGCAACTGACAAGTTCTAAAGATCTTCCTCATTCCCTCTCTCTCCACATATCTTTGTCACCAGCACTCAGTGAGATCAAGCACATACAAAGGTACTTTTCAGGATTTTAAAAATGAATCTCTACATCTCAAACCTAAACGAAAATATGATTTAAAGTCATTTTGATACTTACTGAATTTTTGCCTGAACATATGAATGTGCACTATTTGCGTGCCTGGTGCCCCTTGAGATCAGAAACCCCTGAGATTGCAGTTAAGATGGCTTTGGGCTATAAAGTTGGTTCTGGGAATTGAACCCAGATCATCCAAAAGAGCGACATGCTCTTAAACACCGAGTCATCTCTCAGCCACAGAGAAGAAATATTGTAAAATATGTTGCAAAATTATGTCCTAATAACTAAAAGAATAGTTTCTACGCTTTCTAAATGTATTCACTGTTTATTATGATTATTATGTCATCTTTTCTTCATGAGCCAACTGCTGTTCTAAGCCAGTTGTTCTCAACTGTGGCTGACATTATCAAGGTCCCTGAGTCAAAGCTGATTTATGTTTATGTTAAGACATATTAGCTACAAATATAAACCATGGTCTCTTTTATGTCAACTATCTCAAATAAGAATTATTTATTAAAGGGATCTTGCTTCAGCCTCCAGAGTAGATTAATTTAAGCTTACCATTACGTACACTTTTTAAATTTCAGATTTTAAATAGAATCTCTCAGTCATTTTTAAAAGTAAGCAGGAAATCCAAGTTTGAGAACAGTTGTTATAATCAGAAATTCTTGCCAGGCATGATGGCACATACCTCTAGTCTTGGCACTCAGGAGACAGAGGCAGGCGGATCTCTCCAAGTGCAAGCTCAGCCTGACCTATAATGTTCTCTTTATGTGGTGCTAAGGGATAGAACCTAGGTCCTTCAGAACGCTAGGCGAGTACTAAGGAACATCCTGGTTAAATTCTAAATTAAAAACTAATAAATGTTCTTTGGTATTCTATAGAGAACAAAACTATATTACTGTCATCTTCAAAAATCAATAAACTTACTTTGAAGCACCCTTTTATAGTTCACACTTGAGTCCATGTGACTTGAGCTTAGGGCTCAAATAGCACTACCACTGTGTAGCAACTTATTTAAGCTAAAAGTGAAAGGTGATAGGAAAAAATCCATGATAAGATCAAGCACCACTATTTAAAAGCCTGCAAGGATGAGCTTTTATTTCATTAACTGTACCACCCAGTTGGCAGGTTCTTAATGACAATCTGGAGCACAGAGGCATTCAAAACAGAGACTGCAGACAAATCACACAATCACTAGAGCTGAATTAAGAAAAGCCAAAAGTGCAGGGCAGTGGTGGCACACGCCTTTAATCCCAGCACTTTTGGGAGGCAGAGGCAGGTGGATTTCTGAGTTCGAGGCCAGCCTGGCCTACAGAGTGAGTTCCAGGACAGCCAGGGCTACACAGAGAAACCCTGTCTCAAAAAAAAAAAAAAAAAAAAAAAAAAAAAAGAAGGAAGAAGGAAGGAAGGAAAGAAGGAAGGAAGAAGGAAGGAAGGAAGGAAGGAAGGAAGGAAGGAAGGAAGAAAAAGCAAGGCCAAAAGTGCTAAGAATTAAGGGATGAATGTACCAGGGAAGGAGCGACCCAGAGCTAAGCATGCGCAGTCTTGGGTACAGTGATCTCTTGTCTCTGACCTTCCCCTCTTCCTTCCACTCTGGACCCAACCAAGGGCCCGCAGCAGTGGACAGCATGAGAGTCACACTTACGATTAAATCCTTTAAAGGAGTTGGATATGAGAGATATAATAGTAATTTCTTTCAAATGATGAATATTCAGGTATTGTTTTTTAACGTAACTAACTTTTGTTTGTAAATGGGTCTCTGTCGCAAAGAGAACTGTCATTTTACCATGCACTCACTTGTTACTTTATAAGCATGAGGTCTTGAGACCTGAGGGCAGATCGAGAGATATTTACATTATGGTCCACAACAGCAGCAACATTACAGCTATGAAGTAAGCAGCGAAAATAACTTTATGGTTGTGGGTCACCCCAACATGAGGAACTGTCTGAAAGGCTTAGGGAGGTTGAGAACCACTAGCTGAAAGGCTGCTGATAAGCAGGATGTGTCCCTAACTGAGTCACTGGTGGCGAGAGCACAGAGAGGTGGCTTGGTCAGCTGGGATAGGAAGTAGGAGCGACAGTAAACGTGGTGGCCAGAGAACATGCAGGGATCAGGGTGGGGTTGTCATACACGCCTCCTGCCAGGAATGACAGAAACACTTGGCCAGTTAAGAGATAGAATGAAGGGCCTGGAGGTGCCACTCAGTCCCTGGAGGTGCCACTCAGTCCCTAGGGCTGTTTTGACAACTATCGTGCTTTTCTTCCAAGATGGAACTATTGCTGACTAAGAAGAAAAGGGCAGTGCCCGAGCTCAGCACATCCCTGTTCGATGTGATTTCTGATCATGGGCACTCTTCTACATTGATCCCAACTGTGATGTTGTGGGAGCCATCTGATTGGCAGACACTGGGAGTTAAACAAAATCAATCTAGAGTAATACAGAAGACAGTTCTAATCCTCTTTGCCTCAACTGTACCACTCCAAGACTCCCATGCAAGATCTTAGGTTGGTAGAAACCCAGATGAACCCTTAACTGGTTACTTTTCTTGTTGCCATGAAGCATACCTGACAAACAAACTTAGAAAAGCAGCACTGATTAGGGCAAGCTGGCTGGTCAAATTAGACCCTCAGTCAAAGGGAAAGCTCCTCATCTAACCCGGGCTGGGACTCCTCAGTCCAAGAAAAGGGAATTCTCATACTCAAGATGATCTTCCCTTCTCATGAAACCTTTTTGAACACTGGTTGATAAACATGCCCAGAAGTGCGTTTCCATAGTGACTCAAAACCCAGTCAAGCTGGCAGGTTAGCACTAGTTACCTCCTGCACCAGTCCCACCGGTGCAAAGGTCAAGCAGTCCTCTGAGGAGGAAGTGAGGATGATTATAGGAGAGACAGAAAAGAAGACTCAAAGACAAAGGTCCAGTCAATACTGTGGCAGCCTCGAGTTTAATTTTCCTAGGCCTTATATACTTTACAGTAATCATGGAAACAAAGCCACAAGCTAACAGAAACAATTTGCTAAAATATTCGTTCCCATGCCAACAGGCTGAGACCTGCCTTGACTCTGCCTGGAGCAAGCAAGCTCTCTCTCTCTCTCTCTCTCTCTCTCTCTCTCTCTCTCTCTCGCTCTCCCTCCCCTCCCTCCCTCCCTCCCTCCCTCCCTCCCTCCCTCCCTCCCCCTCCGTGTCTGTCTCTCTCCTGCTTTAGAGAAGTGGCAAAAGAGCTCCCAACAACCTCCTCCTATTTACTTTGGACAGGGCTATAGCCCATGGAGAGCAGTCTGAATCCCACACAAGGACACTGGCAGAGGGAACCCACTTGAGCTGTTTCCCGTGCAGCATGATCTTTCCCAGAAGGAAGGGCCTTCTTTCCTTTTGCTCAAGGGTGTTATCCCTAAGTTATGTTTCCCCAGCAGAGCCTTTTCTGCTAAAAGAAGAAGTTGGAGGGGGAGGAGGAGAAGGAGAAAGAAGAAGGAGGAGGAGGAGGAAAGGAGGAGAAGAAGAAGAGGAGGAGGAGGGAGGAGGAGGAGGGAGGAGGAAGAGGGAAGAGGAGAAGGAGAAGAAGGAGGAGGAGGAGGGGGAGGAGGAGGAGGGAAGGAGAAGGAAGAAGGAGGAGGAGGAGGAGGAGGAGAGAGGAGGAGGGGGAGGGGAAAGGGAGGAGGAGGAAAGGATGAAGGAAGAAGAAGGGGAGGAGGAGGGAGGGGGGGGGGGGGGAGAGGGGGGGGGGATGGGGGGGGGGGGGGGCGGACGCGAAGGGCGGCGGGGGGCGGCGGTCGTGGGGCGGTTTTCGGCTCGCGCGTCCCCGTTGGGCCCGGCGGCGAGGGTGTCGGGCCGGTGCCGTCTTTCCTCCGCGTCGCTCTCCTTCTCCCGGACGTTTCCGCGTTTTCTCTCGTCTGCGGCCGTCTGCTCCCTCCCTCCGCGCCGCCCTTCCTCGCCTGTGCCTCCGGCGTTCTGCGTGCTGTTGGTTCTCCTTCTCCTCTTCTTCTTTCGCCTTCCTCCTGGCTCCCTTCGCTTCCCGGCCGGCTGCTATCTTTCCTTCTTCTCCGCTCCTTTCTCCTGTCCCCTCCTCCTGCGGCCCGGTCTGCTTCTCCTCCTGCTTCTCCGTCGCCCGGTCCGCCTTCCGTCGTGCTGCTTCTGCGTTTCTCGTCTTCTCTGTCTTCGCTCCCTTCGTCTACCTCCCTTCCTCGCTGCGTCTTCTTCTCCCCTTCTCCTTCCGCCCTCTGCGTTCTTACTTATTCTTTGTCTTTCTCCGTTCTCCTTGCCTCCTCCTTCTCTTCTCTTCGCTTTCTTCGGGTCTCTTCTTCTTCTGCGCGTCTCTTCGTCTGCCGCTGCGGTCCTCCGCGCGTCTCACGTTACCAAACCCCTCCCCAACCATCCCCAGCCAGCACTGCTTCCTAAATGCACCCATAGCAGAAATGTAGTTTTCCTCCCACACCAGTGGTTAGCAGCCATCAGCTCCACTCAAGTGGCTCTCGGGTGACTTAGTCAATTTCCCTGCCTTCGGAGATGATGGCCATCTGGTCACCCTTAAACTTTGTACTGTCCCCACCAATCCTTGATTTGATCCTTTTTTCCCTTTTTTTTTATTCTGTGTACTGCCCAAGGGCCTTTTTCCTAGACACCAGTCATTAGATTTAGATGGGCCCAATATAATGTAATATTATATTGTTTCCAACTGGTTTGTGTTTAATTATCTTCATTGCCATGGTGATGGCTTCCCTAAATTTGGAAGCTGAGTCAGGAGGATTTGCATAAATCCAAGGCCAGCTTTGTGTTACGTACAAGTCTGAATGTACTAAGCCATGTTTCTGTAGGAAGATTTGCTTTATTTTAAAAGTTCTTTTTTTATATAAGAACATTTTGAGTTTTTTTTCATCTTCATATATTTTGGGGTAGACGCAAATTCACTCAATACACAGAACATTGCCCCTCAGGAAACATTTGCCCCCTTTATGACTTGCCCCTGATAGAATCATCCACTTGATCTTCCTTTCCTCAACCAATCTTAGTCAGGGTTCTCTAAAGACACTCACAGCACTGCGAGCCCGCACACCCACCACCCACACACACACACACACCACACACACACCTGGCAACAAGATAAGCTCCCAGCAAGAGTGAAAGAAACAGGCGAAAGCAAAAGTTCCCTCTTCCTTTTAGTCTTGTCTGCCTCTAGGTGGGCTGCACACATTTAAGATGGCTCTCTTCTCCTCAGATAATTGAAGATGACGACCTCTCATAGAATGTGTTTGTGTCCTTCACAGATCCAGCCAAGCTGTCAACCAAAATTCAACCGTCACATCTAACATGACCAGCCCCTGAGTCCAGAAGCTAGTAAGAGAATCGGATGCAGAAAACACATGCTTGGAAATGAAGTCGTATCCCTCAACAGAAGAGCAGCTCCAAGAGGGAAGAGAACTGTGTTTCTTCACTGATTTGAGTCCTCTGACTCAAAAATAATAAAGGCAAGATGGCAAGTGGCTCTTCAATAGACGGATCAAGTACTCTGGGAACATCTCGGAATTCAAGGCTTTGACATCGTTAGAGTCTTGGTTAAAACCCACAGAATAACCACTGCTCCACATCCTATGCTGCTGAGATCTGATATAAAACGCTGCCAAAGCTTCTGCAAACACTGCTTTGCAGGTAACAGGGTTTCTGTTGTGTAACTAGTCAACTCTGCCACTGTAATGAGTAAGTGAATGGGTGCGGCCGTGTTCCAACGAAACTCACTTTACAAAAACACGCGGAGCAAGCTGGGCTTGGACCAAAGCCCTAGTGTGCCAACTCTGTCTCTGAACAAACGCTACCCTGTACAATTCCTTTTCTATTCTTTCTCTCTTTGCCACCATGCTTTACTGTCCCCAGCCCCAGAACATCAGGAAGAATGCCACTTTTTCTGGTCAAGGACGTACACATGCACCTGCGTGGACAATGCGGTTTGGTATTTGTTGAGCAGGTGGATTAGCTCACACGATCTGCAGAGTATGTACCTCTGAAAATGCATGGAGCCTGAACAAAGCAATGCAGGAGAAATGTGAAGGGGGGAGCAGCCGCAGGACCACACACTTAAGACTGACAGGGCCACCAGCATGCAACTCCTTCCTGAGAGAAATACACAGGCACAATCTAACCTGTGAGAGCTACAGTGGGGGCAATACCCAGCAAAGCTGGGCCACCCAAAATTCTGGGGCCCTAACCTTTGCTCCACTGTGTCTAGAAGACAGGACAATAAGCCAAAGATTAATCTTGTACCTGAAAGTTTAACGTTTTCCTTGTTTAGTCTCTGATACGAATGGTGTGTACTAATTTTTCTTCTTTCCTATGCCTCCCTCTCAGAATGGGAAGAAGGTCTCCCTGGGCCTATCCCATTGTTTTATTTGAGAAGCATATTGCTTGACACATGTTACAGATCTACAGCCAACCAGGAATTTGCCTTGTGAATGTTTGATTTACATATGAAGACTCTTGGCTTTGGCACTGAGTTGATGCTTGACTTTGGGGCTGTTGGGATGGAGGTTGGGCGCGTGAAAATGACACCAGCTGGGGAGAACTAGGAGTGGAATGCAATGGCCAGAATGTTTGTGTCTCCCCAAGTTCTTATGTTGGAATTCTAACTCCATGGCAATTAAGAGGAAGGGCTTTGGGGAGGTTAGATCATGAGGAAAGAACACTCATAAATGAGATTAGTGCTCAGAAAGGATGGCCAGTGGAGTTCACTTAGTCCTTGCCCTGATGAGGAAACAGTAAGAAGTTTGAAGTCCTTCATCTTGCCGAGTGGGGATTAGATACTCGTAGTAAGTCATGGTTGTTAATTGGAGTTTTATAAATCCGAGTCTTCATAGAGCATTTAGTTTGCTTAAAGTGGAGGAAACCTGAAATATTTTAAAGAGAAAAATTACCTGAAAATATAACGTAGTTTAAATAAAGTAATAAGCACATTACTTGGTAAGCATACAGTCAATGGTTCTTTCTGTGGTGTGACAGCGACTAAGATAGATGCAGGAGTTTCAATCACAAATGAGGGAGGGATGGTCCATGCCCTCACAGAGCTCAGGGCCTTATGGTGGAGGCAGACAGGATGCAAATCTTTAGCAAAGATCAGAGTGATGGTGTGAATACTAATAAGGAGAGGAAATGCCCGACACAGAAGGTGAGAGAACCTGCTCCCCAAGTTTCCTTCAAGGTATTTTCTTTAGAACACATGTAATTACAAATTCTTTATTTTCTTATTCTATATACATACATACATACCACCACACAATATATATGACCTTTCTCATGACCTGGGGGACATCTCTTTTAAATGTAATCCTCAAGGGAGATGGTTCCCTTCTCGTTTCCTTGGTACAGTCGGGGTCTAATTACTGCAAGGCATCTCTGTCTCCATCTGTCCTCTGTTAGGAGACTAGCTTGTTTTTCCTTTAGCTCAAGCCATTTAGGCAATGCAGGTGGTTCAAGCAAATTATAAGGAGAATTTAGGATGAGCTTTATGCTCATTCTAAAAGTATGACAAAGGGTACTTGCCAAGCTCTCTAATTGAGAACCAGTTGTTTATCTTTAGAGTATGTGTGCCATGAATTGTATCTGTTCAGCTACAGAATGTCACTCTGAACTTGTAATCTCTTTAGTGGCTTGCCTGTAAGATCTGTCGACGTTAGTACGATGCTTTTACACTATATGACTTCTTCCAACTCTGTGGAAAGGATTTTGGTGGATTGGCTAGAGATTTTGTTTTCACTTAAACTTCCCTAACAAGAAGAATAAGATTTCCCAAGTACTATTATAGAAAGGAAGTTTGGGATATCCATTCTGGGGAGTTTGGTAAATAAGGTGTGTTTGCCTTAGCCTAGGAGTTGCATTCCTGCTATTTATCACAGAGAAATTGTCCTTCAGAAAACAATTACAGGTTGATCACTGTGGTGGTGTTTACTGGAATCAAGCTGGGAGCCAATTATTAGACTGTAACAAGAACAAAAAGCCATGGCTGGTGTGTCTTATAGACTAGAGTGCAGAGTACAGAACCAGTTAACTGGATGTAATATTGAAACATAGATATTATATCAAGATAGCATGAGATTTAAAGATCAGAATAAATTTTATATCAAAGTATCATGTATATAAATCAAAATATGGACATGCAAACCATTTAAAAGATAAATGTATGAAGCTCATAAAAAGGGATTCAATTGTATTGCATCAAGTTAAGAACTTTGTACCTTGGTGGCAGGTATGCTGCCAAATCCAGTGACCTAAGTTCAATCCCTAGGATTCCCATGATAGAAGAAGACAACTGACTCTTGAAAGTTGTCCTCTGACTCCCACATGCATTCCATATGCATGCATACAGATGGATACATTCCATACACGTGCATACATGGGATTAATAGATGCTAAAATCATCATGCTGTATGAGAGAAAATCCTTGCCAGCTATTCTTCCAACAGAGGAACTGTATCCATGACATATAAAGCATTTAAATTTCGCTGGGCAGTGGTGGCGCACCTCTTTAATCCCAGCACTCAGGAGGCAGAGGCAGGTGGATCTTTGTGAGTTTGAGGCCAGCCTGGTCTACAGAGCAAGTTCCAGGACACCAAGGCTACACAGTAGAACCCTGTCTCCAAAAAGCAAAAACAAGCAAACAAACAAACAAACAAATAAACAAATAAAACTTAAAATTTAACACCAAAAGAATAAGTAATCCAATCAATACATATACAAATGAACTAAAGACTAAGTATGGACAAACCATATTTAACCAAAAAAAAATCTTAGACATTTTTAACTATCAGACAAATGCAAATCAAAGCTACATTGAGTCTTTTATCTTGCTCCAGTTAGAAAGAATGGCTATTATCAAGAATATATGTTTGTATTCTAGTAAATGCTAGAGAGAATTCAGGCAGGCAGGAATTCTTGGATTATTAGTAGAATGCAAATTGGTACAGCCTCATGGAAATCAGTAGGAGGATTCCTCAAAAGACTAGAAAAGATCTACCATATGACTGAGCTATACCAGTCCTGGGTATTAAGGCATGCAATAGATCTGCTTAGCCGTATTTGTTAAGTCACCATTCACAATAGCCAGTTTACAGAATAAGCCTAGGTATTCATCAGTAACTCAATGGATAAAGAAAACTACACAACACATACACACACACACACACTAAATTAAAAAAACTATATACCGTGTATGAAAACATCACAAGGAAGCCCATTTCTATGTAGCTAATGTGCATTAACATGAATGATTTTTGTCAGTGGCTAGGATGGGAGTAGGATACAGATAACAGCCAGGGAAAAAACGGAAAATAGAGAAGGGCTTTATGTGCCCTGTTGTCAATATACTGAGGTCTAAGAATATGATCAGGGCTTAAGGCCTGAGTTCTAAGGGCAGAGAAGGTGAAGATGGGGCTCTCCCTCACAAGAACCAGCATCTCTCCAGTGGATTAAGCCTCCTTCTCTGGCTTCAATACATTGTTCTTGGACTGCTGCCCAGAGTGCACTGCAAACATGGCTGGAAGGATGAAGCAAAGGGTGAAGTTATCTGAGACAGGGAAAGTTAATTTTCCTGCTCATTAATTATGTATCAACAAACCATAGCTAAAGCCTAACTCTTTTAGGTAGAAACTGTAGAAGTAGAATTATGTCGACCTAATTAAAATTTTGCCTAGCACAGCTTCTAACTTTTAACTGTACCCTAATGTATTCATTTCATAGAATTTGAATATTCATTGCTAGACATTAATAAGTAGGCCTTTAATGATGACTTTGTAAGTACCACATAATTACTCCTTCCACTGATTGAGTAAGCTTTGAATTGTGTTTCATTTATGGGTTTTTATGATATGTAGAATTCAAGCACAAGGCAATGAACTTTTACAGACAATCTAATGAAATCATTAGCTGGGAATCGGTCTTTGTACAAAGATCAAGTGTCCATAAAAATATGAGATTCAAATTAGCACTTAAAGTCTCCAAACTTTTCATTCTTCTGACTTGCCATTCTCTTTTCTCTTTTTTCTTTTTCTTTTTTAAGAGTCCAGTGTTTATTTTTTTTAATTGGATATTTTATTTACATTTCAGATGTTGTCCCCTTACCCCATTTCCCCCCTCCCTCCCAGGAACCCCCATCCCATGCCCCAACTCCTGCTTCTATGAGGATGTGCCCCCAAATACCCCCTCACTCCCACCTCCCCACCCTCCAATTCCCCCACATATGGCGTCCAGCCTTCATGGGACCAAAGATCTCCTCTCCCACCTATACCTGACAGGACCATCCTCCCTTACATATATGGCTGGAGCCATGAGTTCCTCCTAAGTGCCCCCAGGCTGGTGGTTTACACCCTGGGGGCTCTGGTTGGTTGGTATTGTTGCTCTCCTCATGGGCCGCAAACCCTTTCAGCTCCTTCAGTCTTCACTCTAACTCCTCCATTGGGAACCCCTTGATCAGTTCAACGGTTAGCTGTGAGCATCTGCCTCTGAATATCTCAAGCTCCGGCAGACCTCTAAGGACACAGCTTTATCAGGCTCCTGTCAGCATGCACTTCCTGACATCCACATCAGTGTCTACCTTTGGTGACTGCACATGGGGTGGATACCCAGGTGCAACAGTCTCCAGATGGCCCATCCTTCAGTTTCTGTCCTATACTTTGTCTCCATATTTGCTCCCATGAGTATTTTGTTACTCCTTCTAAGAAGGACCGAAGCACCCTCACTTGGTCTTCCTTCTTCATGAACTTCATGTGGTCTGTGAGTTGTATCTTGGGTATTTCAAGCTTCTGGGCTAAAATCCAATAATCAGTGAGTAATTACCATGTGTGTTCTTTTGTGATTGGGTTACCTCACTCAGGATGATATTTTCTAGTTCCATCCATTTACCTAAGAATTTCTCTAATTCATTGTTTTTAATAGCTGAGTAATATTCCATTGTGTAAATGTACCACATTTTCTGTATCCATTCCTCTGTTGAAGGACATCTGGGTTCTTTCCAGCTTCTGGCTATTATAAAAAAGCTGCTATGAACATAGTGGAGCATATGTTATATGCTTGTTATATGTTAGAGCATCTTCTGGGTATATACCCAGGAGTGGTATAGCTGGCTCCTCAGGTAATGCTATGTCCAGTTTTCTGAGGAACCACCAGACTAACTTCCAGAGTGGTTGCACCATCTTGCAATTCCACCAGCAGTGGAGGAGTGTGTTCTTCTTTCTCCACATCCTCGCCAGCATCTACTATCACCTGAGTTTTTGATCTTAGCTATTCTGACTGGTGTGAGGTGGAATCTCAGGGTTGATTTGCATTTCCCTGATGACTAAGGATGCTGAACATTTCTTTAGGTGCTTCTCGGCCATTCGCATTTCCTCAGTTGAGAATTCTTTGTTTAGCTCCATACCCCATTTTTAATAAGGTTATTTGGTTGTCTAGAGTCTAATTTCCTCAGTTCTTTTTTTATGTTGGATATTAGCCCTCTCAGATGTAGGATTGGTAAAGATCTTTCCCAATCTGTTGGTTACCGTTTTGTCTTATTGACAGTGTCCTTTGCCTTACAGAAACTTTGCAATTTTATGAAGTCCCATTTGTCAATTCTTGATCTTAGAGCATAAGCCATTGGTGTTCTGTTCAGGAACTTTTCCCCTGTGCCTAGGTATTCAAGATTCTTCCCCACCTTCTCTTCTATTAGTTTCAGTGTGTCTGGTTTTATGTGAAGGTCCTTGATCCACTTGGACTTCAGCTTTGTACAAGGAGATAAGAATGGATCGATTTGCATTCTTCTACATGTTGTCCTCCAGTTGAACCAGCACCATTTGTTGAAAATGCTGTCCTTTTTCCATTGGACAGATTTAGCTCCTTTGTCAAAGATCAAGTGACCATAGGTGTGTGGATTCATTTCTGGATCTTCAATTCTATTCCACTGATCTTCCTGCCTGTCTCTGTACCGACACCATGCCATTTTTATCACTATTGCTCTGTAGTACAGCTTGAGGTCAAGGATGGTGATTCCTCCAGAAGTTCTTTTATTGTTGAGAATAGTTTTCATTATCCTGGGTTTTTTTGTTATTCCAAATGAATTTGAGAATTTCTCTTTCTCAACTCTGTGAAGAATTTTGTTGGGATTTTAATGGGATTGCATTGAATCTGTAGATTGCTTTCAGCAAGATGGCCATCTTTACTATATTAATCTTGCCAATTCATGAGCATGGGGGATCTTTCCATCTTCTGAGATCTTCTTTGATTTCTTTCTTCAAAGATTTGAAGTTCTTGTCATACAGATCTGTCACTTTCTTGGTTAGATTCACACCAAGGTATTTTATATTATTTATGATTATTGTGAAGGGTATCATTTCCCTAATTTCTTTTTATCTTTTTAGCCTGTTTATCTTTCACGTAGAGGAAGGCTACTGATTTGTTTGAGTTGATTTTATAAACCAGCCACTTTGCTAAAGTTGTTTATCAGGTTTTAGGAGCTCTCTGGTGGAAGTTTTGATGTCACTTAAGTATACTATCATATCATCTGCAAATAGTGATATTTTGACTTCTTCCTTTCCTATTTGTATCCCTTTGACTTCTTTTTGTTGTCTAATTGCTCTGGCTAGGACTTCCAGTACTATATTGAATAGGTAGGGAGAGAGTGGGCAGCCTTATCTAGTCCCTGATCTTAGTGAGATTGCTTCAAGTTTCTCTCCATTTAGTTTGATGTTGGCTACTGGTTTGCTGTATATTGCTTTTACTGTGTTTAGGTATGGGCCTTGAATTCCTGATCTTTCCAAGACTTTTACCATGAAGGGGTGTTGAATTTTGTCAAATGCTTTCTCATCATCTAGTGAGATGATCATGTGGTTTTTTTCTTTGAGTTTGTTTATATAGTGGATTACATTGATGAATTTCCGAATATTGAACCATCCCTGCATTTCTGGGATAAAGCCCACTTGATCATGATGGATGATTGTTTTGATGTGTTCTTGGATTTGGTTTGCTAGAATTTTATTGTGTATTTTTGCATCAATATTCATAAGGGAGATTGGTCTGAAGTTCTCTTTCTTTGTTGAGTCTTTGTGAGGTTTAGGTATGAGTGTGATTGTAGCTTCATAGAACGAATTGGGTAGTGTTCCTTCCATTTCTATTTTGTAGAATAGTTTGAAGAAAATTGGTATTAGGTCTTCCCTGAAGGTCTGATAGAATTTTGCACTAAAACCATCTGGTCCTGGGCTGTTTTTGGTGAGGAGACTTTTGATGACTGCTGCTATTTCTTTAGGGGTTATGGGACTGTTTAGATGGTTTATCTGATCCTGATTTAACTTTGGTACCTGGTATCTGTCTAGAAAATTGTCCATTTCATCCAGATTTTCCAGTTTTGTTGAGTATAGGCCTTTGTAGTAGGATCTGATGATTTTTTTAATTTCCTCAGTTTCTGTTGTTATGTCTCCCTTTTCAGTTCTGATTTTATTAATTGCCATTCTCTTTTCTTAATGATGGGTTTCTTGGATAAATAAATTTAATAGTCAATCCAAAAGATTTTGATTAATGGATGGTTACATCATTCAAGCTTTTCTTTTCTTTTGATTTTTTTCCCTTCTATTGAAAATAGATTTTTTTTTTCCTCACATATACTGATTATGGTTTTGTTCTCCCCACCTCCCCTCCTGTCTGGATCTACCCTCTTTATGTGTCTAGATAGTAAATGAACAGTCTCTTAAGGATAACAATAAAATATAATATGCTAAAGCAAGAACTAACACATCTGAATAGGGCAAAACAAACTAGCAGAGGGAAAAGAGCCCAAGAGAAAGCACAGGAAACAGACACAGATGCAGAGACCCCATTCATTCACACATTTAGGAATCCTGTAAAAACACTAAAAACAACAAGCCATAATATAGATGAAAAGAACCTGTAGAGCAAAATAACAATAATAATAGTAATAATAGTAGTAACAATAATATACAAAGTGAAATGGGGGTGGCAGAGGAAAAGCCCAACACAGCATTATGAGACAAGGAACTTCCCAAGATGTCACTGAGTTTTCTACTGGCCACCTACAACTGGCCAGCCCACCCTTAAGAGTAGTTTGTTTCCCCAGTAAGATGCCCTTGAAGAAAACCAAATTCTCATTTGCAAATGATATAACTATTGGAGATGGTTTTTGGGCTCGAGATGGGAACATATGTCCACTTCTTCTCTCGGCTCTGTTAGTGATTTCACTTCCATTTACAGATACATAAAAAGTATCATAAGTCAACCTCAAAATGAGATTAATGAAGGCTGCTTGCACCTTTCCGCTTTAAACAACATCTGGATATTGAAACAACCAAGCAGTCTTTTACAAATTACTTTGGATAAAGGATTTAATTTGTCAAATCATCAAAGGTTTTTACTCTGTGCCTGTAGAGGGCACAGACACAAGTCCTGCAGGCAAACTCCTTGAGCTTTCTCTGGAGAAAAAAGAACACTCTTCACATTCTGGGAGGGTATGAAGAGATGGCTCAGTAGAAAACTGCTTGCTCTGCAAGTGTGAGGACTGGACCTCAAGGTCTGGAACCCAAATAAAAACTGTTAGGCAGTGAGTGCTTGCCTGTAATCCCAGCTGGGGAGGGAGACTAAAGTAGATCTCTAAAACCCAGAGACGACGAGAACTATCCCGGGACTATCGTAACTGCAGGAGTACCAGCTTCAGTGAGAGACCCTGTCTCAGGAAACAAGAGGAAGGCTCCTGAAGAATGACTGGGACTGGCCCCGTCCTATGTGATCTCTCACACAAACTGTTTTTTAATGTAACACAGAGTGCATGTTAGCACTTACTCTTGGAGGGAAATCACAACAGATTCGTATACTTCAAAACAGAAGGATGTGTTCTGATAACCTCTGCACTCCCTTCCCCGGACACCACGTTCTTCCTGTTCTGGTTTGTTTTCTAGTGCTATGATAAGCATCATGACCAAAAGGTAATTTAGATAGAAAAGGGTTTATTTCATCTTATGACTTCATCGATGAAGGAAAGTCAGGCTGGGAAATCAAACAAGAAAAAGGAACCTGCAGGCAGGGTAGAAGTGGAACCCGGAGAAACTCTGCTGTCTCCCTCTCCATGGCTTTCTCAGTCTGCTGTCTTAGACAATCCAGAACCACCTGCCTAAGGGCGGAAGTGCCCTCAGCGGTCTGGCCCCTCCCACATCAACCGCGAATAAGAAGGTGCCCTACAGACTTGCCTTCAGGCCAATCCGATGGAGGCGTTTTCTCAATTAAGGTTTATGTCAACTTGACAAAAACAAAACCATTCAAACAAAAAACCTAACCAGCATACCCCAAAGTGAAATTTTTGATGCATCAGTAGGTAAGTTTAATCTAACTGATCTATGGTGAAATTTCTTTAAAGTTTAGAAATTAAAACTATTCTTCTATTTAATCTTTATATTCTAAACAGAAGGCTTCTACAAGCATAGGTTATCTTGTTCGCCTAGATTTTCAGAGAGGAAGACAGTAAAAATAAAACCTGAATCAGATTTAAAGAAAAGAAAAAAAAACTAGCATCGCTCTTACCCTTAAGCCTCAAATAATTTAATCGGCTTACTTTTGATCTGCTGCTGACAGGAAGGGATAGTGTTCAGTGAATTGAAAATACAGAAGAAAAATTAATTTACTTCTTCAGTGAATTTGTTTACAGACAATATTACAGACAGCAAAGGAATCGAATGAATCCAACTCTTAAGTTGTTAAATAGAAATATTTATAATGTGAAGTTTTTCTTGAGAAAGCAATTTAAAACTCGGCTGAGCAAAGCAGCCGTCTGGTGATGGGAAAGGAGCATTACAGACACCCTTTTGAAAGGGGAGCCAACGATCCTAAATATTAACACAAGCCCACTGAATATAAAAATGAGTGCAGTGCTGTCAAGAGTTTTGTCAATATGATACAAACCTAGACACAATGACAGAATCTCAACTGAGGAACTGCCCCTCTCAGATTGTCCTGAGGGCATATCTGTGGGACATCTTTTGATCAGTGATTGATACGAGACTATGGACAGCGTTACTCCTGAGCAGGTGGTCCTGGGTTGTATAAAAAAGCAACCTGAGCCTACAGTATGTCTCCACTGCTCCTAGCTGAGCTGACTTCCCTGCTGAAGGACTGTGATCTGACCATATAAGCCAAACAAACCCTCACCTCAAGTTGTGTCCGGTCATGGTGTTTATCTCTTGCAATAGACAGCAAACGTCATGCCGTGTCCAAAATCACCTAATGCAAGCCCCCCAAGCAACTATAAATTGTCCTGATAGCCAAATTTTCAACGTAACAAAACAAACAAAATAAAACCTTATTTAACTCAATGCACTCCCAAATAGTTTAACGTGTTCAGTATAAAAAGCATTAACGAAATCGTTTCCTTGCATCTCTGCATACTAAGCGTTTAAGTTTTGAGGTGTATTTTACTGTACACGTCAGTTCAGACTAACTCATTTTTAAAGGGCACATACACGGCTGTGGTTAGTGGCTAACTCTAGTGGACATTGTGAATATCAAGAACGTAGAGGGCTGGCAGCGGTTGGTTTGGCTTGCTTTCTAAGTTCATTGCTTTCTCAGTCTTTCCCTGTTCCTTTGACTTCTACTCTATTTTGTAAATAAATTATTGCCTACTGAGAATTTTGGCAAATTTAAGACATTCGAAAACCTGCCTGAGAACTCCTAAAAGACCAGTGTGGGGGTGGGGGTGGGGTCGATTGCTTTGAGACGTTCCGGGGCGCGCGGTCTTGCGCTTGCTCTTGGGGACTCACCAGGCTCTCGGCGGCGGCCGCAACTGTGCAGCTGGGACGATCGGCTGCGGGAGGGGGCGGATCTGGGAACCGTCTAGTGACCTCACTGCTCCACGCTATGCTGGGGATCAAGACCAGTTAATACTGCTGACTTCGAGGCTCCAGGTGTCAAAAAACTTTCACTGTGAAAATGCCAGGACCAGGTCCCCACTGCCTAGACCAAAAACTGTTACTGTCCTCGGAAGGAAACAAAGTGAAGAGATACACCCAAGACTAAGAACTAGCCAACGACTGGCTCCACCGCTCCCCAGGAGCCAAAGCAAAGGTGGGAGGAGGTCTTCCGGAAGGGGCCGGAGAGGGTCTTCCCTGCTTTTGTTAATTGGTTGTAGGTTGCCACCACGTGATGCAGACAAGGATGGGCGGCTGATTTCCCCGCCCTCTTTATCCCCTTCTTGACCCAGAGGTCAAGGGAGGCGGAGAGCTGGTTTCCTAGGCAACCCCGGTAGGCAGTCAGTACACAGCAGGCCCGGGGCTGAAAAGCGTGGGTGAGGTGTCAGCTGCACGAAGGGATTTGGAGGTCGGAGTGCACTCTGACCTGTCTAGACAGCCCCGGAATCCATCCTCTCTCTGGAATAAGGTACTAAGTATCTGTCTTCTAGTTGCCTCTAGGCGTCCCTCCCCCTGTAGGAAGGACTAGGAAGTCAGCTGGAAATCTACCAGCAGCACACAGGTCAGGGGACCTATGTGATGGTGCATTGGGGATTATAGTAATATTGTGATGATAGTTATAATATTAAAAAATAATAGTGATACTTTAGAGAAGGATCCTAGGAAAAAGAAAGAAAAGATGTGCCACAGCCTCGGGTGACTACTGGACTGAAACACTCAAGTGCTCTTTGGTGACGCTGATCATCTAGAAATAGGAGGGCACTTACATGAGCCATCAGTGAGAACTGTTGAGTTCTGGCCCCTTTATACTCTATACCCTTTATACTTTATACTGAACAGAAAAGTTGTAGTTTCTTAGAACAGATGTTTTCTCAGATCTCCTGGCAGACAGAAAGAGTTCTTTACAGACCAGTTAGTACTGCGTTTCAAATTGTCATGCAGAACAGTGTTTAAAATTATGTTGGATTGGAGCTGTGTGTGGTATGACAGTTAATTGGAAGCATTTGATAAATGACGTTGACCACTCACCATGTGTCAGATGTAATTCTTGTTCTCAGTGAGCATGTTAGGAGGAAAGACCTGCAAGTATCACAATACAATGTGACAGACAGTAGCTATACAGAGGACACGTGCTAACCTAACCCAGTCACATGAAAGAGAATGTTTACAATAAGGCCAAAGAGGATGCACGTCTTTGAAGAAGACTTAGTGCACTCTTTTAGGATATGTGGAGTATAAAGTCAAGGAGGAAAGACATTTTATGGAGAGGAAGAAGTATATGCTGAAGTACAGCCATGCTAGCTATCACAGGGCTAGAGCTGTGGCCCGTGCTGGAATGTTGTATGGCTATTTTGGTTGACCTGGAGCTTAAGAGGTTGGCATGAGTCTGAATACCATATTCAGACCATAAACAGTTTCCAAGAAGAGTAGCATAAGCAAATGTACCCCTCAGGAGTCTGGCTCCAGTGGGTGAGAGAATGGGGTAGGTAGTGAGACAAGATTGGGCATAATGGCAGAGAATGGAGAGGAAGCATGATTGTGTGTGGTGTGTGTGTGTTGTGTGTGTGTTACTTGGTGAGACATGAGCCTGAGAAAGGCATGGGGTAAGTAAGTCTCAAGCTTCCAACTCAGATGGAGAGGGGATGGATGGTGGTGTCCTTTAGCACAAGAAAGCATTCATTAAGGGGAAACAGCATTAGTTGGAAATATGAGCTCAGCTTGGGACATACTGAATTTAAAATGCCTATGACGCGCCCACATGGAGATTTCCATGTGGGCTTTTGAGTTTATTGCATATGAAAGAGAACATGAAGGATGCGTGACTTTTACAAAGAAGGAAGCTGTTAGTGCAATATAACAAGTAGAGGACTAGGGAGACAGTTTAGACAGTGAAGCACTTTTCCTTGCAAGCAAGAGGACCTGCGTTCCATCCCAGAACCCATGTAAACAAAAATGGCATGTAATCCCGCGCTGATAAGGCAAGCCAATTCCTGGAGCTCCTTGGTCAGCCAACCTAGCCTAACAGGGGAGTTTCCATCAAGATGAGAGACACTGTCTCAAAAGAAAGTCAAGGTAGATGGCACCTGTGGGATGGCCCCTGAGAAATCCTCTGGCCTTCACACTTAGATGCACACACCAGCGTTTATTGCTGCATGTGTATACATAGAGTGAGAGGGATGGGGAGGGAGGGAGAGAAAGGGGGATAGAAAGAAACCAGGAGGAAAATGTAAGAGTAATCAGTATTGCTCAAGCTATCAGAATTGCTCAAAGTCACATCAAGGTCAAGTTGAGCCTGAAACACGTCCATGGCCTTTGGTAATCTGGAGTTACTTACTGTTGTTGGTCTCATTTAACCATAAATAGAAACTGTGATGGCTTGAGGAGTTTTCCTTCACATTACAGTAGGTTGAGGACTGACTGGAGTAACTTGTTGCTGCTGATTGTCTAGAAAGTTCTTTGTGAAAGTGTGAAATGTAGCTATTCTTGTTTTTTTTAAAAATGCAGTATAGAAAGGACTTTTCTAAATAGGGAGACCTGGTACTCATACACAGAGGGAAGGAGAAACTATGAAAAGAAAGAGGGAAGGACTGGCAGAGAAGTCTCTAACAGAGGTAGAAAAGGTGGACTGTGCACAGCAAAGCCAATTGATTTTAGTCAGAATGGAAGACTTTATTTATTGTATGTGATTGGTGTGCCCGTGTGTGAGGGTGCAGGCTCACACAAGGGTGTGTGGAAATCAGAGACTGCTAATATGGAGTGTCTTCCTCAATTTCTCTCTACCTTATTTTTTGAGACTGTCTTTCAGTAAACACGGAGCTTACCAATCAAAGCAAATTGCCAGACCCAGCAAGCCCTCCCCAACTTCCACACCCTACCTCACAACTTCTCAGGCTCTGTCTCCCACTCGAAGGCCTAGATTGCAGGTATCCAGCAGTTACATGGGTGCCACCCTCATGCTTGCACGGCAAACACAACACTGCACCCACTAAGCCAGCTCCCTCAGCCCATAAATGAACATTTCTACTGAGCCACGAGTCTAAGGGGTGGGGGGGACAACGTGTCTTTAAGGGGGAAAAGGGAATTGAATGAATACATCCTAGACAGCCCTGTTGCCTGTGAAGGTGAGGACAGGACAATCTGACAAGAGATGGGGGAGGAGGCAGGAGGAAGGATAAGGGAGGAGAGAAAGGAGGGAGAAAGGGGGAAAAGATTGAGAAGAGTGATGGATGTTAGGGTACTCTCATGGATCTCAGGATTTTGTTCTTCCAGCCTCTTCTCATAGGCAAGGGAGCTGAGGACAAACAGAAACCGTTGTCTATGTAGCTGAGGAATAGTTTCTCCTATAGTAGCTCAGATGTAGTTGCGCAAAGTTGGAGGTTTCCATTGGATTTTGCTTTGTCAATTAACTACTGAGCTAGATAGAATGAGATTATTTTTGCCTAAATGGGGCATTGATGCTGACAGAGTATCGTGAAACGAGAGAGAATCCGCATGTTTGTATACACAGAAAATGTAGTCTTCTTGACTAAATGAAGAGAAGTGCTTTGTTTTTACGAAGACTTGACACTGTAAAGATGAGCGCCCTTCCTATAACACTTTTCTGTAATGCACTCTTCAGTCAGAATTCCAGCTGGACTTTTAAAATCCTTTATATATATATATACATATATTATATTATATGTATATATATATTTAATTTTGTATGTGTGTGTGGATATGTGCAAGGCGTACCGGTACTTACAGACACCAGAGGAATGGGATCTGCAGAGCAGGGGTCGCTCTTAGCTCGCTAATGTTGGGGCTAGGAATGGCGCTCTGGTCCTCTGGAAGAACAGAAAGTGCTCTTAACTTCTGAATGAATCTCAAGCCCCACAACAGAGTACCTTTAACAACAACAACAAATAAGTACTAGTCATAAAAAATGAGTATAAAAGACTTAGAAACTTAAAGGGGGGAGGGGGGGCTTTGTATTAGCGACTGTAGAAGCATAGAAGGAAGGCTTTACTGTGGGCTTGTGGTTCCAGATGGTTTAAGAGCCAGTATTAGTCAGGGTTCTCTAGAAGAAGAGAACTGATTGTGTGTGTGTGTGTGTGTGTGTGTGTGTGTGTGTGTGTGTGCGTGTTGTCTGTGCGCACGCGCGCTAGGGGAATTGATTAGAGTGGCTACAAGCTGTGGCTGTGGTCTGGCTAGTCCAAGAAATGGCTGTCTCCTGACTGGAGACATGACTGGATGTCTCAGCTGGTCTTCAGTCTATGTTGGAATCCTGTTGAAATAGGGTTCTAATCCCAGCAAAGTACTGCTCGGGCCTCGGCTGTCCAATAAATGGCCTTGTCCATGAGAGTGAGGAAAAGCAGGCAAAAATCAAAAGCTTCCTTCTTCCATGCACAGTAGTAGCCTAGATTTAGGGTGGGTTTCCCACCTCAGATAATCCAATCAAGAGAAATAAAAACCCCTAACAGGAATGCCCAGATATTTGGGTTTTAGTTGACTCCAAATGTAGTCATCACAAAGCCAGTGCCACCATGGTGAGGAAGTGTGGTAGTAGGCAGGCCTGGTGCCAGGCTTAGTAAAAGGCTAATGTGGCTTTTGAAACCTTAAAGCCCCCCCCTCCCCCACACACACACACTTCCAGCAAGGCCAACTCACAGCCACCAACTGAGAAACAAGTGTTCAGATGCCAGGGATTATAGGGGCATCTCTTGGAAGCAGGATGACACAGATATGGAGAAGAGAAAGAGAGGGAAGGGACAGATCAGAAAGTCCAAAATTGGTACTGAATGTCTGTAATCATTTAGGAGGAAACAGTGTAGTTCTTTCCAGAATGATATCTTGGACATAAATTAATTACCTGGGTACTTATTTGATGTCTTTGGAAGCCTGAGGATTGGCGCTGAACTTTGCATCCTAGTGAGCAGATAGCCTTCCTTCAGTTCCCACAGACATTAAACCAATGTAAGGCCATTTCTTCTGAAGTAGAGGGGCCAAAACCTTCCTTTACTTGGTCTTCCTTCGAGTAAACCTAGGCGAAGGTACTAGGCCTGTTTAATAAGGCCTTTGATAGAGCACTAAATGCTTTTCAAGTGTTTTATGGAAATTCTTTTACTGCTAGTGTTTGCTAATTAAGGGCAAAGTCTACCTTACCGATAGCCTTCTAGCTCGGGCAAAATGGCAGACCCCCCTTTGTCGCAGGGTTTCCTTGACCTACCAGGGAATTCAACAACGCCGGACACGCACACCTTCTCCTGCAGCGTCCTGCAGATGGTGAATACAGGTTCAGTTTTCCCCCCAATAAGAACCCAATTCAACAAGACCTGAATTCCTGGAATGCCCCCCACCTAATGAGGTACCTCGCTTCTTCAGCCAATGACCTTTGCCCACCCTGGATATTCTCCCCCATTAACTCCAAATATTAACCCCTGAATAATGCAAGTAAAGTTGTTTTCTCCCCCAAAACTGTTTTTTATGTGTATTTTTTACCTTAAAAAACTCACAGGCCCTGAAACCCTGTTTGGACTTTTCCCTTTGTCCTTGGGGCGGGTGAACAATGAGCCCAGAAAAGAAGGGGAGCCAGGGGTAGCCCCTGGCCATCTTCTGGATGTGAAGATGCAGTTTGCAGTGGAAACAAAAAAGAATGAGCATCAGAGGTCCAGCCTACAGTACTCTCTGACCAGATCCCTCAGTCTGCAGTTCTTCAGTTCTTATCACACAGTTGCCTTTTGCCCTGCAATATCCCAAGGATCCTCAGCCGTCTTGCCTGCTGCCTCCCTCTCCCTGGGGATGGGTCCAGTTCCTTCAGGCTCCCTTAACGTATTCATTCTTTGCTTTAGATTCAATACATGTTCCTCTCCCCTCCTTTGCCATTTCTCGGTACTATTTATCTTTGATGCATAGGTTAGTGACTGGGAAAATGATGTTTTATAAAAAGATAAAGAATGAGAATATGTTTGGGGGTTGTGGTGGGAAATGGGAGAAGGGGGTGTTTCAGAAAGCCCATGTGAGGCATTCTTCCTCTGGGGACGCCACACCCCATATAGTATAAAAAAGAGTTTATTCAGGGCATGGGGGGGGGACCAGAGGAAGTGAGGCAAGAGAGAGGGGGGGGAAGAGAAGAGGGGGAGAGAGAAGAGGAGAGGAGAGAAGAGGTAGGGGGAGGAGGAGGTGGTGGTTTGCATGGGGGGGTTTGGGGAAGGGGGGGGGGGGGGGTGGGCGGTGGGGGCGGGGGGGGGGGGCGCCCCCTTTTTTCCCCTCCTTTTTTCCTTTTTTATTAGGGTTCCCCAGTTTTGACGAGCCCCCCCCCCCCCCCCCCCCTCCAATTTCAAACCCCCCCCCCAAAACATCCCCGGCCCCAAAAAACCTGAGCCAAAAATTAGTCAAATAAGATAAAATTTCCTGTTGCATTTGTTCTATGGAATTGCTGGGTGGGGTTTTCCCCTCTCCTTGGCTCAATGCTTATTCATTT
Source organism: Mastomys natalensis (assembly GCA_021653895.1). NCBI lineage: Eukaryota > Metazoa > Chordata > Mammalia > Rodentia > Muridae > Mastomys > Mastomys natalensis. Next base: position 455,979 of record JAJTUV010000491.1, on the reverse strand, counting down.
CATGTCCCTTAATAAATGCCCAAGAAATAGAGTCAATAGCATTTGTTTTCTACGTTCTGGTGCGGGACTCCAAGATCAAGGCCTGGAATCGGGTATCTGTGTTCTTCATGTGGGGTGGAAAGAAAAAACGGAAAAAACCCCCCTCAATCGGTGCTCTGGGCACCAGGTCCCATTCTTGGAGTAAGGAACCTTCATGGCTTTAAAAGACTTTTGATTTGAGACAACACCTGACCTTCAGGGGTCCTCGTCCAGGCCTTCATAAGGGGAACAGTGTCCCACTCACAGAGCCTGAGTTAATCCCCAGGTGTACTTTGCTATAAGCCCTCTCAATCCGAATGCCCGCATTTTCCTTCCAACAGTTGCGTCTGAGTTTGAAAAAAAGCTTTACTTTTTTTTTTTTTAATTAACTTATTTAAAACTTCCCTTTCTGGTTCTTGAATTTTGGCATGCGCTTGTAACATGATTTTTCCCAATGTGATGTCTGGTTCATCTTGAAAACAACTTCATCAGTCTTTCTAGAGGTCAACTCTTTCTGCTGCAGGTCTCATTTCTTTATTGTCATCTGGTGGTAGCCGTCTGGTGGTAATCAGGGACTGACAGTGCCACAGTTGCTAGTGTTAAGGTGATTCCCCAATCGTTGTGACGTGACTCCAGGACTGAACTCATCTTTGTTTTCTTTAATAGATATATTAGTGTGACCATTGTTTTAATGGAAGATGATTGAAAGTGAAAACTTAAATCGAGGTGAAATCATTAAAGAACTGGTGAGTCAAACCCTTTGTTCAGTAACATTCTGACTCTGCTTCCTGGAGCTGTGAGGATTGGTGGGAAGGAGATTCCTCCTCTTGGGTGACTGGATGACTGGAGGCACAGGCCTCAGGAGTGTGATCCAGCGTCCCTTCTGCGGGAGTGTGAGCATGGTCCCTGTTCCAGGGGACGTTCTTAGTTTGTGTTATCAAAAGACAGTTTTTTTAAAAAAACTAATTAAAACGATAATAATTGAAATTCTTTCTTTTAAAACAGTGTTTGTGCAATGGTTTGTCTTATGAGATGGTTGGACAGGAAGGATCGGATACTTCAAAACTGGAGATGTTTTTCTCAGGGTATCCCCGAATAGTTGGATTATCATTGTTTCATAATTTATCAAGTCTTACGATTGTTGCTCAAGATATAAAGGAAATTTCAGGGTTGGAGACTTGCTCACGGCTTAAAGAACTTTGGGTTGCCGAGTGCTGCATAGAGGTAAGTTTAGAGAGACGGTCTTACGGGTGCATCTAATCCTGAATTCTTCACTTTGGAAAAATAGTTCATTAAAATACGTGCAGTGTGTATGGATCAAAACTGATAAGTGGGCAAAGATAAAAATTTGCACAAAGTGAAGACAGAATAAGGAATCAAAACATATTTTTTTGTAAACATATCAAATTAGATCATAGCCAGTATTGCTTACTGGCAATACTGAATTCACTTTGGCACTAAATGGTTAGATGTATATTTTAGAAAAAAACACTACAAAATATCATGCAAGAAATGTATGCACCTTTGAACTCAGAAACTCCTACCCTAAGAATTTTATACTCAAGAAGTAAGTCAACAACAGAGAACAGTTAAGGCGTGAAAGTATTTGTGCACTCGCTTTCCCAATAAATAAAATCATCAAATGTGAATATTCTGGACATAGGGGACTTTAAAGAAAGCTGTTTTGACCTTCATAAAATATCTTGTAATTATTAGAACATTAGACATTTGAAGATGTGTTAGACAGTCTTGAGCAAAAAAACCCACACTACCATAAAATCATAGCATGTGATTACATTAATATCACATAAATGTAGTTGGCGAACATTTAAAGAACATATACAAAATTGAATATAGCGGTATTTAGATGGAGAAGTTATATGTTTACTTTAATTTAGAGTTAATTTTCTGGGTATTAATATTACAATAAAGTGCTACTTAAAAGAAAAAAAGACTTAGAAACTTACTTTATTGATAAGTCAAAGATGAAATAAGTAACATTCTTCAATCTCTTTTTCAACAGAAAATTGAAGGCCTTCAAGGATGTAGAAATTTGGAAAAATTATATTTATATTACAATAAAATTTACAAAATAGAAAATTTAGAGAAGTTAATAAAATTGGAAGTTCTGTGGCTGAATCACAATATGATAAGAAATATTGAGGTGAGATAATTTTGATAATTTGCATGTAAAGTCAGTTTACTGCTATGGCATTAAAACCACAGTGACTAAGATACAACATTAAGGGTCAAAACATTTATGAATAGCTAATTATTGTGGTCAAAAAGAACTACTTTGGGCTAGAGAGATGGCTCAGAATGTAATAGTTCTGGCTGCTCTTGCAGAGGACTTGGGTTCCAGTCCCAACACCCACAAAGCAGCTCACAACTGTCTGTAACTCCAGTCCTGAGAAATCCAACACCCTCTTCTGTTCTCTGTGGTACACAGCATACACACAGGTAAAACACTCATATATATAAAGTAAAATGAGGCAATAAGTGTAGTAGCTTGTTACAACAAGCCTGACAAGTATTTGGCTTGCAAGGGTTTCAAAGCGAGGTTTGAGAAGCCCTGTGATACGTTTTTTTTTCTCCACTCACTGTGCTGATCTTCCCCCACGCCCTTCTGTCCTTCTTGTCATTCTCTCCAGAACCCACTGAGGTGGGAGTGGGGAGGCTTCACTGGACCCATTTTCCTCTGATGTGAAGCACATGGTTTCTACTGTCCGAGCAACCAAGAAAATAACAAGATTGATCAGGGTTGATGTTTTGAAAGTACTGTTGTCTATGCTTTCAGGGCTTGCAGACTTTGAAGACTCTAAAGGACCTCAACCTTGCGGGAAACCTAATAAGCAGCATTGGTATGTACTGCTTCCTTTAGAATCTGAGCCAGTGCACTGTAAAAATTGTGCTTAGAGTTGTCTCTTTTAGACGTTATTCCATTGAAATGTTCTGCATACATTTTCCCCTTAGATCGTGGTTCTTTCTATTGAGCTATGAAGATCTTTTACAAAAATTACTGGTTATTTAAGAGTTTCTTACAGTGTGTTTTGATCATATTAATACCCACCTTTATCTTCCCAGATCTACCTCCACTTCTCTACCTATGTTTGAATCTATGGTTCAGATGTTTAACTCTTAGCCACTAATCACTATTGCTAAGTAAGCAGTTAATCCTATTGAAATGCAGGAATAATGGCCATCCACAACTTACAAATGTGCCAGGGTATATAAAAAAGGTAGAACAAGAAACCTAATTGCTTTTGTGATGCTGAGGATTGAACTCATAGCCTTGGGTATGCTGGAGAAGCACCCTGCCACTGAGCTATGCCCTCAGTCCTAATGCTTTTTAAATCTTGTTTTTAAATGAAAGGTCGATGTCTTGATCCCAATGAACAACTGGAAAAACTAAACCTTTCTGGAAATCAAATTACTTCTTTCAAGGTATGTTCAACTAAATGATTGGTTTCTGTTTACCAACCTGAGTTACAAACTGCACAGACCTTCAAGGAGTAATTGCATCGAATTCATTACTTTGTGCTTCCGGGTGGTCTGTGCATTGTGATACCTTTGGCAGTTACATATCAGATATTTACATTATTCACAGTAGCAAGATTGAAGTTCCGAAGTAGCAACAAAATAATTTTATGGTAGAGGGTCAGCACAACATGAGGAACTGTGTTACAAGGTCTCAGCAGTAGGAAGGTTGAGAACCAGTGCCCTAGGGAGTTTGAATAGCATCTGTTCAGTTAGCCATAGAACTTGATCCTTTTAGAATGGAAGAATAACTCCTAAATTGGCGGTAGGATGCTACTTCCTTTGAACTTTGTCCTGCCTTTCTGGCTACCCTTATCTTGTTGGGGGGGGATGCATCCTCTATTAGCATCTGAAAAGGTGGGCTACCCCTTCTGGGCTCTCGTCACTTCTGGAGGTACTCACTCTCCACATAATCCATCCTGACTTGGGACTGTGAATGCACCTGCTCTAATCACGACTCAGCTGGTCCCTGTTGTCTCCTCCGAACTGAACTGCAGGTGTCGCTTAACAAGCTCCAACTAATGTCCCTCCCAAACCCTCTTTTCTCGCAGGCGTCTCTGACTCTATAAATAGTAATTCCACTCTTTAGTTAGTTAAGCGGAAGTCCTTACAGTCTTCTTTACGCCTATTCTTTCTTCATATCCCACCTTCAGTCTGTGAGCAAATCTCGTTGCTGCCATTCGGAGTATGCCCAGAGCCTTACCACCTGGATCACTGTCAACCTGGTTGGCAACACTATCCTTGCCAGTCTGCATGAGAGAGAGAGAGAGAGAGAGAGAGAGAGAGAAGAGGAGAGAGAGAGACCCAACTTCTCGCAATCCTCCCTATTTTTATTTTGTGTGTGTGTGTGTGTGTAGACACATAGCACAGCACACATGCGGAGACAGAGAACACTTTGCAGGAGTCAGTTCACTCATTCCACCACATTCGTCCTGGGGATCAAGCTCAGGCTGTCAGGCGGAACACTTACTTGCTGAGTCACCTTGCCAACCATCTTTTCCTTTTCTCGATCCTCAGTCTGCTCTCTGTGCAGCAAAAAGCTTGCTGGAGCCCTTTTAAATTTGCTATAATAAATCTTTCTTGTCAAACTCCCTTTGCCATCTCACCTTGCTCACAATATGATTCTGACAACATGAGATTGAAGGCACACAGTCAAGCACAGCTTATGAAAATGAGAAAATGGAGTAAGAAATAATTTTAAATCAGCCAATGTAAAGAGATACTCTTTAACTTGGAGAAAAACAGAAGGGTATTTCCAGGCAGTAGAATAAATACTTTAAGAAGAAATGTGAGTAAAATGTTACCCAATTAGTGCAACTGAAAAGGAACTAATCAATAGAAAAGGCTAGCAGCATTTTAACAGGTATGGTAAGCGGCTCTTCTGGACAGTGGCAGTGGCCGTTCTAAGGAGTAGAGATGAGTATTCATGAGGACATGGAGATCAGAAACCATGGGTCTGTTGAGTAACATCAGCATTGTTGTTTGGCTCAAATACATGGTGTGCACGAGAACACAGGGGGTTGGGACTAACAGGCTAATCAACTCTTCAGTGTGACGATGCGAAGCTGTCACTGCTTTTCAGCAAAGGGCTATTATAATACGATCACAGATGTCCCTCAGGAACGGTAAACTGGAATTAGTGTTTATTGGTTAGGAGCAGCTGGGACACACAGAACACCCTTAGCCATGTAGTCCGCCATTTAGCAAAGGTTGGTCTTCTCTTCTGGAGTTTAACATGTGCTTTCCCTAGAGAGAAGCATCTTAACGTCTAGATCACTTTAACATGCATACTTATGTGTGCGAGCAGAGTGTTACATTTGATTGTGATGTTAGGTGTTAAAACACTTCCTCTCAAGGCGAGCATTTATGATTTACTGATTGAACATTGTCACTGGTGTTTAGGACCTTACTAATCTGACCAAGCTCACTCGCTTAAAGGATTTATCTCTGAATGATCCTCAATACAAATCTAATCCAGTGTGTCAACTGTGTAACTACTCCACCCATGTGCTGTACCACTTGCCTTCTCTTCAACGACTTGACACGTTTGATGTATCAGCAAAGCAAATCAAGGAGCTGGCAGATGTAAGTGTAGTCACAGTCGGGTATCTGTGACTCAAGTTTGTGTAGTTAAAGGCTTTTTTCTGGGTGGGTCCTCATATGGCGGTTATTATATGGTCAGTTCTCATCTCCTGCTTGCTCTTGCTCCTTCCATAAGCAGGATGTTTCACCTAAAAGTATACATATAATAACATTAATTCTGGAATTCTGTGGTCAGACAAAAAAAATGGAAAACTACTGTTGGAAATAGATTTTTTTGATACATGATTCTTAAAATTATGTTAGAACAAATTAGATGTAGTATTTTAAAAAATCTTTTTTTCCCACATGGAAGAAATCTAAGTAAAATTTGAATTTCATATAAATACCAAAGTATGTCTTGATATAACTAAATGAGTACAAGCAAGTTTGGTGAATACTTGTTGTAGTGAGATATTTTTCCTGCAAGTTGGGAGGAGCTAAGGTGGGAAGAGTAAGGAGAGGAAGAGGAGAAGGAAGAGGAGGAGCTAGGGAAGAGAGCACCAGAGAGGGGGTGGGGGAACATGGAAGTGGACCTGTGCCTGTCTCTAGCAGTCTAAGGTAGTTGGTATATCTAGGTTGGATACTGGGTTATACCTCTGATTGTGTGAGCATCTGTTATTATTACCAAATATATAAAGCCTTTGGATAATCCAAGCATTAGAGTCTCATTCCTACCGGGCCCACGTGGATGGTGGGATGGTCTGGGCTCAGGCAAGCATTGTGGAGACAGCGTGGGAGATTGGCAGAGCCATGCTGGCATCTCGTGGGTGGCAGGGCTGGTGTCTCTGACCGTCTGAGTGGACGGCCCGAGCTGAGCAGAACGGGCATCAGATCCCATTACAGATGGTTGTGAGCCATCATGTGGTTGCTGGGAATTGAACTCAGGACCTCTAAAAGAACAGTCGGTGCTCTTAACCACTGAGCCGTCTCTCCAGCCTGTCATCAGTCTAAAAGGAGTTCACTTAGAGCTTTGTTTCACAGATTGGGGGAGAGAGCAAATTTTATTTGTTGGTCTTTTAAAAAGCGAATTATATTCAGTTTGGCATTACTTTTAACTCTTTTAAATTTGTTTTCCCTAAATTAATAACGTAGGAATGATATGGTTTAATATTTGCTCCAGTCTCGTCTTTTTAGCTAAGTATATGGCTTTATAAGTTAAATTGCATTTGTAATTTCTTTATTGGAAATCTTGGAAAAAAAGACGTTCATATGCCACATACTCACATATTAAAAATAAAGATGCTCTTTGGGATTTTATGTCATATCATAAGTTAAAATACAAACTCCTGTGGGCCCTATCATGTCTGCTGTCAGCACCAGCATTTCTGATGGAGCTAGCAAACTTCCAAATGTATAAAGAACATGCTATGCTTATATAATACCACTGATAACTATGTCCTAGTTAGATTTCTACGGCTGTGACCAAAACCTCTTAAGGAGGAAAGGGTTTATTCCAGCTTACTCCTTGGGATTTATCTCCCAGAAAGGTCAGGGCAGGAACCTGGCAGAAGCTGATGCAGAGGCCATGGGGGAGAGCTTCCTGCTGGCTTGCTCCTCATGGCTTGCTCTACCTGCTTTCTTCTAGAACCCAGGACCACTGCCCATAGTGAGCTGGGCCCTCCCATGTCCATCATCAATCCAGAAAATGCACCACCAGCGAATCTGGCTGAATATTTTCTAAATTGAAGTTCTCGCTTCCAAAATGACTCTAGCTCATGTCAAGTTGACATAAACTAGCCAACACAGCTACCTGTAATTCATTTTATCTAACTTTTTACCTTCAGTCCACAGCAATGAAAAAAATAATGTATTATAACATGCGAATAAAAACTGTTCAGAGACATTTGAATGAAGAACTTGAAAAACTGAATGACAGGAAATGCAAGTTACAGAAGCTACCAGAAGAACGGATAAAATTATTCAACTTTGCAAAGAAAACGGTAAGGTTTAGTCATGTAAAATTTCAGTGGCCACAATGGAGGGAAATTATCCAACAAACTGGTAAATCTTTAACTCCACTGCCCGTTCACGCCCACCCTGTGTGCATGTGGTTAGTCCTGAGATTTGAGTCCGGTTTGCTCTAAAAATACTTTAGCTCCAGATATTTAACTGAGCTGCATTCTATGTATAGTTATCTTAAAGATATGAGTGTGAGACCTCCATTCCGATTTCCAGTGCCCATTTAAAGCCAGGCTTGGGAGCCTGTGTCTGTGATCACGGGTCCTCTAAAGTGAGACTGGAAAGCAGAGACAGGGCTTACACAGCATAGGACAGAGGTGGACTGTGAGGAACAACATCTGAGGTTGTCCTCCATACGTGTCCTGTGGCATGCATATGCCTGCACACACACACTCATATACACACAGTCACACACAGACGCTCACACGTACACATGCCCAAACACACACACACACTCATACATATACACACACACTCACACATACATACACAGAGGTACATGCTCTCACATACAGGTATACAATGGGGAACATCATATCAAACTCTATTTTTAGTAGTGTGTGTGCTTTTTATGCAGAATAATTAGATTCCTTTTATTAGAAGTAGATCTTGAAAAGTTAAGAATCATTTACTTGAAAACTGAACCTTGTGAGTGTAAAATTTTCTGTAACTTTTCAAAAACACAAAGAAACAGCGGATTTAACAAATGATGTTAGATAACAGTCAGGGTGTTTAGGAGTGGGGGAGCTGGGTGCTTAGTGTGCACTGTACCAAAGATGTCAGTGGGGATGAAAATTAAAAGATAAAATATCAAGAATAAATATGTAGATGGACTGATTTAGTTGATCTCAACCTGCCAAATACTAGACATTACAAAGAGAAAAGATGTAAGTTCAAATTGCAAAACAAAAAAGTAAGATGCGTTTGTGCTAAAGGCGTTCTTCATGAGAGGTGAGCACATGGGCTGAGGAGCCGGCTTCGTAGATAAAGTGCTTCCCACACAACATGAGGACCTGGGTCCAGTCCCACGAGTGCATATAAAAGGGTAACCATGGTAACGTGTGCTGCTCAGCTTAGAGCTGGGGAAGTCTTCATGTTCACTGGCCAGACTCCATGCTAGTGAGATACCCTGGCTTAAAAAACAACATGGACAGTGCCTGAGGGGCGACGCCTGTGTTTGGCTTCTGGCCTCCAAATGCTTGTGCTCATACACATTAAGGAAAAAAGTCTGAAGACATTAAACTATCCTTAAGAAACAGGATACATGCCCAAAGAAATCCTATCCTTAGTACTGTGCGTCCATTAGGAAGATAAAGTATGAGACGTACAAGTAGAAAAACGGAAGGAAGCATATAAATCAACACTTTACAAATGGATCCATTACTGTAACGACCTGGTCCGTTCGGGTCAGTCAACAGGTTCTCCAGCGCAGGAGTGAGGATGCACGCTTCCAATTCCCGTGGTGTCCTTCACTGTACCCTGCTTACTGGAGCTCCAACGTTGAGGTGCCACTTTGTTACAACCCGGTCCGTTCCACGTTTGGGGGCCACTTTGTTCCCGCCTGGAGCTGCTGCTTCAGTCTGCAGGTCAGGGTCTAGCAAGAGAGAAGAGTGGGGATGGAAGGGCAAGAGATGCGAAGAATGGAGACAAGACAGAGAGTCTGATCAAGTGTCTTTTACTGAAAAGAAATCATGAGTATATAACACTTTACCACGTGCGCCTTGCAGCTGGGGGCGCTATACAACAAAACAAGTATGGGAGAAAAACAAGATGTTTTATCAGAGTGTGCTCAGCTGTTGCAGGCTGTTGAAAATAAGTCTCTTGTCAGGGTATATGGCCTGAGATAGCTGCAAAGATGATAGCCGCTTTCTGCTAGGAGTTGGCTCCCAACACATTACAGTGACTAATAAGCACCTGAATGGAGCACTCCTTTATAAATTTTCAAATGCAGTGTGAAACCACCTTTACTGAAACCTATCAAAGCACAGCACACAACAGCATTATGGTCATCTGCAGATGACCATAATCCACGCTGTCCTGCTCATGAGAGTGAGCCATGGTCACACAGCTTCAGAGAGCTCCTAGCCTCCAGCTCAGCAAATTTACTTGTATACTCTATTCTATGGCTATTTATCATCACCCCACTGATAGCAAGAAAGCATTAGATGCTACGTAAATCTTTAACAAGAATGAAAGCGGATGGTCTTACAGTAGGCTACTATGTTGTCATTAAGAAGTGAAGTTGGAGGGCTGGAGGAGGGCTCGGCTGCTCTTGCAGAGAGCTGAAGCTACTTCTGAGCACCCATGCCTGGTGACTCGCAACCACTTGGAGCTCTGGCTGCAGGAAATCCAGTGCCTTCCTTGGCTTTCACAGGGACCTTCATTCATCACACATACCCACATATCCATACATTTAAAGGTAAAAACTAAAATAAAGTTTTTATGAAATAGAGGTTGGAAATATATTTAATGGTCATTTCTACAAATGAGCATGTTTTTGTTTTATAATCAGAATGAGATTCTTGAAATACAATGTTAATTAAACCTAAATGATTTGACTGAAACCCACAGAAAGACCAAAATGACAAAATCCATTTTATAATGTACCGTTTTCAAGTATATAGGTTGAGAATCTCTCACCTAGAATGCTTTACAACCAAATGGATTTCAGAGTTTGGAGTCTTTCATATTTTGGAAATGTTAACTCTGAATGTCCCTTATCTGAATATCTGAAATATGTCCGAAGTTTCAAATTTGGGTACGCTTCAGATTTCAACCATATTAATTAAAACCAACAAGCAGGGAAAGGAGTTGTACATTATAGTTTATCTTTAAATCCTTCAGGAGATTTACCCTGGTCTCAAACTTTAAAGAAGTGACCCAAAGGCTAAGTAATCAAGATAAATAATATTTAAAGCAATATTTTAAATATTCCAATTAATGCTAAAAAGCCTAATATGGGCAACGAACCCCAAATATTAAAATCCGATGCAGTGTGTGGTTTTGAGTTGGTCAAAAGGAAAACATTGTCTCCCCTTTGTGTGTTTTCTATGGTTTTGTCTTTCCAGACATAGTTTTTTTTTTTTTTTTTTTTTTTGGTTTTCTTTTTTGGTTTTTCGAGACAGGTTTCTCTGTGTAGCCTTGGCTGTCCTGGAACTCACTCTGTAGACCAGGCTGGCCTCGAACTCAGAAATCCGCTGCCTCTGCCTCCCAAGTGCTGGGACTAAAGGCGTGCGCCACCACCGCCCGGCAGACATAGTTTTTTTAAATTGAAACACTGAATAGTTATTATGCTAAAAATTACATTATCTGAAGTGTAAGGTTTTATTCACGTGCAGACCGGCATTGACGGTAATTTCACTTTGGCTTTAATAAGCACAGTTAACATTTCATGGCCTGTTTCTTTAATGTGCTTGTTGTCAGTGAAGAGACGGCCACACTTCCTCTCTCACATGTCACACATTCAATAGACATTAGCTGAGTTTGCGCCCAGGCCGAAGCCACCTACTTGACTTTTATAAAGCTTGAGCTACCTGGATTTCTACTTTGATCATTTAAACTGACTAATAAATCTCACCACAAAATGAGTCTCTGGATGGAGGCTTTGTCTTAATCGTGTTTTATTTTTAATTTGCTCTCTGGTACGTTGATTTCCACAGTTAGAACGGGAACTGGCTGAGCTCAAGATCTCTGGCAAAGGGCAGAGTGATACTTCGCCAGAGACTGAGAAACCCCGGAATAGCGAGGCCATCACGCAGGAATCCATCCTGCAGCAGAAGATACTGACCAAGATGAGTGCCCTGGATGACAGAGTCACATTCTGGAACAAGAAGCTACATGAGTATGTCTGCCCAACTGTCTGATCATTCAGATTGATAACAGGAACGAATAACCGTGTTGGAGGCCAAGAGTTGAGGTCAATTCCTTTGACAAATGGGAGAAAACAGAACATGAACTGTGTTGGCACACCAGGTTCCCAGGGCCCCACCCACTCAAAGCTGGGCTCTGGCTGAAGCCGTTTTCAGTTAAGCACAGTGCCTCCTCCACTCGGTAGAGTGTCACATCTCTGCTTCTGTCTGCAAACTAAAAGCAATTGTGTGGCCCTTAGTTCAGAAACCCAGCAAGTAGACAAGACCAGCAAGGCACACTACAGTTCTTGCAGGTTCACACTGCTCTTTCATTTATAGGGAGACTGGGTAAATGGGATACTAGGCCCTTGTAATGATCTTAACAACAGGCTTGTAACATTTGGAGGTGGGCGATTACTCCATGCCTGGTGACCCTCCCACTAGCACTTTAGACGGAAGTACTATTAGTCCTGGCGTGGTGCTGGGAATACTTTGGTGTTAGAAGACAAAACAACCTGTCTAGGATTTGACAGCCGTGCTTTTAGATCCAGGAGAGTCTTAGCTTTTCAGACTCTGCATGAGGGTAACAAAATCAGTGGGGATTTTCGCTGCCGGGAACAGAATATCTTGTTCTGGGTCTAACTACTAACAGTAACGTTACTCATCCACGGAAAGCAAGAAGTGCTGGTGCTAAAGTGCGCATTCCATGCTACGGCACATGAACGGACGCCTGTGCTGCCGTGCTCTGAGTTTCATATCTGATGAATCTCTGCATGTGATTTTGTATTTTGTCTCTGGTAGAATTGAAGCAATTTATCGTACTGAAGTAAAACAGAAGAAGAAGAGCCATGGCTTACTGACCCCGTTTCTGCTCACCGAGCTGGAGACTGTGGGGAACATCCATTTTGAAGAAGGCACTCGAGCTGATGAATGGTAAGTCTGAGCCTTAAGTAGAACTCCAAACGTAATTGTGCTTACAGTCGATCCCAACCCAGGCGACCAACTTGTAAAGCGTCTCATTTTCAAAATAGGTTTTATCTAAATATGCATCTGTTGAAAATTCGCTGTCATGCTTTTTCTACCTGTACCTTTGTCTCATTGCTTACGGTCATGAGCCAAGCCCTGCACACCTCAACAAGGTTACTCAACACCCATTCTTTTTTCTTAGCCAGTCAGCAAAAAAAGTATATGGGAAGTTGGTTAAAAAAAATTTTAAGAAAAAGGTTTATGTTCCACTGTTGTCCTCGCAATATTTATACAGTTGCTGGGCTGATAGCCCTCGATTCTGAACACTGCCTGAAAACCAGAACAGGGCAGTTAGGACAGCACAACTCCAACAGCAGGTTGCTACCATGGAGGCCTCCTGGCTGTCGGCAGACCTGTAGCAAAGGGGAAGCCGTCTGGGAGCTAAGCCAGCAGTGGGTACATACATGGCCACTGGGTAGTAGGAGAAGGTGCACACAGCCAGACTTCAGCTGCGGGATTCCCTGTATCACAGCCAGCCGGGAAACGATCTCGGCAAGGTAAGAATGAAACTCGGTTCAGTCCGACTTTGTCAGCCAGGCTTGTTCTAGCTTGTAAGCATTAAAACAGAAGGGTTTGTTACTGTTTCCTTGTGTGTACTACAATCCCTGATCCACAAGGAGGCACAATTACATCAAAATCTACTTCAAAGTGCATTTCATTTCTTGCAAGAAAGTGAATTCTAGAGAGAGGCTGCATGTATCAGACTAAGGACCTAGGGAAGGACCTGCCATGGTCTGGGTCATACATGTAACATAGAGGTCATTTGGGTTGTTAGCTTCCTGCACTGATAAAGCCTTTCGCAGTGAGTCAGGTGCTTTTAGCTAGGAGTTCAGATATTGGGCTCAGAAACCATCCATCTTCCCTCTGTGGCTGTAGCCCTCACACCCATTCAAATGGTTACGGGGCAAATGTATCTTATAAAGGACCATTTGTTTCCTTGTTAAATGGTCTCTTTTTTCCGCTCTTAATCTCCATTCTGTGCAATTTTAAGACAAGATTGTAATTCCGTGAGAGCTGCCACATGAGGGCAGCAGAGAGCCAACCAGACTTTAAAAGGAGCCTTGTCCTGGAGTTTCACAAAGCTGCCGCCCTCTGGTTCTCAGATGGCTTTTCTCCCTGAAAGATCTCTGAGGCTTCAAGAAGGTGCCCTCTACATACCTCACCCAAGGCTTCTCTTCCAAGTCTTTATTCTTTAACATTTGTTATATTTATGGCTTAACATTTCATTGAATATCTACTCCCTTTGGAATATAAACCTTAGGAGCGAGAGGGTAGACACTGCTCTTCTCACTATGTGCCCTAACTTACTTAGGAAGTTCTTGGGATAGACCCAGAGACAATGATAACCCCAAAGAGGACAGGATCCGTGTTGATGGTGACCCAGGGTCTGATTCAGCGTGCGTTTGAGATGTGATACAAGCATACTAGAGGGTGAAAAAGAATGGAGTCACTCTTGCCATTTTAACTACAGGTCGGGGCCAGGTGCTGAGAAGTTAGCTTTGAAAGGCCATTTGCATATTTAAATGAGTATTTTAGAAAACAGTGGATATTCAAATTTGGGTACTACAGCTATGTTTGTATAGAAATGATTATTTGTGTATGAATACATACATACATACATACATACATACATACATACATACATATGGACATGCCAGATAAAATCACCTAAGGACAGTGGAAACAAGAGAGCCATAATTCTGGTTCCTGGGGAAATGCAAACTTTCCAAGTCTATTGGAGACTGGGGGATAGCTCAGTGACAAAGGGCGTCCCTACATGAAGAAGGTCCTTGGTTCAATCCTTAACTCCATTGAAAAAAAAAAAAAGTAAAATAAATAAAAATTGTAAAAGGAATCATTTCAAAGAACCAGGAAAAAAAGAAAGAAAGATGAAGGCATAGCCTGAATACGTGTTACACTGAAGCTAATCAAATACCTTAGGAAGGAAGGACTATTCTAGTCAGTCAACATCATATTTAAGTAGAACTAGATAATAGATAATAAAAGGGACATTTTACTGTGTTTCAAATTTTAGCATCTTGTGTTCATCAAATGTGCCCACTGGAACAAAAATGCAATTGCTGTGATCTGATGAAGTATGTTTAGCAAAAGCTATCACACGCTAGGGCCTACGGGTTTTATAGCATTCGACTCCTGTCCTTCAGCAGTTTGAAGGCAATCTTTTGTTCTGCTTTACGTGTGTATTCTGTATCCCCACGTAGGTTTAATTCCTGCTATGAACTGATTCTCTCGCGTTTCTGCACCTGGGACTTCAGAGCGTACGGCATCACAGGGGTGAAAGTCAAGCGTGTCATTAAAGTTAACAACCGTATTCTGAGACTGAGATTTGAAGAGAAATTCCAAAAGTGTTTGGATCTTGAAGACCTACAAGATTCGGAGTAAGAATCAATTCTGTAATGAATAATGTAAAAAGCCTGCCTTTGTTTCATTTGGAGTGGGGAGAGAGAATATGAATAGTCTTGTTTTAAAAGTTAACCATATAAAAGATGCACCCTGCTAGTAAATGTATTCTGGTCCTGCATCTCCCGTGGCCGAGATGACCTCATGATTTGCCCACACTGAGCCTCTTTCTGAGAGGGGAGCGGGTGCTAGAGGTTTTAATGGCTCTCACCATAGTGTACAGCTGACTTATTAATGGTTAAGCTTTGTGACATTAACCCTTTCTCTGCCTCTGCTCTTCCTAAGGAGCTATCGAAAGATGCTGGAGTGCCTTTTCTATGTCTTTGATCCTGAAGTGACAGTAAAGAAAAAGCATCTGCTGCAAATACTTGAAAGGGGATTCAAAGACAGTGACACAAGCAAGGTAGTACACGCTCTCACCCAGAACACTCGTGGGCTGCCGCTGGTCCACTGTGTCTCCCCATCCCTGCGTCACTGTTTGCGGTAGACTTCTGCTCCTGTTTCCCAGGAAGCTTGGTGACTGACAGAGTCTTGGGTGTGAAAAGGACAACACAAGCAGCCCTCCACGGCTCTATCGGCCAGCCTTGACTTGATTCTTCTTGGAGTCTTTTATTGGTGACTTTGAAATCTTCTTTAATTGGTCTAAACTCAACATGAACCTCCAACACTCGGTAAAGTCCATGTGGTAACCGTCCCATCCCTGCTCCGGCTGTGCTTTCTAGCTGCCACTCAGCTTTCTGTTTCCTTTTTCTGCCACCGTTTCTTTCTACGTCTCTGTCCACACCTTACCGCTAATACTGCGTCATCACTGGGTCCCTGAGCTCCAACACGTCTGGCCCACTCTCCTGCAGCCTCCCGGTGAGGCAGCTGTAGCTTCCCGGGACACGTCACACTGTGACCCACACAAATGAGAACACTGCTGTGTTTGAACCTGCTGCTGCCCCTCCCCTGCCGAGGCCTGCGTGCTCTCGACGTGTTCTGACGATGGCTTTGAACTCCCGGCCGGAACCACATTTCATTTTGCATTGGGCAGTTCTTAGACTCTTTGAAATGAGTTCAGCCCAAGAACCCACCTATTCTGTAGGAGCCTTCTCTAACTTAGGGTTTGCTCTGCCCGGACATACCTTTGGCAGAGCTTTTAAACAGCTAACCTCCACCAAATTTACTCAACTTTCCACTTAGCTTTGAAGAAACAAACTTCCTGCTTTTCATTCTATTGTTTTCTGCATTGTGCGTAGTTTCCAGGCTGTGGACTCTCAGTACTACCACTTGACAGGTTTAAGCAGAAAATTGATTACCTCTTGCACATGCAGCAGGCTGGATAGGATGAAGGTCCTCGTTTATTTTAAAGGGGGCGTCTTAATCTTGACTGTCCCTGTGCTGCAGGTTTAAGAGCGGGAGTGGACAACACTGGCTAATCCTCCAAATTGTTAAGCACTGGCTTCATTAAGTAGCAAGCACTTGAGAATCATTATTACAGAACTGTGTTGAAATGCAATCATTTGTAAACCTTTCTCTACTGGTGCTTAAGGGTAAGGACTATATTTATAGTCTTAGTTCTCAACAAAAATCTGATGAATAAGTGAACGGTGGTCATAACCCCTATGTCTGTGCCTTAGTATATTTTCTCATCTTAAGGTAATTTTTCTTTACATTTCTGTTTGGATTCCTTCCTATCTTAGAGCCTGAGGCACCATCCCATCACCATGTTCTGCTCATTTCAGTTAAGAAGGAGATCCTGTCTGACACAGCTTGAGATGTCTTGTGTTTTTAGTTATTGTTTATAGTTCCTGACTCCTTTCTGTTCCCCAAGGGCAAAACTAGCTTCACAATCCCATGTGCAGTGTACAGAGACTGTAACTAAGCAAGTAGGGACAGCCACTGCAGCGTGGAAAGACCGTTTGCTAAAGCATGGACTTTGTGGTCACAGGAACCAGTTTGCCTTTTTTTAAAAGAACTTCTTTGGGTAGCTTTGGGTTTCAATTAGGAAATATATATATATATAAACATTTCAGAAAAGCCATAATTCTAAAAATATGGCTATTAGTAGAAAACTAATGATCAATTTAAAGCTCTGAGGTTGTGACAAGGACAAAAAGATCTGAGCTCAGATGGTGACTTTGTACTCCCGTCCTTGGAGTTTCTCATCTGCCTTACAGCTCTAGGAGCCTTACTCAAAACAGTGATGCCGTTGGCTCTTTGCACAATTCTCACACAGTTTGGAAGAAGTGAAGTTAGTCACAACAAAACTAAGATGTCTGTGCACAATTGGAAATGTTTTGTCTCTGGAAAATAATGTCGACTGTACGGCATACACCCAAAATGAACGGGATCTTTACTGACATAACACCTCACCCCAACAGGGCCTTCCTTTTGGAGATAGCAAGAGTTTTTCCACAAGTCCTTGTTGAGCGCTGTTGAACTCAGCACCACACAGTGCTGACGTCGGCTGTGTCTTTGGCTGGTTTTCCCTATGGAACAAGTTTTGTTCCATAACATTTTTGTATAGACCTATTTGCATGTGAATTTTGAATATTTAAATGACTTTGCATAACGAAGGTGCACCTGGAGATTATCTCTTTGCAGATTACTTTGGTGACACGGAACCGGAAAATAATAAGCTATCTGCATCCAAGTAGGAATGCTGTTGACTTTACACTTAAATAAAAAGTCCTTACATATGTTTTCTCCTTTGCAGCCCCCTCTCAGAAAGGAAGCCGTTACCCTTGTGAACAGCCTCAGTATGTGTGAGTGTCCCGAATCGAGTTCCTCCAGCAGAAGTACAAGGAGGAGAAGAAATGCCCGTCGGAGAGTGACCTCTACAGACACGGTAACAGACAGTGCTTCTGAAGCAGCAAGGCCCTCAGCACCTCCATCTCTTCCATTCCATTGTTTCCATTCTTGGTTTTATCAATCCAAGAGACACTGTCCAAATTGTTGTGTGGTGTACTCACCAACAGAGTGACGTGCCTCTATCAGTTCGGCTGCACCGTTGGCTAAGACTCTGTATTTACTGTCAGCCTTAGGATGATGAGAACCTTTGTTGTTCCGATATTTTACCCAACTTGCATATGCTTTTTAGAGGCTGCTTCTGTCCTTATGTTGCATCATAAGAATAAACTCAGAAGTACGCACGTGTATATTTTTTTTTTTACACTCACTAGCTTCACAAGAAGGAGAAAAGAATTGGCTTGTATGTGAAATAATCAGATAGAGCAGTCAGGAAGATGGAATGTATTTGTTTTGAGTCACCGCAATCTAAGGTGATGAGAAAACCTGACTGATTTACTATCAGCAGGAGACAAGTTGTAAAGCATGTGGATTAGACATTGTTCTGTAGAAGGCAAACAGTGTGGTAATTTATTTAGTTAGTAAATACCATTCTTGCAACTTAAATGGATGGCAGTGTATAAGAACCAACCTGTAAAACACCCGTGGGAACGCTTACTTACAGGCTGGGAGAAAAGGCCAGGCCCTGTGCCTTCTCTTGCCTCCCCTTCCACTCTTCATTAATCAGAATGTACTAACTAACAATGTGCTAATTAAATGCTTATTGTATTTTAGGCACTGTCTGGTTTGTGTAAATCAGTTTCCCCTACACAGTGGCTACAAATATAAACAATCACAAAAAAAGTTACAGTTACTACAAGTATAAATATGAAGTATCAATGCATACAATAAAGAGAACAGACAGACAATCAGGCTAGGGGTTGAGGGTGCTTATTCTGTTATCTCTCAGTCACCAAGCTGACTGAGCGTCATCGTCGGGAGGCAGAACTTTGGTTTGTCCTCAACTGGGAACGCCTGCTGTGGTAGGAGGTGCAGCATGGCAGCAGAATGGCTGCCTGGCAGGCCTGGTGCCTTGGGCTATCGGCACTCAAGCACTTGATGGTTCTTTGAGAAGAGCACACCAGGATCTAGATCACAGTTCTGTGGGATGGTTCACGGCAAGCTGTCAACTGTGCATGGCTTCATGGAGTGAAATACCATCAGAAGCACGAGCTGGTTGCTAAACCAAGGCCTCTTTACTTGAAAAAAAAAAAAAAACCTCTGATACTTTCCAAATCATTCTTTTCCATTCCATTATTAGAAAACTTCATATTTACCATCTACTTAATCCTTCTAAAATGCATTACTAAACCAGGCTCACCTGATTTACATTTTATATCTTGCATAGAGTAAAAATAAAGAAACAGGCCTGGAGAGATGGCTGAGTGCGTGAGAGCACTGGCTGCTCTTGCAGAGGACCAGAGTTAGTTCGAGCATCCACACTGGGTGGTTCATAACCACCATGCAACTCCAGTTTCAGGAACTCCAACACGCTCTTCTTAACTCCACAGGCACTGATTTCATGTGCACAAACACACACATGCACGCGAGCGTGGAACACACACACAAACAAGAATAAAATATTAAAAATCATGTATTTATATATAATGGATATGCAATGACTAGAATTTTTCAACTTTATTGACTCATCAGAATCTTTAGTATTCAGCAGATTGCAAGGATCTCAAAAATCTGTGAAAGAAGAAACATCTGTCCTTCCATTCCATAGATTTGTATTTAGTACCTGTTAGATCTCAGGTGGAAGAGACAGAAGTTGTCTCAGCAAGCTCCTGAGTTCAATCACTGGAACCTACACGATAAGAGAGAGTACATACACACAAAAACACATACAGAGAGACACACAGAGTCACACACACTCACACTCAGAGACCAGACACACACACAGCAGAGGCATTGCTAAATTATTGTGTTCTTTTCTAGTTTGTTTATGTTTCTTTTCCCATTCTATAGCCCAGTGATGTGCAATTCAGGTTGTAACAAAGCTTGGCTTAAAAGCTGTAAGGATCCTGCTTCTGCCTCTTAAGCACTGGGATTAATGAGTGTTGAGCCCCAATGCCCAGCACTTACAGTGTGTCCGCTACAATCCTGATGTCCATTTTAGGACCCGTTTATTAATTTAACAGATATGTCCTAACTCCTACTTTGAATCAAGTTGTGTATTGTGCGCTATCTAGTATCAAGACAGCCACGGCCTCTGCCACTACAGAGCATTGAGATTAATAAACATCACACTGGAAATATGTTAAGGTCATATTTGTTAAAATTATGTCTTTTTTTTTTTTTTCGTATTTAGGCACAATCCTCATTGCGAAGGTTTTTCTTGGCCAGAGTATTCAGGCTCGTGACCAGGAGCCCATCAGTAAAGCCAACTATCCCATGGTTAACTCGGTGTTTGTTCCTCAGAGACATGTGCTAAGTATGTCTGCCAACAAGAAAGATGCTGTTTCATCCTTGTCAGTACAAAACATTCCTATTTAATACAACAGTTTATAACTTATAGCAGGATCCAATCTCGACCTAACAAGACCTACAAACTTCTCTATGAAAACCTACCTCTAGATATTAATGATTTTTCTGTTATTCATATCAGTAATATGTGTTGAAATTTATTTTAATAATTTAATTCTTATTTGTGGTAGGTGTGGTGTGTGTGTGTGTGTGTGTGTACTCACCTACACATTCAACTCTCAGTGTCTGTGAGGAATTAGTTCTAGAGTACACACACACACACACACACATAGCAGGAGGGGGCACACACACACACACACCTATGGATAAAAATAATCTTCTTGAATTCTCAAGTCCTTTATGTCAAATGGCATGGTGTCTGCACGCCATCCACACAGCCTTCCTGGGCAGACACCATCTCCATAATACCTAATACAGTATAAATGAAATGCTGCAGACTCTGGCTACACGTATTGTTCCAGACGTAGTGACAAATGTACAGTTCACTACAGACACTTTTTCCAAAATCAAACACTTGTGCCCTGCAGTTTTTGAATCAGTGGTTGCAGAAGTCATGGGGATGGAGGGTTTCATGTGTGAGTGTGGGCTAACAATTGGTGTTCAAAGGATTGAAAAGAGGGACCTTTAATAAAGATCTTAGAGTGCCGCGTTTATCAAAACTCCATAACCATTTAGTCCTCAGTAAAATGAAGATTTCAGAGGAAAGTGATGAGCTAATCATCAGCCGTGCTCTGTGGGGACAGGCTGTGATCCTTCTGACATCCATTGTTGGGGCCCCAGAGGGTTTCATAACATCCTCAATTTTGTAGTAGTGGGAAATTGTTGGTAAGAATTTGTTGTCAGTTCTTCATCTACGCTGGAGTTTACTGTATTTTGAGTGTGTCTTGCCAGACTTTTTTTTTCTAACTCTAGATTCTATCACAGGACAAAGAACTTGTGATTGTGGCTATCGGCAGTACAAATGGTTTGTCTTTGACCATGACCTCGTTTTGCCAGAGTACATCGTTGAATTTGAGTATACTACAGTGGTATGCATTTTTTTTTTTTTTACTATTTTTAAAAACATGAATTCCTTAGGCTGGAGCAGAATCATTTGAAATCCAGCAATGTTAAGCAGAACTTGTATTATATATGCTTACAATGCTTTGTGTGCATGTGTGTGCACACACAGTGACTGTTCTGTGAACCTTGTCATCATGACACCTGAATACTTTTATTATGTGAGCACATTATAGGTTTTATTATATAACTGTAGTCTCACTGGGAAACTTCCAAGCCTATGGATGCCTGTGGAATAAGCCTAGGCAGCTACCTCCCCTTAGCCTCCCGCCCCTGCCTTTCTATTGACACGCACACAGTCTTAGATGGCAGAATCGAGCTCTTCGTCTTGATTTTCAACAATACGTTGTGAATATATTTCATTCCATTGCACATAGATGTATAATGTTTTCTTTCTGAGACTGTATACTATTCAGAAAAACTGATTTAAGTTCTCCTGTGCTGATAACATTTATAGGTTGTATGTAGTTTTAACTATTTAAATCGTGTTTGCGTGAACATTATTATAGATGTGTCTTTATATGACTGTAGACGCTCCTATGCAAGAGAGAGGTAGAGAGAGCACTGATGCACGCAGTCTAAGCTTTGGCATTGCCCCACACCCTCCACAGAGCTTTGACCATTTTACATGTTTCCAGCAGAGTGTGCCATGGGTTTTTGTTGGTGTTTGGTTTTTGTTTTGTTTTGTTTAGTTTGCATCCTTGCTAATATGGTACACTATCAAACTTTTTCTATTCTCTTAAGCAAAAATGTAGAATATTCCAAATTTCATATGCCTAAAACTATTCACAGTATTACAAATCACCTGTTATATTCTACAAAATGGTTGTTTTCATGCTGGTTTTTAAAATTATATATTGTGAATATTAGTACTTTATTTTGTAATGCAAATTTTCTGTTGTCTTTTCATTTTAATTGTAACAATGAATGGATATTATCTAATCATTGTCCTTTTGCTATGTTTGGAAATTCTATCTTACTGATTAAATTATTTTAACACTTAAAAAATTTATGTATAAATCCCTGCTCTGTTCTATTGATTGATTTATCTAACTTCAGAATCTATTTTGTTTTGGTTAAATACAACCTTGATAATGCATTTTAATAGGTGATAGGATAAATTCTCTTGCTCCAGTTTTAAAAACTTTGAAAAAGTTCTTGAACATTTTTATCCCTACAAAAACTTATAGTCAGCTTATCAGTTTGTATTAGGAACATTTTTTTCAAAAAACTTCTTGAACATTTTTCCTCAAACTCTAAAATTAGTTTACCAGTTCTGCTTTTAAAACTCCTACTAAGATTTGATTGATATGGAATCTGAAACTTCATTTAGAGTGAATTAGTTGTGAGAGTGTGTGCGGGTGTGTGCGGGTGTGTGTTCAGTTTATGCATATGAGTGTGTGTACATGTGTAGGCCAGGACGGGACATCAGGTGTCTTCTCCTTGTCTGTCGTATTGCTCTGAGACGGGATCTCACACTTGCCTGTCCGGCTAGGCTGGCCGGCTTGAGCTCCTGGGACACCCCTGCCTCAGCCCACGTCGCTGGGCTTCCAGGCACAGGCAGCCACGCTCAGCTTTTTACACAGGTGCTAGGGGTTCAAACTCAGGCTCTTGTGCTTGTACAGCAGGTACTCTTGCCGCTGCACTATTTCTCTACCCCCAATTTAAATATTTGGAATCATTTGTCTTCTTGTCCTGAACCACGTTGGCCTACTTCCTTCATATGATTATGTGTCTATTCTCTCTTCTGTACATAAGTCTTTCTTTAATCCTTTGTGTTAAATATAATTCTAGGCATCTTACTTTTTTCTTTTACTGTTCTCATAATGGGATTCTACCTGTCCAGTACACAGAAGCTCAGACAAATCGTAAGCAGTAGTTCATTTAGCTCCCATGGCAAAGCAGCGTCGAGGAGGGC
This sequence comes from Mastomys natalensis, assembly GCA_021653895.1. Lineage (NCBI taxonomy): Eukaryota > Metazoa > Chordata > Mammalia > Rodentia > Muridae > Mastomys > Mastomys natalensis. The sequence continues at coordinate 432,792 of JAJTUV010000491.1, read as the reverse complement.
AGTCCGCACAGTTCACCGACGCCAGCCAGACGTCATGCTGCTGCTCGCCACGTCGTGAGCTCTTCAAATCTGATGGTTTAGTTTTGTCTTTACTTCTGGGAATTTTTCATCTCTTAGTTCCTTTGGTTATTTTTTTTTCAGTTCTCTGTTGAATCTTCTGAAGTTCACTCTGGAGAAGTGGCACTGAAATGATAACTAAAAGATGTGGAAATGACTTTCTCCTTTTTTATCATATTCAACTCTTAATTCTTTGTTATGGGATATTTCCTCAGTACTGGCTTCCAGGATGTTACCTTAATATGCTGTTATATTCATTTGGCTTCTTAATACTTATTAAGTATTTTATTTTAGTATTTGTTTTTATACTTACCATAATATTTATTCTATTCTTTTCTATAGTGTCTTATTATAGATTCTGTATTCTCCTAGATTTAAAAAATATTCCCTGGTTAATTATTTTCTTTTCTTCTAGGGTCAGTTCTGTTTGTTCACGTAGCCCTTACTCATTCATGCACAGTTCTTGCTATAGTCACGTGCTTACCCAGTACCCACCAATAGTAGCCTCCTCCTTTATTTATTTACTCTAAACAATTTCATTTCTCTGGATCTGGTCTTAAAAATTTATTACCTGCATATGTATCTCCTAAAAGTCACAATTCTGCTCTTAAATGCCACATCAATGCCTTCTGCTTTATGTCTGATCATTTCTTAACCCTTGTTTCTGTTCTGTTCCATAAAATATTTTAAATGTATTCTTTGCCAGTTTTAAGAAATCTTTATGGGTGAGAACTGACACACCCATGCCTAGCTCACAATCTTAATCTATGCTTATATATTTACTAAAGTGATTTTTATTATCTTAGATATTATTGTATAACTGAAAAAACTCAATTGTTTTCTATACAGCCTATTTGGTTTTATATAACAAATAATCAACTGAATTTTCAACCTTTGAAATATGTTTTAGGTCAAAGTCCACTCTTTATTTTCTACATTAAACAATGTTATTCTAGAAGAAGGCAAAAAGTATTCCGAAGGATTAGTATTCTCACAGGATTTGAAATTTGATGATGAAGTTCTGAAGATGGAGCCCAGGATTAAGCCCCGCCCAAAACTCATTAGTTTGGATGAGAAGACAATAATTTCCCTTGCTAAGACTAATATTTACAGCCATATTGTGGTGAGTATGGTAGGAATAAAATTGGAAGGGAAACCTGAATTTGGAATTTGAATCTAGTATGTGAAGTCTAAAGTTACTACCCAGTGTCGTTAGGAATCATATAATTTGATTGAAGAGTACCCAGTCCTCTTGTTATATGCAGATTAGACCAGTGTTTTATAGTAGTAATCAAGTATGAAACACACACGCAGTGTTAATTTTTCTTAAATTACTTAAATTGAATTTTATTTTATTTTATTTTTCTGAGACAGGGTTTCTCTGTGTAGCCCTGGCTGTCCTGGAACTCATTCTGTAGACCAGGTTGGCCTCCAACTCAGAAATCGCCTGCCTCTTTCTCCCAAATTAAATTTTCTTAAATAACTTCTTTGTCACTGTACTTAAACCAAAGATGTGGAATATTTCAACGTGCAGTCAATATGAAAACTTGTTAAGGAAAAATATTAGTATTGTCTTAATTTTGGAGTGTACTTTCGACCAATATCATGTCTTAATTCAGTCTAGCCATGCATTGTGTGTTCAATAGCTCCTTGAAGTGAATGGCTTTCCAGTAAGCAAGTGATTTTATTCTGAATGATCAGTGATCTCTCTTTAAATGATTTAGATAAAAGCAAAAAGTTTGAATCAGTTTCTAGGATTAACCAACAAGTATATGACAGCTTTATCTTTATAGATGTATCAGCAAAATGTGAGTTACCGATTAAAGTGACATTGTGCACTAAATCAACTTGACAGGCGATAGTAACCTATCTGTATTTCTGACTTTGCGACTTACCATGTTCAGATGTGCTGCTACCGCGATCTCCAAACTATCATCATCTGTGACCTACTTGTTGTCATAGTCTTCTAACCAGGACTTCCGTCCTCAGCAGTAGCAATTCTGAAACTCCAGAAAGTGTGCACTTTGTAGCCTGCTCCAGAAAGTGTATCACATTTACCAGGAACAGAATCTTACTTCTCAAAACCCTGACTTTGGGGTCTTGTAGGTGAACTTAGTGGCAGTCAGGTTGGCGGTGTGAAGATCTAGTAACCATGGTCCAAAGAGGAATTAGCCAGTACGAGGGACCCGTGTGAGTGAAGGACTGCACAGCTGGCATGAGAAACATTTCTAGAGTCAAATATATATGGAAAGAAGGAAAGGGATGGTCAACAGCTAATGAACCTCTTAAGGAGAAGATGATGAATTCCATTTCAGATATATTAAATATGATGCATCTGTACAGCCTATCAGTGGATTTTGCAATAGTGTGCACAACCTAGCCTTTCCGGCAGTTTTAGCAAATTTTGTAATACAATTAAAAACTTAGCTGTTTCTCCCTGTGAGAAGCTCAGTTGTATCCACACCAATAAGATGATTGCAGTGTATGACCATGGCTGACAGTAGATAGCCACTTGTTAGGACTGTAGTCAACTACTTGAACTGTTTTACTGTGCCATTATTTACTTTGTAGTCTCCCCACAAATACCTCTTTCAGTTGATAGCATTCAGAAGAGTGAGCTTTGAAGTCATAGAATCATGTAGACTTCATGAACTCTTCTTAATACAAAACTGAAAACTGTTCTTTGTGTGTTTGACGATGAGATGAACAGGGAATATCTGGGCCAGCGTGTGATGTAGGTGTGGCCCTAGATGCCCTTTCTTCTCACTCTGTGTCATTCTGTCCCCCTGTTTCAAGACCCTCAGATTTTCTTCCTTAGTCCAGTGGCTGAGTCAAGGGTCACACTGTCACCTCTTTCCCAGGTGGTTTTCTGCCTAGTGTCTGAAATCGTGAGAGCCTCTATTGTTAACTAGATGAGAAGCAGATCTTCCCTAATAAATACCCTGGCCAATATATTTATTCACTAAGAGAAGAACTTCTTGCAAATTATTAACAAACTTAGACCAAATAGGAAGTTATGTTAATCACATACCAGGCCTAGCTGTGTTGTTTGCAAACTATTATTAATTTTCAACATCATATAGCATATTTACTTACGGTTTTAGCGTTTTCTGAATGTCATTCATAGCAGCCATACAACCATGTTCTCACTTTTGCATTATTGTAGATGATTTAATTATTTTACACTTAAAAGGCCAAGAAGCATTGATAATTATTCTAAATATGTTAGATATTAACACCTAGACTGTGTGGCAGAAAGTAATTATTTTTGTTTTTCAATTCACATTTCATTTTGCTTCCAGAATCTGAATCTACACGGGAATAGCTTGAGCAAACTGAGAGATCTTTCCAAGTTAACCGGGCTTCGAAAACTGAACATTAGCTTTAACGAGTTTACTTGCTTGGATGATGTGTACCACTTGGTAAGAGCTGCTCTTTTGAAATGCAAACGCAAATCAACCACACAGAAGCAGGACGGCAGCCTGGGCCTGGGGGGGCGGGGCCGGGGGCGGGGCCAGAGGGGGCGGGGGGGGGGGGAATGCTGCTCAAAGGGAAGAAACGTTCAATTACAAGATGAACATGTTCTAGGGATCTAATGTACAGCACATTGATCACTGTGTCAATTAGATGCCTTATTATCTATTTTATTATTTATTATAAAATAAGATTAAGATACCTAAAATAAACAATACAAATGTATGCAGTTGGGGCACTCTTAGGAAAATGTGCTCACAGGCTGCTCACACAGAAAGAGGGGAGTTTGCTACTGAAAGCCAAAGCCCCTTGTGTAGCCTCCTCTGCCCCTCCCCTAAATCCTCTCCCTGCACTTCCCCCTGGTCATGCTCTCACTCAAGTGCATGCCCTACCATAGTCACTTGGCTTCGCCATTTTAAGAAAGGTGCATTTTATTGCTAGCAGCAACATGGGCCTATACCATAAGGCCCAGCTTTAGAAAGCTGCGCACCTCTAAAAAAAAAAAAGAAAAGAAAATTATAGACTAAAATTATAATTTCTGTCTCTAAGGATGTACTCTGTAATTGAAGCCATTTCAACAATATAACTAGGTATAATGACATGTTCTTTGTGGGTAACAAGTTGTCTTGCAAGTTGCTGTTTGCCTGCCCTCCTGTGCAAACAAGACCCTGCAGCTCTATGTTCAGAGAGACAAGGAAATCTATGCTTTAGTCTTGTAGTCTTTTAAACGAATTGGCTTTGTGTATGTTTGACAATGCTATTCCATTGTCAGAGCCATAATCCAATTTCATAACTTATCTACAATCCTTGTCTTGTCCCACGTTTACTAGAGAAAAAAGCCTGACCTGAGAATTATTGCAGTGACCCAGTGTGTTACCCAGTGTGATTCTTGTGTAGGTTTTCTGTGCACGGTATAAGAAAACATGTGATATATTTAAAGAAGTGGAGAAAAGCACTTGGTATACACAAACCCCGAGTTAGCATTGCACCTATTTGTATGTGCCACAGTACAACCTTGAGTATTTGGACGCCAGCCATAACCATGTGATAACCCTGGAGGGATTCCGAGGCCTGATGAAACTGAAGCACTGGACTTGAGCTGGAACCAGCTGAAGAAGACTGGCGAAGAGATCAACGTATTGTGCAAACACACCACCAGCCTCCTCACCCTTGACATTCAGCACAATCCCTGGCAGAAGGTATGCAGCAGACACCAAGTCCAAGCCAGTCTCTGCCTCACTGCTCAGTCCTAGCCAGAAATAGGGAAGCCACACCTGTTTCTTGTGCTTCCCTCAAAATCCCATGTAAGTGTGTTTAGAGTGGTGATCTAGTGATTTGAATGTCACTGTAAGAAAAAGCTGTGCTGTCATGCCAGATAACACGTAACCTGTGACAATTTGAATGCCTTACTGCTCTAAGAGTGATTGAAGTCAGTGTCATTTGCAAGCTTCCAGAGAGTTCATGTCAGTGTGCTAGAATGCTTTCAGAATGACACACAGGAGTCAAGTGTAATGTGATATGGTTAAGAAGGGAACAGCAAACCCCAATGTGCCCTAAACTCCGGATAATAAACATATAGGCTTACTTTGCAATTTCCATTATTTATTCTCTTTAAAATGTAGAAATCATGTCTCTTCATAAACCTAAATTATAAATCATATTCTATTATAGAAGGAAATTAGAATGTTATTTCTTTAAGGCTATCTCCAAGTATTTTAAATGAGCCCAAGTTTATAATTTTAAGAATCTTCTTCATTGCTTCTAAAATGTTCATAGAGCCAGGCACTGCACTTGAAAGGCAGAAGCAGGAGGGTTGTGAGTTCAAGGCCAGCATAGGTTCTAGTGAGATCACATCTCACGAATAAATAACTAAATGGCATTTGTAAGGTTGTTTGGTGTTTTAAAAGTACTAGAAAAATGACTGGTTCTATTAAGTGGACCATATTACTAAATTTATAACACTGAGTTTAAGCTAGGTAAAACAATAATGTTTTGTTCTGTTCTGTTCTGCTCTGTTTTGTTTAGTTGCCAAAGCAGACTTCTCCAATGGTCACTATCTCCCTGTAAGTCAAGTTGGACTTCAAAGGCAGGAGATTCATGCTGAGTCCAGCAAGGAGCTCCCTGGCTTACTGCTCACTCAACAAGCATGAGTCTCCACCGTGGTTCCCATGATCCTTTTCACCAGACACTTTCTAAGAGCTCCTGAGATCTCCCACCTAGAGCAGTAGACTCACATCTTGAAAATGGAACAGATTTATCCTTACATAATTTAATTCCAACTATTATCTAAATAATTAGAAGCTAAGAGTTTTAAAAGAGAGATATACAGTTTTCAATTATATGGAAAGGAAAGAAGCATTACTTTTCCATGCCATAATACATGTGATATCCTATGAAAATTAACTTTTTGATATTTTTTCCCAAGCCAGCCACATTGAGGTGAGTGTTATTGGCAGACTAAAGACTCTTACACACTTAGACGGACTCCTCATCTCTGAAGAAGAAACCAGAGCGGCTCTGAAGTTCATTAGTGGAACGAAGATCACTCAGGTTGGCATCAGTAGGTTACTATTCCCTGTGTTAGGTGAGACTTACAAATGATACTTTTCTGGCTTGTTTTCTTTCATTAAGCTTGATACTCTCTCCTAGTGTATTAAGTGTATCAAACTCAACATAATACTGGTGTTACCACTTGACAATTTTCCTACAGCCATGTGCCTCCCATACCCTCCCCATAAATGGCAGCAGGCTTTAGGAATTATCTTAGAACAGCCCCAGATGCCAGCTCCTCCCAAAAAACCTCTAGGTAATTACTTTCTAATCACATGACTTACTGAGTCCTTTCTAGAGGGTGCATGAGAATAAGCAATATCTGTGTGTGCAGAAAGCTTAGGGGGCTTTGAGCGGGCATTAGTACACTGTCTGCTTAGTATCAGAATTGTGTGTATCTGGCTAAAACCAAAGCTAACCTGTTAGCCTACAGGGACAAAAATACCTCCATTACACAGAGTGACTCCTGCACTTTGGGTGTTGGGCATGTGAATTAGTGGCAAACACTGTGTCAGCTTGGGTTGGCCCTGGCTTTCATGGCCACACATCATTCAATCTTCTGTCTTTCTTTTTTTTTCTTTTCTTTATTCTTCTCTCATATATCTGACAGCAGCCTCACCTCCTCCTCTCCTCCCTTCCTTCCCTCCTCCCAGTTCCCCTCTACTCCAGATCCTGAGATACTTGAATGTTCTTTCCTTGAACAACATAACAGTTGGTTTGGGATTCTAATCAAAATGAAGGGATGAAAATTTTGTGATAAAAATATAATTAATGTATTGAGAAAGACTTCGATACTGACTCCAATAGAAATCAAAGACTATTAAACGTTTTAAGGCAGATAGCATCTCAAAACAAAGATCCAGTAGAGGCCCAAACCTCTGGGAGAGCTTGATAGACAATGGAGCCACCTTTGTAGACCCAAGCAGCTGCTCAATACAAGTTCTGGGGCCAATGCATTAAAACTTCACTGCAGCAAACTGGACAGATGGCTCAGTGGTTAACACTGCTCCTCCACGGGGTCCAGGTTCAATTTCCAGCACCAATATGACAGCTCACAAATGTCTGTAACTCTAGTTCAGCACTACAACACACACACACACACACACACACACACGCACGCACACACACACACACACACCACGTGTATGCAGGCAAAACACCAAAAATAAATCTTAAAAAACTTCACTGCAAAAGATAAAACCAAGTATGTTTTGGAACAAAATATCATGTGATGTATCCTTGTAGCCTGGATAAGCAATTATTCCTAAGGAAGGAGACAACAGGCACATCATGAAAGGTGGGGTTTGTCACAGTAAAATTGGCACAGCCTTTCCTTAAAGGATACTATAAGGAAAGAAAGAGAAAAGGTAAAAATATGCCAGGGAAGAAAATTTACAACACAAATGTCAAAATATAGTCTCTCCCAATATCCCAAATATGTACAGAAAAAAGACAACCAAGTGAGAAAAAAACAAAACAAGGAAGGGGTTTGAAACGAATTTCACTGGATAGGATAACAGAATAGTCAACTAATTTAGAAAATGGTGCTTTACCATATTAACATTCAAAAAACAAAGGTTCAAACACAATAATCTGCCAGTTAATACAGACTGGCAAAAAGTTTGTTACAGCCAGAATATGAAACAGTAATTATAATTGCTACAATTGTTTTGGAAATTTTATTTGACTTCCTACCTCTCTCTTCACTCCCTCCTCCTCCCTTCCCTGCCCTCCACAAACTTCTGTAACTTTATATTCTCTGAAGTAATGCTGTATATGTGCAGGAGTCATACACAAGGACACAAGGGTATCCACAGTGGCAGTGTTCTTAATAACGATAGCCTTGGACTCAACAACGATGCTCATGGTTAGCTGAGTCACTAAGAGAATACTGTACAAGGCTAGGGATGTAGTTCAGCGAGTCCCCAAGTGCTTGTCTATCATGCGAAAGGCCTTGGGTTCAATTCTCAGCACCCCACAAACCAGGCATGGTGTGCACATCTATTATCTCCATCCCTTGGGAGGTGAAGACAATCGACTCAGAAGTTTAAGGTCGTCCTAAGCAACGTAGAAAGTTCAAGGGCAGTCTGTGCTCCATGAGACCTTGTCTAGAAAAGGGAGGGAGTGGGAGAAAGAAAGAGTCACACAGGGGGAATTTACACACCACTGACTACAAATGAACTCAATGCTGCAGCTAGATGAATTTCATCGTGTTGCAAAGGAACAATGAAGTGCAATACATAGTTTTGTTTCCAAAACGTTCAAACAACATAGAGCATTATTATGCCTAGTGTATGAGCACAAAGAGGACTAGAAAGAAGAAAGGCGTGGGTGGCAGACAAACACTGAGAGGGACCCCATCTCAGGAGCCTGTAGGACAGTGATGCTGTTCTAGATCATAACTGCTCTTATGGGAACATTAGATGAATGTTTAAAGGAAAGCATTCTTGAAGTTGTGTTTAGGAAAACAAGACAAACTGAAAATTAAAATTTATCTGGATATGGAGGATATTTTAAGGGAAAGGAAGTGTTTTAAAATCATTTATTGGGCTATTTCCATGGGAAACGTCTTAGCTGTGTGTAAATGAGTGTCCTTATGCTACACTTGATTCATCCTATTTTTTATTTTATTAGTTAACTCTCTTACAGCATTCTAGCTCTAAAGAGGAAAGACCTCGGATGCTCAGTATATGGCCTTCTGCCAAAATTCTGACCCAGATTTCAAAGCTAGGACCCCACTTTCATCTGACTGGAACTGGTACTTGAAGGTAACAATTGATTCATTAAAACTTGTGTTAGCTTACGGTGATCTCTGTATTCAACATTGGTGTGAACCATGAGGAGGACACAGATAGACCAGGAACAGAAACATGAAGAGATAAAATGGGAAAGGAAGACTTAAGATGTACTTTCCTGGCAAATGTCAAGTATATCGTAGAGTGTTTCCAATTGTAGTCATAATACTATACTTTAGCCCCTCAGAACTCACTGTTCTTGAAAAATTAAAACTTTGTGCCCTTTGACCCTACGTCCCTGCCCTCCCATCTCCATCCCCAGAAAGTACCAATCTCCCCTCCACCCCCCGTGAGTTTAGCTACTTAGATTCCACATCTAACTGAGATCACGGCATTTAATTTATAATGCATGGCTATCAAATAACATAGTCTAAATAGTTATCATTTAAAATGGTAAATTATGCTTCAATAAAGTTGAGAAAACATACAAGGCAATTTATCATTTTTAAAGTAATAAATGCACCCTTTTTTTTAGAGAACATGAAATGATAAGACCAAGTTCTAGAAAGATGTTACAGGGACTCATCTTCAACTATGGTTATTAATGGAATTGGAGATTTAGAATAAAGGTCTATAAATTGGAAATGTAGAGTAAAGGATATAAACTGAAGAGTAGACTTCGATACTAAATTTAGCCAACTTAATGCTCAGAGCCAGAGATCAAGCCAGCATCCTGATGGCAAGGGAGCAGAAATTTTTGCAAGAGAATCTGGAAATTATCCAGGCCTCAGCCAGGGACAGGCCACAGCCCCAACAGCTTCTTGCTACATAAGATTACCTGATCACGTCAGAGTCCTTTCTAGTGCAGACTTGAAAGATACCAACAAAGCTAATAGAATCCTGAAAACGGGAAACCTTGGTGACATTTTTCTCATATAATATAGGTTGGACTGCAGTGCAGGCTCAATGGTAGTCCCAAGTCTTGGTATCAGAGTGATACTTTAAATATGTTTCAAGTGGGGCTGAAATGGCCACATTTTTATATCCACCATTAACAATGAGCCAGCTGGGAATGAGTGTGCCCTGAAGAAAAGTGGCGCTGCAGCTGAGGCTGTCGCCAAAGGAACAGACAGCTCTTTACCAGTAGTTGCAATGACACCCAACTGGCCTGCCACTCTGCCCACAACATTACAAACACCCTTGTTAGAGTCTTTTGCTCTTTAACTTTATTATAATCTAAGACTTTTCTGTAACATTAGTTCCTGAAGGAATTCTAGCATTTACGTATCACATTTGGATTGTTTTGTTAGCTTTTTAAAACTAATAATTTTGAATTTGTTTGCAAGATTCAGAAGTAACATGTAATATAAATTATTGTATAGATAACTGCCTTAAATTTAGATGGACAACATCTCTTTGAAATCACAAATCTAGAAAAATTGGAGAATTTGAAATGGGCATCGTTCAGCAATAATAACCTCTCCAAAATGGAAGGCCTCGAGTCCTGTGTCAACCTGGAGGAGCTCACATTAGACGGCAACTGCATCTCAAAGATAGAAGGTAAGACACCGTAGCCCCATGGCTCGAGCGAGCAAGGGGAAAGATGTCCAGAGAGCTTCCAGAAGGCCTGTGCCGGTCTTCTGCATGCCTACGGACAGGACAGAGGAGGCCTGCTCACTAAGCACAACCCCCAGGCCGCTCTCCCTTCTAATGAGGGGATTACCATCAATGGCTACACCCAGAGTGTGGCAGTGTACAGTGTGGTGGTCAGTAGCACTTGCAGCACTGAAGAAACGTCCAGGTGAGGCTTTCTTTGGGAAAGAGCCAATAGTCCACTTCGTTTTGGAAGATATGAAATTAAGGTGATATTTAGAAATGTGAAGACCTTAACAGAAGTGAAAATTATACTCACTGGAAATTAGAAAATGAAAAAATCCTGTAGACGTCTTCTATGGCTCCACTTCCAAACCAATTAATCTTCTTTACTAAGGTCTCGTCATAATGACATGAGTACACTTGGACTGTTTAAAGTTTAATTTCAGAACATTGATTCTTTGCCAGAGAGTGAAGTCTGATTCCCACAGCAACTAGCCTAGATTCTTCAGATGACACTGGTTTGTGCTTACTGCAGCTAAAACCCAACATTTACACAGTGTGCTCTGAAACACACTAAAGTAAACATTCTGCAGCTGTCTTGATTCTGTCTCTACCCTCACTTGATGCCTTTAATGGAGAGAAATTGAACAAAACCTTCTCTGGCCTGCTAAAAAACTGTCTCATGATCTCCCTTCCTAGAAACAATTGTACTTAATTCTGTAACCCCTTAGAGGTGGGCTTTCACACGACCCTGTAAGAGATGAGGAAATGGAGTAGTTGTATCATTTACCTGTGGCTCTGAGTCACCCATTCGACAGTAACTGTGACTCCAGAGTTCTTTCTTTCAGCCAGGTGTGTGGTGACTTCTGTCAGTAACCCCAGCACTCAGCTGTCTGAGACAGGAGAACTGTGTTCTGTGAGTTTGAGGCCAGTCTGAGCTACATATTGAGACCTTGTCTTTAAAAAGAAAAAGAAAAAAAAAAAGTCCCTTCTTTCAACTGCTCTCTGCTGCCTGCATGCCTCTTCACTGTGAACGGTAGGGTTAGATTCTGCTGGAGTGGCCAGCTTTCGGACTTCATGCTAAGAACAATTTTAGGCGCGTAATGAGATCCTTGGGAAAATGGTTGCCATTACTATGGCTGATCCCATCCTTCCAGTGTGCTATACTCTGGTTTCTAGTCTTTGGTGTTTTAAAATGAGATCTAGTAGCTATTATATTTTTATTTTTATTTTTGAAGGAGAAATTGTTACCTACAAAATGCCTTCTTTAACACCTAAGAGAAATGAATCTACTTAGAAATCCAAAATCAAAATTTGATGCATGAGTGGAACTTCTACACATGACTCTGTCCTTCTGAAACACAGAGAAAGAAATGATTTTCCCAAGGAGCATCGGGACAGTGGCTAGCTTGTTCTGTTTGAAACTAACCTGCCGTCTGAGTCTCTCCTTGGCTTTGCTGGTTTTCTAGGCATCACCAGGCTGACTAAATTAAGCCGCCTCAGCATGAACAACAACCTTCTCACCGGCCTGGAGAAGCATACATTTGATAACATGCTTCACCTCCACTCCCTCTCTCTTGAGAACAACAGGATCACATCACTGAGCGCTTTACAAAAGACATTCCACTCTGATCGAGTTGTACATAAGCAATAACTACATAGCTGTGAACCAAGAGATCTACAACTTAAAGGTGACTGTCTGCGCTGTCAGTTTTCTGCTTGTAGTAGCATTTACTGTCTATGCTCTGGAAGCCATGCTCACTGCACAGAGTTTGTTAAAACTATAGAGAAGAAAATCAAAAAACAAGGCTTATTGAAATATATTTGCATTCATTTTATGTAAATATACAAATGACAGCAATCTGATACAAGATAGGGGTAACTTTTTATCAGCATACTTAATGGTGCAAAGTAATTTACTTCATTATGACATTTTCACGCACAGACAGTTGCTTTGATCATATCCACACCCCTTTACTGCCCCCACCTCCTGCTCCTCCTCCTTGTCCTCTTCCCACCCATAACATTCCCTTCCACTCTCATGGCCTTTCTCTCCACCAGCTCCATATATGAGGGAAGCACACAATATGTGTTTTTCTGAAACTATCTTATTTTCCATAAACACTCAAATTCTATGGTATAATTATATATATGGTATAATTGAAATATTAAAATTCAAGGTTGTCTAACCTCTGGAAAAATAACTTGATGGAGCATGATTTGCATATGTACAATGCAATAAATTGAATGTATTCTCATTATCTAGGGTTTATGCAACTTGGTCATTCTAGACATGTATGGAAACATTATTATATGGAACCAAGAAAACTACCGATTGTTTGTAATATTTCATCTTCCAGAACTGAAGGCCTTGGATGGAATCTCAATTGTAAGTTGTTTTTATGAATCATAGCATTTGATCCACAGTGCATATATTTGCATACTCACAGGTCATAAGCATTTTGAATATTGATTTATCTCTAGTATTATACTGAACCCTACCATGCTTATTAAAATCTACTTCTCCAAAGCTCTTTTTGGTTCTGGATTTTTACAACCCTCTCACCTGGTGAATTTTTAATAGTCTAACATGAGGCAAAGAGGAAAGATGGTGTTTACCTTGTCATTCAGTGAATTTGGTGCCTCTAAACTAAAGAGTGGGCTCAGCAGATAAGGAGCCCATAGCACAGGCATGAGGCACTGGGCTGGATCTCTGGATCACATGAAAAGCTAGGCAAGGTCTCCTGTACCTGTAACCCTAGTGCTTCTACTGAGAGGGAGGAAGCAGACAAGAAAGAATCCTCAGAAGCTTTGGGCAGGTAGCCTGGTACACTCATCATTGACCAACCAGATAAAAAGGAAGGACCAGTGCCTAAGATTGTCCCCTGATCTCCATATACACACAGACATTGTTTTTAAGAGTCTTTTAAGTGAAGAGCAGCAGCAGCTGGAGATGAAACTTAGTGAAGAGTAATTTTCTAATATGTGAAGTTCTGGGTTGAATCTCTAGTCAGTGCTGCAGCAGACAAGGCATGATTTTATGACACAGAGTAGAACGTGCACACCAGAGCACCATCACCCTCCGGCTAAAGAACTGCTTCTTCGTTCCTGGGAAATACAGTGTTGACAATTATGGAAGATATATTTGAACTCACAAATGTAGTATGGAAAGATTACTTAAAAGAGTAAATGGAAAACCCAGGGCTTAGGAATGAACACAAAATCCTCATCTGACGACCCATGTTCTATAACAAGCAAGTTCATCGGGGACTTCCAGGCTCCGTGTAACAGGATAAGTGCCAGACAATCCTATGAAGGATGCAGTTTCCTAGTATAATATTATCTAGCTCTCATCAAACAAAAATGTATATCATATTTTCTAGAAAATTGAAAGACAACTCCTGGTGGTTTAATACTCTGGAGACACTCTGAGGAGATTACTGATCACACATTTTCAGAGTCTCACTGAATAAAACATCCCATTCCAATAAATGCAAATTCTCCAGAAGTATATCTGTTGGGTTCATTCAGTCACTAGCCTTCACTAAGGGTAGGTTTTTTAAGCATAGTCTTATATAACTGATATTGCATTTGTTCTAAATATGTTCTAGCTTATATCCTTTTTATTAACTGCCCTCATTTGAAAGGTGTCATGAGAAAATACTTTTAGAGATAAATGTAGGGGAAAGACTAACAATGAATATTGTGTAAGTGTTTCCTTTTCATTTTACCATCTCAAAAGCTCAGAGCCAATTTTATGATTCAATAATAGAACTTCTATAGGGTATTATATTATCTCTGTCTATAACCCCAGTTTTTATCTGTTTTAATTTATGTTGTTCTTGTTGGGTTGTTTGTTTGCTTGTTTGTTTTTGAGACAAGGTTTCTCAATGTTCCCTATGTAGCAGCCCTGGCTATCCTGGACCTCCTTCTGTAACTAGGTTTGCATCTAAGAGATCTGCCTGCCTCTTCCTGCCAAATGCTGGTATTAAAGGTGTGCCCCACCAGGGCCTGGTTTAACTTACCTTGTTGTTAGTCCTGATCTTCATTATTTATTATTTGTGCTTTTTTTGTTTTCTTATATGTTTTCTGTAAGCTTCTCTAAGTTCTTTGTGGGATGGGGTATGTTACAAACTATGACTTAATAATGGGGCATGAAGACTAGGCTGAAGAATTGGACGTCAGGTTAAAGAGAATGGGAGCATGCTGAGCAGTTTTCAGAAGGGTAATTACACATCTAGAACTGTGTATTAAGAATTCTCATCTAATAGCAGTAATTATGGCAGCAGAGAAGATAACAGCAAGGAAAATTAATAAAATATACAAGGAACAAATAATGAGAAACTGAACGAGAAGGAGGTGACTTTAAAAATAGGAAGCTGGCTGGGCAGTGGTGACGCACGCCTTTAATCCTAGCACGCAGAGGCAGAGGCAGGCAGATCTCTGTGAGTTCGAGGCCAGCCTGGTCTATGTAGTAACTTCCAAGACAGCCAGGGCTATACAGAGGGACCCTATCTCAAAACAAAAACAAAAAACAAACAAATAAATAAATAAAAACAGAGAACTGAGACTTATGAGAAGTAATGGGGCCTCTTCAGTCACACCACCTTAAATATGACTGTTCTCTTCTAATCTTGTAAACTGAGCAGGGCTCGGCTAAGTTAGTATTGTACAGGAGAAATGCCAAGGGAAATTGACAAAATTTATCAGCCATACACAGCAAACATGAAAAGAGACCTTCTACTGCTGAGGTCCAGGAATCACCACACAAACCACTCAGACTCTGGTCTCAGTCAAACAAGAATAGTTTATTGAACACACACACCAAGACTGATTTGATTGATCAGGGGATCAGGGGCATAGCATAGACTCAGGAGCTAAGACTAAGACCTTGAATGTTTCTCAGGGCCAGTCTATAAAGGCAAAAAACACAATGAACTTATAGGCAGCTTCAGGGTGGTGCAAGCTGTTTTGTCTAGCTAGCGAAACAAAATAGTTCTAACTGACCTTTAATTTGATTGGTCCTAAGTGGAGCCTGTGGTTGTGGAATTTCCAAGAAAAACAAAGCTAAGAACGTAACAGGATATGTGGGCAACCAGACCCTGCAGAAAGAATTTTCTATGTCAGCATTACAACAATATGATTTGGCTAGCAGGCATGAAGCAAAAATGGCTACAGTTATGCTAGAGAATCAGATTTTAACAGCTACAAAGTTTGCAACTACAGTAGAAGTGTTAAGGGGGAAGTTGTGTTTACCTCTTTGGATTCTTAGCCTTCATAAAAGAATTTTAAAAGATACTCACTAGGAAGCTTAAGGTCGATTTTACTAATGTTTAAGAGAAAACAACAGGGCAAGCAAGTTATAAATCAAAGCCATTGGGGAAAGTATGTGGAAAAGAAGAAGAGAGAAAGCCTTGCCTTGAGTTAGGTCAGCATGTTCAGCACGGGAGCTCAGCAGCCAGTCACACGGCAGCAAGTAAGTCCATGGCAAAAGGAGGTAGCTTCAGTGGAGGATTAAGAAGACCCAAAATGCTAGAGAAATGTGCTTAGGCTTTGGTTAGTATCCCCCCCCACCCCTCGCACACTTGCAAAGTGATAGAAAAGAAAAAGAGAAAGTTGCACTTTTCTGGTGGCTAGACCTTAAAAGATCACCATAGTGATGGGTCCATGAGTTACTAGATTCATAAGTTCATTATAAGTTTAAAGCAATATTTTTATGCCATAAGTTAGCATAGTTTTGTCAAGAGAAAATCATCTGCCCTTGTGTGTCATTATTTTGAAGTCTTGTATAGATAAACTAATCCAGTGTTTATTTTCTGTCCATGCACCTATAATAAATTGCCTATCCCTAGTTTATGACCTTTAGTCACCAGATAATGGTCTCACACTTAAATTGGTATCAGGAGTTATGAAATCACATTGTCTATACAGCATTACTACATGAAAATTCATCTTCATATGAACTCTGCAGGAAATCTTCTCAATAGGGTGGGCTGATTCCCAGGAATCCTTAGCTATATAATAGTGACAGGAAAGGCACATCAGCAGTGAGAAGCAATCCTGGAATGAAGTCTCTATGGACCCTGCAATCTCAGAGCTCACCTGTCGCAGCCATGCAAAATGGTGAGCCATCTCTAGAAAACGTACTTGTTTGCCATAGCCTTTCCTAGATGGCTTCTCACAGGCTTTAATAGTTTGCCTAGGAAAACTAAAATGAAAAAGGAAAGGTAAGAAAAGCAGTGAGGAGTGGGAGCAGAGGGAAGTAAAGGGCAATTATCCCTGGGGCCTTTTGAGCTGTACATAGACCAGGAATGGTACAGGTCAAAGCATTGATGCACACAAGGACTGAGAGATGACACATGACTTGTTTCAAGTGGGACAGTTCTTTATAGATTGTTAACTAAGTGAAGGCAAAGTCTATGAAGAACTAAAGAGCTCTCTAGGTAGTTACAACTTCATTTTGTTCCACCTTCCTACATATTTTTGAAAATATAGCAAATGCAAAAATCATTTTGCTTGAAGAGTATATTTCTTCATTTCAAATATGAAGTCTTTGTGAGTTAGAAATATAAGAAGGAAAGGTAAGTGTTGATCAAATAACTTATCAATTTTATCTAATACCAACTGAAAAATCACTGCCCTTGGGATAACTGCCAGGTTATATTGTTTTTTCAGAATTAGATCTTTTCATAGCATCTATGTTGTGGGAAATATTTTTTAAAAAATGAATCTGCCAAGTTCCCACGCTTGATTAGCTACTCTCTACCCAGTGGGCTGGCTGGCTATGCACTGGCGGCCATGGCCAGCCTGTTCTTATCTCATGGAGACTCTGACTCAGAGCTCCAAAATCTTTCCACCGCCTGCCAACTCTGCTGCCTCACGGCCAGCCCCATGCAACGACCACCCACCTCGTGGATCGATGTCACAATACACAGTGACCTGGTAAAATCAAAACTCTTGAAGCTTATAGTCAGTCAGATTTATATAAAGATGCCCACACAATAGTTTCAGAGCCAATTGATAATGATACAAGCTGGCCAACTTGATAGACAAGTCGCTCCAATTATTTCATCCCTACATTTTATTATGGATTTTTAAAGCAAGCCACACTGGTTCTGAATCTTCCTGTCTGTCCTTCATCTTGATCCTTCTCCCCTCTCACCTGAGAGGCGGCTCGCGCTTCTCTCTCTCTCTCTCTCTCTCTCTCTCTCTCTTCTCTCTCTCTCTCTCTCTCCTGTGTCTCTCTCTCTCTTGTCTCTCTCTCTCTCTGTCTCTCTCTCTCTCTCTCTGTCTCTCTCTCTCTCTCTTTCTCCAACCCTTAGCTCTACCTCCCTTTTCTCTGTCTAATATTTTAATGTAATCTGACAGGGAACATCCTGCCACAAATCCATCTCTTTCTTGTGGTCTTACTTCCTTGTTGGTAGTCAGTATTTTCCTTTGATTCAAGTACATTCATAATTGCTGAAGTGTTTTGTGAGACCTGATTGTTAGTAATTACTCACGTCTTTGCCGTTTCATGATTGTCTCTTCACACTGAGCTTTTGCTTGGTTTTTAACATGATGACTTTTCTACTTCTCTGTCGCATGTAATATTAAAAAAAAAATAAATCTACACTATCACCAGCTAGGCACTGGCCGGTGGTCTCCGTCTGTTCCCAGCCCGGTACCAATCCCAAGACTGCATGTTTTCCTTTTGTTAAAGCCTGTCCCACCAAGGCTAGCTCTATTGCTCTAGAGCTCCGAAATTGCTCTCTCAACCCAGTGGCTGGCTGCTGCCAAACCAGCTCAACACTCCCAAATCTCCTTGGCTAGCTGGGGTGCACTCTTGCAAACTCACACTCTGTCATAGTTACGTTTACCTGGAGCTCAGTTGAGTCACCTCGAGTAGGAAAACACCATGACAATCGACAGATAACACAATCGCTGGGCGCAAAACCTATTATCTTAAATTTATCAACTATTCTATGTTAGAAATTTTCTGGTGGCAGATCCTAGTGGATCTGAACTAACAGCCACTGGCCTACTTTGTGTCTTCCTTGCTCCCAGAGTCCAAAAGCAAGTCTCTCTTCCTGCCTTCCATCTTCCTCTCTTGGACCTGGAAATCCTGCCTCCTTCTCACCCAGTGATTGGCTTCTTGTATTTATTATTATAATCAATTAGAGGAAGATTCTGCTACATCTCTCCCTGGACAGTTTTGGGTTTGTTGCAGAGCAGAGATGACCTTGTGTCTTTTGACAATGAAAGCAAGGCAGGCCATATCCAAACTCAGGGTTCACTGACCGGATTGGGTTCTACAGCTGTGTTCTGATATCCAATAAGAATAAACATGTCTTATAAAGTGAATGCAAATATTTGTCTCAGGAAGCAAGAATTCATGTTCAAAAACAACCCAGGGAACAAAATGCACCTGAGGTAAAAGGCCCTCTGCCATTTTGTCCTGGAGCCTCTCTCGAAGTTCCTCGAGGCATTGCCCACCATGTGTCTGCATTCTTTTGACTGTGTTCCAATATGCACCAGTGAGAAATTCTGGGCAGCAGTCTGTTGCTGTCATCCTGAAGTGTGCGTAGGTCCTTAAGGCCAAGGCCATAGGAGTTCATGCTTTCCAACACACCGCCACTGATTGTGCGTGGCTAGGAGAGACTTCTTGTTATGTCCCCATGGCCACTGATTCATCCTGGCTGAGAGAGACAGACAAGAATCAATCATTAATTCTCCACAGATCCCTTGTTATGGTACAGAGAGGTGGCAACACCCCCCACACCATCCTTGATCTTCAGTAGCAAACACTTTATGAGACTTGGTTTGGTTTGGGATTGTTACTTTTCAAGGTAGCGCTATGCTGGGAAGGAATATAAGTTCAGTCTCTCCAACAGGAGAAAGCTAAGAAGAGTCTTGCTGTGGGCTGGCAATATTAAGTAGCCCATTCTGCACTGGGTGGTGAGGCCAACGTTTACTTTCTGTTGCTTACATTGAACGGGCCTATTATTATGTCAAAGGTTAACAGTTACTATCTAGCTAGGTTTCTTCTTTGCTTCTCTGCTGACTGGAGACAGTTGGATCATGGTGGGGTTTTCCTGGCTTCCCAGCACCCAATCTAGCTTAGATGAGGCAAAAATAAAATCGTGGGTATCATTCCTCAGGTCACAAAGTTCCTAAAGCCCTGGTACCGTCTTGTGTTGTTTGACCTATCCAATGTGCAAGGGGCTGGGAGTAGCTGTTTGTACTGGAAAGAATAAAGAGAGGTGTGTCTATTTCATTTGCATCTGTAGCCAGAGCTGTGGTCATCTGTCAGAGAGGTGATCACTTTCTAAATGTCCTCATAGGAACCATCAGAGACTGAGAATGCAAAAGATTTGTTTGGTGGTCGACTCACCTCCGACATGATTGCGAAAGACAAGGACACTCAAACTTTGTCCAAATGCAAGAGCTAAACTGGACTTCATCGTCCATCAGGTACGCCCACTTCCTTATGTGCATCTGCCATTGTAACCACATGGATAATTATTACCAAGTCTTCTGATTGCCTTTCCAAACACACCCAATAATCGCACTAGTCTATTTCAAATACCCTTTGAAATGATTCAATAATTCTTCTTATCAGAAACTATGGCTAAAAAGTTACAGAAGTTTTGTTTTTCACCTGGTTTTGTTTCTCTCATTTCTTTTACAGCTAGTCACATTAGTTTACAACTTACATTCGGGTGGTGTTGTTGTTCTTTTAAGGAACAGCAAAAGTGTAACTGCATCTTAAGAAAATCATGAACATCAAAGTTAGTTAAAAAAAAAAAAAAGTTGTTTACACTTTTAATTGTACCTCGTTCATTCCAATGGGATTCTTAGATGCATGATGGGATGTAAATGTGGAGTTGTTACGCCCAGGCTCCGGACTTGTCTGACGTGTCGCTTTCCAGAGCCTCTCCAGTGACCCCACAGACCCATTACCATTCTCAGTTGAGTGTTGAAACCAGTGCTGTGAAGGATTTTCACAGAGCACAGAAAAGTCTGGTGTCAAAGCCCTCACTGCTCTCCACTCCTGCCCACTCCTTTCGTTTCTTGTCACTTTGGAAACAGCATACTTCACATGTGCCCACGGAAGTTTAGGACCTGCTTTTTTATGACTTACTGTATCAAGTCTTCTGTGATTTCATGAACTTGTATGTTAATTTGTAAATAAATTGGAGATGTTTATTGTATATGTCATCTACAGTAATTGTTTAATGGTAATAGATATGGTTTTTTTAAGCAATCAGATTCTATATCATTTTCTTCATACCTGTGCAACAAAACAAATGTCTGGCTGAACATTCATCTCCTATATTTGACATTGCACGCACCTTGTCCAGTGAGACTCTTGAATGGCTTTGGTGTCATGTGTAGAGGGGCTCACTCGGTCCCGGTGAAATGATGACTGTATTTGCTTCCTAATTCAGGACTGTGGATCTGATTCCTGTTGACCACTTCAGGAATGTGAGCAACGTGAATCTCCAAAACAACAACCTCACGTCGTTCAGTGGCCTCATCTACCTGCCCAACGTGAAGGCACGTGGCTGCAGAGCCGTAGTTGCCCTCAAAGACATCAGCACAAGTTTTAATCTTCATTTACATTAAAATGTATTTCCTTATTAAGGTGTCGAAATTATTCCCTAAATTATATTTTATTTTGTTTTTCACTAATAGAGAAAATCTTAGTCTTGCCTTCCAAATTTTTTAGTCAATGTATCTTACGTCCTTTACTTACATGCAGATCTTACTCCTCAGAAGGAGACGGGTGAGAGGCACTGTCTCTAGTGAGCAGACATGGAGTGAAATTGAGAACGAGGTGGTTCTCAAAGTAGTCTCTTTGCCTCAACTCAGCAATGAAAGGCATCTAAACACGGAAACAAACAACTTGCTAAGTCATTGTTTCATTGCTATCAGGCCTAGACAAATAGGAGTGCAGATTGAGAACACTGAATAACTGGCCAATGACTTGGATATTTTATTTGTAGCGAGTCTCCAACATGTAAGATCATTAAAAAACACAGTTGAAGCTAAATTTAAGTACTTTGGGATAATTTTATTTTTCGCAATAACATATTATTACTAATTGTGTTCTCTATCCCAAGTATTAGTCGTGCCGTTTGAATAGTTCATAGGACATTTGATTAATGAGATGTTCTTTCTGTAGGTCTTATGCCTCAACTATAATCACATTGAATCAATCATGCCTAGACTAAAACCTCAGGCTCACTTAAGCAGCAGACAACTGCTCTACCAGAAAGTGCCCTCAAGTGGCTATGGACAGCAAGGAACCTCAAAACTAAATAGGTACTTTAAACAAATCTCTTATTTTTCACACTTAAAAACAACCAGAGAAGTAACACATAATAGTGCACATATTTGGCTGATCTTAGGAATTATTTTTTTTTAAAGAACAGTATGCCAAAAATAAACCTCACAAATAAAAATATGAACTATGTCCTTGTCCTTGTTCCCCACCCAGTTCTTATGTTAATGGAAAAGATATAATTTGTGAATATGAAGACATATCTATCCTGCCTTCCTATACATTTATGAAAGAAAGGATGGCTAGGTGGATAGACAGACAGACAAAGATGTGTGTGTGCATCACTAAGTCTCAATATTTTCATGTTCATATTCTCAATGAAGAGCATTTCTGTTACCATCTTTACTGAGGGGCAATTTGCATATAACAAAGTTACTAATATCAGTGTAATAGTTGTTGATTTCTGACCATGGTATTCAGTCCTATAACTCTGTGCAATGCCTCTCCTAAAGCCCCAGTGTGACGTGACTGTCCCCTCGAGCCTCCCCCCGCCCACTCTTCTTCGCCCCACAGGCTCTCTTTCCCCACAGCCAGGGCTTTGGCAATAGCCACTGAGCTGCTTTCTTTCTCTGAAGTTTTGCTCTTTCTAGAATTGTGTAAGGTGGAATTACATAGTAAGTACTTTTTTCATTTTTATTAGCATTTATTAATTGTACAAAATAATGGGCTTCATCATGGCATTTCACATGTGTATGTAACATACTTTGATTATCTTCAATCCCCTGTTATCATGCCCGGCTGCCCTTCCCACATTTGCTCTCCCTCTACCTCCAAGCTCCTACTTTCACTTTATGTCCGGCTCCTTTCACTTAGCTTACTTTCTGAGACCCAGTCCTTGTTGTTAATTAATGCCACTGCACTGCTGTGACTATTTCAATATATAGAATGTGAGAACAAAAGCCGTCTAACTTATTTTCCTTTTTAATATTGCTTTGGATATTCAGAGTTCTTCGGATTCTTTGAAAATTTTTAAGGCAGTTCATTTTGTCCTAATGAGCTTTTGATAGAGATTGTATGGAATCTATTCATCAACTTGGAACAACTGACATCTTAATGTTCAAACTTCCAATCCACAAACACAAAATAATTTTTCACTTGCTGACACCCCCATTGGTTTCGTTCAGTTATGTGTAGCTAACTGTACATAAATTTTGTGCTTCTGTTTTTGGAATTTATTCTAAATTGTTTTGAAAGTTTATTCTCTTACACTGATATAAAAGGTGGAAGAATTGTTTTCTTAATTTTATTTTTATGTTTTTATTACTGGCACTGAAAGTTCAGACCACATTTATTATTTTACCTTGTAACTTTGATGAATAATTTATTAGCAAGATTAGTTTTTTAGTGGATCAGTCAGAATTTAATACATTCAGGCCTACATCCTCTTAGAACAAAGATAACTGCACTTATCTCCTAATGGAATACAACATTTTTCTTTTTCTTGCTGATTCACTTTCCATTGTGACTCTATTCTCTTCCATATAAGCATTTTTAAGAGATAAAAGTTAATATTATTATTATTATTATAAAAGTACTACTCAACTATCATATATCGAAAACTCATATAAATTTTTATCTTACTTTTACTTTATAGCAGATACACCGCAGGCTGCCTTTTATGATAAAATTGCTTTTAAATCAAGTTTATGACTTCAGACTTACCTGTGTGTTTCAGAGATTCAGTAAGCAATGAGAACTTGCCTCCAATAATGCAAAGTTTAGAGGTTCTTCATCTGGGATATAATGGAATTTGTAACTTAGTCCAGCTGCAACTTAACAGACTGAGAAACTTAAAGCTCCTCTTTCTACAGGGTGAGTAGACACACAGCTTATAAATCCTGTAAACCGGCTGGGTTGTCATCTTGCTTTGACAAGCACGCATAAGCATCATTGATCACTGGCAAGAGAAATTTAATAATCACAAGTTTTTTCCTTAGTTGTAGATTATTAAATAACTTTTTAAAGAATAATTGACTTTACTCATTGTCCCTGGTATTATTATGTAGGGACATTTCCATACATGTATATATTGTTGACTGTATTCTCTGTGTCCCTTGTCTCCTTCTGTTCCATTAGTCAGTCCCTTTGCTCTCTTCATTTCTCTTCCACATATGAAGTTTGTTTTTCTGAGAATACTTTAATTTGCTTAATGTAAATATCTCCAGTAGCATGCATTTCTTGCAAACAATATAATCTTGTTCTTCTTTATGACTGAGAAATCCATTGTATGTTTACCGATCACATTTTCTTAGCCATTGTTCTGCTGTTGGATACCTTGGGGGTAGGGAAGAAAAAATAATTGAGATTCAGTGTGGCTAAATAATGTACCCAAGTCTGCACTGGTGTGTGATGGTAAACAGGCAATCTAAAGCATATCATTTTTATCCAAAATAATGTATATTAATCATATGTTAATATATTTTATATATTCTATATTATATGTATTACACATTATATATTACATGTCATATATTAATATATACTAATAATGGCCTGGCCCACAGTGGTATTAATAGAAGTGATAGATCTAAAAGGAAGAATATTAGGACTAAGTAACAAGTTAGATAGATCAAAAGGAGGGGAAAAGTAATCCAAGGTTATTTTGTAACTGAGTTAACAGATTGACAAGAGGGGCTGCTAAGGCTAGATAAAGTTGTTTTGTAAGAGGTTCCTCGTAGGGAAAGATCAGTTTGTGTTACAGCTGAGACATAAAAATAAACGTCATTGTTAGCTTTAAAAATCGCTTGGTGAATATTTAAATGAAGGTGGGTAGATAAACTCTAATTCTGGAACTCGGGGCTCACACTCTTTAGGAAATGAGATCAGTCAGGTGGAAGGGCTGGACAACCTGGTCGTCCTCCAGGAGCTAGTCATCGACCATAACCGCATCCGGGCCTTTAATGACACCGCCTTTGCCAAGCCAAGTTCCCTGCTGACTCTTCACCTAGAGGAAAACAGGCTGCGAGAGCTGAGCAAACTGCAGTCTCTGGTCAAACTGGAGAAACTCTACCTAGGATATAACAAAATCCAGGTAACATTATTTGGGGGTGCTGTCGTTTTGAGGTCTACACATTTGAAATCCTCTGTGATCTCAACGTAAAGCCCCCAACTAGAGCCCCAATTAGAGCATTACATTCATGAGTTTTCTATCAATCGGGCATGTCACAGGCATGTCTGGTAGCGGTCCCGGGCCTTCTTAGATGATCTCCTGAGGTCCTATACAGGTACAAGAGTTGATTCAACCTAATAGAGCTTGTGTTTGTATCAGCATTGGTTAATGTTGCTCTGTTCCCCATACTTCTAAGGCAGCTTCAAAGACAGACTAAGCTGTACACTCCCCTAGCAAAAACAAATCCTGTGTCCATCGCGTCTGTGTTTATATTAGTACAGCACAAGGAACACTACACACTTGACAAATGTTTGTCTGAGACTCTGTTTGTTTGTGAAGCCTTTCTGGGATAAGATGAGATTTCTTTCCAAGGTTAGAAGGAAATCATGAGAAATGTCTCTTTTAATGTAGCAAGTAGGAAATATCTTATTGTGAAAAATAGCATTCACCTGATTAATCCAGATTCAAACACCAATCTGAGGAAAGCCAGACCCCATATTGGCAGTGATCTTACCAAAACTTTATTTAGAAGAAATAAAAATTTGGAAAAATTGGCATTCTATGGGAAATATTTCTGGCAACAGCAAGTGACCTTCACATATGAGATTCAGAGCTGGGGGCAGCAGGTCCGTGGTAGAGCACATACCCAGCATGCCCAAAGACCAAGCTTAAACAGGCTCAGTAAAAACCAATGAGACCTCCACATATTCATCAATGACCTTATCTAGTATCAGGTTTTGCTTATCAGTCCAGTAATTATTACTTGAGACCTTGGACATTCTATTGGTTTCTTAGTTATGTTCTTCACATACCGCATAAGCTATCTAGTTCAGAATAAAAGGTGCAGTCTCCAAAAAAGATTTTGTAGAGTGGTCTCAGAGTAGGGGAGTGTTTCATGAAACATTTCCATTTATACTTAAGTTTCTGTGCCATTTTATTAGAAGCTTTGTAATTCCAGGTTAACTGACTGTAAACAGATTTTGTCCAGAGAGATCTGTTAAGAGAATGCCATGGGTAAGGACTCTCCTGGAATTGTCATTGCCGTCTGCCAGGACACCCAGTTAGCAGCATACTTAAAGGAGCTTAGACCTAGTAACCAGCTTTCCCCCAGGATGTTCTTGCTCACCTGTTGATGCCCTATTCCTCATAAGGGATGGAGGAGATAGAAGAGAAGCTTAGGATGAGAGCCCCCCCTCAGCAATTGAACAGAATAATGCTTAGTGGGGTTTACTGTCAAAATTTAATACAGCTCTATAGTAAACTGTGTGACAAATCAGAAAGTGATGCACACATCATTGAGAGAACAACTGAGTTTTATTGATGAATTATTGTAGCCTTTTATTTTTATCGTCAAAATGGTATTCTCCTTTGAGTGTAGGTGGATTGTTTCACATCTGAACTTACACTTATGACTGATGTTATCGTATTGTTTTGATGGTTCGTGTGGCCACAGACAGTTAACTGGAGGGAAAAAGTCAACTCTGGGGAGTGAATGTGAGTTGGAAACTCAGTTGAATTTTTTCTAAAAACCATTTTCTCTCAAAACCTGGCTATCCATTCAAAGTTTCTTTGGGGAAGATTTTTGTTCTCTGAATTCATACCAACTTGGGCAATCTGATTATCAGGATTATTTCCACAAGTGAGCACTAAGAACACAATCTCTAGGTTAGCCAAGAATGGTAGGACAAAAGAAATCTCTATTAAAAATTAGCAAAACACTAGTCCTTCAGATAAGGGTGGATGTGGTGTCTCATTGATTTGCAGGCTATGGGGAGGAGCCTTCAACTTCCCCAATATGCCCAGTAATGTCAACTGAGAAAAATGTGGTCTATTGCCTTGTTTCTAAGAATCATCACAACACAAAAGAAGACTTCAGCTTCCTGGTCCCATTTGATCCTTATGGCTAGGTGATCCTTCTGTCTGACATCCAGATTCTCCATGTACTTTTAAACATCTGAACATACAATGAAGGCAAAACACATACCCATTAAATAAAAATAAATCTTTTTGAAATTTGCAAAAACTACAACATTGCAAGCTTACACTAATGTTACATGGATAATAATAAATAGTCCTATGCCGTGTGAAGGGCAAACATTTAACCAGAGAAATAGTTTTTATCTTTCACAGATAGTGTATCAGAATATAGCCAATATTGCATGTTCTTCTGTTATTAAGGTCATCATCTAGGATGGCTCAAAATTCTTCCTAGAAAAGTTTGCAGTTACCTTTCAAGTTCTGCTCATTTCCCACATTGCAATGTTATCTTTGCGAGTCAGGTATTAGGAGTCTGGTCCTCACTCACGTTCGCATCGGAGAATCCAAGTATGAGCTACCTGAAATGTAAAAGTTGCATAAAATGACTTCAGAGTAGTTTGTATTAGGAGATATAAGCTAACCAAATATAATTCATTACCTTTTACATAGGACATCACAGAACTGGAAAAACTTGATGTTATTCCTTCTCTCAGAGAGCTTACTGTCTACGGGAATCCAGTGAGTATTTATTTACCTTTATAACTTATTAATTTCCCAGCGGTCATATGCAATTTATCTTATATGATATGAGGAAGTGATTTGATCTCTCTATTTCTCATACACAACTAGCTGACCCAGCACAATTTTGGCTTAGTTTTGCCTCCACATAACTGTACTACTGCAAACCAGCTCCGCCCGATGTAAGCGTATGTCTTTCCCATTCTGCGCTGCACCCTTTGGCTTACCTGCCCACTGCTGTGCCAATAATATTATAGTGTATTAATGTGTAATGTTTTATATTGTCTTAATTCTCATTAGAGTGTTTCTCCTGACCGTCCTCTTCTGTCTCTTCTTCCTCCTTAGATCCTTCGCTTTCTTTACTGTCTTTGCTAGTCTTAGCACATCATACTTTTCTGTGAGCTTTAGGAAGCAAATTAACTTGAAGAAGAATCTTCTTGATGTTTTAATTAGAATATACTTATTTTAAGTTAACTTGAGAGACATCTGTCACTGTTCTTATTGGAGTCTTGCCCATTTAACATGTAAGCAAGCTGGGAAACATGGCAAAAGATACATGGCCTTCTGATCAATGTGCTGAATGTTCAGGAAAGTCCAGCATAAGAACTGACAGCAGAAGATGTAAGACTGAAAAGGCCATGAGGCAGGCAGGTCCAGGATTCCCAGAAGAATGCCAAGGGCCCACAAGACAGTGAATCAGAGAGAGAGGCACTTAAGTGATAGTAGGACATTTCATCTAACCCAGAGCAGTTGATTTCAAGCTAATATCAAAGGGCTGGTCAGATACATGCCTGGTGGTGGTGTCATCCAGACCCAGTTAGAAAGATTCACACATTGCTCTAATGGTTTTGTTTATTTCTAGTACTGGGAAACGTCGTGGGGATGTGGGCAAACAGGTCAGGGCTTCTCAGAACCATTGCAGGGATTACAATACAAGATGACAGTGATGAGGTCAGGCCAATGCCTATCTTGAAAATGCCAAATAAGAATGTTGGTAAATTACAGAAGTATGCAATCTGATTCCAACAGACCAGAAAACTCTTGATGAGAATCTCTCTGTATGGGAGAAGTTGAACACTCTCCCAGGAAAGATGAGAGAAGCCATGCATATATTTGTTTGCCTAGGGGAGAGGGCCAAAGAAGTTGGGGCCGCCATAGGCTAGGTGGTAGTAGTTTGGGTCTTCCACCAAAAGAACATGTCAACATGCAGTCCTCTCTAACTTTCAGTATTCATAAAGTATTCATAATTATTAATATCCTTTATGCATTTTAATCAAAAATTTAGAATTTTCTTGAGTTATGAACGTTGCAATGGATTCTAAGTGACAAGAGCAAGAAGTTGTGGGGTGCTATTCAATGCGGTGGTATAGTGTACATTTCAAAAAGTAAGAAAAATTTGATAATTTTCCATAAACAGTGATGAATGAAGGTGTACTCATGATTACATGAAGTATACAATTATTCAAATGTGTGGGTACTATGTTTTGACTGATGGATATATATAGTTTTCTTTTTAATTTGCTGATGTGGTAAATCACATTAACAGACTTAGTAGAGTAAAATATCCTTAAATTCCTGGTGAGGATATTATTCATTTATGTTTTATATTTTATTGAATTAATCTGATATTTAATGATAATTAATATCTGCATCTATGCAGATAAAAAACTGTAATTCTATCTTTTTATACACTACCTTTAAATTTGGCACAATGTCTTTTGCTTTATAAGATTAATTTGGGAATACTCCTACTCCTAGTCTATGCAGTCATTTGAAGACTCATGGTCCTTGAAAAACAATTAGACCTTATCTCTAAAACTACTTGGCCTTATTTTATAAGCTGCACTTTAACTCGATGGCTCAATTCTTTCGTGAGTATAAATCCCATCCTATTTTCTACTTCCTTAGAAGCTCATTTTGAGAAGTTAATTTTTTTCTATGTCTTGTTCTTTGATCTAAGCTCTTAATGTATTGCTATCATAGAAATCTCAGGATGTTCTTTCCAAATTTCCCCTCATGTTGCCCCTCTGCCTAAGATCATCAAGTTTTGCTTCTGCATTTTATTCTAGATAAATCTTACACAAGCCTTGTTCACAGTGCATCTTCAGAACACAGTGCCTCTTCAGAGCACCATGCGTTTCCTTACCAAGGGTATTGTTGCTTTCTCTTTCACCAACATCTATTCCTTCTTTTAGTTTCTTGAAATTTTTCAAGGAAAATTTTAACTTCATATATCTTTTTTTAAAAAAATTAATCATTCCACTTACATCTCAAATGATAACCCACTTCCCGGTTACCCCCTCCACCAAACCCCTAACCTGTCAGATCCCACTTCCCAGTTACCCCTCCACCAACTCCCCCATTCCACATCTGCCCTCTCCCCTCTTCTTTGCCTGTATGAGAGTGCTCCCCTACCCACCCACACTCTCCCGCCCCACCACTCCAGCATCCCCCTACTCTGGGGCACCAAACCTTCCTGGGACCAAGGGACTCCCCTCCCATTGCTGTCAGGCAAGCTATCCTCTGTTACATATGTATCTGGAGCCATGGATCCCTGCAGGTACACTCCTTGGTTGGTGGTCTAGTCTCTGGGAGAACTGGGTGGCCAGGCCAGCCTATGTTGTTCTTCCAACGGGGTTGCAGTACTCCTCCGCTCCTCCACTCCTTCTCCTAGCTGCCCCACCAGGTTCCCTGAGCTCAGCCTGATGGTTGGCTCCAAGCATCCACGTCTGCATTGATCATTTGCTGGCTGGACCTTCCAAGGAACTGCCACACTAGATTTCCTGTCAGCAAATGCCTCTTGACCACGGCCACAGTGTTGGGTTTGGTGTCTGCAGACAGGATGGATCCTCAGGTGGGGCATCCCCAGATGGCCCTTCCTTCAGTCTCTGTTCCATTTTTTTAATCCCTGTTCTTCTTTTGGACAGGAACACTTATGGGTTAAAAACTTTGAGATTTAACCCATTTAACCAAGGGTGGATGTCCCCATCCCTTGACCAGGGGCCGTGCCTATCTACAGGGGGTGGTCTCCATGGGTTCTGTCTCCCCTTCTCTGAGCATTTTGGCTAAAATCATCCCCATTGGGTTCTGGAAACCTCATGTTTCCCTGGTGTCTGGGACCCTCCAGTGGCTATCCCCAGTTTCTCATCCCCCCCCTATATATATTTTTGTTTGATTTCCAACTTCATATCTCTTAATCATTTAAGCTTAATGTTAAGTTTCAATATATTTCTGAATCAGCAAGTTCTAGGTTACATTATACTGTTCTAACCATGTCCTGAAGGTTTTTATATACATTGTCTTTACTAGTTTTCATATCTGAAAGCCTTATACTCTTCACAAGGTTTTTATTTGTAAATTACTGAGGACTGTGCACGTGTTTTTATTCTTTTTTTAATCTATGGTGTGTTTCGGATCCTCATAGTTGTCCTCCAGTGTTGGAACTTGTCAATCAGAGGGAGCAGGCTCTCTGCTCTTTGGTATCTAGGGAAAGTATTTTGTAACCTAGAATGTGGTCAGCGATTTGTTTGGCTGCTGCATGTGTTAGAGATCTTTCTCCATCACTGAACACGCCCCTACCACATTTACTTCAAGCAGTTTGTTCATTTTTTTCTTCCTTCCTTCCTTTCTTTTTTTATTTGCTTTGTTTTTAATTTCAGCTTGCTCTAGAATTCACTATATAAACCAGGTTGGCTTGTAATTCATGGATAGCTTCTTGCTTTAACCTCTGGAGTGCCAGGATTATAGGCATGAGCCACCAGGCCATGCTTATCCATTCATCTCCAAGAGTTTACTGTTGTTTGCTGTTACAGATAGTGCTGTATATGTTCTATATTAGGAGCCCTCAAGATTACCACTACCTCAGAGATTTCCTTGTGGCTAAGATAGTAAGGATACACAGCTAAGATTAATCGCAATGCCATAGTAAGGACACAAACTCACAGGATATGAGGAAGAGAAAGGTAGAGTCTGAGGGAATCTGTATGTATCATTCCTTATGCTTCCTCTCCCATGGTGGGGCCACAGAACACAGTCTTCATTTAGCCACAAAACTGGCATGTCGTACGTGTGTTTATTCAAGGGAACTCCTTAGAGACTTAGCATTTAACAATTGAAGTTAATCACATAGGCACCCTTTCCAATCAAGAACTGGAACTTTCCAGATGGAAAAGAGGTTGAGTATAAATCCTACTGTTTTTAGGAATTATCAAGACATAGTCAATTACCCTTATCAAACAAGGAATGATCAGAACATTCCCAAGTCCAGGTACCAAACACCAGAAAAGAGCCATCCTTGCAAGCAGAACCTTCTAAAAGTAAACACCCTGAGACCACTCTACTTAAGTCTTTCTACATACCTTTTTAAGGACATATGCAATTTTTTAGAGCAGGTTAACACTATGAAGAGCTGGATCATACAGACCAGAAGATGTTGAATTAAGTGAAATGAGGCCTTTTTGGAAACCTCACATAAACCAATTACATAGAAATGAAGTTTCATATAATTCTGTCCGTGAGTTGAGCTTGTGCTAGCTAGTGGTCAGTGCTAAGGACTTCAGAGGGATGAGAGTCTGAGTGTGGCAGGGCATGCATCTGCGTTCCAGCGCTGAGGCAAGAGGATTATTTTTCAAACCACACTGGGATACATGGGGTGGAGGAAAAGACGAGGGGTGAGGGGAGAGGAGGAGACAGGAAGGAGACAAGAAAAGAGAAAGACTAGACCTCTGAATGCTAGACTTAGTTTAAAACTACTTTCATTTTATTTTTATTTGGTATTACAGAAGATTGAGAAATCTTTCAGGAAGAAGCTCCTTCCTATAGTTAGTACTGTCCGTCATCTTTGTCTCCTTTCCCAAACTGCCTTCTTGTAAATTTTTTTTCTTTTTCATATAAGTGATTTGGGGAATAAACTATTGTTTTTTACCTTTCCTTAGATTTGTAGAAAAATGGTTCATCGGCATGTGCTCATATTCCGCCTGCCTAATTTACAGATGTTGGATGGAATTCCTATCAATGCTGATGATAGGGCAAAAGCGGAGTTTCATTTCTCTGAACTACAAGCAAAGAAAAGTTCGGTAAGTATACTGTTTACACTTTTCTTTTTACTGTAGATTATTGTAAGTGAACATTGTATCATGTATAATTTGACTTAATTCGTCTAAGCCCATGTGATTTTGTAAATTATAGTATTTACATAATGACTGCTATCAATGGAAGCTTTTTCCTAATAAGACATTGTTATAAGACAAGTTATTTAATATTTGATTGTTCAGTACTTCAAATGACGTTAGAAGGTAAGAAACTGGAAACTATAAAATGTCATGTTTATAGAAACTAACCATAAAATTGCTTCAATTTAAGCACAAAGGAAGCGGGGACTTTTCATCTCAACTCTCTGGACTGCATAGTTCATCTCGCAGAGATGTGTGCTGCTATTATAGATTTGCAGGATTACTGGGCTCTTTACCCATGAGCCCTAAAATGCACCTATCATAGAAGTGAAATTCTAGAGTGAGGATAGAAATAGGCTTTTAGGGATTTTATCACTAGTAGCTTTTATTTGTTCTGATCATCCTCTAAATAATGTATTTAACATGAAAAGATGATGTTTTTATTTTCTTTTTTTTTTAAAACAGAAATGTAGAATTATTAGAGTTGAGCTTTTGCAAAGTTTGAAGAAGAGACAGGAGTAGAAGGGGAAGTCAGCTGAAACTTTCAGAGTAATCCAAGAGATGGTACAACACTCTTAAGCAGGTGCAGAGGGGATCTGTAACTGAACCTTTAACATAACTAAAAGCAAAAATCCAAGGACATTAGAGTCAAGGATCCAAGGTTACATTAAGAACAGAATCTTCACTTGGAAGGCAGAGGCAGGCAGATTGCTGAGTTTGAGGCCAGCCTGGTCTACAGAGCAAGTTGCAGGACAGCCAGAGTCATGAAGGCTCTAGAGGAAGAAATGAGTGAGGTGGCTCCAGAAAGACGCCTTCCTACTAGGCTTTCACTAGGATTAATACACGATAGGATTTCCCAGGATTAATACACGCTGATGGATGGCTCCTCTCAGCCCTTCATTAAAAAATGTGCTTCTGATCCTATCAACTCTTCTCGCTTACTTCTCCCTTTAGCAAGAGTCACATAGTCATAAGGAGATGGTTTTGTGTCACGTGTTTGTAGAAAAAAACCTACTGTGTGGTTTTATACTAAGTCAACAGATGAAATGTAAGTTCAAATTTTAAGTTGGGAGTTCTATGTTAATATAAAATCTAATTCAATACTTTGGAAAGTCTGGAGAAAGAATAATCACATACACACAATGTCAAACTAGATGTGAGATTTCCAAAAAAGAACTATAAATGCAGGAGAAAAGACACAGATTTAGAGAGAACCAACTTTTAAACCTAGACAACTTATTGCCTCTAAATTGTCTTCATGTCTTTAAAAGTTTATGCTGTTTTCATGAAACCAGAAGAAGAAATGACATGTAAAATCTTAAAGGTTAATCAGATAAAATATCAACCAAAGACTCTTTCTTAGAAAATGGCCCTGACCAGACAACACTTGAGAGACAGGAAGATCAGAAGTTCAAAGTCACCCTTGCCAGGGGCTACCAGAGAGCTTGCCTCAAAAAGGCAGGGGATTTCTTCTTCATCAAACATACGCAATTTGAAAAATGTTGTCAAAAGATAAATATGTATTTGTATTTTTTTATCCTTTTTAGTGGTGCTAGGGGACAAACAGATCACACTAGGCAGGTGTCCTACACTGAGATACAATTTCATCTCTACTTAAAAATTTTAATGATTCCTTGACTTTCTAACTAACTTTCATTTTAAAAATTAATCTCGACATGTTTTAATTAAATACATGTCTAGAATAAGTTAAAGTATCTACAGAGACCTTAAGATTCATAGCTGTTCAATGTTAATAAAAGTTAGTTTAAACAAAAAAAGACTGACCTATAGGTTTAAAAAATTAAGTTGTAGCTTTGAGTTCTAACCACTGATATAGCTAAGAGTAGTGTCTGATACATACACTGAAGTACTTGTCATCGGCTTCACTCTTTCAAAAAAGAACAAGTCAGGTGAAATTTAGTTCTCTGGTTAAGCCTTCTTTCCCTTTCTTGATCTTTAGTCAGCTTAATGGAAAAAAAAGAAAGAAAGAAAGAAAGAAAAGAAAGAAAGAAAGAAAGAAAAGAAAGAAAGAAAAAGAAAGAAAGAAAGAAAGAAAGAAAAGAAAAAAATCATGCCCCATGAAATGCTTTTCTGTTGCTCTTGCATCAAATTAGCCCCAAATCATCAGCTTAACAGAACCTGTGGTGATTGTCTTACGGTTCTGGAAGACAGGGGTCCGACACTGGGTCTAACATGGAAGCATGGACTGAGCTGAATTCCTGAAGCTCTGGAAAGTGCTCAGCCTGTGTGCTCTCTAGCTTCCAAGGCTGTCCTGGCTCTCAGCCAGCAGTGGCATCTCTCTGTTCCTCTTCTTTCTTCTGTCATAGCTCCTTCTCCTACTCTGACCCTGCCGTCTCCCTCTCTTTAGATAATCCAGAATAATCTCCCCACTTCAAAGTCCTTACTTCCATCACACCTGCAAACTCCTTTGCCATGTAAGGTAAGGTCCTTAAGTTAGAACGAGGCTACTAGATCTCTGGGGGAGGCTGCTTCTACCACACTGCATATGAAGATCCGTAGAGGCACTTAGAAGAACTATTGTTTAGTTAAAATGTTTGAGTTCTACTTTTAAATAATATTGCTAAAATTTAAAGCAAATAATTACTTACAATACTTTAAAATACCATTTTTCATACATAAATTTTAAACCGGTTTAATTTATCAAAAATATGTAGACTAACCTTCAGCATTTCATTTCATTACTGTTTACTTGTGCGTTTTTCTCAAGAATTCCTATTTTTCCATTATCCTGCTATAACAGTATAATGATTTATTCAATATAACTATTCTTGCCTTTTAAATAGCCCTATATAAGAGTTTAATTATCTACTTTTGTTACATAAGCAAACATCTTATTTAAAATTATTTTGATCTATCTATACCCAGGAAAGTGAGTAAAGTGGTTGAAATCTTTGCTTTACCAAAGTGCATTTTAAGGTTTAATAATAACTCTTACTTTCATGGCTGGAACATAACCGAGCCATTATTTCTTTAGCTGTTCAGAAGAAACAAGATTAAGAAAGGTCTCAGGTTTCTCAATTGAGATTTCTTTATTTTGGTCACTGCAGTTGTTTCTTTTCAACAGCAGAAGGGCAAATTCAACTCAGCATTTCCACCTGAGTGTGTTCAGGGCTCAGCTTTAAAAGAGAAGTCAACCACATACTATATTAGTGACAGAAATAAACTCCCATAAATGAACTGTTGGACAGCCTGAGGCTACACAACATTAGTTAAGGAACCTTGGGGCCCACTGACAGCTACATTCTTGGTGATGCCTGCTGAAGTCAAGTTTGTTACTTTAGACAAATAGCAAAGTGGTACCATGTACTCAGAATGTACATATTTAACAAGCTCAGGGTCCTAATGAAAATAGAACATTTACGCAGAAGGCAGGCCAGTTTCCAGCACCTGCATGGCGGCTTATATTGACTATAATTCATTCCAAAGGGTCCCACACTCTTTTCTGATCTCTGACCTCTGCTGGTACCAGGCATGCATGTGATACACACACATACATGCAGACATGCAAGACATTTACACATACAAAGCAAAAAATAAGTATTTGAAGAAAGGAAAAGAACCATTACAAAGGAAACATCTCATGTTCATGGTTTTGCCCTACTAAGAGCTTTTGGAAGTAAATGGACCATTAAGCTCTGGCTTCTAGTGACCAGTACGACACAGTCTGAAAAGGCAGACCACAAGACTGAGGGAAGTCAACCCTGGGCCTACAGGACTCTGCTCTGTCTATACTACAGAAGTGCCAATTCCAGCTTAGGCGAGCATGGAAAAGTACTTTGTAAAGTTTACGGTACCCTGGGGCTTGTGATAAGGACTAAACCTATTTATTTCAGTTTCAGAGGTAAGATGTTCTTAACTGTTTTATTTTATTGTGTAGTTCGTTCCTGTTACCAGCTCTCCTACGGATGGTGGGTCATTCTGCCACGTTAAAGCCACTCCCATTAAAATAACAAATGTTATTCTGCCTGCTGGATTTAGCCATTTCTTGGGACCTGACTTCACCCTAACTCCTGAAGTTGAAGGTATTTTTACAAAGAGTTTCAGAGAAAATGAAAAAACAAACAAGCAACAGCAGCAGCAACAATAAAAAAGAAAGAAAAAACCCCTCATTTAAAACAGCGATCTCATTTGACGTCTAACGTTACTTCAAATTGTGTGGTTTAATTTGCGTCTTAGCCGTATACATTTTGTCAGGTTGTCTGTAGCCATGCCAATTTCAAAACTGTATTTTTTTTTTTAATTTTATTGAATCTCTTATGGGTTGTGACTGATCTGCTCTCAGTGTAAACAAGAATTTTCTGACTTCTTTCAAAGATTTTTACAATTTCTTCATGTCATAATGAACAACTCCCAAGGCAAGTTCAGTAATGAATTCTGCAAAAAGTAGAAATCAGAAAACATAAAACATAACAGAATCTTGTAGTCATATAGAGTATCTTCCAAAGAGACAATGCGGTTCCCTTGGGATTATCCGTGAATTTAGGAAGCTAGCCTGTGGGAGGAGTTTGAGAGCCAGGGCTTTAAGGGATGGGAAATCCTGAAAGACTAGGACATGGAAAGTATTTCACTTAGTATGTTCATTTAGTGTTTAGAAGATGCCTACTCCCTAACTTCAGATCCTTGCTTGCTCTGTCTCAGAACAGCTGGGAATGGTGGTGTTCCTGCTTGAGAGAGAAACTTGTCCTTTCCTTTTAATGTCCCCTTTGTTCTAAATCACAATAGTTATACAATTGTCTAGGAGCCTACTAAGGAGGCTATCACCCATGGAGATACATAAAGAATACATAAAGAAAAGCCTGTCCAAAGAAACCAGGGGTTGTTGGGATGGCTCAAGAGATAAAGATACTTGCTGCCAAGCCCGAAGACCTGAGCTCCATCACCAGGACCCACATGATAGAGGGAGAAGCCACTCCTGAACATTGTTCTCTGACCACCACACACTCATTGTGGAATGCACCGCCCATACCCCTACCCCACCCTAGCACACACACACACTCGGCATAATTTATCAATATGGTATTTGTCTTAGTTCTCACATTTCTAATCATAGTGAGGATTATTATGTTTTTATTCAAAAGATTCAACTGTACACAAAATTGGATCTGTCAAATTGGTCTGGGAAGTAAAATGTTGTCTTTGGGGTGTTGACTTGGTCTTCCTCCTTCTCTCCCTGCCACTCTTTCTCGTGAATCCAGCCCTGCTCTTGTCTCTGTAACTGTCTTCTCATATGTTTCTTTCAAGATTTGTCAGCAGCTCCTTCGCTTTTCTGAAGAAAAAAAATCCTTCCTTTGCTAGTCTCTGATGACACTGCTTGAATTTTTAGTTTGAAAAGTATGGTCGCTTCTTGTGTGTATTCCTATCCAGCACATAGATCTGGATATCTACGTTTTTTTGAACACCTACACAGAATCAAATTGATTAGTTTGTGAAAATGTAAGCAATACTAAGTATTAGCAATATATGGCAATGTTATGAGTTGTCGTTGTTGTTGTCTTTCTTTGTGGGGGAATGTGTTTGGTTTTTGAAGCAGTGTCTAATTACATACCTCTGACTATCCTGGAAACCACTCTATAGGTCAGGCTGGCCTTGAACTCACAGAGATCTAGCTGCCTGCCTCTTCCTACCAAGCACTGGGATCAAAAGCACCACTCACCTAGCTTGTATGTGTTTTTGAAGCAGCCTCTTGCTGTGGTTTCCACCCTCCTGCCTTGCTGTATACCCATTCCCAACCTAATTTTATATTTTTATCTGAAATTTGGAATTCCTATTGTAAACCCCATATAGCATGTACTGAGCTTAAGGGCAACTTACTTACGGCTTAATGCTCCTTATTATTTTATAGTTTATACCTATCTGAATTCCTACTTTCCTCCGACCCTCTACACTCATGCAGCTCGTCATGCAAACGGTTGTGCAGCTCACTCGCTGCACTCATGCACCCGACATGCAGCTCACTTGTATTCAACAGCAAATACATTCAACACTGAAATTGTGAAGGCAGAGAATTTTGTAAATATTCCAACTTCCTTTAAAATTTCCTCTTACCTTGCCTCCAACGTTGACCCATCCCCAAGCCCAACTCAACCCCAGAACCCATCCCCTTCGTGCTCGTTTAGTCTACTCCACTGCGCACCGACTCAGCGCCTGAATTTTCAGGAAATGCCCACACTTAGGACTTTTTGGTTTTGTTTCTAAATTAACCATGACAAAAAAAATATTCTATTAACAGTGAAAAATGTCATAGTGTTAAAAATTGAAGATAATACCATTTTAGTCATGATGGCCTAATGTTAAATACCAAAATAGCTGAAGCATTTACATTAGGTAGAAATGCTTCTGTAATTCACACACTACTCCTGGGAAATGGTGCTATCACAAAGACACTTAAGCATATTAACTTTCCAAAATCTGCAACAGCAATTAGTGGCAAATAAAATTTTTATTGAATTTGGATACATTTTAGACAATTAGTTGTCCTTCAAATGTGATTTAGCCAAGTACTCCAATGGGATATATGACTTACCTGCATTTATCACTCATTAGAGAGTAATTCCTGTCATAGCTGAGGATGTAGATATTTATTGTAATACATTCAAATTCAGCTAAGGAACTCTATAACCCTTTGGCGAAGTAAAAATCTCTAGGTAAAATGCATGAAATATAACCCTATTGCTGATATGTGCTCTAATGAAGATGGAATGTGTACACAAACCTAAAAACTTAAAGCAACATATTATAGTTTTAAAATATAATTTATAATGTGTTCATTTAAATAGCTCTTTCTATACACACAAAGAGAGAAGAAAATTACACAATATATTTTTCACACCAAAGCCACCATTTCCGACTAGAATCCTTTAAGTGTGTTATATATGGCATATGTTTCTATGTGAAATATAAATAAATAAATAAGCATACACATAATTTTTTCAAATGAGATTCAGTAGCACACGAAATTCAAAATGTCGCAGAGTAGGCTATTCAGTAGTTGTCTATGGGTCTGAAATGACCACTAGAACCCAAACCATATACCATTTTGACTGGTTTTCCTACTTAACTTACTGACAGCTTCCCAATGTTGCTACAATTTCTCTTCAATGTGCTCCGTTGTCTTTAGGAAAAGAATATGCTTCCAAAGTTCTTTAAATGCAGCCTCAGAGGCTGCACCGACTCCCTCACTGTAATCAGTTGTCTTGGTGAATCTCTAGGCGGATGTAATTCCTAATAGTCATGAATTCTACCCTTCATACTGTGATTTGGAACCTGAACGCATATGCAGCACAGGAGCCACTTGCCACAGTGTTGCTTCCAGTTATCCGAATTTTTGAGTGGCCGTTAAGTGATTCATACCGACCTTGTTGCTTACAGGATTCCAGGGAGTAACTTTCTAACATCCAATCAGATGTAACTACCGAAAAATAAATGAGCACGAGCCGCCACCCATTTAACAGTCACGCAGAAGCCAGCAGATGGCAGGCAGTGACATCACTGACACAGCTGAGACACTTCGGCTCCGTGTGAAGATGTCTCCCTTGATTGATCTGACTTAATCAGTGATCTGAAATTTTATGTTACTTTAGTCACTTGCCCCAATTTCTATATTATATCAGTCATGAACTACTTGTGATGTATATAAGAATCTGAGAAGATAAAAATGATAAGGATATGAAACAAATATTAGAAAATCAAATTCTGGTATCAGAGCAGTTATCTGTGAGAACTCATGGCGGCCTGTCCTGGGAGGACTTTGGTTTGTTAGCTAGCTACTCATTAGATTTACTAGAGATCATTATTAAAGATCAAAACTCAGCTTGAACATGTCTCTGTTAGCCTGAAACTTTGCAAAATCTGACCACTCCAGGCACAGCTGTTTGTATAGGAAGTAAGAGTGCTCTGACTCTGAGAACTGGAACCAGCAGACCAACGCAACCATTGCTAAAGCAAAGCCAGTCTTGCTAGTTTTTTGCCACAGGTCAGTTTTTAGGGCTATTCCTTGCAGTGGGAGAAAATAAGCCAGGACAACCATCAGACTTGCTTTGTGACCAATGCAAAAAGTAGGCATCGATGCGAGTTCCTAAGTGTACCCAACTATGGACCCTGCTGGTCCCTATTCTTTAAGCTGATGTCTAAATGAACCGGGGCTGTGAGGTGAGAGTGCCTGCTTGCATGCCTGCATGCATGATGAAAGCCCTGGGTTAAGTCACTATCCCTGAATGAATCCAGCATGGTGGCTCACAGCTATCGGGTAGAGGCAGAAACAGTGAGTTTGATGCCACCTGAGCGACAAGAGACCTATCTCAGAAAAAATGAGAGCTACGTTGTTAGTCAGATTTTGATATAAATGGGCTACACAGTTTAGAAAATACCCTATACTCAAAGCATTGGCTCCATGTTGCATATAATTTTCATACTATTACAATGTCCCTTGTATATGCATAAGGGGACTTTATCTAACTGTTCAAACCTTATAATTTACCTGAAAATAGTCCCAAAGGTATTTTGGAAACAATCACTTCATTGTGCATGCAAGAACTTCATGCTTTTTAATGCTTTATTTAAATGCTGACTTTTGTAGTTTAAATCATGTAATATTTCACATTTCAAACCTAATTACAGATTGATTTGCATTTCTTAATGTGTGGGTTTTAAATCGCTGTTACAGTCAGGGCTTTGTTCAGAGAACAACTGTGCAGTTCTCAAGATGCCCAGGTGTCTGGGTTGTACTGCAGTTTCCACGCTGCAGTGTCTGACAGTGTGCGCCTACTATGAAGTTAGGACTCTCTGCTCTTTTTTTCCTTTTATGAATAGAAATGAGTATCAAAGTTTTATAATAAAATGTCTTTTTAAAATACTGGAACAAATAAGTGTAATGTTTTTTCCTGGGGAAAAGTATTCAAGAACAGAAAAATATAAAGCAGAAAAAGATAACATTATACCACACCAATTGAACATTCTGGGATTTTTAGATTTCTTCTGTAGATTTTTCATAAATGCTATCTTTTATGTTCTTTTTTTTTAATTTGGAGATATTTTATAAATGCTTTTTATTACATCTGAATTTCTTCTTCAATATAAAATAATTTTAGTACATTATTTGATACTGACACGAAGAATAACAATAAACATTAGTGTAGGCATTACTAGGTGCTGTACAGAGTACAGTCAGCACAGAAGCAGCCAGCAGAAGGCCTTTTCACGGTGCTCTCGTATGCGAACAATAAGGGCGCAATGCTGAACATGAGAATGTTCTTCTGCTATGACAGCAGATGTCACTGATGTCCCCTGGGACTACCGAACAGATGAAGCTCCATGTTATTCATCTCATTCCTA
Organism: Mastomys natalensis; assembly: GCA_021653895.1. Lineage (NCBI taxonomy): Eukaryota > Metazoa > Chordata > Mammalia > Rodentia > Muridae > Mastomys > Mastomys natalensis. The sequence goes on along the minus strand of JAJTUV010000491.1, from coordinate 390,927 downwards.
GTTAACAAAACAAGCAGACTATCATGGAATGCAAGAGGCAGTTTTCGAGCAGTGACTTTAGATGCCCTCTATACCTGGCACACGTTTTGAATGACTTATTCTAATCCTCCTATTAAAGTAGGCATGGCGTGCACTGTCTCTTTAAAGAAGGTGTGGCTTAGGAAAAGGATGCTCTATAATGTTTAATCCTAGGTATTTTCTACTCCCAATTCATTGCTTTTTCAAATACACATGAATTAGCAATTAATAATTATGTGCTATTTGCTAGCAGTTAGTGTTACATGACAATATAGCTAATGTACATAAAGACTATAAACTCATTCTCTTCCAATATATTTAGATTAGATTTAAAAGTATAATTTCTACAATACAAGTAGTATTTCTTTGTTCTCAGTAATAGATGTATTTTGCATGCACCCAATCAAATGCACTATAACTTGATTTTCAATTCCACAAACAACCTGGAATGTGAGAAATTAACACATTAATTACAGAGTAGGAACCTGCTATGCTGAACTGAAAGCATATGACAGAAGCCAGTCTTCTAATATCTACAATTAATTTGGCAATTCACTGTAATTGTAAGTGCTCAGTAAGGATCTTATCACTTACTCTGTTCGTACAGCCTTAGATTCTTCTCTGAATTAACTATGATTGTGAGGATTTTTGTCCACAGTGTACATGGTGTCCTGTATGTACACATGTACACTGCATGTATGTTTATAGGCATTAATGAGTAATTAAAGTAATCCCATGTATGCAACATGCATGTTGTTATTTGCCCATGAGCTATCATACGTTATAAGAAGCATTCAATGCTTTAAAACATTAGACCTAATTACAGCTTCAATTAAACATTACTGACATAATAGGAAATAAATTATTCTTAGTTCTCTGTAAGTAGAGGCACACATGGTTGAATTGTCTTGTTTTTTAAAGGAATCTAATCAAATTGGTTTGTTTATTCATTAGAAGCTAATTTTCTTCATCAGAATAAGTTGTCTCTGAAAAAAAAAAAAACTAAAGATTCCAGACAGTCTTGGAGCTCATAACTGTTTTCTTGTTCATCTCTCTAGTCTTTGCTTCATCATTGAAATATTTGTAAAGAAAACCAATACTAAATTGCTATTTAAGTTCACAGCTGCTTTTTTAGAACTAGATCAGCCAGGAACACATTGTTATTTTACTAAAAACAATCTGTTTCTACACATTTTTATTCTTAAAAAAATATTAATTATACCATTATAACACTAATCTTTTAATTTTTATTTAACTTATTTATTCAAAAGGCACCTTTTATATTCAACTTATGCACTTCATCTTAAAATTTTGCTTCTGTAATGACATTTGCTTATAACTAATGATTTAATAAAGACACTAAGAATTTGTAACTTAGCCGGGCGGTGGTGGCGCACGCCTTTAATCCAGCACTTGGGAGGCAGAGGCAGGCGGATTTCTGAGTTCGAGGCCAGCCTGGTCTACAGAGTGAGTTCCAGGACAGCCAGGGCTACACAGAGAAACCCTGTCTCGAAAAACAAAAAAAAAAAAAAAAAAAAAAACCCAAAAAAAAAAAAAGAAATTTGTAACTTAAAAAAAAATAGCTAGTCAATGAAATGTAGAAATATCTTTGAAAATCTTAATTACCTTAAATTATTTACCTTGTATATTTTATTTGGCTTCACCTTAAGTCTATGCTCTTTTGATTCTATGTATACTCATTTATTGACATTTCTGGATCCACACATGGTTCCAAGGACTGCAGGCCAGCCATGTGGCAGGTTGCTACACGAAAGAGGGGGAAATGAACATTAGAACACACTTTCTTTTCTGGTCAGGCTGTAACTGGGACCGTTTCCATGGGTCCTGAGTGAGAAGTGCATCAGGATAACACATTTTGGTACATTTTTAAATGATTACATTTTTTACCAAAGAAGACTCTAAACAATTGTGAAGTGTTTTTCACAAGTATTAAAATGTATAATTTTACAGTTGTATGAATGTAAACCTGTAATTCTACATATTTTCTAGTTTTTAGTTTTATGATTCCAATTAATTTTAAATGTATAAAAATAGTTTATACCAGTAGGTTTTTTTTTAAAAAAAAAAAAGTGATCTTACCATTGTATAACTCATAAATACAACAGCTGTACTTGAGTTTAAAAAATGAGGTTGGCGCATTTAAACAGCACAGCTCATATTCATGGCCTATGTGCTTTGCATCTTCCTTGCTCTATCATGAGGGGTATATATATATATATATATATATATAATATATATATATATATATATAACTTTTGTGATAATTTTACTGATTTGGTTTCATTCTTTGTTCAGTCTGCATTTGTAGCTTAGTGTTTCCTCTCTTCCCTTCAAAACGTTTTACAACTGTCTCTATGAACAACCAAAAAAGACTAATCTGAGATACAGATATAGATATAGATATAGATATAGATATAGATATAGATATAGAGAATATAGATATAGATATAGTATAGTATGAAGAGAGAGAGAGAGAGAGAGAGAGAGAGAGAGAGAGAATTTTTAAGTTTCCAATTATTTCTCATTTCCTCCTCTCAATTTGCCTCAAACAGGTATTTGCAAACACTGCGGTCCAGACTCATGTAGCCTTTCACGCTTTGCAATAGCTCAATCAACATTAATGGTGCATTTCTAGTTAAGGACACAGAATAGGAGAAGTCAATTGAGATCCCAGATGAACAAGTGTTTTCAGAAAGAATGGCACAAATGGGTTTAGCAAACAGAAAGCCAGCGAACAGCTGTGCGGAGCACTCAGCAAGCAGACACAATGGAGACTGAAGCAGCGGAGCTTTTTAAGCTGCATACAATTGAGCGATGGACTTGATCCAACCATCTATGAGAACTGTTAAAAGATAGGTGAAAAGCAGAGCAAGCTGGAATTCTATAGAGAGTGCTGAGGAACAGCAAATGGGAAGCTAAATCTAAAAAGAATGAATGCAGTCATTCACGAACGAAGTCAGAACGGGCGCGTTTCCCTAGTTAATTTTCCTTGGAAGGACACTCTCGGTATTGAGCCATTAGTAACAACAGAAAGTCTTTAAACTGCCACCATTAGAGTTTTGAAAGAACATAGCCTACACCTGGTATTTTATGAACATATTTATATGCATTTACGTGGGTACATGAGAACATAATATATTTCATATAATTATAGTAAATTCTCACAACCTTATAACCATCATCATAATTACGGTGAACCTCTTCCACTCAAAAAAGATGCTAATCTATATTAATGGCAAAGGTGCAAGTATATAGTTATAGAATCTTGAAACGATGTCACACATTACATATGGAACATGGAAGTATTAATATCAAATGGTTTTCATTACTTGAAAAAAGTTGTATATTTTTTAAAATGTCTCTTAAATGTATTAATATGCTTTATGGCTTTAATATAATTTAATATCATTATAAAGGGGCATGGAGGATTAATAAATTCAAGAATTTGAAGCTTTTAAATACATGAAAAAGATGAAACATATCTTAATTTATACATCACTAGCAACTTGGAGAAATAATTATTCTTCAAAAATTACTAAGAATTAGCTATATACCAATTAGTGGTTGGGCTGAAAGGAAAAAAAACTACTTTATATATTAGCCCACTTAGCAGAAAGAGTAAAAAACTAGCTTTGAGACGGAGAGCTAGAGGAACTGAGTGACAAGCCCAAGATTAAGTTATTCATTAATTAGGTTGCCAGTGCCTTTCGTGCTGTCCCAGACATGGTGTGTACTGCATGAGAGCTCCTGACCCCGACAGTACTGGCTGGGCCTCCATCAGAAGGAACTGGAACTGTTTCTGCTTCCTAGCCTGTCTGCATTGAAAGCCTCAGGAAAGTGGCCAACCTTAGGCCACCTACCAGAACCTTAACAGTGCTTAAGGAAAGCATCTGCCCTTTTCAACTTCCCTAACAGGGGATGTAACCTGCCTTCCCTAAGGTTCTGCTGGTAGCAAGTTTCATAAAAGAAAGGAATTTAAATGTTAGGAAGACAACTGTGCAGTCCACTAAATGGCATAAATGCTATGGTGGCTTGGACAGGAGCAGTAGTGATCTATCAGTCTGAATAAAGACGCCATTTCATTGTAAGTAAGAAAACCCTGGTTCAGTGGACAGCAGAGCTCTTCTCCTGTAAGTCTAATTTCCCCAGTCTTATTCTTCAGACTTTTTTTTTTTTTTTTGAAAGCCTATCCCTGTTCTATGAGTTACCTTTGGGATAACCAGTCACAGTAGTGGGCACACAGCTTGCGGTTGGGATATAGACTTAGGGAGTGATTTCTTTAGTTTCTGTGCTGGGTGACAGTTGGTAAGTGGGAAGGTGTGACGCGGGCCTCTGGCAGGCAAGCCTGCCAGTGGATAAGGCAATGAAGACAAGGTGATATCATTGACAGTAATACTCGAGTCTCCAAGTGATGTCTTGAGATGTATCCTTTGGTTTCCCAAGTAGAGAGCCAGCACGTTCCTCCGGGGCAATAAAACTGCTGTCATTTGCAACCCAAACTGCGCTTAGTGTGATTCCTAACCTCCGTCTGGGTAAGAAGGACAACCGTGCTTTTATTCTGAATGCTTTATAAATTTGTTCTGAGTAACTTAGAGAATATTGATTATTAAGAGCATAAGACAAATTTATAAAATATGTTATTCTTAAGAGTAAAGAAAATACAACCTCTCTTAGGGCCAAAAGGATGAGAAAGAAAACTTAGGAGAATATTAAAATAACATCTCCCAAACAGAGCCATAGACAAAAGAACCATACAAGAATTTTATGTTTAATGAAATAACTTCATGGTAAGGAAAACAACTGAATAAGAGTGACGAGGCATAGAATCTAGATGACATTGTAATGTAAATCAAGGGCCTGGCATAGACAGGCCAGTTATGAATTTATACAATCTTTACTGGACCTCCAGTTCTCTACCTTTCATGGAAGCATCTTTATGTCTAAAGAGTTGTGACTGAACACTCAAAGTTCACTGTAATCTCACAGCTGCATTTCTTACCACTACCTGCTGCCACTTACACTCTCTGCTCCTGCTAGGGACCGAGGAAAAGTAAGGCACAGAATATATACTCAAGCAGTACAGATTTTTAAATCGACATTTAAGATTCTTTGTCAAGCTGCTCTGTGGGTTCAATTTTTAATTTTGCTATACTCTTATTTTGTAAACTAGACCCCTTTTTTAATTTCTAACACAGAAAAAAAGACACCCTGCTTCCCAATTCCTTTCTAAAACTATTGAAATGAAATATATAGAACAAATATTTATTTATCTAATTAGGTTTATTTATTTATTCTATGTATGTGAGTACACTGCAACTGTCTTCAGACACACCAGAAGAGGGCATCAGATCTCACTACAGATAGTTGTGAGCCATCATGTGGGTGCTGGGAATTGAACTCAGGACCTCTGGAAGAGCAATCAGTGTGCTCTTAACTGCTGAGCCGTCTGTCCAGCAGTTATTTTATTAGTATTTCATTAATAATATTAAAATTATTTTATTTTATAAGGATTATATATAACTTATGTGTTATATAATGTATGTGTATGCATTTTGAGATAGGGCCTCAAGTAGCCTAGACTGGCCTCCAGCTACTTAGGAAGAGGATGGCCTTGAACCTCTGCTCCAGCCACCTCTGTTTCCTGAGTACTAGGATTACAAGGCAGCACATGCTATTGTGTCTGGTTTATAGAACCCAGGTCCTCCTGAATGCAAAGTAAGCACGCAGTCCACTGAGTTACATCTCTCATCCCATCGTAGCCCCTTTGTTTGTGTAGATTATGGTGACAAGGGCATGGAGTTTACAATTTTAAACTATATTAATGTGCAGTTCATTTATAACCATCCTCATCATCCATCTTTCAAGTTCTTTTATCCTGAAAACTTCAAAACCTTGTTCCCCTTAAACAGCTTCCCTGTCCTCTGTCCAAGGTATCTGCCATTTTACTTTTGTCTTTATGGCTCTGACTACTATAGATAACTCATATTCGTGTAGTTACCAGTATGATAAATGGTGAGTGGAGTATTTCACACACATGCCTTTAGGCTTATCCATGTGGCAGTATGTATCCCAGTTGTCTTCCCTCTTAAAAATGACTAAGAATCCTCTGTGTGTATACACTTGGTTTAGCAACTCCTTCACCTTTGGGCTATTTTAAGTGACTTTTCTATGAATCCCTCCTTTCAGTTCTGCTGGGTACTAGATCATATGGTAGTTCTAACTAATTTTTTTAAAGAGCCACCATACTTTCCACAGTAGTTATACCATTTTATGTTCCCACAACAACACATAAAAGACTAATATACATTAGAATAGTTTGCTATATCAAAATAAAATGTGGTGCTTAGAAAACAGACATAAAAGGATTGTTCAAAGTAGCATCAGGACATTAACAAAATTGTCAGTCGAAATTTTTCCAAGTTTTCTCATTTGCTTATTTTTTCAGAATTAGAATACTTCATACAACTTTTTATGCTCTGTGTGTGTGTGTGTGTGTGTGTGTGTGTGTGTGTGTATCTTTCCATGATAATACAAAGACAATATAATCATCTTTTGTGTGTGTGTGTGACTGGGTCTTAGTGTATCTCTGGATGGTCTGGAACTAGCTGTGTAGACTAGACTAGCCTCAAACTCTCAAACATCAACCTGCTTCTGCCTCCCAAATGCTGGGATCAAAGGAGTGCACCACCTTACCTGGCCATAATTATAGTTTTAATGTGCATGTTTTGTTCAACCAAGAAAAATACTGTAATTTTCTCAACCATAAAAGCACACATTATTTAAGTTGCTAAAATGTTTCTGGCCTTATAAATATATAATAAACACATTTATGGATAAGTATTTCTTTTTAATAATTCCCATAGGAAAATATTAATCAGTGAAGAGATATATTTTTGACAGTTGCTAATATTGGATTTGTTTCCAAAGTGTTTCATAGATTTTGTATAATCTCTCCTTTCTAAACAGAGGAGCCAATGGCAGGAGGACCTGTAACTCTTCTGTGAACCATTACACCTCTAACAGATTTTTAATCACGTAATAAATGTAAAATAAGTGGGCATGTGGTGAATTTCCCAGGCTGTGTACTTCAGGTCAGTTTAGTCTGTTTCTATACAGCGCTGCTAAGCAAGTGAGGCAGGGTGGGCAATGTCCACACGGCTCAAGTGCAGTCACTGCTAAGGTTTTCTTCTGTTGTTGTTGTTGAAAATTATTTTTATATAATATGTTCTAATCACAGTTTGCCCTTTCCCAACTCCTGCCAGATGCTTCCCACATCCTCACCCATCCAACTCTCCAACTCTCCCTCCCCCTCCCCCATCCCCCCCCCCCTCCTCCCTCTCTTTCCTCTCTCCTCTCTCTCTCTCTCTCTCCCCCTCCCCTCCCTCTCCCTCTCCTTTCCTCTCTCTCTCTCTCTCTTCTCTCTCTCTCTCTCTCTCTCTCTATCTCTCTATCTCTCTATCTCTCTTCTCTCTCTCCCCCTCCCTCTCCCTCTCTCTCTCTCTCTCTCTCTGTCTGTCTGTCTCAAACAAGCACATCTTTAAAAATCCGCAATTTAAGATAAAGGGGGGAAAGTACAAGAAACACAGACAGACATGCACACAAAAACATAGACACACACATACACACATACACATATAAACGCATGAACACACTTATCCAGATACAGTCTCTCACACACACTCATGCACACATACACACAGAGACACACACATACACACATGTACACACACTCACACACATGTATACACATACACCCATACAAGCCACTCACATGCACACACTCACACACATAAAAACACAAAAGTGCTAAGTTTTTCTTCACTCACTTTGTTTGCTTCTTTTTCTTTTTTGTAATTTGAGTCATTATATCACACCCTGTTTAAGTTGCATGTATCTGTCAAACTGTTTAGCACAAACTTTGGCACATAGTAGGCATCGGTCGGGTCAAGTAAACACTGTATGTTTATTTTTTATTGACTAAAAATATTTTTTTAAATCACAATTAGAAAGCACATTATGTATGCATTAACACATTGCAAGGATTCCCTCTTTTATGTTAAAAATGTGGAGTAAAATTAGCAAATAGAGACCCTTATAAAACTGTCGTGAGAGCCAATGTAGTATTCAATTCTACCCGGATTGTAAATGATAATAGACATGTTACCAGAACTGTCAAACTCTTCCCAAAGCAATCTTTGAGGCTAATCACAGAGACAATCACGCTTTTCATTTCTATAGTAATAACAAAAATTTAAGCAATATCTCTTGATTGAAGTTGTCTTGAAAATTGCTGAGTTTGAGACCTTATTTTAAAATGCAACAAGCCTGAAATGTTAAATGCAATTTGCCATGCAGCCTAGAGAAGGGAATGAAGTGCTTGCTACATTTTTCCCTAATTGTTTGTGATTGCAGGCTGAGTAGCCCCGGCACTTCATCTTCAGAGCCATTTCTCAGAGCATTGTCAACATTGACCAGTAGTTTTAATCAAAAGAAGGCTAAAAATAAAATAACTTCACCTTTACAAGAGAGAAATCTTCACAATGCCAGCTCTAACATTTTTATTTAATTGACCTTAAAGGGAAAAAAAAAGCTCTCAGTGGGTAAACTGTTGGTTCTTAATGAGTTCTAGTTGATTAAGGTGGCATATTGCCCAGTGTTAATAGTGACAAAAATCATGATCTCAGAGACAGAGTTATAAACAAATTGTATTTTGGTTTTTGTCCTGTCCTGCAGGACATTAAACAGGGTCCGGGGAAATCACCTAAGAGAGGATGAAGAGAAACAGGGAACACAAGGAACATGGCTTGTCTATAGGCTGATCAAACCATAAATTTTTACTTTTTTACACACAGGCTATATACACAAAAAGGCAGGATGTGGGGAAGGGGATGACACAGGAGCATAGGTGTTCAGGGGGAGTACAGATATCTTCCAGAACAGAGTGTCAGCTGGGTGAAGGTTCAGGAGACAGACCACTATGACTCCGCCTATTATTCACTTGTCCTTATCTAAGTTGGTACTGTCCACCATGGTTACCTATCTACAATGTCTGTTACTACTTAGGCTTGGCAGCCCTCCACCAAAGCTGCTTGTTTACAGTAGCTTCTAGGCATCTGTTTCAGTGTTTTTCCACAGAGACCCAAGACTTGGTGCTAGCAGGCATGTACGTTAGGCCTATTGCTGATTTTAGGCCTTCAGTGTAAGCAGGGCTGCCCCTGACAGGTTTTGGTCTGTACAGCAATGAATAAGCTCACTCTTATATTTAACTATGTTGTTTAGAAAGTTTATGGAATTAAAAAAGATGAACTTGTATTAAAAGTTGTATTCATTTGCCTTTATTTCTATCTATAAATATGATCAATTTAACACAAAAGTCAGAGTAGAAACAGTTACCTGGGATTCAGTGCTGTGCTTGTTGCCCAATCTCTTCCGTCACTGAATGTCACTGGGATTCAGTGCTGTGCTTGTTGCCCAATCTCTTCCCGTCACTGAATGTCACTCTGGAGAATCTTGACAGTTTGAGTGACGTGACCCATGTCTGCCGTAAACAGTAAATTATCATTCAGACATCAGCACTGACCAAATATATCTTCCTTAGCTCTGTGAAAGTCAAATGCTTCTTCCACAGTTACCAACATGTTTTTCTAAACTTTTCACCTTTTTAATACTAAATAAATTACTCATGCTCATTTATTTAACAGTGACTCCCCCCTTCTCCAAATCAGTTACTTTGTTCATGCTTGCTAAGAAATGAGAGAAATGCTGGTCTAGTAAATGAAGATTCTGTAGAGAGGATGAAGTGCTCCAAGGTGCTGTCAAGAGGGAGTCTTTCCGAGGACGCAGCGGTGGGGGAGAAAACAGGTGACCAGTCCAAGAGGGAGAAAATCAGACTCAGTCTCTTAGAAATTTTTCACCAACTCACAAGGAAAATGTTTTTCTTTCTATACGTCAGTAGAAAGGGCAATTAAAAACTCCCTCTGGATGAATTTTCTTGACATTTTAAGTATTTTTAATGTTAAACAATTGGTTTATTGAGAAGAGGCTTAACTAAACAGTTTTCTTAAGAAGAAACGTAACTATGTTTCACAGTTCCACTGTGAGGCAGGAGGAAGTCAAAGCAGAAGGAAGCTGACAACAGAAGAAAGCCAACAATGGAGGATCCTGAAAGGACAACCACGCGGCCTGGATAACCGCAAGTTATAAGGGATCTCATAGCCGGGGGATTAGAGTAGTGTAGAGGTAAAATCTGCCCAATCTAGGCATAGAATTTATATCCATAATTATTGAGTTGTGTTTTCCTTTACTGGTCTCATTCGGGTAGGAGATTTACCACGACAAATTTGGTGGATTAAATAATTTCTTCTACTACATACTGGGGTAAGAAAGGAAGCCACTGAAGAGGATGGGACCCATTCTTTGCACTAGAGAACTTCAGTCTCCAACATTTTAAATTTTATTGCAGCCAAGCTAAATTTCAAAAGCAGAGCCTCTGACTTACAATTTATATTTTATGTATAATACTTGCTAAGCATGGTTTTACTCCCTCTAAATAACTACTAGGACCAACCTCTAATTTTTAATGTCTATATTACCCTGAAGACAGCATCACCATAGAAATTACAAGAAGTAATTTAAACTAATGTGGACTTTTCTAAGCAAGTCAAGAGAGATCTTTTAAAAAAAAAAAAAAAGAAAGAAAGAAAGAAAAGAAAGAAAGATAATGTTTACAGGATTCTAATGGCTAGCACATTTATAATAAAAAATTAAAAGGCAGATACCAAGGAAAAGATAGTGACTTGAAGTTACTACAGTTCTAATTTTAGAAACTGTGACTCACTCTGTAGGTCTGGCTGGCCTGGAATTCACTACGTAAACTGGCTGGCCTCAAACTCATAGAGATCCATCTGCCTCTGCCCTCCTGCATACCAGAATATACAAGCTATCTAAGAAATTTTTGACTGCTTTAAAAAAAAAAGTCTTGGCTGGTCTCAAATTCTCTGTATAGACCTGGCTGGTTTCAAACTCACAGAGATATGGCTGCCTCAACCTCCTGAGTGCTGGGATTAAAGCCATGTACCACCAGGCCTGGGAAAGAAATGTTTTAATTCATGATAACAAAATCAGAAAACTATCTTTTTAACTCTTTAACACCTTCCATCAAGAATCACTGTAGTTTTTTTTTTTACAACTTTCTATCTTACAAGAAAGCTTAAAGGAATTAAGTCAAAGCTATGATTATGTTAGCCATTGTTTATTTCACAGTCATATGTGTGTATGTGGGACATGAAGTGTTTTACTTTGAGGGATACTTCAATACAAAACTGTTAAGTCCCTGTCATTTATCATCACACAGCACACATGCCTACCAACACGATGAGAGAATCTAACATTCCACCTATCACATGATCTTTTTACAAGTGTGTGTGTCACGTATGTCGCTCAGTCCATAGAGTGTTTACCTAGCACACACAAAGCCCTGGGCTTAATCCCCAGCACAAGCGCCAGTTACCTGAGCGTGGTAGGGCACGCCTGTCTGCACTGCACACAGGAGGCAGAACAGGGGATAAGTTCAAAGTTCATTAGCCACACAGGGAGGTGGGATCAGCTGTAATACGTAAAAAACGTGTCTCAAAAATAAATAATAAGTGATCTGTGATATAAAGAAATCAGGTAAAGTTCAACAAATGAAGAGACTGTCACATCATCTCCTATTTTTGAAGATTTTCTTCCTTGGCTATCTTTTCAACTAAACCTTACCAATCTTTTCCAATCTCACAATCTTAACTATTTTCTTGTATTTCTAGCTGCTTTTAGTAGCGGATTCAAGCCCTTCTAGCAGGGCGGCCTCTCTTCCCTCGACTATTCATTTCTGTGTATATTTACTTACTTATGTGTTTTATGTTACTTCAGACTTGATGTGGACATTGAACTATCTTCCTTTGAAGTCTGATCTATCTTCCTTTTCTTTTTTCAGTCCCCTTCTTGCCACCGAATCCAGTCATTTACCGTTCTAACTCGCTGTACCTCCCTGCCTGAGCAGCTCGGTTTTCTAATGTCCTTCATGTACTCTTAAGGATTTTTTTTTTTTTTTTTTTTGCCTTTATTCCACTATTCTTGGCACTGCAGCTACGAACTGAAACCCTATACCTTGTGGCTAACTGAAAACAGGGATTGCCATTTTCCCATCACACAAAACCTGTATCATGATCTTAGCTGTCTGAACTGGAAGTTTCTGAGGTTTTTTTTTTTTTTTTTGGAGACTTGGTTGTGTCATGGGATGCTGTGTTGAAGCAGACACTTGAGAGGATGCATGATGTTTGAAAAGAGTATAAGTAGGATCCAGCAGACAGTGCATTGGTTTGCCTTGCAACGCTTCACTGGTTTTCGCTGATCGTCTCTGACCTTCGCTTGTTGTGACTTCATAGAGAAAACTGCCAAAGCTTTTTGCCACTTCTGCAGATGCAGGTGGCTTAGGTGGAGTCTCGCAGTTTCTTCTGAATCTAGCCGTTGCTACTGATTCGTGTGTGGTGCTTGCCCACTGGACTGGACTGCTGATATCCTGACAAGGAAACTGGGAATCAACCCAAAGAGCTCCTTCTAAACAGGTCCATACCCCCTTGTCCTATTCACCATCTTTCTCCACAACCTCGGTAGGTGGGCTAGAAGGGAGGGTGAAGCATTTAAGAACCCTTATTAAAGGAGGTTTTGAAAACTCTAAGCCTATAGCTGTCCATACATTTTCTTTGGCTGGTGCAGCTGTTCTGTATTTTTCATCTGCCTATTTCATATGAATCAGCAAGGTAGTAGAAAACAGATAAAATGTAAAGACGTACAGGCATGTGCTCAATTCCAGACTTCATTTGTTTGACTTTTCTGAAATGTAGACTCCAATATTTAAAATTAGATTAGCACCAGACGCCTCATGGGTTCACCATCAAATGAAGTGCATGGAAGCACTTAACCACTATATTGCCTAAGTATTGTAAGAATGAAATATTACCTGAGTAGTACATCCTTCATCACATCTCCATCCTGCTAATTCTTCTGCCTTTTACACCTGGACTGCAGCCGTCCTTCATTTTCTCGTCTTCTGCATTCCTGTAACTATCGATAATCCTTGTTCATCTCCCAAGATATATTTTGATAAGTCCCTTGAAAATGATTTTATTTTATTTGACCTTTTTAGCTCCAAGAATCAGTGTGGTTACTGGTAACTAAGCTTAGCGTCCCACCAAAGAGGGAAGGATAAACCAGGGGCACATTTGCTCATAATCTCTCGAACTGTGTAAACACTGACATATGATCCATCTGCAAAGTGTGTCTTTCGTTAACACATCATTGCTACCTCCGAGTGCTCTTTCATACATTTTACATCTAGAAAGGTTTTATCTTTTAAAAATAAGTCGACTTATATGTTTTTGCTAACACAAAATTATTGTCCCATTATGTTCTGAAAGCCAGAAGACTATATATAAGCTAGAGGGCAAAATATAATTTTGGATTAAGATCTGAATAAGTAAGTTCTCAAGCTATTTGAGGCTGTCAAGTGTATAAAAGTGTCAGAATGTCATTCACACCAGGAAATGCAAGGACCCTTACATCAACAGCTTGGCTTCAGAGTTCCCGTGAGTCTGCTGAGATGAAATGATGTTAGGCCCCTCAGCAGCTACCTTGGGGACTCTCAGCTGTCAAGGAGTGTCTGGAATGTGTCCAGAACCTGAAACACGGATGAAGAATCAGGGTAGTGGGTGCTGAGGGTACGGGAAGCTCTTAACAAGAATAATGGATCCTAAGTTAAGACTCCTCAACCTGAAATGAATGCTGCACTAAAAAAATCATCCTCTGCATCTAAGAGATAGTTGGAACATATGAAAGTTTCCTTTATTAGCAGAACAGGTATCTTAGTAACATGTTTCAGTGATTGCTATTTCTGTTCTCTACATCTAAGAATGTAGCCACAAACCTACTCATGGGGGGGGGGGGAAGGATATGATTCCACATATAAAGCATTCCTTGCACATACATCTTGTTTAGTTCTGGGCCACCTCAGTCAAATGTCAAAACAGTCACAGCCATTTCAGTTTTTCAATACATATTAAAGTTTACCTGGGGCTGGTGGGATGGCTCACTGGTTAAGAGCCCTGACTGCTCTTCCGGAGGTCATGAGTTCAAATCCCAGCAACCCCATGGTGGCTCACAACCTTTTGTAATGAGATCTGATGCCCTCTTATGGGGTGTCTGAAGACAGTTACAGTGTACTTACATATGACAAATAAATAAAAAGAAAACTTTGGGCCGGAGAGAGCAGGGCCAGAGCAAGAGGGAGAAGGGAAGGGGAAAAAAAAAGTTGTTTTTTTTTTTTTTTTTTTTTTAGTATCTTAAATTTTATTGAAGGCTATCATAGTCAGTGCAAGTTCAAAACACTAGTGAGCAAAAGTGGTCTATCAAGACATATCTAACTTTTTTATATGCTAACATTTTCTTTATTTTTGTAAGTTTCTTTTGGTGAGGTAACCAGATTATGTACTGAAACTATTGACCTTGTTGCTCACACTCATACAGAGAAGTGTGTATATTTCAATTAGAGATTAATGATAATAGAGACATTATTTCTCTATTCATGTGTGTGTGTGTGTTTATGATTGTGAGAGAAGTCTCTCTTACATATATTTACTTAATGCCTCGGAGCTATTGGTCAAAAACCTGACATCAGCAAGTGCTGAATAAATATTCTCAGTACTCTCTACTATTAAGTTTTCATAAAAAAAAAGTTTTACCCAACTTCAATGTAGCTTACTAAGTATACGGTAGCATTGTATCTAAAAACAACACACAGACCTTAATTACAAAATAGAGGGACCAGAGGAACGGCTGAGCAGTTAATAATGCTTGCTGTTCTTCTAGAGGACCTGGCTTTAGTTCCTCACAACTAGTTCTTCACAATTAGTATCCACATTGGACAGCTGACAAACACCTGTAACTCCAGTACCAAGGGACACGACACCCTCCTCTGGCCTCAGCAGGCACCTACACTCAAATGCACAAATCCATATTCAGAAATGAACATAAACACATAATTAAACTGTAAAATATTTATTGGTAATAAATTGCTAATAACCTTCTGATCCTTCTGAGTTATCATTAGTAGTGGACAGTCTTGCCTCAATGCTAACTGATTGGTTTCTAATGATGGCTACTAAAGCTTTGGAATAGCTGAGGCAATTTCTCAACACAATATTTTCTTCCTTCCACAAACGATTTCATATGATGCTAGTTGATAATATTTTAGCCATAGTAGAACTTCTTCCAAAGTTGGAGTTGATCCTTTTAAACTTTGCTACCACTTTCTCAAGCACACTTAAATATCTGAAATCCCTCATTGGCATTTCAACACAACCATTAGCATCTTTTCCAGGAGTAGATCCTATCTTATAAAATC
The DNA here is from genome assembly GCA_021653895.1 of Mastomys natalensis. Classification (NCBI taxonomy): domain Eukaryota; kingdom Metazoa; phylum Chordata; class Mammalia; order Rodentia; family Muridae; genus Mastomys; species Mastomys natalensis. The sequence continues at coordinate 375,449 of JAJTUV010000491.1, read as the reverse complement.
ATTCTCTTTGCCCATTCCTAACATACAGCTACTCATCATCATAGTTTTACCACAGAGTTAAAGTAACTCAGTCAAATCTCCAGGCTGTTTGATGTGATCACATTCAGTCTTCCAGATTCACTGTAGCTGCTTTGTTGGTATCTGCAGCTTTCTCTCGACATGCAGTGTGATGAAAACAGCTTCTTTTTTTTAAGTGTCATGAACCACCCTATGCTAGTTTTAAACTTTGCTTCTGTAGCTTATTCTCCTGCCTTCACAGAGTTGAAGAGTGTGTGACTAGTTTGTTTTCCATCCAGGCTGCTGAGACCTTCTCCACATCAGCAGTTTCTTTAATAATTGTTTCTTTTTATTGTGTGTTCTCTTGGTATCACTTTTATTTCCTTTAAGAATTTTTCATTTACAGTTTTAGTTGGTTGGTCTGGGGACCTAGCTTTCAGCCTGTCTTGGTTTTTGACATGCCTGCCTCATGAAGCTTAGTCACTCTAGCTTTTGAGTTAAAGTGAGTGATACACAACTCTTCCCTTCACCTGGACACTTGGAGATCATTCTAGAATTATTTAGCCTAACTCCAACATGGTTTTGTCTCAAGAAATGGGCTGGAGAAGTGGAAAAAAAAGGAAATTAACAAATCCATAGAACTCTCAAAACACATTTCTTACTTAAGTTTGAGACAGCTAGAAAGGGAAAATAAGGGGCCATGGTAAGGAAGAGAAACCTTTCACTCCAGAGTCTGGCTGAAGTTCTACTAGCTAAGGGTCAAGAATTCTGCTGGCCCACCTCCCTGATCTCCCAAGGAAGTGTTTTGCAATTAAGATATGCATGTTATTTTTAGATACAATGCTATTATACACTTAGTGACACACAATATTTTAAGGTTAAAAACTTTTACATGTGTTGAGAAGCTCAAAGAGTTGTAATTCTGTTTTGACACTTGAGATAGTCCAGCAAGTGAAGAAACCCAGCATAGTTAAAATATTCTGTGAAGGTTACCTATAAAGAGACAATATTCCTTTATGTAGAAGCATTTCAAATAAATGCAAAAATACCTATGAGCCATGCTTAAGGGCTGAGTATGACCTCTCTTCTTCCTCAAATATATGTAAACCTGAAAAGTTCTGGGACTCTCCAAAGAAGACTTAAACGTATTTTTCAAAACACTCTTTTTACTTTACCAGCTGTAATCAGATCCAAGGAAATTCAGGAATCTTCTGATATCACTCAACTTCCTCGCATAGCCTCCTACATAAGCTCAGACATCACCAACACTGTATATGTAACATGGAAAGACGAAGTCCCACACTTTGGTGTGTCTTACCATGTCATTGAGCACATCCATCAACCCCTGTACTTTATATTAAAATCGCTTGTAGACTCCAACTCTGCCTCATACAGGCTCACCCTGGATTTTTTTTCCTATGGCAAATTCAAGAATCCCAACTTCACTTGGATGCTCTGGAAAAAAAACTCCAGTTGCTAAGGTGGCTATCCACAACCTGTGTCCCTGGACCCGGCCGGCTCGCTATTCACAGGTTCACTATTTTACATGGATGTAGTTTATAATGTGTCAAAAATATAATATTAAGAGTAAAAACATTTGAGCTCAGATCACTGTGACAAATGTATACATGGTTTTTAGAATCACCAAGATGTGACACAAAAGTAGGCACATGTGGTTTGAAAGATGGTAACAGACTTGCTAGAGTCAGAGCTAAGCCGTGAACTTTCATTTTGCAAACAGGAAAAAGCAGTATCTAATAATTCAAGAAAAATGTTTGGTTTTCAACTATAGTTAACGCGTTACTTAAAAGCATTCACACCCCTGAGGCTGTTTGAATGGCCTTAGTTCTGTAGTCATTAATGGAGGTATCAGGGCCCCGGGGGATGGACTCCTATTGCACTCCTGAGTCATTAGTCCGACAATCTTGGAGAGCCTAGGCTCCCCAAAAGACAGTCAAGCCATCTCTCTAAGCAGCCTCAAGGTTCCCAGATGATGGACGTCTCGTCACCAAGGCAACCACGTTCCTGCGTCTGGGCGTGGCCCGGGTGAGAGTTCAGAGGTGAGCTTAGGCCGCTCAAGAACCACAGCAGCAGTCCGGGAGTCCGGGCGTCTCCCACAATTCTAGTCCCGCCCCGCCCGGCGCGGAGGAAACCCAGCCCACCCTGCTCGGCCGCGCGGCGCACGCGACCCCGCCTCCAGCAAGCCAGGGCGGCCGGGGGCGGGGCGAGACGCACAGCCCCGCCTCCGAGCGCGTGCGCACTGGCCCCTGGGAGGCGCGAGCGCAGTTTATATTAGCCATGGAAACGGAAGCGGACCTGGAGGCCTGTGGTCAGCTGCTGGTGGGGCCGCATCCATCCTCGGGCGGGAGCTCCCAACCGACTTCAGCAGGGGAGATGTGGTCCCAAGAGGCCTCGCGTCGCCTCTCCCCTGCGGTGACTCCAGGTATGTCCGTCCCCGACACACCTGGGACGTCGTTGCTGCCTTAGTTTCCACCCCTGGGTGCTGCTGGGTTCCTTCAGCTTTTAATACCTCAAGAAACACCTTCCGCTCTCCGTTAAAAAGCTTTTAAATGCAATTACTGCTCTTTTTAATGTACAGAGTAAATTGAGTTGATTGAGGTAGTGATCCAGTGCGGCTTTAACGTGAGTGAGAATACTTTTGCAGCCCGTGGAATTGCGTTTTTTTTTTTCTGAGAGGCCTCCGTGAAATGGAGAATGGCCCTTTGACCCTGATGAGGGATGAGCATGTTACCCTAATCAGGTTCACGGTCGATGCCCCTTAGGTAGAGTTCACTCTTTCTTGGTTTATCTCTGTCTCAAGCCCTCCTGCCCCAAATTTGTTCATTCTTGGCCTCCTGGATGTATATACCGTGTTTCTCAGGTTTCTCTGACCATCTATGTAATCTTGCGTGTTCAAGACCAGAATTTATTTAAATGAATTCCTTTCGTTATTTGGCCTTTGAATTGTATGCTTTCTGCCTCTCATGTTCCCCTTACTCCTTTTTTCACTATTTTTGTTTCATTAAATTCCTGAGTTTAGAGAGAGCATCCATATTATTTTATATCTGCGTCCATTCACATCCAATCACCCATAATTTCTCACAGCATCCAGTACAGATATTACCATTTTACTGATTTAACTGTCTGGATCCCATGCTAGCTACAGGTTATACCTTTCCTACCTTTAGGAAATGCCTATTGGTTATTAACTGCGGTGGAAAATCTCAGACAGGGAACCTTTTCAATCTTGCTCTGTAAGAGGTTTCTTGAGTACATACAATTCATTCTCTGGAAACATACAACTCACTGGTTTTGAGCATATCAACAGATTTGCACAATCATCTCTCCAATCAGTTGTGGAACAATTTGATTACCTCCAAAAGAAATCTTTTATTTTTAGCTGTTTTTCCCCCTCCCCAATATTCTGCCCACATCAGTTGTAGGCAATCATTAATCTTTTGTCTCAACAAAATTATTTTAGATGTTCTAAATAACAGATCCTTAAAATAGTGATCTGTGTGCATTTGTCTGTCGTCTTTCATGTTGCAACTTGTATTATTCATTATTGTTTGTTAGTATATTATACATATATACCCTGCATTATTTAGCCATTAGACATTTTGTATAAAATTTGACATGGACATTTTGTATAAAATTTTGTATAGGCATGTTTTCATGGATATAATACCTGGTAATAGGATAGGTAGGTCATAGGCTAATTCCCTTGTTTGGCTCTTTGAGAAACTGACAGATTTTTTTTCCAAAGCACTGCACCAGTGTAATCCCCACCAGATGTGTTTGAAGGTTTTAAAATAACCTCACCAACACCTGTTTTAGGCTTTCGTTTTTATTTTAGCCAATCAGGGGAATTCAAAATATCATGGTAGGTTTGGCTTGCATTTCCTCATGGCAAGTTTCATTTCCAGCTGGTCTATCACCTGGAAATTGCCAATTCTTATCCTTAGTTTATCTTTTTGAAAACCTGGTTGTATTTTCATCATTCAACTGGGAGAATTAATTAATATAGCCCAAACACAAATCTCTAATTATATAGCCTTTTACCATTCTGCAAATAGCTTCACTTCCATGATGGCCAGGGCTTTGACTACTCTTGCTCAAGAGTGCTAGTTGCAATGTCCTTGGGCTAGCTTGCGTATCAAGTTCTACATTTTAAAACTTTTTATATTCCTTTCAAGTCCACTATTCAAGAATCCTCAAAATATGCCTGGTAGTGGAGGCTCACGCCTTTAATCCCAGCACTCAGGAAGCAGAGGCAGATGGATCGCTGAATTTAAGGCTAGCCTGGTCTGTAGAGTGAGTTCCAGGATAGCCAGGGCTACATAGAGAAACCCTGTCTCAAAACAACAACCAAAAAAAAAAAAAAAAAAAAAATCCTCAAGACAAAGTTTATTTTTAATTGACAATAAGTTGGTATGATTAAAAACTCAGTTTGCCACTTGTAGTTAATATTGTGTCTTCGTTGTCACAATGTTGTTGGTTTTCACTTTTAGTAAAATTATTTCTAGTTATTATATGAATGTCAGATTCTACTCTAATGATGCCTTATTTTGAGAGAAAAGGTTGTCAAGCCAACTGAATTAAGGTGGGAGAGTATGGGAGGATAGTTTGAATCCTCAGCCATTTCTTCCATGAGTAGTAGAATGTTGTGCTGGCTTAATTTTATGTCAGCTTGACACAGGCTAGAGTCATCAGCAAGGAAGGGACTCCAAATGCATCTGTAAGACTGGGCTGTAGACAAAGCTGTAGACATTTGTTTAATGGGATCGATGGGTAGGGTTATGCCTGGGCTAGTGGTCCGGATTCCATAAGAAAGCAGGCTGAGCAAGCCATGGGAGCAAGCCAGTAAGTAGCACCCCTCCATGGCCTCTGTATTGGACTCCTGCCTCCAGGTTCCTGCCTTGATTGAGTTCCTGCCCTGACTTCTTTCAGTGACAGTGTTTCATCATCTCAGTAGTAACCCTAAACAAGACAGCTGTTCACTTAATTCTGGTACTGTACATTGGAAAAAGTGAAACAAAAGCAGACAACTGATTATACTACTTGTGAGGCACTGCCAACTTCAATTGTCTAGTATCCCTAGCTTAGGTTTGTCTTTTTCCCTTAGGGGAGGAGTTGGGGTACTAAGGGTTAAACCTCAAACCTAATGCATGCTTGGTAAGTGCTCTGTCACAGAACCTGTTCCAAGACCTCTTTTTTACTTTTCAAAAATTTGAAACAAGGTTTCAATAGTTACCCAGGCTGTCCTTGAACCCGAGATCCTCATTCATTAGCTGCCTGAGTAGCTGAGATTAAAGGCTATGCCACTTGGCTTATAGTTATTTGTTTGTTTGCTCATTTGTTTATTCTTACAGACTGCACTTGTAGATTTACTAGGAGAAAATAAATCAATAAAACCTCTTAAAAAGACCTTCTCAAGGACTTAATAAATGTCATTTTATAGGTTAAAAGATACGTGGTGACCCTTTGCAGGTGCTTGGATGATTTTCTTTCCATGGTGGATGGAAGAGGAAGCCGCACATGCTCTGTGAGCCACAAGATGCACTGTGTGTTATACTTACACATCAAATGTCTTTTAAAAAGCTCTTCAGTAATTCAGTGTTTGTTCATGACATGGCATCTCTAGCTCTCTAGAGTACATACAGAATTAAACTGGCAGCTCTCTTTGTTCTCTGAGTTCCAGCTGGTGCACACAGCAGTTTGTACCTATCTCCCGAACAAACAGAGTCTCCATGTCTATGTACTGTTGGGACTGCTCTAGTGCTAACACATGACTTTCATCTAAGAAATGGAGAGTTGAGTTGTTTCATGGTTTTTGTTTCATGTTTTTTCAGTACAGTGTCTTAATTCTGTACTAGTCATAAGTATTTATTTGAAAATCAGTTGTATTGAGTATACAAAAGGATTTATATAGGTATCTGGAACAACAGATGATGCTCTAGAACCTATTTAGATTATCTAAAGGAGGTTTAGGGTTCAAGAGTTAGAGTCAACCCAAGTGTTATGACAAATATCGTTGGAGTAGTATTACTTTTGAAATTTACAATGATTGCCATTATAATTAGAAAAAAGTTTTTGGGTTTTTTGTTGTTGTTTTGTTTTTGTTTTTTGTTTTTTGGTTTTTTTTTTTTGGTTTTTCAAGACAGGGTTTCTCTGTGTAGTCCTGGCTGTCCTGGAACTCACTCTGTAGATCAGGCTGGCCTCGAACTCAGAAATCCACCTGCCTCTGCCTCCCAAGTGCTGGGATTAAAGGTGTGTGCCACCACTGCCTGGCAAAAGTCCTCCCCTCCCCCCAGTGATTGACAGCACCGGCTGGGATTGGAACTCGGGAGAGACGGCTGCCTTGGACTCCAGAGCGCGGCGACTGCAGCAGTGCACCACCGCTGGCCGGCTTAGAAAAAAGTTTAAAGACACCTGTAGGATATTTGGCATAATCCTAACACCTCTCTGAGTGTGTTAACTTTGCATAGTGAGATTATGAATTTCAAGAATGCTGTTCTGTTGAGCTTTGATGCTACAGATAATGCCTATAAAATTATCCATGGCCTGAGGTCAGTATTTCCATTTTGGTCAAACCTCAGGAATGGCATATATAGCTTGATCAGGCTAGCCCTTCTTGTCCTGGGAATACTTTTATTCCTGCCCATCGTGTTAAAGCTTGTCTCTAACTACATCAGCAGGCTGGCAGCCAAAGTATATGATTTGAAACTGATAATGGACCCCCAGACAGAGTTTATTTAACAGGCTGGCAAGTCAAGGACGGGTAAAATTCTGCAGAGCCTTATCAGCCTAAGACAGCAATGCATTGCATATTATAATGTATATTCCATGACGGGTAAGGAAGGCATTCTTGTCAAAACGACCTAAGACAGGCTCAGTCTTGTTAATGAAATAAAAAAGGGGGAGAGGTGGAGAACCTTTGGGGCTGCTTGGTAGGAATATGACATTGGCCGAGGACAAGGAAGTAGGCTTCTGGGAGGAATCTGACATTAGGCTAGAACAAAGAAGTAATTTCAGGTGGGAATCTAAATCTTAGACTACAACAAAGAAGTAATCTCAGGCAGGAATCTAAATATTAGGCTAGAACAAAGAAGTAATTTCAGACAGGAATCTAGATTTTAGGCTAGAACAAGAAAGTAGGCTTCAGACATGAAAATGACCTTGGTCTAGGACAGGGAAGTAGGCTCAGATACTTTGGTCATCCTGATAAGCCTTTATAAACAGTGATCACGGGAGTGTTCATGTAATTGGGTTTAATGCCTTGTTTTTTCTTTGACTATTCGTGTTTATTGTCTTGCTTGTTCCTTGACTATTTGCTTCTATTGTATTGCTAGACCCTTAACCTAGAACTGACCTTAATACATATGTGTAATCATAATGGTATAAAAGCATAAAGGAAGAGGGGATATAGGATGGGGGTTCTAGGGAGGGGAAATGGGGAAAGGGCATGACATCTGTATTATAAATAAATAAAATATCCAATAAAAAAAGAAAATCAGTTAATGCAGTGATGCTAGGAAAAGGAAAACTTTGGTGTATTTTCTTTCAAATTATATGAAATATAGGAGCATAGCTGACTACATTGTATTCATAGAATAATGATATGACACATTTAAGAATAAACCTAAATAAAATTCAGACAATTGCCAAAAGTGCTACTTAGGAATTTGTTTCTTCTGACCTTAGAGGAATGTGTCGCTTGCATGTGCTATTCATGTTTTCAACTACTACTTTTTGTTGTATCTTTCTTTGTTTCAAGGGATTTTAGTCAGTAGCATATGATTGATGAGTTGTAGTGTGGGTAACTAAGAATTTCGCCACAGCAGATTGCCAGTTTGAACTGTTTCTTACCCTGTGGGAATTTCATGACTCAGATTCCAAATACAGCATTATCTCAGAGTCTGTTTTGCTGGCTCCCTCTCAGTAGCATATATAGAGAGCGTATGGCCCAAGTCAGTGCTGTGCTGCCATCCTTAGCTCAGCTCTCGTTGCCCCAGGCTTGAGTATGCAGTTGAGCAAGCTGGAGGAAGCCGTCCTAGACATGTGGTCTGTCCTTCCAGGCGCTAACAGTCCTTCAGAAGCATATGCCAAAGTGTTACTCAGGAAATGAGTTTAGGTCTTCTGATTATAGTCTACAAATAATCCAGGTTAGCATTTAGAATATTTCTCCACATAAATGTAATTGGTAGTACCTCAAAAAATACTTTAAATTCTTATTATTTTTAAATCTCCATGGTCTAGAATGACAATCAGTAGTTAACTTGTACCAGCTTACTATATATTTTTTGCCCTATTGATCACTAATGAATTGTTAGGAAGCAGACATCAATTTTTAAAGTATCTTTACAATATTTTAAAAATATTTATTATTAAATAGGTTTTTATGTCTGACATCTAGCTATCAGATTTCATAAGTTTTTCTTTGCATATGTTTGCATGGTTGTTATGCTTATTCCTCTTCTTCCTGTCTTAATTCTTTAAGGTTCTGATCAAAATAAGCCACTTTTTCTCAAAGTAATGTCTATAAAATACTAAGCACATTTTCTGTTACTAGATAACATGTGGACGACACATTTAGACAGTTCGAGTGATACATTTTAAAGAGGTTTATAATGGTCATGTTCTTTCTTCTGAGAGATTTTTAAAGTTACTGACATGCTGCTGACTATTTTGACTCTAAGATGACAGTCTCTTGTGCAGTTTCTCTTTGACTTACTTGACTATGGGCCCCTTTTCAAACATTGTATGAGACAAGCAGTTCTTTGTGTCCTTTGCACTTTTATTTAAATACCCCACTAAGATAGTTAATGTCAACATCTCAATAATTTTCCCCTTTCTCAAGGCTGTCTGAGCAAGCTCACATTCGTATTCTCTCTCCTTGTAGTTCTCGGTACCCTCATTAGTTCTGATTATCCCAACTCAATTTGGGCTTTGGTGCACCCTGGTCTGTTTCTGCTTTCTCAGTATGAAGTCTCTCTTACCCTGATGAGAGACTAGACTGTAATATAGTACAAGGAAGGAAATAAAATTGGACTTCTTTCTAGCACCTTATTGCTGCCATTTCCTTGCCCAAAAGAGAAAACTAGCTGTGTCATCCCTCTCACATCCAACCTTTGTTATTTTGGGATAATATAAAAATATTATTAGTAACAATTATTAATTATTCCATAATAAGGATAAATGGAGATACCTTCCATGTTCCAAAATGGGAAACAAGCAATTTATGGATTTAATATTTTAAATGGATCAAAATACACTGTAAGAAGACTCAAAATAGCTATAACCTCTCCACCCTTACTTAAAACAGGAAGATATCCTGTTTATTATCTCCACCCATACTACCTAAGCTATGCCATTAACATTACAGGCCTTTCCATGCCAACATATTCTGCTAAGTTTGAGGGATCAATTGAATCTCAGGATTTGGCCCCTCACCACGAAGAGCTGAACCACACAGGACTTGCTCTGAGACTGCCTCCAAGCTGGTGCATGTTGTGAGCACTACAGAAACTAGTTCTGTCTGAGGTACAGGGGAAGGGAAACAGTTTCACCAAAGTGCTTGCCAGAAATTTTAGAAGTGATTAGACTGAGTCATGAAAATTAACTACAATTACTAAGAAATTATTGTAGACAGAGGACATGAGAAGAGGCATCTAGGAGGAAAACCCTGGATTTGTTTGCAGGACATGGACAAGAGTTGTGGAGGGCATTTAGTAATCTGAAGAAGTATCAAATGCCATAAAAATAGTTTACTTGGTGTCCTATAAAACCTTTAATGCATCTGCAAGTGATACCCAGCTTTCTTCTACACAGGCGTGTATACTTTTTTTAAATACAAATGCAATCAACAATTTAATTTTACTCTTTGGTATTTCAAGAGCATCTTTCTGTGATTCTCTATGACAAAGGGCATTACGGACTACTAAAAGGAAAATGTGGTTAATAGCATAGCAGCTTTGTATGGTATCTCTTCTCTGTCTCCCTTTCTGTCTTGTTTCCTGACTTCTCTCATGGGGCAGGAAGAGAGTTTTCTTAACTCCATGGAGAAAGCTTGGGTACTAAAGACTTTAAAATCCTGACCATCTAATGAAGCTCATTTTCTTGACTAATGGCATCTGCCATAGACAGCTCATTTGGGGATATCTACCCCCATCTGCAGGGGCGTGAACTTCTGACCCTGTGACAATAGCAGGCTATTTCAGAATACTAGTGTAAACCACTGAGGCAGATAAGCTCTTATAGAGGGAAAGGAAAAACAGCAAAACAACAACCTTGGAGTATTAAGATTCCTGTTTTAGTCAGTATACCATTGCTGTGAAGGGACATCATGACCATGGCAGCTCTATAAAGGAAAACATTTCACCGAGGTTGGCTTACAGTTTAGAGCTTTAGTTCATTATCATGGCAGGAAGCATGGTGGTGTACAGGCAGATGTGATGCTGAGAGGAGCTGAGAGTTCTACATCTGGATCAGCAGGCAGAAGGAAGAGAGGCACTGGGCCTGGCCTGAGCATCTGAGACCTCAAAGCCCGCCCCCAGTGACGCACTTCCTAATAGTGCCACTGTCTATGGTCCTATAGGAGTCATTTTCATTAAACCAGCACAATTCCCTAGGACACGGCTGCTTTGTTACCTTGTGAGGTTACACGGCTGCTACTTAAGTAAAAGCTGCCCGTGGCTCTACATGGAGCTGAGGACAGTGGACTGAAGGAGGAAGAACACAGATGTTTACAGTTTAAAACAATCCTAACAGTGTGGCCGCAGGTGCTGCCTGACACAGAACTGTTAGCTGAAGGGCTGTTTTAAGGTATTACATGTTCTAACCTAAGGATGACCCACTGAAATAATATTTTCTAGCTGATCTTATATCAGGGAACTGGTTTTATTGTTTAGTTTTTATTTTCAGAATAAACTGTGGAGGAGAAGTAAATAGAATCTACTGCACTTGATACTTGACCTTTGAGTAGAAAGAACCCACACTAAACGATACAAAAGTTGCAAAGGTTATTTCTGGCATATTGTAGAAACTGGCAATAGAGAGACTAAAAAATAAATTGCGGAGTAGCTTGCCTGTGATAGTGTCAGCTATTAAAATAAGCATCTACTCTGAATTCTTTTCATTTCCAGCTTGTTTTTCCTTCTACTACATCTTATGGGTGGATAATGATACTGAGACAAGTCCCCACTATTAGCCCTGGCTGATCGAATTGGTCTTAAATTCAGGATCCCCCTGCCCCTGCCCCTGCCCTGACCTGTGCTGGCTGCCCTGACTGTCCATATCTGAGCTCCCAGTTTCCATATGGGTTTTTATTGAAATGCTACTAATTTTATATAAGATTTGAATCTCTATTTATTTGAAAATTCTAAGTCTATTGTACTTTTTAAGTGATATTCATAACATTTAGTTGTATTTTCTACTTTGTTTCCATAGAATTATAGAGAAATATCCTTAGACAGTTATGATTGACAATGTATACACAGCCTATGTAGGTAAATACTGTGCATTGTACAAAATACAACCCCTCAATAATGTATGTATTATATTGTCTGTGCCTGCGTTTATGGTGTTAGATAGGAATGTTATAACAGAACTCATCAAACTGAAAATATTCACTATCCAGACATTTAGAGTCAGTTTATAGACTGTAACTAATGACCCTGTAATAGAAGAGACAGCAGAACTCAGTGGGAAATAGTAGAACTGTCTGCAGATGTATCTAAGTAGAGAGTCTTCTGTATTCCCTTGGCCTCAGAATCTAAACTATAAGTTAAAAACATAATGTCAAGGAGTATATGCTAAGTACATAATAAAGAATAAGATTTCTTTTTTAAAAAATAAGTTAGTGTTATTATTTTGGAGCAAGAACAAACTTAGTACCAATTATGTTAAAGTGTGTTGAGAAGGAAGCAAGGTTAGAAATGTTGCCTGTGAAAGACAAGGAAGTAAGAACAAGTCTGGGCTGTGTTTCCTCCAGGTCGTCGGTGTTATGTTCCCTAACTGTCATTTATTTCTCTTTTCTTATAGATACTTCTGGTTATAAAAAAGATGTGACTCTCTGACTAATCCTGAATGGGAAGCATGAGTCCAGATGTTCCTCTGCTAAACGATTACAAACAGGACTTCCTGCTGAAGCGCTTTCCACAGACTGTTCTTGGAGGCCCTCGACTCAGATTAGGCTACTGGGCCCCTACTTACATATATGTTAACCAGATTGTCCTTTTCCTGGTGCCATGGGCCTTAGGCGGAACAGGAACACTTCTGTACCAGCTGGACATCCTGAGAGACTACACCGCAGCAGCTCTGTCAGGAGGACTGATGGTGTTCGCTGCGGCTGTCATCCAGCTCACGAGCGTGTACGCCAAGAGCAAGTCAGTGGTGGTCAAGAGGATGAAAACCAGGGATATTTTAGCAGAGGAAGACCAGCACGAATTTACAAGTTGTGCTGGTGCTGACACCGTCAGATTTCTGATTCCTGGCAAAAAATATGTAGCCAATACAGTTTTTCATTCTGTTCTTGCTGGGCTGGTGTGTGGTCTTGGAACATGGTATTTGCTCCCAAACAGAGTAACCTTGCTATATGGCAGCCTTGGGGCGACTGCTGTGCTCTTTGTCTTTGGGTGGATAACACTTTGCATAGGAGAATACTCACTCATTGTAAAACCGCCACAGAGACAGCAACATTCCAGACCCAGGATACTTACGAAATCACTCCTCTCATGAGACCACTTTATATTTTTTTCTTTGTTTCTGTGGACCTTGCACACAGGTAAAAACTTACAGAATATTTAATAACTTCTTTGTTTTTAAGTATACCTGGCAAGAGAGCTTTTCTTAGTGTTAACAAATGATGAATCAGTGAATTAAAAATTAAAACACAACTATTGGGATAGTTAGGTTATTTTGATGGTTAATCTTTTAGTAGAGATCTCTATAAAATATTCATGTTATAATGAAATAGCAAATCTTATTGAAGAGCCAACACATAACAAAAACACTTTAAGATATATAATTTTTGAGTCCCATATTTCATTTTAAATCAAGATTATCAATTAGTTAATTAATTTGCATACCAAATGCTGCTCCCCCTCCTTGCCCCTCCCTCACAGAATCCATTCCCCCCTTGTCCTCTGAGAGGGTCCCCCCACCCAGGTATCTCCCCACCTTGGCACATCAAGTCACTGTCAGATTAGGGGCATCTCTTCCACTGAGGCAAAACAACGCAGACATGGAAACCGAGCTGCATGTCTGCTACACACCTACAGGGGCCTCCTTCCAGCCCCTCTATGCTCTTTGGTTGATGGCCCAGTCTCTGAGAATTCCAGTGGTCCAGGTTAGTTGACTCTGTTGGTTTCCTGTGGGGTTCCCTTCCTGTTCAGGCTTTCAATCCTTCCCCAACATCCATCCAATGTTTGGCTGTGGGTATATATATCTGTTTCAGTCCACTGCTAGGTAGAGCCTTTCAGAGAGCAGTTATGCTAGGCTCCTGTCTGAAAGCATAGCAGAGAGTATCATTAATAGTGTCAGGGATTGGTGCTTACCCATGGGATGGGTTTCCAGTTGGGGTGGTTATTGGTTGGCCTTTTCTTCAGTCTCTGCTCCATCCCTGCATATAGACAGGACAAATTTTGGGTTAAAAGTTTTGTGTGGGGTTAGTGTTCCTATCCTGCCTGGCTACAGGAGGTAGCCTCTTCAGATTCCACATCCCAACTGTTCTATATCTCTGCTAAGGTCACATGCACTGACTTCTGGGAGCCTAACCTATTCCAGGTCATCCCAAAGATTCTTCCCTCCACCCCAACACACCCCTTCAACACCCCCACACACACACCCAACACCCTGCTTGCAGCTGCAGATTTCCATCTATTCTGCTGGCCCTCTGGGACTCTCTCTATCCCCATACCTGATCGCCTCCTTCTGCCCTTTTCGCTCTTCTCTCCCACCCAGTTCCCACCCTCTCTCTGCTCCTATGATTATTTTGTTTCCCCTTCTACATGTGATTCAAGCATCCTTGCTTGGGCCTTCCTTCTTACTTAATTTATTTGGGACTATGGATAGTTCATGGGCATCCTATACCCTGTGACTCATATTCACTGACCAGTGAGTACATGCCACACATGTCCTTTTGTGTCTGGGTTATCTTACTCAGGATAAGATTTTCTAATTCCACCCATTTGCCTGCAAAATCATGATGTCCATGTTTTTAATAGCTGAATAGTATTCCACTGTGTAAATGAATCATATTTTCTGTATTCCTTCTTGAGTTGAGGGATATCTAGGTTATTTCCAGTTTCTGGCTATTACAATAAAGCTGTTATGAACATAATGGAACATGTGTCCTTGTGGTATGGTGGAGCATCTTTTGGGTCTATGCCCAGGAATGGTACAGCTAGGACTTCAGGTAGAACTATTTCCATATTCTGAGAAACTGCCAGATTGATTTCCATAGTGGTTGTATAAGTTTGCATTCCCCCAACAATGGAGGAGTGTTCTGCTTTCTCCACATCCTCACCAGCATGTGCTGTCCTTAGTTTTTGATCTTAGCCATTCTGATTGGTGTAAGGGGAAATCTCAGGGTCATTTTGATTTGCATTTCCCTGATGACTAAGGATGTTGAGCATTTCTTTAAGTGCTTCTCAGCCGTTTGAAATTCTTCTACTGAGAATTCCCTTATTAGCTCTGTACCACATTTTTTAATTGGGTTATTTGGTTTTTGGAGTTTCATTTCTTGAGTTCTGTATATATTTTGGATATTAGCCCTCTATTGGGTGTAGGGTTAGTGAAGATCTTTCCCAATCTATAGGCTTCCATTTTGTCCTGTTGACAGTGTCCTATACCTTACAGAAGCTTTTCAGTTTTATGAGGTCTCATTTATCTATTGTTGATCTTAGGGCCTGCAGCCATTGTTGTTTATTCAGGAAATTGTCCCCTGTACCAGTGCATTCAAAGCTATTTCCCACTTTCTTTTCTGTTAGATTTAGTGTATCTAGTTTTATGTTGATACACTTGGACTTGATTTTGGGTTGGGCAATATATGGATCCATTTGCATTCTTCTACATTCAGACATCTATTTAGACCAGCACCATTTTTTGAAGATGCTTTCTTTTTTCCATTGTATGGTTTTGACTTCTTTGTCTAAAATCAAGTGTGTCCATAGGTGTGTGGGTTTATCTCTGGGTCTTTGATTCTATTCCATTTAGTCAAACTGTCTGTTTCTGTACAAATATTATGCAGTATGTATCACTATTGCTGTGTAGAACAGCTTGAGGTCAGGGATGGTGATTCCTCCAGAAATTCTTTCATTGTTCAGGCCTGTTTTGGCTATCCTGGGTTTTTTGTTTTTCCATATGAAGTTGAGACTTGCTCTTTCAAGGTCTATAAAAAAAAATGTGTTGAAACTTTGATGGGGATTGCATTGAATCTGTAGATTGCTTTTGGTATGTTAATTCTACTGATCCATGAGTATGGGAGATCTTTCCGTCTTCTGATATCTTCAGTTTCTTTCTTCAGGGACTTGAAGTTATTGTCATATAGATCTTTCACTTGCTTGGAAAGAGTTATACTAAGATATTTTATATTACTTGTGGTTATTGTGAAGGGTATTGTTTCCCTAATTTCTTTCTCTGCCTGTTTATCATTTGTATAAAGGAGGGCTACTGATTTCTTTGAGTTAATTTTATATCCAGCCACTTTGCTGAAGTTGGTTATCAGCTATAGGAGTTCTCTGGTAGAATTTTTAGGATTGCTTATGTATGCTATCATCATCCTCAGATAGTGATACCTTGACCTCTGCCTTTCCAGTTTGTATCCCCTGACCTTCTTTTGTTATCTTACTGCTCTAGCTAGAACTTCAAGTATTGAGTGGATAGGGAGACGGTGGGCAGCCTTATCTTGTCTCTGATTTTAATGGGATTGCTTCAAGTTTCTCTCAATTTAGTTTTATGCTGGCTATCAGTTTGCTGTATATTGCTTTTATTATGTTTAGGTATATACCTTGAATCCCTGATCTAAGACTTTTAACACGAAAGGGTGTTGAATTTTGTCAAAGGCTGTTTCAGCATCTGATGAGATGATCAAGTGGGTTTTTCCCTTCAGTTTCTTTATATAGTGTGGTGTGTTGATGCGTTTTCATGTATAAATCATCCCCACATCCCTGGGATGAAGCCCATTTGATCACGGTGAATGATGTTTCCGATGTGTTCTTGGATTTGGTTTATGAGAATTTTATTGAGTATTTTTGTGTTGATGGTCATAAGGGACATTGGTCTGAAGTTCACTTTCTTTGTTGAGTCAGTGTATGGCTTAGGTATCAGGGTGACTGGCCTCATAGAACGAATTAGGTAGTGTTCCTTCTGTTTCTATTTTGTGGAATAGTTTGAGGAGTATTGGTATTAGCGTTCCTTTGAAAGTCTGGTAGAATTTTTGCACTAAAACCATCTGGCCCTGGGCTTTTAGGGGCGAGGCAGTATGGGAGACTTTTAATGACTGCTTCTATTTCCTTATGTGTTATGAGACTGTTTAGATCATTTACCTGATCTTGATTTTACATTGAAAAGTGGTATATGTGTAGAAATTCATCCATTTCATTTAGAGTTTCCAGTTTTGTGGAATACAGGCTTTTGAAGTAAGACCGAATGATTTTTTTTTTTTTAATTTCCTCAGTTTCTGTTATTATGTCTCCCTTTTCAGTTCTGATTTTGTTAATTTGTATATTGTCTCTGTGCCTTTTAGTTAGTTTAGCTAAGGGTTTTTCTATCTTGTTGCTTTTCCCAAAGAAGTAGTTTTTGGTTTTGTTGATTCTTTGTATTGATTCTCTTTGTTTCTAATTAATTGATTTCAGCCCTGAGTTTCATTATTTCCTGCTGTTAACTAGTCTTGGGTGTGTTTGCTTCTTTTGTTTTAGAGCTTTCAGGTGTGCTGTCAAGTTGTTAGTGTGAGACGACTCTGGTTTCTTCATGAAGGCTATGAGCTTTCCTCTTAGCGCTGCTTCTATTGAGCCCATAAATGAAGGGATGCTGTACATTTCACTGAATTCTAGGAAGTCTTTTATTTCTTCCTTTATTTTCCTCTTCCTGATCAAGTGGTCATTGACTAGAGAGTCGTTTAATTTCCATGAGTATGTAGACTTTCTCTTATTTCTGTTGTTGTTGAAGTCCAGCCTTAATTCATGGTAATCTGATAAAATTCAAGGGGTTATTTTAGTCTTCTTGATCTGTTGAGGCTTGCTTTGTACCCAGTTATATGACCAGTGTAAGAGAAGGTTCCACGAAGTACTGAGAAGAAGGTATATCCTTTTGTTTGGGGGTGAAAGTTTCTGTTGATATCTGTTAAATCCATTTGGTTCAAAAACATCTGTTATTTTCATTATTTCTTTGTTTAGTTTCTGTTTCAGTGACCTGTCCACTGTGGGAATGGGGAGTTGAAGTCCCCCACTCTTATTCAATGTGTGAATTGAGCTTTAGTAAAGTTTCTTTTACAAATGTGGGTGCCCTTGCATTTGGGGCATAGATGTTCAGAATTAAGACTTCATCTTGGTGGATTTTTCTTTTGAGTATGAAGTGTCCTTCCCCATCTCTTTAGATAACTTTTGATTGAAAGTCTCTTTTATTAGATATTAGAATGGCTAATCCAGCTTGTTTCTTGGGTTTGTTTGCTTGGAAAAAAATTTTTCCAGCCCTTTACTCCGAGGTAGTACCTATCTCTGTTGCTGAGATGTGTTTCTTGTATGCAGCAGAATGATGGCTCTTGTTTACATACCCAGTTTGTTAGCCTTTGACTTCTTTTTGGTGAATTAAGTCCATTGATGTTGAGAGATGTTAATGACCAATGATTGTTAGTTCCTGTTATTTTGTTGTTGGAGGTGCTACTGTGTATATGTGAGTCTCTTCTTTGGGTTTTGCTATGATTAATTACTTGTTTTCTTGAGTGTAGTTACCCTCCTTGTGTTGGAATTTTCCTTCTAGTATCCTCTGTAGGGCTGGATTAGTAGGAAGATATTGTTTAAATTTGGTTTTGTCATGGAATATCTTGGTTTCTACATCTATTATAATTGAGAGTTTTGCTAGGTATAGTAGTCTGGGCTAGCAACTGTGGTCTCTTAAGGTCTGCAAGACATCTGTCCAGGATTTTCTGGCTTTTAGAGTCTCTGTTTAGAAGTCTGGTGTAATTCTGATAGATCTATTTTTATATGTTACTTGGCCGTTTCCTCTTACGGTTTTTTATATTCTTTTTTGTTCTTTATATTTAGTGGTTTTTTTTTTTGTTTGTTTGTTTGTTTTGTTTTGTTTTTTTGAGACAGGGTTTCTCTGTGTAGCCCTGGCTGTCCTGGAACTCACTCTGTAGACCAGGCTGGCCTCGAACTCAGAAATCCGCCTGCCTCTGCCTCCCAAGTGCTGGGATTAAAGGCGTGCGCCACCACCGCCCGGCGCATATTTAGTGTTTTGATTATTATGTGGCAGGAGGATTTTCTTTTCTAGTCCAATCTATTTGTTGTTCTGTAGGCTTTTTGTATGTTTATAGCTATCTCTTTCGGTTAGGGAAGTTTTTGTCTATGATACTGTTGAAGATGTTTTCTGACCCTTTGAATTGGGAATATTCACCCTCTTTTATTTCTGTTGTTCTTAGGTTTGATCTTTTCACGGTGTCCCAAATTTCCTGGATGTTCTGAGTTAGAAACATTTTACATTTTCTTTGACCTCTGTATCTATTTCTTCTATGGTATCTTCTGCACCTGAGATTCTTACTTCGATCTCATGTATTCTGTTGGTGATGCTTGCGTCTGTAGTTCCTGCTCTTTTTCCTAGATCTTCCATCTCCAGGGTTGCCTCCATTTGTGTTTTCTTTATTGCTTTTATTTCCATTTAGGTCTTGGACTGATTTCTTTCTCCTGTTTATATTTTCCTGCACTTCTTTAAGGGATTTATTTGTTTCCTCTTTAAGGGCTTCTACCTGTTTGCCTGTGTTTTCCTATATTTCTTTAAGGGATTTATTTATATCCTCTTTTTATCCGCTTCTATCATCTTCATGAGCTGGGATTCAAGGTCACAGTCTTGTTCTTCAGGTGTTTTAGGATACCCACGGCTTGCAGAAGTAGGAAAGCTGGATTCTCATATTCTATATTGTATTGGCTTCTGTTGATTAAATTCTTGCTCTTGTCTTTTGCCATCTGGTTGTCTGTGGTCTTGGTTGGCCTGGGTGTCTGCGTTGGAGCAGGCCTCCCAGGAGGCAGTCTGAGCCATGTGTCTCTGGTTTGAGCAAGCCTTCTAGGAGGCAGGCAGGTCTGTGAGGTGGGGTGCAGTGTGCCAATCTGCCTCTGCTGCTGGTATAGGTGTGGACCGGAATGAAGATGGAGCTTTCCAGGGCTGCTAGTCTTGCTAGGGTCCCAGCAGGTGTGGGGTGGGGATGGAGAACTGGGGCAGAGGGATATGCCTCACCTGTATATGTGTCAGGTTAGAGCCGCCTCCTGGGAGGCAGGCAGAGCTGTGGGATATGTCAAGGTGTTCTGATCAATGACTGTTTCTCGTATAGGTGTGGACTGAAAGTTAAATCAAGATTATTTTAAAAAAAGAAATCTATGAGATTAGATGGATTAAACCTAGGGAAAGAAGTAAAACTTTGTAGCAGGGTAATTTTTAATCAAGTATAATTTAAAATGTATACACTTAGTATTCTATAAAGACAAAATTTAATGAATAGAAGAGTTATACTTTTATAATACTAAAAAGTATAGACAGAATGATGGTTTTTAAATTAATTGTAGAAGGAAAATGGAAAATCTTTTAAAGCAAAACATTTTGCACAACTTCTTGATACCCCTTTGTTTATGTTTTCTAAATCTGGTTTCTCTTTCACTCTGTGTAGACTATAACTTTCTCTACCAGGTAGAAACGTACAGGCATGTGATGGAGCACATGTTTGGGTATGGCAGAGTTCATTCATTAAAGCCCTAAACTGTATGATGTCATTTCACCATGGAGCCTTTGACAGGTCATGAAAGTAGGCTTTGGTCTGAAAGGACTGGTGCCTTTAAAAGAGACTTGGAGGGCTTGATCTCCATCACATGAGAGACAGCAGTAGCCGTCTCTAAGACAGGAAGGGAGCCCTCACCAGACCATCCTCCTGGAACCTGGGTTTTGGACTACCGACTCTGAAACTATGAGAAAACATGTTTCTATTGTTTAGTTTGCCCAGTCTATATTTTATTATGACAGTACAAGCTGACAAAGGTAGTGGAGGGTTTTTAAAACAAATATCTAAACAGAAAATGGAGGTAACATAATTGAGCAATTAGACACTCAAAAATCTGGGATGTGCAGGCTATAAACTGAGGCATTAACACTAATTCTGATGAGATCTTAGCTGGAAACTAGAAGAAAAACAATCCTTTCTTATAAATTGACAAAGAGCTTGGCTAACTGCTCATGTTTCATGGAAAGTAGAACTTGTAAGTGATAAAATAAAATATCTAAGAAAGGAAATTTTGAAACAAATGTGTGAAGAAATAATATCTTTACTGTTTATATGAAAATGCAAAAGGGGCCAGGAGAAGAAAAGGTTAATCAGGAAAGAAGAACCAGAACATGGAATTTGGAAAATTCTCAGTCTGTATTATAACAAATTCTGGTGAGAACACAGAGCTGAGGTTGTGTGCTGCCTGGAAAGTTTGTGCAAGATGGCTTCCTGGAAGCAGACAGTTTGAAATAAGCTCGTGGAAAGGTGATAATAAAGTGAGGGAAAGCTACTGACCTTGGATTTCAGAGGACTGATAGACAGAATTATTCAACTGTGGATGTGCAGTGTTGGAATAAAGAGGAAAATGATGCCCAGAGTGATTCTGAAATCAGCCTCAGGTCACATGGCCTCTGTCTAGGGCTATGAAGGTGGGACAGTTCTTCTCAGCCAAGACCTCTGCCTGGAGCTGTACTGGTTACAGTCACTCCAGGGTCTGAAAAAGCCAATACAGAACCAAAAAGTTACTCCCAAACCAAAAGATTAATGCAGTTTGTCTTGCTGTGTTTTGACCTTCCTTGGGACCAACCACCTAGTCCTTCTTTCACATCTGATATTGAGAGCGTGTCACCTCAATAGCCCAGATCACCATTCATTTTGGAAAGCCCTGAACTTTAGTTCAGGTTCACAGGTGAAATGGGATTTTGTCCCAGGATGGATTATACCTTGAACTTCACTCATAGCTAATGTAGCTGGTAGATAGATAAGGTTAGGCACATTTAGGTGGTCATTGGGTGATACCTAGATGAGGCTTTAGAATTAATGCTGGAAAAAGTTACATTGGGACAAAAATGTATTTTTGTACTTGAGAAGTGTTGGGTCTTAAAGAAACTCTAGACAAATGGCTGAGATGCCTATTTGACATATCAAGGCAGACACTGGCCACCAGACTCTCAGTATCACAAGTACCTGTTACAGGGTATTACGCTGCTCCCTACCCTAAGCCTCTCCCAACCTTGCACTTCCCTCTTTCCCCAGCTTCTCTTCCCTATATAACTGTTTTGACCCAGCCATTTGGCTAGGTACCGTCTTGGCCCTTGGCCTCCTCTCTCCTCTCTTCCTCTTTCCTCTGACACCCCACCTTTCCTCTCATGGCCAAGTTCAGCTTGGACCCTCTGGCTGTTGTGAGAGCCAAAGTTATGTTTTAGGTTTTAATTGCTATTTGTAAGAGATCCATGAAACAAAAATCCCTCTAACCTGTAAGCCTCTTGCCCAAGGACAAATACTTCCTGAAATGCTGGAGCTATTGTTTATGGGAGTCAAGGAGCCACATTTTCATTCCGCTAAACAGGCAGGAAATAGGTCAAGATACATGCTTGCCCGCGTTTGGACCAGATGGGAATATGGTGGTCTTGTTGGGTTGCCTTTTAAAGCCTCTACAAGGTGTGACACCTGACCATTTTCTGGGAAACCAGAAACGGACCTTGCCAGAGAGTCCATCGACCTGGCCAGTTATTTAATTAAAGCTCACTTCAAAGTTGACTTTAAACTGTGGCTCTGGTCTTACTCTCAGCTGGTGGGACTGACACTGTTAACCTCCTCGTATCTACAGCAAACCTTCTCCTTAACCTACCTTGGAGTAGCCATGTCCTCATTTTTTTCATTTAAGAAGGACCCGAATTGTCTTTAACTGGGCAAGGATGAAATATGTGGCCCCAGTTGAGTGGTGTGAAGCCCTAAATGTAATTAGGAGGAAGGCCTTTGAAGGTGATCTGGTCCAGCACATCAACCTAGTGTGATGCAATGAGGCCCTGAGGAGAGACAGCAGACCTGCCTCGTCTGCAGCGTGAGGGAGAGCTCTTCTCATTCTCTCTGTGGTCTTGGACAGCTAGCATCCTTAACTTTCTCAACTTTGAGAATATGCATTGCTATTATTTTAAGCCACCCAGTTGTATTGTGTGATGAGGGACTGAATTAAATTAACATTTGAAAATACAAAGACAGTTTGTATACCGACATGGACCACAAATGTCCTTAACTCTTAACCTCTTCTGATTTTACTCTGTGTATAGGTCAGAGGACAGAGTGAGCCCTATGCAATTCTTTACCTAATAAGATATTTAAGAGGAAGATAAATGGGAAGTTTAGTTGGTTTCCTAATAGCACTATCATTTACCAACACGTTATAGTTAAATGCTTGGTTTTTAAAAGTTAGCTATAAAATTGAATGCATGTATACAATCTTGTTAAAAATTCAAATTTTTAAGACTCAGAATTTTCAGAATACAATTTTTTTTGTTATTTGGATTTTTGTTTTGGGGGTGTTTGGTTTGTTTGTTTGTTTGTTTGTTTGTTGTTTGAGACAGAGTCTCTCAAGTAGTCCTGGCTATCCTAAAACTTACTTTGTAGACCAGGTTCACCTCAAACTCATAGACATATTCCTGCCTCTGTCTCTGATAAATCAGTCTGCCTCCATCTTGGCTTGAAAGCCGTCTTACAGTAAAGACAAACTAAAAGACATAAAGAGGTTTCCATTCCTATTTATGATAAATCTGTGTCTCAAGGATTGGGCTATGCCCCACCTGTAACCTTAACTAGAAATGCTTCTGTCCTGCCTGTTCCAGGAAATGCCAGTGATTCCTTTGTTTCAGAACGTTGTTTTGACCACTTTCTTATAACCGCCTTACAACCGTGCCTTATTTTTTAGAAGGTTCTTATGACCAACCTTTTTAGAAGGTTCTTACATTTATGCTCTGCCTTTGTGACCCCTGTTTTCTTGCTAAATCTCCCATTTAGAAACCCCCTACTTACTCCTGAGCTATATATAAAAACAAAACAAAACTAAACCTATCATCCCCATATCCAGTGCTAATCTCTTGAACCCTGCCTTAGGGAACAACAGCCCGTGTACACGAATAAAGCTTGCTTTAATGAATTTGACCGTGATTTGGGTTGGTGGTGTTTCACATCTATGGGATTAACACCTCTGAGTCAGAATACAAAGTCATAAGTTACTATTCTCACTGTTAGATTTCTGAAGTCAGAAACTAATACCTGTTGTACTATGTATGTCTCTGCTTCAAATAGTCCTAAGTCCTTTCACTGTATTTTCTTTAAAACAGCATTTCTCATCTATAAATAAAAGAGCATAAAATATTTCTTACTAAAGTCTTGCTGGATTTAATATTTAAATGTTTTATAATTAAAAAAGGGTTTTTTAAAAAAAAATTATGACTAAAACATAAGGCAAAGAAAGCCTTACATCTGTTTGTAAAGAATAAAGTATCAGTTTTAGTGCAAAACAGTTAACTTTTCATTTTTAGAAAAACACCTTAAAGACGACTATGCACAGAGAGTCCTTGTATAGTAGGGATGATGGCATATGCAGCTACACCCGGTCTGTTGTGTTGTCTGATGCTGTAGTATCAGCTAACTGCTGTATAGTGTGTGTGCTCTCCCACTCTGGACAGAAACACCAAACTGTTTCCTAGTTTTATCTCTAAAGATAGCAAAGAAGGCTGGAGAGATATAGCCCATAGTACAGTTGTGTTATGTTAATAGTAAATGGCTTCCTATGAATTTTATATTATGAAAAGTAGGGTTAAATCTACAGTGCTTAGCTCAGAGACTGGGGAATTATCTGAGGAAATGATTTACATTTACAGCCTCTTAGCCACTGTATGGAGTTCTTTAGCATGTCCTGTGGGTCTTCAGATGTGTAGAATTTGAAATATTTTTATATATATATATTTGTTCATTTCAAGCCCAGTTTTTCTTAATACCTGATTTTTTTTAATCCTAGTAAATTTCTGTTACATTATCAGATACATTAAATATTTTTTATAGAAAGTAATGAACTACAATAATGTTTTAAAGGTCAAGTTATATATAAAACAAAATAATCAGTATTTGGCTAATTATATGTTTATGTTTACTTATATAATAGCTTTATGTTTATAATATCTGATAAATACTGTTGCTGTGACGTTGCTTACTAAAAAGAAAAGGGTTTCAAGGTGTAGCTTTATTTTGGAAACCATTTCCTAAGCATGGCTATTCTCATGCAAATCTGTTCTTGAGTGTATGAAAAAAATTAACCGTAGGTTGACAATGTTTTCCTATGTTTTAAATTTTTATTAAATGATTTAAATAATTTTTTGTTAGTTTAACCCTTAGTATTTTACCAAGTATCCGTTTACTCCAATTAAAAGGGGCCACCCTGAAAAAAAACAAAACAAACAAACAAAAAAAAAACTGCTGGGCGGTGGTGGCTCACGCCTTTAATCCCAGCACTTGGGAGGCAGAGGCAGGTGGATTTCTGAGTTCGAGGCCAGCCTGGTCTACAGAGTGAGTTCCAGGACAGCCAGGACTACACAGAGAAACCCTGTCTCGAAAAATACCAAAAAAAAAAAAAAAAAAAAAGGGGCCACCCTGCTCCGAGGAGATAGTATTGTACAGATATCTCTTAAACCCATAACATTTTATATCTAAAATAAAAGAGTATTATTAATGCTAATGAAGTCCCAGTCACAGCCTAACCTGTTGACTGAGTCTGAGCCCCAGGAGAAAGACAGTGTAGAGAACAAGAGGAGGGCTGCTATTAAATGCGTGTTGCTCCTGTGTTGGCTCACCAGAGTTACTCCAAATTTTAAAGTATAAAGTCTAAAGAATCATTGGGAGAATTTCAGCTGTTGTAGACTTAGGGAGAGAATATGTTAGGCCTCGTGTATTCAGTGTTTTAAATCTCTGCATTTAGTGTTACAGATGGCCTGTAATGGTTTCTTTGCATATTTGCATCTGAATAGTTGTAAAGCTTTGCACAGCTGAGGTGATTGCTGCCTTAAGGCAGTGGTCACAATCCGTGCAGATCATTTGCAAGGACCTTTCGTGGGAGCTCTCGTATATGCTATTTGTAGGCTTAGCACTCTGTATGATTTAAGTTTTTTTTTCTTTTTCTTGTAGGTTTATTGTAAATATTCCGGCTCTAGAGCAGATGAATCAGATTCTGCACATTTTGTTTGTGTTCTTGCCCTTCCTGTGGGCTCTTGGGACCCTGCCCCCACCTGACGCCCTTCTCTTCTGGGCACTGGAGCAGGTTTTAGAGTTTGGTCTTGGGGGTTCGTCCATGTCAACTCACCTCCGGTAAGCTGTTGCCTTGGCCTCAGTTTTGGAGTTTGGTATAACTTGTTTGTACGTCTTCACATTTGATGTATTTATTGTGGAGTGGAAGTGTGTGCTCCTGGACTGCCGTGCACTTTCAGCTTTCTCCCTCCAAAATGTGAGCTCTACAGATGGGACTTGGGTCATCCGGCTTGACAGCAGGAACCCTTACCCTCCGAGCCATGGTGGCTCTGACATAACTCTTAGAGAACGGATTTCCTTCCAGTAAGTCTTGTGTCTTCTTTCCCCTCCAGGTTATTGGTCATGTTCCTCGTTTCTGCTGCAGCACCAGTCGTGTCGTACTTCATTCCCAGCACTGTTGGAGTGGTTCTTTTCATGACTGGACTCGGGTTCTTACTGAGTCTTAACCCAAGTGACGTGAGTGTGGTCTTGAGGCACAGTGTGGCCAGGCACAGGGTAGGAAACAGGCAAGAGGCTTTCCCGGACAACTCAGGACATTGGTTCCGGTGGAAGGAATGCCTTCTGTTCATCGCTGTGCTGGGCGTGGCTCTCTTAGAGGCTGGGCTGCTGCATCGTTATGCCAGCTTCTCACAGGTCTCCAGAAGCAGCACTCAGTCTATCGTGGGCTACGTTCTCATGGCGTTATTTTCAATACTGTGGATACTGAGAGAAACTCAAAGCGTCTACATCTGCGGGATTTTCCGAAACCCTTTCTATCCGAAGGATTTACAGGCTGAGTCTGTGTTCTTTGAGAAGCAAAACAAGCTCCTGAAGATTGGTGCTGTTCGATGGATTGTGCTAACTCTAGGTAGGAAGGTACCGTTTATTAGCTCTTACAAACTGTAGTTAGGAAAGATTTCTTACATTTATGTAGTATATATAATCTTTATGCTTGATTTCTTTTTGTTTATTAGTTTTTCAGCTAATTGCTTAAATGTGCCCATGAAAGTTATTTACCAGGATAAACCGTGGTAGGAGCAGTTTCTGCAGTAGTCAAACTCACCATGCTTTTGTCTGTTTTACTTCAGTGTCCCCTTTGGCAATGGTGGCCTTCCTTGCGCTGGACAGCTCCTTACACAGGCTCCACTCTCTGTCTGTCTCCATTGGATTCACCAGGGCTTTCAGAATGGTAATCCCAGCATGCACTGCAAAGCACTTCCTATGGCTGTGGTTTTTATTAACAGTTTGCTTAGATTATTGGATTCTACCTGAAAATGGATAATTTGTATGCTGTAGGTGTGGCAGAATACAGAAAATGCTTTACTGGAGACGGCAGTTGTATCAGCAGTGCACATGGTGTCCAGCACCGACTGCTGGTGGAACAAGAGCCTTGATACAGGAATCAGACTGCTCTTGGTAAGTGTATTTTTAGCAGCTCTGGTGAGAGAGGTTCTTGTTTTGTTTTGTTTTTTTGTTTTGTTTTGTTTTGTTTTGTTTTGTTTTGTTTTGTGTTTTAACCCACAAGTCAACATCCATCTGAAGGCTTTTTATTCAGTGGTTTATGTTCAGAGCAGTGCAGCTATCGTTGAGGTCTAACCTCGGGACATCTTCAACATTCCGAATGTATACATTAATGGCCACTCTCCATCCCCTCCCCATCGTCTGTATCTATTCCAGACCAGCCGCCACGTACTTTCTTTCTCTCTGTGTAGACTTGCATCTTATGGATGACTTACCTGAGTGGCATCATAGAATGTGTGGTCCTTTGTATCTTTTTTTCTTCAACTTTTTAATATTTTTTTTTTTGTTTATCCAGGTTTATTCACATGGCATGTATCAGCACTTCTTTTTTGTCGTCAGATAACATTTCACTTGGTTCATACACTCATCAGATGATGTTTAGGTTTATGCCTTTCAATGTTGACAGGAATATCACTGTGAACATTTGTGCACATATGTTTGTATGGACATGTTTTTTTATTTCCCATGGTGGTGGGGCAGAGAGGGAGGAGGAATGATAGGTGTGTACAAAGAGATTTGGTCATACAGTAATCCACATTCCTGGCCTCAGGCTTCCGACTACCATCTTGGAAATGTGCTGTTAGCAATAGATGAGATCTCTCCAGCTAGTCCACATGCTCGCCGTCACTTGTTTCGTGACATTTCTATTATGACCACATGGCACAGCCATATCCACCAGAAACGGCGAGAGTCACATAGCTAAATGAAGCCATTCCTCCAGGAACTTTCTTGGGGTTTCTGCCCCTGAGATAACTCAATCATTGTGATTGGTGCAGTGACAATTGACAAACCCTGCCTGACCAGGAGGATAGGTCACAGATTCAAGGTCTCTTTTTATTATAGCCTTAGTATTCTCTGAAAATGTTGTGTAAAGATAGGAGGTCATACAGGGCACACCCCTGGATAGAACTCAGTAAACAAGATAGGTTGAATAAAATAAACTTTTCCTACTTTATAGTATAGTTGATGAAACATATAGTAAAAGAAGTTAGGTACTAGTATTTGTGACTCATAAAAAGACTGGTTCAGATATTTTCTGTTTGTCTGGAGTATTTTAAAACACTGCAAGCCTAAAAGCAGGCTATCATATAATAACTGTGTTTGTTTTGGAGTAGATATTCTTTAGATTCTTTACATTGGAGTTGTAGGATAAGTTGTACCATAAGTTGTAGGATAATAAGAATAAAATTGGTTCTGTTTATATTTTCTAATTGTAACTGGACATGTAACCGTGGACATGTAATGAAAAATCAAACACTTAATCTCTACCACTTGGATAACCATTAGTCTGTCTTTATTCTGTGAAACCTGTATAAATAAGGAAGCACCCGGTTGCCAGCCAGTCAGAGCTGGGAGAGTGCCCTGACCTTCCTCAACGTATCACCTCTGCCTTCTGCCCTGTCAGCCAGGGAAGCTCCCCAGTCCCCCTCAGGCCACCCCTCCCATGGTGTTCTCTGAGTGTAAAGTGCCATCTTGCAGCGACGTTGCTGCCGCTGCTGTTTTGTTTTATTTTGGGTTGAGAGGCAGGAAAATGTTCCGTTGAAGAGGTATTTCATGAGGAAAGTGTTCAACCTTCAACATGTCAGTCTTTTATCGTCAGACATTCTGCATAGATCGTGTAAAGTGCCCTTCATTGCTAAGTAATTTTTGACATGAAGGATGCTAGAATTTGTCAAATGTTTTTTTTTTTTTTTTTTCCGTCTGTGTTTCTTACCATAGTGTGATGTGTTGAGCTTTGATTTAAACCAGCTTTATATTCCTAAATCCTACTTGGTCATGCAGCCCGGTATCTTTTATATGATGTGAGACTGAGTTGCCTAATACCTAATCTGTCATCTGTATCCTCAAGATGTGTGTGTAAGCCGTGTGTATGTACATGGACAGTTAGCTTTCCCTGTGACAGTGTCTTGTTCACATTCCAGGACCACCTAAAATGAATTAAAAAGTATCCCATATACTTATATTCTCTGGAAGAGATGTTATTAATTGGTAAAGGACTGGTATTGATCATTCCTAATATTTTATAATATCTAGTAAATATTAATATTTTAATGTTTATATTTTATATTAATATTTTATGTTTTATATAATATTTAAGTGTTTTATATAAAATATTTATTTTAGTGTTTTATATAAAATACTAACATTTATATTAATATTTAAGCATTATAGTATTTTATAAGATTGAAGGCATCCAAATTTCAGCTGTTCCATATGAGTAGTTTGAGAGTCATTATTTTCAGTTTTGTACCTACCGGTAAGCCCACCAGACTCTAGTGGACAGTCCCACCTCAGGGTCACACACATGCCTCTGGTTAGACTCTGTAGGTTTCAAAACCAAAAGTCAGGAATGTGAGGGAAGGATTTGTAGGGAAGGGGAGGTGCATCGAGAGGGGAGAAGATCAGAGAGGATTGTGGGATATAATCAGAATGCAGTGTGTGTGTGTATGTATGTATGAAATTGTCTAAGAAAAAATTAATTGAGAAAAAAAAAGGTAGTAACATAAAATAGTACTTAACTGAACACATAATACTGTTATAAATTTTAATCATTGTAACTACATTTTAGAAATTAAGTTTCCCTAACAAACCTAGACTTCAAATATAAAAAT
Organism: Mastomys natalensis; assembly: GCA_021653895.1. Taxonomy (NCBI): domain Eukaryota; kingdom Metazoa; phylum Chordata; class Mammalia; order Rodentia; family Muridae; genus Mastomys; species Mastomys natalensis. Next base: position 345,794 of record JAJTUV010000491.1, on the reverse strand, counting down.
ACTTAGTTAATTTAATGTAGTCTAATTCAATCTTTTGTTATCAGTCTAATTTTTTTCCTCAGGTAGCTTCAATGAATGTGTTTTCCTAGAGTTTATCCTAGTCACCTATTTAATAGCTTGTGATTGTTGACCTATAACATTTAAGTGGTGTAGCATAATTTACTTTTTAGAGACACCAAACTTGGGTTGAGAGCATAGCTCACTTGGTCGAGTTGACATGGCAGATCCCACGCATGCCAGAACCTGCCACTGCAAGCAGGGGTCAGTGCTCCTATGCCCTTAGGAGGTGGAGGCCAAGAGTGTCAGGAGTTCAAGGTCATCTTCAGCTACATAGCAAGTTTGAGGCCAGCCAAGGCTACGTAAGAGCTTTCTTCAAAACACCAAACCCATAAACCTAGTTTCTCATTTATGACAAGGAATTACATGCTGGGGTTGTTCCCTCAAAACACTGAGGCAGTAATATAATCATGATGAGAAGTTTTTTCTTATGTGATTTTCTGAAATTCATAAGACATTCGTTAAGATAAATAATCGTTTTTATGTATCCACAGATTGGTATCATCCGAGACCGTTTGATTCAGTTCATCACTAAGTTGCAGTTTGCTGTGACTGTACTTTTGGCATTGTGGACAGAAAAAAAACAGCACAGAAAAACAACTACAACTCTATGTGTACTCAACACCGTATTCGCTCCCTTCGTGCTGGTTATTATAGTGTTTTCAACACTGCTGTCATCTCCTCTGCTGCCCCTCTTCACACTCCCTATCTTCTTGGTGGGGTTTCCTCGTCCCATTCAGAGCTGGCCAGGAGCAGTGGGCGCTGCAGCTTGTGTGTGCACAGACACAGTGTTCTACCACCAGATGGTCCCCAGGCTCGCTTCAGCACTGCAGACTGCAATGGCGGCTGGAAGTTTAGGTGAGTGCTAAGCTGAGCTTAAAAAATTCTTTCTGATATATTTGAGGTACAAAAAAAAAAAAAGAAAAAAAAGGAAGAAAACAGAAGGTCCTTTGAATTCAACCATAAAACAGATTCCAGTACTTTGATATGTAGCCAGAGACTAAATATGAGATAGAATTATATCTCTACTGCTTATTTGGAGACAAAATTATAAAATAAACATACTTAAAGAAAATTTCCATAGGGTGATTTGACAGTTTAAAAAGGAAAACTTTAAAATAAATAAATAAATTCAGTTGGCAGGCTCACCATTGAAACAGAAAAACCTTTCTGCTCATATTTTTCATGAACTAAAAACAAATTTCTGTCAAGTCAATTCAGTAGGTTCTTCCCCAAAGTGGGAGAGCAGCCACTCGTGTGGATCACCCTGCCTGCACATCTAGGACAGAGACCTGAAAGGAAAGAGGGATGTACTGTCTGTGCAGATGCTGAGGGCCAGTGAGAGACTCTCAACAGGCACCCACGTGGGGAATCCTTTGTAGGCAGACATTCAGAGGGTGGTGGCCAGCCCTGCTGAGTTAACTCATTGGTGCCACGTGTTGAATAAGGAGACTTACGTACACACACAAAGGAAAGTGCTATTTTTAATATCGGAAAAAATGGAAATACCTAAATTGTTTCCCGGCCGGAACAGGAATACTCAAAATCAAATATAGTCATACAGTGAATTCTAATGCTTTGAAAGAACTTGCGCTGTTGCAGTCAACATGAGCAAGTCTCATAGGTTCTATGTTGAAAGAGAGACCTAAGTTTTGAAAATTTACATCGCAAATTGATATAAACTATATAAAAATCTCAAAACCATAATACACTGTTCTGTGTTTATCGTTTAGATCGGCGTGAGGTTGGCTTCATGAATATTTAGCATTTTATTGAAGTCTCCACTTGGTGGTTTTTCTGACAAACATAGCCTCAGTTTTTCTGTCTTCTCACCTGTATGTTAACTCTTCCACATGCTCCTAAAGAGCTGGACCTAATACCTCATGACATGCGGTGGGCACTCGTCAGACCTAATGATGCGCAGAGGAGTTGAAGTTAGGTTATAGATGTTTAATTTTAAATATTGACAGAACAAAACAAGCCCAAAAGTTACTTCTTTTCTTTCTTTTGTTTTTTTTTCTTTCTTTCCTTCTTTCTTGTTCTTCTCTCCTGTTTTAAATTTCTTTTAGGTCTTCTCCTACCTGGCTCTCATTACTTGGGCCGTTTTGAGGATCGTTTAATATGGATAATGATTCTAGAGTGTGGCTACACTTACTGTTGCATTAATGTTAAGGTCAGTACCACTTGAAACTCCTCCAGTAGTTTTTATAGAGCCTATGTCAAATTTTACCTGTTATGTACACATCAGTAACTTAGTTTGAAAGGAGCGGATCGTAGCCAATGAAAATCCAATGGTGATTTTTAAAGGTAAGCACCTAGTGATAGCTGACTAGGTAACAATATTACCTACATTCTTTTTTAACTTAATTAATGTTGGTATTGTTATTTTATTACACATATGGGTGTTTTGCCTATATATGTGATTACATGCCTGATTACATTCTGATGCCACAAGAGGGCATCAGACCCCCTGGAACTGGGGTTACAGATGGTTGTGAACCACCATGTGGGTGCTGAGAATCAAACCAGGATCCTCTGGAAGAGCAGCCAGTGCTCTCAACTGCTGTGCCTCTCTCCAGCCATATCTCCTAGTCTTGTTCTTGTCATCCATGTCTAATTGAGTGTCTCAACAGTGAGTCAGTAATTTCTTAAATTCCCATGTATCACATAAACATTTCAATTTACTAAAACATCTTCCCACACCACTACCCTCCATACTACACCTTCTTCTTTCTTTTAAGAGCAAAATGCCCTGTTACAGTTGTTTGTTCTAAATTCTTCTCATTCTCCTTACTTCAGTGTGTGACTCTGTTCCCAGACTTGCACTTCTTGAGGTCTTCAATGACTTTCACCTCACTAATAACTCAGTGTTTACTCTCAGACCTGTGCCACTTACCCAGGCAGCAGTTGACAAGATACTCTGGTTTCATGAGTTGTCTTTACCATGGTCTCTTCACATCAGAGTCCCAGAGACTAGCAGTTGTCCGAGACAACTGTCATTCTGGTGGCTTGGATCAAAAGTAATTCTAGACACTTGTGTGCTTCCCCACGTTTGGTCTGACGTGACCCCTTAGTCCTGTAACTATGTTTGTTTCCATCACCTCTCACCCCTGCTTGTCTTCATCCTTTACCCACCCCAGATCATTTTAGTAGCCTCTTAATCTATTATTAAGCAAAATGATCTTGAAAATAAGGTTAGGTCATGTCACTTCTGTATTGGAAACCCTGTAGTCCAGTGGTTCTCAACCTGTGGGGAATTGAACAACCCTTTCACATGGGTCCCCTGAAAGATGTCCTGCCTATCATATATTTACATTTCAGTTCATAGCAGTAACAAAATGACATTTATGGAGTAGCATTGAAAATAATTTTCTGGTTGGGGGGTCACCACAACATGAGGAGCTGAATTAAAGGGCGTGGCATTGGGAAGGCTGAGAACCTCTGCTATAGCGGTCTCTTTCATTCAAAGCAAAGGCTCACTACTACTTCCTGAATCTCCGAGCTCTTTACCCTGTTCACCCACTGGCTGTTCCGTCTCCCTTCAGGTAATCAATCCTGTGGCTTACCACCTTCAAGTGTTTTCTTTCTAGGCATTATAGCCATTGTGTTTAAAACTACAGCCACTCCCATCCCAGCAGCCCTTGCCTTGCCAACACTTTACACCTAAAAACTGAATAAATGATTGCTTTTTATTGTCTGTGATCTTCACAAATGTGATGCCACAGGGAATGTAGTTCTGCTTTTATCCAAGAATGCAACCAAAGGCCCTTTAATAGTGCTCAACACAGAGCAGACTTTTAGTAAATAGCCCTGAGTCCATAGTAAATAGGTACATTCTTGTCTTAAGAAAGACTGGATGAGAGTACTAGTAACCAAAATGCTGCCCGCCCTTTTACAACTGTGACTCTCAAAAATCAGTCCTCAGTCTACTTGGATTAACTGCAAATGGAAATGCCTGAGTTTCACTTTGGACCTTCCAAATCAGAAACTTAGGGTTGGTCCATTGATGTGCTGTAAAGTACCATTACATCATTGTTCTTCATCTGCAGTTTGCTTGAGTAGTCTGAGAAGGAAAATGCAGACTATCATGAATGTTTTTATTTTATTACATTTTTAAATCATACAGTTTACTATTACCCAGTGACATAAATCCTTTCAATGGTCTTTCATGATTTTCACACTATTTATAGGTAAGCTTTATCTATCTATCTATCTATCTATCTATCTATCTTGACCCAACTGGCTTAGGACTTACTAACATTTGTATTACTTATTTACTAACTTTTTTGTAACTCTTTGGCAATTTCATAATGCAGACAATGCAGTTAGGTCATACCCACAACCACTTCACCCTCAAGCTCCTTCCAGGCTCCGCCACCCCCACCCCCATCGAGTTCCCCACCCAAAAGCACGTCTTGGTTCTGTTATAACTCAGAGTCCCATCAGTGCTTCCTTGTGCTGAGTGCGCATGTGTGCAGGCCCATCTGCTGGAGCGCTGATGACCTAAGTGGCCACACCCCTGAAGAAAGCTGTTTCTTCAGGCAGAGTCAGTTGCCAAGAGCTCCTATGCTAGGCCTGGGGCACCGTGAGGCCGCCCTCCCTGTGAGCACTAGGATGCTGACTGCTTGTGCAAGTGACCTCAGCCTCCGTGGCTTCCTGTGAGCAGCAGCTTCGCCAGAACCAAAAAGACACTGTTTTGCTGCAGACCTGCGTAGCCTCGGGCTCGGGAAGTCTTTCTGCCCTCGCTAGCCGATCCCCTCTAAGCTGGGAAGGAAGTGAGTGTGTGCAGATGCCCATGGGGGGGGGGGTCGAGCACCCCATCCCCACTCAGCTTCTAGATGTCATTTTTCCTGTGAAATTAGAGGAACCTCAGAGGAGACAGACCTCTGGAGGGTGTATGTGGCACGTGGTGGAGCAGTCACTTAAAAGTGGGTCAGGAAGGCTACTCGTGGTTTTGTGCTATGTATAAATAAGTTACCAGCTCTGATACTGAAGAGTAAACTTCTTCACTCCTAGTGAATTAGTTGTCAGCTCAGCTAGGCTAGGACAAGTTCCCTTAATGAGCACCTGGTGAATGTCTGGACGCCATGTCCGATTTGCCTGTGGAACTGTATCAGCACGTGTCTAAAACAGACAGGATCGTACTCATTCACTCAACACCTGCTTGTACATCTCATCTGGCTTAGACCCTGGGAATATAGTCACGACTAGACACAGCTCTTTATGAAACTTACGCTGCAGTTAGTTGAGACAGTAATCAAATAAATGTAGGAATATGATTTGATAGATTTGGTGCTTCCCATACACTAAAATAATTCTGTTAGTCTCATATAAAGTAGGATGAAAAGAATGCAGAAATATTGCAACACACTTAACAGTTCTGACTTTGCCTACCCCTCCTCCCAAACAAGGCTGACTTAAGCGTTTTTCATGTGTGATTCATCCTTGACAGCAGATCATCTTCTGAACGAATGGCACGGTAGGACACAGTAAGTCTTAACTAGCTCCTAGTGGGACTGTCGGCCATTTCTTTTAAGATTGTAGTAGCCTTCCTTTTAGTCTCTTTATCTAATATCAAAGTGTTAGATGACAGAAAACTTAAGTGGTAGCTACTTTTGACTTAGAGTTTACATTTTCCTTTTCTATGTCTGTGTGATGAGATTCCACAGCGCTCATGAGCCTGGTGTCTGTTCCCTGGGTAAGAGATGGTTGTGAATGCAAGTGCTTCTCTTTCTCTTCAGGGGTTAGAACTGCAGGAGACATCCTGCCACACTGCTGAAGCCCAGAGAGTTGATGAGGTGTTTGAAAGTGCTTTTCAACAAGAACACCCACGAGTGTGTTCCCTTAATGAGCACCTGGAGAACGTCTTGACGCCATGTACGGTCTTGCCTGTGAAACTGTATTCTGATGCCAGGAATGTCCTAACTGGCATAATTGATTCTCCTGAAAACCTGAAGGAATTTAAAGATGACCTCATCAAGGTCCTTGTATGGGTGCTTATTCAGCACTGCTCTAAAAGGCCCAGCACGCAGGAGAATAGTCACAAAACTGCAGATAAGGGAGAAGCCTCACCACGGGTCGCACCAGCTTCCAACAGCTCGCCGGGCCCCAAGTCCCTGGAAGACAACGATAGTTCAAATTCAGACAGTGTCCATGACTGGTCTGATGGTAGTATTTTTGATGATGAACCAGCTATCAAAAACAAAAAAGAAAATCTTCAGTTCAAAAATCTGCCTTGTACAAATTTGTCTATTCCGGGGTCAGTAGATTCCCAGAATGCAGATGACCATTCTGCAGGCACAGGTACCAAAAATGATCTTTACACTGCGGTCATGTTGGGACTCCCTGCTCTTGACAAGGGACATCGAGAAGATATGGCATATATTCCTCTTGTGGAGTTTAGTTGTTCCCAGTCTCGCTTGCTGAGTTTACCTGAAGAATGGAGGTCTAACTGCACACCCCGTTCCAAAATAATAGAGATGAGTCCCTTATTCCAGAAGACTGGTACCAGTTTGTTTTAAGGCAGTTGGAATGTTTTCACTCAGAAGAAAAGTCATGTGTCCTAGAAGAAATTGCAAAGGATAAAGCTTTAAAAGACTTGTATGTCCATACAGTAATGGCTTGTTATATTGGTTTATTTGGAATAAACAACGGAGTGCCTAGCCCTGGTCAGCTGGTAAGAGTCTACAATGGTGGCTTACCTGGTCTGGCGCCTTGAATTGGCTCTTAGAAAAACCAGAGCTGTTCCGCCTGGTTCGGAAAGCGTTCAGGTAGCTCATTTTGATTGTATACAAGTTGTTGGGTTTTGGTTGTCTTTTGTTTTTTTGTTTTTTTTGGGTTTTTTTAGATCACTAGAAGATTCTTTTATGTTTGTTTGTTTGTTTGTTGTTTTTTTAATACTTGGTCTATAGTAAGTATTGTATTGAAAACAGGTTAACTTCTACATTTTTTATTTTGTCTGTGTGGAGGATTTTTTAATAGATTCATTTTTTGGATTTCTTCAGTTCAGCTGTTTCATTCTTCCCTCATTTTGTTTGTTTAGGGTTTTGTTGTTGTGTTAGTTGTTTCTGTCAATATTGAGGGTTGAACCTGGATGTCTGTCTCCACCTTGAGAGTGCCGCTGTTACCGTGTTTTTATCTGAAATGGACGATTTCATGTCAGGGGAGGCAAGCTGTTGAGACATGACCCCAGACCAGCCTCGAGCTCATTCTAGATAGCCAGGGATGACACGGTCACCTTGCCTCCACCTCTATCACACTTGTGTGCCACTGTGCCCCCTACGTGGCTTACTTCCAAGTCTTAAAAATATCGAACAAATAGCTTTCATTCTTTTTTTTAATATTCTGAAATTGTTTTCGTTTCTATTTTTTAGGTATACGCTGAAACTAATGGTTGATAAAGCAAGTTTGGGTCCAATAGAAGATTTTAAAGAACTGACGAACTACCTCAGAGAGTATGAGAGGGACTGGTACATTGGCTTAGTGTCTGAAGAACAGTGGAAGAAAGCAATTCTAGAAGAAAAGCCGTGCTTGTTCTGCCTGGGGTATGAGTCTAGTATGGTAAGGCATTTCCATGTAGAAACCTTAAAGACTGGAAGATGTAAATATTTGAACTGACAAATGATGTGACCTTCTAGCTGTAGATAATGTTAATGACAGTTGGAAGGCATAGGCACAGCTCTGTGGGTAACGTGTTAATGACAGTTGGAAGGCATAGGCACGGTTCTGTTATCAGCTAGTGTAACTTGGAATGGCTGCTTCATCTCCTGCTGCCAGCTAAAGAGGGACAATTGAGTGTGCTGTGCACTTACTGTACAGCTGACCTGAGGACGGTGAATGCAGTCTGCCACAGCACAGTTGACAAAGTGTCTTCAGGTTTTTATTCCCAGTTCAAGTGTAAGAATCACCATTTTAGTGTTAACTCCTCAGGAAGAGAAATTAATTTGTAAATAGTAATTTACTTCTTTTGCTGACATATATACTTCATTTGAATCAAATCTAACTAACCTTTGAGAATTCAAAAAGACTTCAAATTGAGGACCTTTAAAAAAAAAAAAAAACACCTACTATTTACTCTTATTTCATTTAAAATATCTTTAATTGAACACAGATTTAAAAATTGACTGTTTGAGCCTATTTTGGGTTTCAGGTCTATGTAACATTACAGCAGAACGAAAGGAGTACAGCGGCATCTGCCAACAGAAAAGACTGTTTTGTAAATTACCATGCTAAGGTATATAGCAAATAAAGAAACATTAGGTTTTTTTAATGTACTAAATCCATTATTGAAAGACAGCAAGAAATGTCTATTTGAAACAAGACAGAAACCCCATTAGAAAGGTAGCCCCAAGAACGCAGGGCTCGCCCTCCTCCTCTGCTCCCAGTTAAAGCAGGATTTTCCCTCAGGCGGAGGACGTCAGTGTTTCTTATTCTCTTCCCCACTGTAACTACCGAGGCCAAATTCCAGACAGTAGGGAAACGGGCTTCCCTCTGGCCCGCCCTTCTCATGGAGGCTTTATCTTAGACATGCTACTACCAGCAATCTGGCCCTTGATCCTGCTTGCCTGCCTATTCGTCTGATAGAGGTTGTACATTGAGAGAGATGAGCTGAAGAGGCCTGTAGTTCCTTGTGCCCAACATGAAGTGTTGTCTCCTGAGGTGGGAGTGTCTGGCAGGGAGCAGCATGTGAGTGAGGGTTACGCCTCCAGTCCCAGACTGCCTCCGAAATATTCCCTGTGAGAGAAGCAAAGCAGAGAAAAATAATCAATAAAAATCAAATAGAAGCTGAGCTCTCAAGCGCTCCCTGAAAGAAACAATTCCTTAGCTGTATTGTGGCTACACTGAGGTGTGCGATTAGTACACCCATGGCTTGTTAGACAAGCGCATGTGCTTTCTAGGAGTTACACAGAAGAAATCAGAAGGGCAAGCTGTGTACTGGGCAGAGGACTAACCCCACCATTATGGATGCAAAATCCTCAATACAATATGAATAAACTGATCCAGCAACCTATAAAAAAAAAACAACTTTTGTTTCAAAATAGAATATAAATTGGTTTAACTTATAGAAAGCCAATTAATGTAATACACAGTAACAGCAGAATAACAAACAAAATACCCTTTCATGGTAAAAATGTTTTTTGCAGCAATTGAACTTGATATAAAAAAATGTATAGTTCCCATGATAGTACTGTGCTGGAAATTTCTGCCTCAGTGTATTGGGAAGTAATGAGAATTTGATGAGATCATAAATGCTTAAGCTATGTGATGGGATTAGTAGCCATTTCAACACAAGGACACATTAGACTTCCTGTATGCTTTGGATACCACCTCACAAAGACAAGAAGAAGGCAGCCTTCAACAAGCCAGAAAGAACCCTTACCACAGCCTTGTCATGGTGAGCCCTGACTGCAGTCTCAGCTTCTCAAACTGGGAGAAAACAAACCTTGTCTCTCTCTTCTTTATCCTTCCCTTCTTTCCTCTCTCCTCTCTCTACTTTTCAACGAGGGTCTCACCGTTCTGCCCAGGCTAGTTGTGTGATTTATAAATATCTAAGTTCCACGATCATCCTGTCTCGGTCACTTAGGTTGCAAGGCCTAGAGGCCTGTGCGCTGCACTTGGCCTGTAACAGCTGAGCCATGACTACAGAGTAGTGAGACAAAGAAAACTGGTGTCCTTCGGTTCAGAACTGAAGAAGGAGCACTGTTGGTAGGTGGCAGAATCTTATGTTTAAAATGTAAGGAATCATTTTTAAAACTTGGAGATAATTGTATAATATAAAAAGTTAATCGACATAAAATATTTTGTGTTTTTTTATACCAGAATGATCAAACCAAAATAAAATAAGGGAATCCCACTTATCAAAAGAATAAAAGACCATTGAAATGGCTTAGCAGATAAAGGCACTTGCCACCATGTCTCATGACCTGGGTTCCAGCATCAGGACACACGTGGTTAAAGAGAATCCTCTTCTAAAAGTTGTCTTCTGACCTCCATATGTACACTGTGACATGTATCTGTGTACACACACATAATGAAAAAAATTTTTTAAACAATTTATTTAAAAATACAAAAAACACAAGCCAGGAATATCTCATGCCTTGAATCCCTACCTGCAGAAGGTAGGGATTGTGAATTGATTGCTAAGAAGGCAGGAGGATTGTGAATTCAGATTATTTGGACTAGATAGTAAGAGCCTGTCTCAAAATAAATAAATAAAATACTTAGGTAGAAATGTTATAAGTATGAAACATGTACTGTGAGGTTATGCGTAAATGTGAGGTATGCACTCGTGTATACCAAGTGCAGTGGGAATAAGAAGTCTTGTTCAACTGATTTTCAACAAGAATGCCAAGAACATCCAGTGGAGAAATCATTGCTTTCAACAAATAGTGCTGAGACAGTTGGTCCACAGTTAAGAGAAACACTGGATTATGGATGTCATTTCCCCATGGCTGCTACCAACACTCATCCCTACAAACTGGGTGACTTTAAAGAACAAGTTTATTGCTCTCAGTTAGGGAGCTGGGAGTCTGAAGTCAGGATGTCAGGAGGTCATGCTCCCTATGAGGGCTCTGAAGAAGAATTCTTCCCCTAATCCCCTGCTTCTGCTGGCTCCTTGCATTCCTTGACTGGGGTGACATAAAATCGGTCTCCATCTCCACATGGCCGCCTCTGTTATCGTAGAGAATTTTCCTGTTCCTTTCTTTTAAAAGGACACAGACATTGGCTTAGATCCACATAAATCCAGGATGATGTCATCTCAGAGTCCTTAGTAACATCTGCAAAGTACCCACCGCAGTACAGGCCATGTTCACAAGCCTTAGGACTGACACTCCTCTTTTTGGAAGATGCTGAGCCCATTAAAGGTCTCAGCTAACACCATATTAAGTAACTGACATCCATTGCCTCAAGGAACTAAACGCTAAAACCGTGTAAATTTTAGGAGAAAACATAGCAGTAATCTTCATGACCTTGAACTTATGAATAAGTTCTTAGACATGATAACAAATGTATGAGAAACAAATGAAGCTACATCACTAAAAACAAGGTTTAAGGGCTGGAGCAATAGCTCAGAGTTAGGAGACTTGTCTTCTTTCCCAGTGGACCAAGATTCCATTCCTGGCACCCACACGATGCCTCTCAACCAATCCCAGATCCAACACCCTCTTCTGGCCTTCTCAGACACTGTGTACAGATACACATGCAAGAAAAACATCCAATCACATCAAAAATGAAAAATGAAAATTTAAAGGGAAATCTTGAGGCTAGGATATAGCTCAGTTTCTAGTGTACTTCATAGGATGCTTGAAGCCGTAGGTTCTGTTCCCAGTTCCACATATACCAGGCAAGGTAACAGGACTGTTCATTTCAGCACTCAGGAGGTATAGGCAGGAGGATGAGGTTATTCATGGCTGTGTCAAATTCTCATTGATCCTGACTACATGTGACCTGTGTCAGAAAGAAGGGAAGGAAGGAAGTGAAAGAGGGAAGGAAGGAAGGAAGGAAGGAAAAGAGGGAAGGAAGGAAGAAAAAGGAAGGAAGGGAGAGAGGGAGAGAGAGAGAGAGAAGGAAAGAAAGAAAGATAAGTAGGCTGACCAGGACTGGGAAGTAGCACAATGGTATAATGCTTGCCTAATTTACAGAAGACCCCAGGTTGAATCCCCAGTATTAGAAAAGGAAAAACAAACAAACAAACAAACAAAAGCATAGGCCGGTCTAGTGGCTTACTAAACCCAGAACCTAGGATTTAACTCTATCCTGGGCTATGTGGGGTCCTGCCTCAAAACAAAACAGTACTGAAAAAAAATAAACTTTGTGTGTTAAAGCATACTGTTAAAAAGTGAAAACAACCCAGAACGGGAAAAATAACTGCACATATCTCATTAAAGATTTGTTACTATAATATGTAAGTAATTTAGACTCTAATAAAAACAGAGGATCCAATTGAAGATGGACAAAAGTTCACTTCTCCACAGATACACAGTGATCAATAAGCGCGCACACACACACACACACACACACACACACACACACGCAATGCTCTGCATCATTAATGACCATAATAAAACAGGGCTGAGGCATGTACCCTCCTGGTAAAATCGCTTGCCTACCATGTGTAAGTCTCTGGCCTTGATCTCCACCACTACCCAAGAGAAACACAAAAGCTACATTTTATTGCAGTATAATGGCTAAAATTAAAAGTCACTACGTCTTAACCAGGGTGTGAGGAGATTGGAACTCTTATATGCTGATGCTGGCAAGATACTCAAATAGTTGGTCCTGGAACTATTACATGACTCATGTTCACACTGGAAAAGAACAAAAGTGCAGGCTGACACAAAAACTTGCACACAGATGTTCACAGTGTAGTATTTATCATGGCTGAAAGGCAGAAGTGGCCTAGCTGTGCATCAACAGATGATAGGTATGGAGTATGGTATGTTTATTGTGGTATATATTACAGTTTGCCAATGGCCACGAAAGGCATGAAGGATGACGATTCAGTACAAGGGCCATGAACTTTGAGCAGGTGAATCTGTTCAGGTAGAGACTTGTTGTGTTTACTAAGGGAAGCAGATTGAGGAGCTAGGAAAGTGACAGCTCAGAGCACAGTGTTTCTTTGTGAAGCCATGAAAGCTGGTCTCAGATGTACTGTGGTGGTTATTGTACACTCTGTGAATGTCCAAGAGCCACTGGGTTATAGATTGACAATTGAAATGAGCAAATTGTGCAGAAATTGAACTACGTCTCATTAAAACTTTCTGACAAGGAGCCTCGCCAAACTCTTATTCGCCACGGGGATTACTCTTGATTGTCAGCTTGAAAGGATTTAGGATCACCATGGAAACAAACTTCTGGGTGTGTCTGTAAGAACATTTTAGATTAGATCCAGGTGGGAAGGGGCAAGGAGCCGAGACTAACTGCGTCAGCCAAGTCCCAGACTCGTGGACAGGAAGAAGAGGTGCTGAACAGCCTCTTCCCTCTGCTCCTCAGCTGTGGACTTCCTGTGCCCAGCTGCCTCTCATTCCTGCTGCCAAGACATTGCTTGCAGGGGCCAGGGGAAACCTTCCTTTGTTACGGTGTTTGTCTGGTATTTTGTCACAGCAATGAGACACTACCAGATCTGTCCAGTAACCAGTATCTATAGCTGTGCCAAAATCAACTGAAGTGGTGGGTCGGAGTCACAGAAGACTAAGCAACTGAAATTTTTTTGTCATAGTAATTAAGTGACAATTTTCTTCTCATATTTATTTAGAGAGCAGTTCTTAATTCTAAAGCTAAGCAACTCATGTACATTTTAAAACACCAATCTCTTGTTTGTTGCGCACTTTTGCTTTATGTTTTTGGTGATGTTTCCCATCTCCTTTGACACTCCCAGGGCGTTTACACCTCGAGGGTCCTGATGCTTCAGGAGCTGTCGGTGCACATCGGGAAGCTGAACGCTGAGGCTGTTCGGGGTCAGTGGGCCAACCTGTCGTGGGAGCTGCTCTATGCCACCAACGACGATGAGGAGCGGTACAGCATCCAGGCTCACACACTGCTGCTGAGGAACCTCACCGTGCAGGCTGCTGACCCTCCCTTGGGATACCCAATCTTCTCCTCTAAGCCTCTCCCTATACATCTGTGTTAGTCCATCTTGACATCCAAGTGCAAGCACAGCAGAGGAGGCTCTAACTGAACAGTAGGAGTGTAAGTGTTGTCATTTCACTAGACTTTCTCTGCCCCAAGAATGCCGGAGAGAAAACCCAACGTCTGCAAGCTGATTCTCAGCCATTCGAATGGCTCCAACAACAGGTCCTCTGTCTCTGTGTCTAACTCGGGTAGAAGTAGTTGGCCAATATTTGTGCTGTATGAATTCTGATTGGTTTTGGTAGCTAGAGACATTTGTACAAGAGTAGATGGGTTTTTTTACTGCTTTGTTAAATTCTGAAAGGTGGTTTGTCTTTTAAAAAGTCAACAGGTCTGTAATTACATAGTCAAAAGACATTCATATCAGTGTTTTTAAATAATAATGAATCCTTTTAATGGTTAACATAACATGTACATATATTTATTTGAAGTGTAATTAATTTTTAGTATTTTTGAATGTACTGTTTTAGCATTTAACATGGTGTGAACAGCTCCATTCACTGTGTTCATTTTCCATAGACTTTGCTTGGAAACCATAAACACTTGAAATAAAATCTCACCAGCTAAATTTTGTTCTTTGTGTTTGGAGAGGGATATCCATGTGTGTAGGTGCCTGCTCATGCTTATGAGGCCAGAGGTCAACCTCAGGCAGTATCTCTCTCAGAGACTCGGGCTTGCTGAGCCGGCTAGGCTGGCCAGCCAGTGAGACCATCCTGTGTCCACCTCCGCAGCAGTAGGATTAGAAGTACATGCCTCCATGCCTGGCTTTTTACATGAGGGCTGGAGAACTTCAGGTCATCATGCCAGGATGGCAAGCACTTTACCAACCGAGAGACCATCCCAGCCTCTCTCCAACAGAATATTACTCATTTTTCCACGTATTTCTGTTACGTGTAAATGAAGCAGGGCTCTTCGTTCACCACGCGAGTCGTCACAACCAGAAGACATGACTTCATACACAATACTGACAGCTGAATTACCCAGTGGGATCACCAGTGCTGTAAGGATATGAGCTGAAACTTGGGAATAAAGGGAAATTTCCATAAAGCGACCATCAGAATTTCATTATTATCCTCTCACCGCCTAGAGGTGAGTTGCAGTTACCTGGAGGGAAGGACGATGGGTGTGAGCCTCGGCAGAGGGGAACTTGCTTTATATCTCACTTGACTTCTAACTAAACCGACAGGAACTCCCAGAAGCTCAAGATAATATGCATTATCTTTGGAACTGGCTGAGCTTATTAAACTTATTCTAGTTTACTAGCCCAGTTACTGGACCAGTTTATCTTATACCTTAAACTGGTTTAGCCACCGAGCTGTGGTTTATCTGATTGGATTTATTAGGTGGGCAACATTGTATCTTTCTCATGCAGAAAAGTGTCCACATGAGGTTAAGCACTCTTTGTAATGATCAGTTTTGGGGGTTGCATTAACATTATTGAACTTTCTCCCAAATGATAGTAATTTTAAATTGCATGAAGGTTTTCATCATTAACATGGAATGCCAAGCCTAGCCTTCCTTGGCTTTGCATTATTCTAAAATGATCACATATTCACATATTTACCCATCTCATTTTTTGTTTTTTGATTCTTGTATTTTTGGGGAGATTTTCACTTTTTGGGGTGGGTGGATTTTGATTTATGGGGTTTTTTTGTTTCATTTGTTTGTTATAGTGATTGGATTTTTTTTTACTTTTCATTAATTCTTTGTGAATTTTACATCATGAAATCCCATTCATCTCCCATCCTTCCATATTTATCTTCCACCTTCGCAAACCCCCTTCAAAAGAAAAATAATAATAATTAAAAAATAAAAAGCATCTTGCTATGGAAGCTGCAGTGTGTCATGTGACCCTTTTGCCCAGACAGCTTTACTTGCAAAGGTTCACTGCAGTGAGTCATTGGTCTGGTTCAAGGCCTCTGGCTTCTGCTACACCATCAATACTGGATCCTCATCAGGTCTCTTCTCAGAAATACTGTTTTGCCCTGTGTTGTGGAGATTCTGCAACTTTGGTTCTGACCCTTCACAAGCTGCAGCAGTTCACAGATGGGTTAGATGCTGGGGTGAGCCAACTCAAAGCCCTGGATCTGGGCCCAGGTAGTAGCTGAGTTGGTCAGCCAACCATCTTTAGGGGTCAGCTTTGCCAAGTTGCCCAGATAGGAGGGCAGGGCCAGCTCTACTCAGTCCTCAAACATCAACATAGCCCCAGGCAGCAACTCAGACCAAGGAAGTCCCTATGGCCTTTGGTGGTAACATGGGCCACAGATAACAACACAGATCCCTGCCACTGCAGGGCCACAGACTCAGACATGGTCCTTGGCAGCAGCACAGTGCCAGGACCTCACCATGGCCTCAGGTGGCAGGGCAGGCTACTCATATCAGTCTGTTCCTCACTACCCTCTTGTCTCCAGTTCTTCCTCTCTTCATTGTGCACACACCACTCTAGTTCTTTCTCTCACATCTGTCCACCACTACAAGATCATCTTAGTGGCAACTGCACCTCTGTGTGTCCTCTGCCCAACCTGAGCTGTGTGGCAGCAGACAGGAGTGGTCTCTCGTTATTTGTTAATACACTCCATTTTAGATTCCATCTCTGTTCCTCCCAAAAACAAAGGTTGTCATTACTGACCTACATGTCAGACATCTGGCTGCCCTCTGTCATGCCCTCACCTTATATGGCCCTGAGCAGCAAGCAAGGAGGCGTGTTTTGAGCGATCTTTCCTGTGGCACTTTGTCGAGGCTTCCTTCACATCACGTTCTTTGTCCTCTCTGGGTACTCCTTCTCAAGAACCTTCCCTCCCTTTCCTCTTCCATCTGACCTCTCAACGTGATATGTCCTCAGCAATTTCCCCTGCAGCTCCTCACGAACATATACAATACACAGTCCAATCTGTTCCAAAGACTAAAAATACCACCACCAAATTGATGTTAAAATGCATATGTATGCCTTACTCAACCGAATCACATTATCAGTCTCCTCACAGTGAACCTGTGAGTCACTTACCCTCTCTACCAGATTCTAAAACCTGACCCTCGTGAGCTCTCTAAAGCTCACTTCCCGGCTCCCACAGTTGGCAGTACATGACCAATTCGCTATAGTCATCTATAGAGAGCTAGAAAAGCTCACCCAAAGAATGAAACCTTGAGGCCTGAGCTCTGTAGTTGGCTGTTTCCTGCTAGAAGCATGTGATACCTCAGGAAATGGCAGTTGAAAGTCTGAGAAGCTAAGAAATGCTTTGTGAACAAAAAATGGAGCTCAGAGCTTTCCAAGGAAGAAGGAGTAAAGTAGAGGAACCTAATATCTGAGCACACATGGTGCTGGAGGTAGGTTGTAACTTGGAGGTAGACAAGTCAATGCAATTGAATTTTGACTCCTGTAAACTGGCTTAAGGGGCCCTAGATTTCTTTTGTCCCCAGTTACTACTCAGTGGATGTACATCCTCTCTAGACTTCAGTTTTAAGGTTGTTTTTACAATGTTTTATATTTAATTGATGTTCTATTCCTATGAAGAGACACCATGATCAAGACAACTCTTATAAAAGAAAGCATTTAACTGGGGGCTTGCTTACAGATTCAGAAATTGGTCCATTATCATGTTGGTGTGTCTTAGTTAGGGGTTTACTGCTGTGAACAGACACCGTGACCAAGGTAACTCTTATAAGGACAACATTTAATTGGGGCTGGCTTACAGAGTCAGAGGTTCAGTCCATTCTCATCAAAGTGGGAGCATTGCAGCATTCAGGCAGGCATGGTACAGGAATAGTTGAGAGTCCTACATCTTCATCTGAAGGCCACGAGAAGACTGGCTTTCTGACAGCTAGGATAAGGGTTTTAAAGCCCACACTCACAGTGACATACCTACTCCAACAAGGCCACACCTACTCCAACAAGGCTGTACCTCCAAATAGTGCCACTCCCTGGGATAGGCATACTCAAGCCACCACAGTGGTGGCAGCGCTCAAGCAAACATGGTGCTGGAGCAAGAGTTGAGAGCTTTACATCTTAATCCACAGGCAGCAGGCAAAGAGAGACTGAGCCTGGCTGGGCTTTGAAACTGAGAAGCTCACCTCCAGTTGGCACAGTTCCTCTAACAAGGCCACACAGTTCATCAGCTGAGGAGCCTATGGAGCCCATTTTCATTCAAACCACTTCAGTGTTGGACCATCCATTCAAAATAGAGCACCTGTCACAATTCAAGCATGCCACCAACTCCCCTGTGTGAACTGCATGCTCCCCAGGGTGGCACTAGGAGCAAGTGAGGGAACCTTTTTTTTTATTAGTATTTTTATTGATTCTTTGGGAATATCACCTTGTACACCCTGATCATACCTACTTCCATGTCTTCCCCCGCCTCTGGTAACCCCCTCACCAAAAAGGTTCAATTTGTGTTGTCCATATACTTTTACTGGACCATGGTTAAACTCCCAGTGGTCCACTCCACTAAAGAAAGTTGAGTCCTTTTCCACCTACCCCTGTAAGGGGAGGGTCCAATGCTAAGGTTCTCCATTCCCCAATTGGTTCTTGATTTGTCAGTAAAGAAAGTCATGGGCCAATTGTTGGGCAGAAGGTAGAGGCGGGACTTCTGGGTCCCAGGGGGAAAGGCAGATGAGAGGAAAGAGAGAGGCATGTCTGCCGTGCTTTGGAGGAAGAAGAACACAACAACCATGTGAGGTCTCTAGGGGAGCTGGGGCCTGTGGCCTCTGCTGTAGGCGGGTGGCCAAGAATGTTTGGCAGGGACTAGGTGGGAGTAACCACTGAAGTTTAGGGCACATGGAGAGACGAAGATAATAAGGGCATGCTTTTCCAGGCAGGAGATATCTGCAATCCACAATTGTGCCAAGAAGGCAAGGTATAAAGTAATAAATTGTGTGTCTTTTATCCATGGATTCAAAGGAAGCTTGGGAGGGGGCTGGTAGTGTGGACACCTCCCAGAGCTTAAGGTAGGTTGGACAGAGAGGTTGGTAGCTCCCTCCGCAGTCCTGGAGCAAAGGCGGTAGTAAATAAAAACTACTCACTAGCCGGGCAGTGGTGGCGCACACCTTTAATCCCAGCAATTGGGAGGCAGAGGCAGGCAGATTTCTGAGTTCGAGGCTGGCCTGGTCTACAGAGTGAGTTCCAGGACAGCCAGGGCTACACAGAGAAACCCTGTCTCCAAAAAAAAAAAAAAAAAAAAAACCTACTCACAACATACACCCCTGCCAGAAATCATCAGTAGTTGTGGAGAGCTACCCTTTAGCATCCTTAGCATGATTTTTAAGAGTTCTCTTTGATAGCTTCTGTTTAGGCTGATACTTTTCAGTGGGGAGATGTTGGAAGGTAGGAGTTCACAGAAACCTTCCATGTCCCTTATAATTCTTTTCCATGACAGAATCTCACTGTAGAGCTCTATAGACCAGGCTGATGTCCCTCTTTCTTAATTATGTGTCTGCAGTCATTGATGTCACTGCGGAAGCAGCCTCCTTGCTCTTTACAGTCAGCTGGAGCTCAGATCAGGGGCTTCCTCATGGTTTCTGGTGAGGACCATGAGCACAGCCCCCAGCTGCAGTAGAACCATGGACCCAGACAAGGCCCTCAGAGGCAGGCCAGACCTCAGACATCAGCGTGGCCTGAAGTGGCAGTGCAGGTCACTCACTCTCATCATTATGGCCCCCAGGAGCAGAGCAGCACAACCCCCCGACATTAGCATGGCTTCAGGATGCAGCATAGACCACAGACATCCATGTAGTTTTTGGTAGTTAACACAGGCCCCCAGACATTAACACAGACCCCACCCCAGACACGGACACAGACATGGCCCTGGCTGCAGCAGTGGAGCTAGTGGGAAGTTGGAGGGGTGGGTAGGTCATCAGAGGATTAGGAACCCAGTTTCCATTTATCCTTCCCACCCTCCCTTCTCCCTGTAACTACAACTGTGACAAATATACCTTTACTCTGTGACATTCTCCCACCAGTTGTACCACGATAAGCCCAAAGCAGTGGGGTCAGTCAGCCCTGGACTGGAGCCTCCAAAACTGGGTAAAAATGAAGCTCTTCTTGATATAGATTGATTATCCCAGGCAGAGGAAATAACACAATGTTCCAAGACTCACACAGAACCTAGTTAATAGTTACTAAATCAGGCTCTAAACTGCAAATGTGTAGTATTCTTAAAGAAATAAAACAGGAGTGAGAATGTTAGCAAAGAAGTAGAAACTGCAAAGAAGAATCAGTTGGCAAGTCCCCAGATGAAAAAGACATTAGCTAAGCTTCGAAATTGAGTGAATGGAGTTATTCTGGACTCCTGGGGACTGAATCCATGGCTTTGTGAGTTCTACCACAAACCTATACACCCAGATCCAATTTTTAAGGACCATCAAAGCCCACAAGTAAACATGAGAAATATGAGTAAAACCACAGCCCTAGTGTGCCATACACATAGAGACATGCAGCAGGCAAAGGGTGGGGATATCACAAAAAATAGCCAGAAAGGCATAAAAGACATTACTTTCCAAGGAACGGCAATTTCATTAAAACAATAGCTAACTTCTCGACAGGAAAAAAAAAAAAAAAGCAAATGACAAGAGAATGCTCAAATGACAACAAACACCACTGCAAGCATGGAATTACTGTGCCTAGTCATTCCTCCAGAAAACTCAAAAGTGAAGTTAAGGTCACTTTCATCACATATCATAGCTTTGGTCACTTAATCACATACGTTCAATAGGCTTTTACTAAAGAGAAAAGTGAAGGAAACCCCTTCCACCCTTCCATCTGTTTGTGACAATAACAATATAATTGGTGTCAGAGGTTGAAGTACCAAGTAATAATTACAGCATTATTTTCAGAGTCACAAAGATTGGCAGAAGGCAAACTAACATGAATGAGTGTGTAACTACAAACCCAAGGGAGGATCCAGGTGGGAAACAGTTGGGCAAGAAAGAAGATAAAAGTAACACAGAGCAAGACACATAGACATCAAGAGTGAATTAACTAACTAAAGGCAAAGGTAATCAGATTGGAGGACAGACAAAATATGAAATCACCCTTAATAAGAGACAGACAAATAGAGCAATACAGATAGCTGGAAGATTAAAAAACCTGGAAAACTTCATTCCATTCTAATGTTTACAACCTTATAAGATGGATGCAAGGATGACCCAAATAAAGGTTTTCATGTAGTCTTGTCTTTGACTAGATTTTCATCTTATGAAACCAGAGCAAATAGTATGGGACCATGAAGAGATGGCTTGGTTTCTAGTGGAGCACAGGCCTCAAGTCCTGGACCCTAATGGGACAATGGCAGGTGTTCGACCTCCCTCCCAGACCCCAAGCTCCTAACACAGTCTAGGACCTCCATTGGTCCATGCTTTTCAGTCATGTAGGGCAATGCCTCTACCAGCCCCTCCACAGGTAGAGGCAGTGACTACAGGCCTCAGGCCCTCAAGAGATTTCCATATTAATGAGATTCCTAAAGGCCAGAGGGCATAGCCAATTATGTATTCCTTTCCCAGACCCTCCTCCCTCCTCCCTCCCTATTTAAGTCAGGTCCACCCTGACCTAAGTGGGGGTGCAGCCACATTCATCTATTTTCTCACCATGACAATAAACCCTGTTGGAACCATGGACTCCCTCCTGTCTTTGGGGCCTGCTGTAGGAAATCCTGAAGAAGGCCTTTAATGAGCTGCCTAATCTCCCATCAAGGACTTCTCTGCGTTCCAGCTACAGGGACCATGGATTCAAGCAAGCTAGTCAAACTGCCATTCCAGCCAAGTGAGTACCAAGAGTCTCTTTCCTGTGGTGTACTGCCAGAGCCTCTCTCCCCCCTTGTTTCTCTCGTGTATCTGTTCGTTCACAGCCCCCCAGTGGAGTCTGGGAGCCCTGAATGGAGACCACCAGCCTCCACCGGCTTCCAGGTCCACTCAAGAGCCCTGCCCACCTCCCCACCCCCGTCCCCCTGTGGAACTTCAGACTGAGAGAGAACTCCCTGCGCTGGGGCATCCGCCAGGCACCTCTTGGAGTGAACTCAGTCAGAAATCCCATGCTTCTGTTTCTCCCCATGGGCAGCGCCTCCCTGAGCCTCCCAAAGACACGAGGAAACCACAACTGCCCAACAAGATCCATGCCCACGCCCATGCCCACTTGAGAGCTATCATTCCTTACAAAATAGAGTCACTGTGTTTCCCAGTAGAGTAACAGGAGTTATTAAATATCAGATAGGACTAAACATCAGGTAAGAAATACCTGTTTATGGTCAGGAAAAATAAGTCATAGAATTGAGGCAAAGTTTTCATCCTGAGGTGTATATAGAAGACATTAGGGATGGGCCATAGGTTCTCTGTAAAGGTATGGCAGGGATACTGTTGTAAAAATTATTAATCCCAACCCAGGGTTTCCACCCTGCCTTTGACCATTTAAGTTCCCAGATAAAAGACACATACAACCTTTATATTTACAATAAACCTTAAACAGCACAAGAGCTGAGCAGACACCCTCTATGTTGTCAGTATCTACTTACCTATCAACAACTCCAGATTATTACTTATTACTTACTGTGTTTCATCTGGGCTGGTCTTAACTCCAATTACCAAACCCTTAGTGTCACATTTTTTTATGGCTCAGCTAACTCATGGGGGCTTCTCCTTCCTCCTTCTGCACCTTCTTCTTCTCCTTGTGGTTTTCCACCAACCCCAAGCAAGGGAAACCTAAACCCCACCTATGTCTCTTCTGCTCAGCTATTAGTTGTTAATATCTTTATTTACCAATCAGAAATCATTTGGGGGCAGGATGACTTAGGTCGGTCAGCAGATTGCAGGTCTTGGGGGCTCACACTTAGCATTACAATACACAGTAAAAGACAAAACCCAAATAGGATACCTCTCCCATGGTCAACCACCCTGTGTACGCTCAACTTGGTTCCATCAGAGTTGAGTTTGGGCTGTCTTACCTGAACAGCATGTTTGCTGACACAGTATCCACTGGCAAGGGACACAGACCCAATCCCACAGTAACAAACTTGCCTTGTTACTTCTCCATCATGTGATGTAGAACACTGTTGGTCAAGGACACTGCCTCTAAGTAGTTTAGCTCTAGCAGATCCTTAAAGACATCCAGGTTATTATCTAAAGGCAAGAAAAACTGGAATCCTTCACCATTGTTGACCAACACACCAATCCAGTTAAGTAAAATCAGAAAGGGGTCCTGTGGAGATGTTCCATGAAATGATCAATAGAATTCTTAGTGAAGGCTAAGCATATTGTTAACTTCATAGACTAATATTAATTTATACAAGTCAATAATAAAAATATATAATGGAGCTGGGGAGATGGTTCAGTGAGTAGAGTAGTTTATATACAAGCAATGAAGACCTAAGTTCAGATCTCCGACACCCACTTAAAAGCTGGGTACAGCAAGATGTATTTGTAACCTCAGAATTGGGATGGAGTAGAAAATGGGGAAAAACCCACGATCTTGCTAGCTACCTGGTCCAGGACAAAACCAAGCTCCAGGGTCAATGAGAGACCCTGCCAAAAATAATAGAGAGCAATAGAGGAAGGCAGTGGACATTGACCTCTGACCTTCAAACTCACAGAAAATCGGAATTTATCTATGAAAGTTTTCTTTTTAGTAACTTTTTTTGAGAAGTACAAATGTCAAAGTAGCAACAAATTTAGAAGTTTTTGTTCTACATCAAAGAATTAGATACCTATAATGGTATGAAAAATACGAATTACTTAACGGCAAAGACTGAAGTCATAGGGCTGACTGTACTGTATGCACTGATAAACGCCTTTGAGAGAGACAGGACAGATGAGACTCTGGGTTTGTTCAAACAGACTGAGCAATGTGATGGTCTATTGATATAAAATGTCACTTACTCCACCAAACTCCTGAAAAATGACTTTGTTAACCACATGTCAGGTATATCTTGTCCTTTTAAATTGCTATTCTCTAGGGGAAATGCAGAGGGGGTCAGAGGACCTTGTGCACACAGACAAGCACTGGAGAAGACAGGAAAGTTAGACACACAGACTCGTCTCTTCAAAGAAAGGATATAATTTACAACTTGGTGATTTTTTTTTCTATCTATAGGCCATGATTCACCTGAATTCCCATGATTATTATGTTTAGTTATCCCTGATTTTTTATCCCCTAAGTCTTAAGCATGACTTCTCAGCTACTAAAACCTGTGAGAGATGTCACTTGTACTTTACAACGGCCTAAGTGACCTGTGTGGTATTGTAGAGCCAGGCCAGTCCCCACTCCACAGGCATTGTGTTGACCTCAGACATTCTCCTTTATATTAAGCATCATTTCTAAGTCAACAGAACCCCTCTTTACAGAAGAAACCACAAATAATTTGTAAAGGATTTCAACGTAAACATATCTTAAACTTTGTTGTTTACTCGGGACTGAGTTCATTGTCATCAGGAAACTTTTTTTTTCCAAAATTATGCTGTGCTTAGATATGGCTAAAATAAACCACCCAATGACAGATTCCAGAAGTTTGAACCAGCGACACCTAACTAAAGTCTTACGGAACTGACTCTCGCTCTTGCCTCTCCTCAGATCATTCTGCTGCTAGCCATAGAGCTTGCAAGGACTCCCATAGAAAAACATACCAGCTGTGGAAGCCATGCCAACAACGTGCTCTATCTCAGCCCCAGGCACACTTCTGCTACTCCAGGACCCCACCCACCCCGGTAAAACGAGATCACATATAACTCACTCACATACTCTTTCCCCATATACACTTCCGCTGTGCCACACACACCCTGTCTGACCCGGTCACCCTGACTGTGAAAACAGAGAATATGAGACACCCCTTCAATTCCCCGTGCCCCTCCCCAGCACACACTCCCATCACTCCACATAAACCCTGGCGGGTCACATCAACCAGCATGCAAACCCTCCACCCTAGTGCTCACTTGTGGCACGCCCAAAGCACACGACTAAAGTTAGACAAAAGGACCCCAGTCCGTAGTGTACACTTCAGCCATGTCTCACACCCATTACTTCCTTCCACAGTCTACACTCCAGCTGGTAAAGTTGTGCCCAAGATCTTCGCGGCTCCTGTCACTATGCACACTCTGGTTCCTGAGATCAGAGCCCTTGTAACCATCTGTTTGTGACCCCATACTACCACAGCAGTTTAAGCACCTAGTTAGTGAAATCAAAGATTCCTTAACAGCCCACAGCCCACAGCCCAAATCTCCGCAACAGAGAGTTCACTTTGACTCATGATGTGTTAGAGAAGATGGCCTTTCCCCCTTGCTTTAGCACACACTTATCCATACCAAGCAAGAGAGTGTGATCAGAGTATATGTTATAGGACCCTGAAGGGCTGCCATACCCTGGCTGAGACTTTCTGTGTGCTGCTGTCTACTAAGTAACATTCTGCAGTTTTTCTAAGATCAAAACATCCTGATGTAGGTATGGTACCCCAGGAAGGGAATTTACACTTGACATCCCATTGCCCCCGAGTTGAGTTCCTGTTTTTCCTTGAGTTTTCCTTCCCTGGTTTGATGTATATATTGAACCTGCTCAGTATAAGCTTTGGCATTCTCTCATAACGAATGACCCAAGTCTGTGTCTTCCTTTAATCCCCTAGGCCTACGCCCGAGCTCAGTACCATGGCAGCGCTGGAGCTGTCATATGTCATCATCCTCCTATCCCAGCATACCTCTAGCTTCACAGAACAGACTCTGTCTCCCACTTGGGCACACCTCAGTCACCCTATCCATGAATCAGCATCAAGTGTCCCCACAACTGAACTATAGAGATGTGCAAGAATAAAGCCCTGAGTGCAAATCCCTAGCACTTGCATAAAAGCCTAGGCATGGTCACAAGTACCCGTAACTCCAACACTGTGGTGGGTGGAGGCAGGAGCATTGATGAGGTTCACTAGCTGCCAACCCAGCTCCCAAATCAGTGTGAGCGCCTTTCTGAAGGAATGGAATGAGAGTGACCGAGCAGGAGGCCAGACATTCTCCTCTGGCTTACATATGCACACATCACACACACACACACACACACACACACACACACACATACACACACATATACATACACATACACACATGCACCCACACACATGTACATATATACTACATACAAACTATAGACACCACATATATACTTAGACGTGCATTTACATATACACAAAGTAGCAGTAATAACTAAATAAAATGGAAAATGTCAGTGACAACAAGAACAGAGTCACGTAAGCAGGCGGGCCCATCAGAGTGGCAGCTGCCTTTTCAGCTACTACTGAAAGAGTACTCTCAAAGCTCTTACAATCTAGATGTGAACTTTGTTCTACTGTTGTTTGTGTTGCTGTGATGAGACACTGACCGAAGGGAGCCTGAGGGGGGAAGGATTTATTTGAGTTTATAATTACAAGTCATGGTTTACCATTGAGGGAAGCCAGGGCAGCGACTGAATCTGAGACATGGAGGAATCTATTGCATACTGGCCTACTCTCCCCAACTCATGCTCAGTCAGCTCGTTTATATAACCCAGGTCCACCTTCCTAGGGGACAATCCCAAATCCAATCTCTGAAGGATGTTGGTACAAAGGTACAAAGATGCCTTTCCTGTGTCAAAACATGATGAAGAGAGGCTCTTACAGTAACTAAGGAGGGAAATTCAGAAACCTGCTTATTAATTTATTCCTGGCTCATTATCCCAAAGTTTTACAAGTCCTGGAGAACTACAGTGACGAATGTTTTGGAATTATTCCCTAACAAGCCTCCAGCTAATAAAGATTTCCTCGTGTTTATATCAATAAGCAACTAATAAGAGAAGTCAGTGGCGAAGTCTCCATGCCCGCGTTGCCTTGGGATAGCTCCAGACATGGTTCCTGTCCTCCTACCCTGAAGCAGATACGGCTTTTTCTTCAGCACTGACTTTTGTTTGCCAGTCCCAGTGGGGCCAGGAAGCAATGGCTTCCTCAAAAAAAGCCTTTCAAAGCAGATTATTAGAGTTGAACGGAGACCTCTAGTCAGTGCCCTTGGAGATTCTCTGCCTTGGCTACCCTCTACCACCTTCTGCAGATGTGGAAAGCAGTGATCCCTAGATTCCCTAGGGTTCTGTCTTCTGTTTATGTGATATCCCTTTAGTTTTGGAAGTGGCAGACAGTAGCTCTGCCTGCTGGCATTAGCGAGAATAAGCCAACCTGTTATCCACGTGGCAGTGCCTCATGGACTTGAAGACAGGTGACATACCCTCCCTAAGTCATCTTTGTCATCTCTGCCTTCTGTAAGGCCTAACATAACCAATCTTTGCTACCTGTCCTCACAGAGCATTGCATAGGGTCGCTCATTGCTCTCACACCCCTCTGCCTAAGCACAGGGTACCTGGGGGCTCTGGACAGTACACTGCAGGGTAAGAGGCCTCAACCAGTTCCCTTGTCACTCAGATGATACATCTAAGAGGGCCCGACCTATGCTGAGACAGTTGTGTCCTTGGGCTCATTGGGAGTACCCTTGTCCTTTCTGTCCGCCATGTTCATATGGCTACCACTGTGGTGGCTATTCTTTGTTCTATACAGACTCAGGACTTGTACATAGGCTTTGATGAACCCAAGAACAATTAGGGAAAATCAGACACCCCTCAATTCTCCTGTATAACATAGATGCTTGGAACTGTGGGGAATTTCTCTAGAAAGCACAGAAGGGGATAGGGCAGTAGTGGCCTCCAGAGAGGCAAAGTGGGAGGAGGAAGGCACCTAAAAACACTACATATACTTTTGTATTTTTAAGTTTCACATGAATATGCAGTCTAGTTTTTAACTTTATATACATATATACTATATACATTACTTACGTATTATATGTATGTATAATACACACACACACACTACACACCAGGACGTAAAAGGAATAATTTTTGTTTCAATCTTCTAGTCTGTGCATTTGAGGGGACTGTCCATTCCTTTCATAATTTTTCTCCATCTGTCATTCAGCTGTAAGTCTTTGGAGGTCTTTTTCCCACTAAGACTCCTGTTAGAGGCACTTTCAGCATTAAGATTCCCCCTACAAAGCTTTAATAGTACAGATAATCCACATATGTACGCACACATGACTGCTTTATGTACAGAAGGGATGCTAAAAAGTTCACTCCTTACACAGTAAAGGCCTAAGAAGGAACAGATTTTAACATTAAGTTAGAATTCAAATTTAAAAATAACTAATATTTTATAGCTGTTAAACAGGTTTTTATGTAAACTGACGACATGACTGCTCCATGGTATGGGTAAGAGGGGAGGGTTTTTGTAGACCTGAAAGAGAGAACAGCCAGAGCTGAGTCCAGAACAGAGAAAGAAGTAAATAACTAAATGTGTCCAGCAGACTGGACTCAGCCAAGTAGGAGGAGAGGAAGAGGGAGACAGAGAAAGAGGGTGCATATCAAAGTAGTAGAGTTATAAGGAGGATGAGCAGCTATGGAAAGGAAAGCCCGTGAGCTGGAGGGAGTTTAGGGTCGGGGAGGAGATGAAAGAGCTAGAATGCCAGCATGGTCTCTGAAATGTGTAAGTGTGATACGATACTGGGAGAGCCCAGAGGCCAGCATGAGCTTTGATGTGCTATAGCACCACAGGTAGCCACATGCCCCTTCTGCCCGTGAGAAGGGAGATGACTCCTTTAGGTAGAGAATCAGTTTCACAAGTTCTTGAAGAATGCTGGCTTTTGTCTAAGCACCAGAAATCCTCCTACAGACCAGGTTGAGCCCATTTCTGGTTATTTGGACTGCATTTGGGCCTTGGAGAATTGGAGTTTTAATAGAACTTATTTACTTAAATGTAACATAGCTAATCAATATGCAAGTGTCCAAACCATATAGCAACATGTTACAATCTGATTCTATTACTGATCATTTAAAATGTATTTTTCCAGTAAAGTGAAACAATAGAAAACTAAATTTCGTAGAAATTACTTTTAGTGACTTTATCACCAAGAGGCAAGTTAAATCAGTATTCTTCATTGTCAGACATAGTTTCATAATAGGGCAGCTTTTATAGAATTACATTATAAAAGATATAAACTAATTTTGGTTTGATTCTCCAAGTTGATGTTAAAAGTGAAAATGACAATCATTCATGAAAGAAGTCCTAGTCACTTCAAATTGTGATGTATTTGAGATTCTTGCTTTTAAGGAGAGATGCCCACCATTGTAGTCTTATGGAGTTCTGAATTTGTATATGTGTGCATTTTCTACTTTAACATCAGTGGCACATCAACTATTCTAAAATAAATTCAACCACAGAACTAAAACAGAAAGGAATCCTTTGTACAGTAGATGTGACCTTTGAAGTGTTAGCAAACTGTACTAACTTGGGCTGGGCCCCCCCCCCACATCAATTATTAATCAAGAACATGCCCCACAAACGGGCCAGTCTGATAGCAGCACTTTCTCAATTAAAGAGCCCTCTTCCCGGATGATCCCAGTTTGCGGGAAGTTGACAAAAGAAACTCACTAGCATGCTCTGCACTGTTGTATTAGTGGTCATGAATGACTTTATGTTTCTCATGGAGGTCCTTATTTCTTTCAATTTTGAAGGATAACTTTAATGCATGTAGTAGTCTCAGTAGGCATCTGTTTACCTGAAATATATCACCTCATGAAGAGTTTTGGATGAGAGGTTTGATGTTATTTTGATTGGTTGGCTATGGTAAGCCACTTGGTTTTTTTTTTTTCTCCTCTAATGTTTGAGAATGTCATATGTACATATAATATATTTTGATCAAATCTACCATGTGTTCCTTCCATTCAGCTCCCACTACACCTCCCACCCACTACTTTTCTCTCAACCTCATAAACTCTTTTTTTTAACTAATTGAATCTACTTCATGCTGCCAGTATGTGCATGGGTGTAGGGCCATCTAACTGGAACCTCTAGAGGCCACATCCCTGAAGAAACTTATTCCAATAGTCATCAATTTGTCACCATTAGGAGACAGGCTCCTGTTAGCAAGTACTTCCTGGCATCCACAATAGTGTCTGGGTTTGGTGATTGTATATGGGATGGATCCCCAAGTGGGGCAGTCTTTGGATGGCCTTTCCTTCAGTCTCTGCTCCACACCTTGTCTATATATTTGATCCCGTGAGTATTTTGTTCCTCTCTTGCTGGAATTTTTGAATAGCTTGACTGATATATGTAACACCCTTGTCATATCCAGAAAACACTATTTCACAACAGTCTTTGACTCTTACACCTTTTCCACTCCCACTTCCAAGACAATCCCTGAGCCCTAGGAACAGATGAAAGAGATGTCCTGTTTAGGTAGAGCTGAACACTCTCTAGTCTCTTACTCTCTCTTCTTGACTAGTTGTGAATCTCAGCACTAATTTACATTTACTGCAAAAAGAAGTTTTTCTAGTGAGTGTAGAGAGATGGGGATACAAAGAGTAAGACCTATAATCACCCCAAACCCAGATGCCTAAATACCAATGTAAGAAGAAAAATCAATAAAAGCCAAGACAATTTGTCATCAAACAACCAGCTATCCGACTACAGCTAGCCCTGAAGCACAAGAAAATGATCTTAAAACCAACTTTATGAAGATTGTTAGAGTCCTTAAAGAGGACATGATTAAATCCCTAAAGAAATCAAGGAAAAGACAAACAAAAAATTGGAGAAAATGAATAAATCTCTTAAAGAAAGCCAAAAAAAAAAAATAAAAAATCAAGAAGTTGAAGGAAATGAATAAACCTGTTCAAGACCTGAAAATGAAAGCTGAAAGAATGAAAAAAATACAAACTGAGAAAATTCTGGAAATTGGAAATCTAAGTAAACAAACAGGAACTAAAGATGCAAGCATCACCATTAGAATACAAGAAAAGAAGAGAGAATCTCAGGTGTTAAAGAAGCAACAGAAGAAATAGATACATTGGTCAAAGAAAATGCTAAATCTAAAAAAATCCCTGACACCAAACATCCAGGAAATCTGGAACACTATGAAAAGACCAAACCTAAGAATAACAAGAATAGAAGGAGTAGGAACCCAGCACAATGGCCCAGAAAATACTTTCAACAAAATTATAGAAGAAAAGTTTCTTAAAGAAAAGCATGACTGGGAACGTTCGTTATCTTATTCCTTTCTGCTCTTTGAAGCTGCAGAGGAAGCATCGCTGAAGGCTCTCATCCCCCTGCCGTCATGTCTAAGTCAGAGTCTCCCAAGGAGCCGGAACAGCTGCGGAAGCTCTTCATCGGAGGGCTGAGCTTCCAAACAACCGATGAGAGTCTGAGGAGCCATTTTGAGCAATGGGGAACACTAACCAACTGTGTGGTAATGAGAGATCCAAACACCAAGAGATCCAGGGGCTTTGGGTTTGTCACCTACGCCACTGTGGAGGAAGTGGATGCTGCCATGAATGCAAGACCACACAAGGTGCATGGAAGAGTCGTGGAACCTAAGAGGGCTGTGTCAGAGAGAAGATTCTCAGAGGCCAGGTGCCCACCTAACTGTGAAAAAGATCTTTGTTGGTGGTATTAAAGAAGACACTGAAGAACATCACCTACGAGATTATTTTGAGCAGTACGGGAAAACTGAAGTGATAGAAATTATGACTGACAGGGGCAGTGGAAAAAAGAGAGGCTTTGCTTTTGTCACCTTGGATGACCATGACTCTGTGGATAAGATTGTTATTCAGAAATACCATACTGTGAATGGCCACAACTGTGAAGTAAGAAAGGCTCTGTCAAAGCAAGAGATGGCTAGTGCTTCATCCAGCCAGAGAGGTCGAAGTGGTTCCGGAAACTTTGGTGGTCGTGGAGGCGGTTTTGGTGGCAATTGACAATTTTGGTCGAGGAGGGAACTTCAGTGGTTGTGGTGGCTTTGGTGGCAGCCGTGGTTTTGGTGGTTATGGTGGCAGTGGGGATGGCTATAATGGATTTGGCAATGACGGTGGTTATGGAGGAGGCAGCCCTGGTTACTCTGGAGGAAGCAGAGGCTATGGAAGTGGTGGACAGGGTTATGGAAACCAGGGCAGTGGCTATGGTGGGAGTGGCAGCTATGACAGCTATAACAACGGAGGAGGCAGAGGCGGCTTTGGCGGTGGTAGTAGAAGCAATTTTGGAGGTGGTGGAAGCTACAATGGTTTTGGCAATTACAACAATCAGTCTTCAAATTTTGGACCGATGAAGGGAGGGAACTTTGGAGACAGGAGCTCTGGCCCTTATGGTGGCGGAGGCTAGTACTTTGCTAAACCACGAAACCAAGGTGGTTATGAAGGTTCCTGCAGCAGCAGTAGCTATGGCAGTGGCAGGAGGTTCTAACTACAGCCAGGAAACAAAGCTTAGCAGGAGAGGAGAGCCAGAGAAGTGACAGGGAAGCTACAGGTTAAACAGATTTGTGAACTCAGCCAAGCACAGTGGTGGCAGGGCATAGCTGCTACAAAGAAGACATGTTTTAGACAATACTCATGTGTGTGGGCAAAAACTCCAGGACTGTATTTGTGACTAATTGTATAACAGGTTATTTTAGTTTCTGTTCTGTGGAAAGTGTAAAGCATTCCAACAAAAGGTTTTACTGTAGACCGTTTCATCCATGCTGTTGATTGCTAAATGTAATAGTCTGATCATGACACTGAATTAGTGTGTCTTTAAAAAAAAAAAAAAAGAAAAGAAAGAAAGAAAAGAAAAGCATGACTATAAAGCTACAAGCCTACAGAACACTAAATGAATTGAACCAGAAAAGAAAGTCCCCATGCTACATAATAATCAAAACACTAAAAACAGAGAAGAAAGAAAGAATATTAAAAGCTACAAGGGGAAAAGACCAAGTAACAAATAAAGGCAAACAAGTAAATTACACCCAAGTTCTCAAAAGAGACTCTAAAAGCCAGAAGGTCCTAGACAGATGTCTTGTAGACTCTAAAAGCTAAGAGATGTCAGCCCAGACTACTATACCTAGGAAAACTTTCAATCACTATAAATGGAGAAAATAAGATACTCCATGGTAAAAGTCAAATTTAAACAATATCTGCCCACAAATCCAGCCCTACAGAAGGCACTAAAAGGAAACTCTAACCCTAGGAGGTTAACTACACCCATGAAAAGACAAGAAATAAATAATCTCACATCAGCAAAACCAAAAGAAGGGACACACACCACCAACAATAGCAACAACAAGAATAACAGAAATTAACAATCATTGGTCATTGGTATCTCTCAATGTCAATGGACTCAATTCCTCCAAAAAGACACAGACTAACAGAATGGATGTGAAAACAGGATCCATCCTTCTGCTGTACATGAGAAACACTCTTCAACATCAAAGGTAGACTTTAACTCAGAGTAAAGGACTGGGAAAAGGTTTTTCAAGCAAACGGCCTAAGAAACAAGCTGTGGTAGCCGTTCTAATATCTAACAAAACAGACTTTAAACCACAGTAAATAAAAAAAGATGGGAAAGACCACTTTATACTCATCAAAGAAAAAAACCTCACCAAGATAATCTTTTAATTCTTAGCATCTATGCTCCAAACTCAAAGGCACCCATGTTTATAAAGGAAACACTACTAAAATTTACCTCACACATTGGTAGTGGGAGACTTGATTATCTCATTCTCACTAATAGATAGTGACTCCTAACATTGGGAGTGAGAGTATCTCTGACTCTTTTGCCTGCTCTTGGGACCCCTTTCCTCCTACTGGGTCGACTCATCTAGCCTTGATATGAGAGTCTGTGCCTAGTCTTAATGTAAATTGTTATGCCATGTTCAGTTGATATGCTAGGAGGCCTGCTCTTTTTAAAAAAAGGAAATAGAGGGGGAATGGATCTGGGGGAGAGGGGAGGTGGTAGGAGCACTGGGAAGAGTAGAGGGAAGGGTCAAGCAACACAAATAAACAAAAAAATATCAAGGTGAGTGGTGTCTGAGGCATGACAACTGAGACTAATCACAGGTCTACAAACATAAGCAGATACACACAAAGATAAATGCTATTTTATTCAATTATGTAGTATGATTATCCATTTATTCAATATTCATGGCAATATTTTACTTTTTATTTATTTCATGTTGAAAAGTTAAATCAAAGATTAAAATGAAGGCAACAGAGGATCAGATACCTCTACAGATGTATATATTTTACAGAGGATTCCTGGTAGCAGTGGAGAGGCATCTTCACTCCCTAGATAGATTAAAAAATGAAGTTTAAATTTAAAAAAAAAAATGGGCAAAAGGCAAAAAAACAAAACTGTTTAGAACTGGTTCTAGTGCATTGTCTTAATTTGACTCCCAAAAGCCATACTTCCAGATGCTGAGGGTCCCTGCCCGCAGCTGGCTTTGAGTGGTAATAAAGTATTGCCATACAGCCAATGGCTGGGCAGGGAGATGGAGGTGGACTTTTAGATTGCATGGCCAAGGGATCAAGGGAGAGAAGGAGGAGAAGAGGGGAATCCATGACTCGGAGGCAGAGGAATCAAATTTAAGAGCTGCAGGAAAGAAATCATCCAGCAATGTAGGTGGAAAGGGAAAGCGGCCCTATAGGGGAGCTGCCTAGAAGGTAACAGGGCAGCAAAGAAAAAATATAGATTTAGAAGGTTAGTTAAGCCAGGAATACTGGAGGGAAATGTGTGCTAGCTGCAGAGAGGATTAGAAGTACCCAGCCATTGAGTTAGCCAAGACATATCAAAATTAGCTGGTGTGTGTGTGTGTGTGTGTGTGTGTGTGTGTGTGTGTATCATTAGTGAATCCAGAGCTCTTGGGTGGGTGCAGCATGAGCACACCCCACGGGAGCCAAAATGGATTAACAAATTCACCTCTACATGGTGACTTTACAAAACTACCATAGATAAGTTTATTTTTCAATTTCTATTACCATTTCATATTAGTGAATAAGTTACGTGAAGTAAATTTAGGTTGATGTGACTAGTGCATAGCTAGTTATGAATACAAAGAGATTGCCTTCTTTTGGACTTGTAAAAGAAGCTAGTCCAGGAGTGAACCCACTACTATTATTTTGCTATATGAACATAGTATCAAGTTGCCTCTAAATTTGTATCTCTAGAGCTGGAGAGGAAGTTCAGTGCTAAGAGCACTGTCCACTCTTCCAGAAGATCCTCTTTGGATTCTCAGCACCCATGTGGTACCTCACAACCACCTATAATTCCAGTCCTAAGGGATCTGACATCCTCTTTTGACCTCTGTAAGGACCAGGCACACACCTAGTATGTAGACATACAATCAGGTAAAATACACACATAATATATATGTACATATACATATATATAATATACATGCATGTGTGTATACACACATGCACACATACACATATTTCCATAGATTGGTACAGCTCTTAGACCCCATCAGCTACAGCATCTCACAGGCCCATCAACGGGCACATTTTGCCAACCCATTAAATCCAGTCATAAAACAGAGCCTTGGAAGACAGGTGAGACAGAGCTTCCAGTTTTCACAAAGCACATTCTACAAGTCTTATAAGTCAAATGCCAACAGATGGGGTCTGTACTCAACTGCATTTGCCTATCTGAAATGGGACTGTCTCTACAGAGGTTGATTGATGGGCTCTAACTAAATCTGAGGAAAGCATCCGAGCTACTGCCCTTCTTCACTATGCACTTGTCTGCTCTGTGAGGCAGAGGAGGTCCTGCTGGACCACACCCTCAGTTTCTATGGAGCTATGGCGACCTGAACCACTACATTGTACAATTCCAATGGTAAAATATTCCACTAAAATTTCTTTCAAGCTATGTGTGCTAGTCTACACCTATAATCTCAGCACTTGGGAGGTTGAAGGCAGGAGAACCAGAAGTTCAAGGCCAGCCTTAGATATACAGAGTGTTTGAGGCTAACATGGGAGTGACCTTTATTGTATTGATTTATTGTATGTATTGATTTTTATGTGTTTTTTTAATCATCAGCCTTATCATTGCTTTCTTTTCACTCTTTGTTCTTTGGTTTTTCAAGACAGATTTTTCTCTGTGTAGCCTCAGCTATCCTGGAACCTACTTTGTAGATCAAGCTAGCCTTGAACTTAGAGATCTACCTCCCGAGAGCTGGGATTAAAAATATGCACCACCACCTCCGAGTGTTAGTTTCACTCTTAAGCAGATCTAAGATTCCATTTTGTTCTGATGCTCATTACTCATAAGATAAAGCCGACCAGGCTTTTCTCCTAGCCTTTGCCTTAATTTTCTTTTTTCCATGAAACCAGAATGAACAGAGTCCATGTTTTCTTAGGAAGGATATGGAGCCCAGAACCAATTATCAGGTACTCTCAAGTATAGAACAAGAGCAGAGAAGAAAGGGTAGACTGGCAATCTGTCTTGAAAATGTAGCAATGGGCTAAGGCAAAAGACAACATATGCTTGCTAGATCAAAAATAATCTTTCTCCCCAGGACTCATCTCATGCAGGCACACAATAAAAAAAAATCTGTTGAATACGTAACAAGCATGTGCAGCTCTAAGACTTTTGGTCATTGACTGGTGCTGTACTCTCAAAGTTCTTCTCTTTCTGTAGCCCATTATTCCTTAGTTCCATCAACCTCACCCACTGATGGACAAATCCCTCATGCCCATTGCAGTCAATGCTCACAGAATTGAGTTGAAGCAGCCTTACCCAAAGAGCGTGTTTGCTGGCAAGGTACCCACTGCAAAGGGGGTGGGGCACAATTCCCGAAAGGCTGCTCATGATCAGAATCTTTCCTTGCTTTCTCTCCATCATATGAGGTAGAACACACTCGATCAATGACACTGTTCCTAAGTAGTTCACCTCTTTTAGCACCTTGAAGATATCCAGGAAGCACCCATGAAGACATCCACAGCAAGGACACATGGGCTTCTCCACCATTGTTGACTAGAATGTCAATCTAATTAAATAAAGTCAGAAAGAAGATTCTTTACAGGTGGTCTATGAATAGAATTCCTAGTGATGAGTGATTATGTTGTTAATTCAGTGAATCAGGACAGCAATGTTACATTTCTAACGTCAACAGTAAGAAGATAAAATCAACTCAGGTGTGGAGACGCACGCCTTTTATCTCAGCACTTGGGAGGTAGAGGCAAGCAGATCTCTGCGAGTTCAAGGCCAGCTGTGTCTACCCAATGTGTTCCAGGACAGTTAGAGCTACATAGTAAGATCCTATCTTGAAATAAAACAAAACATAAGCAAACAAAAAAAGGAGACAAAATCAATAGAATTCATCTATTCAGTTTGAGTAATAATTCACAAAAATACACCAAAACTTATAAATATCAAAGTTGTGGTGAATTTTTGGCCCTTTTGCCTACAATAAGAATTATGAGTTTAAAAGGTTAAAAAACAAACAAACAAAAACTAATAACCTAAAGTTTAATATAATATAATAACCAGAGATCAAGAGATCAAAGTGATAGACCTGACCACTAATGCATCCCATGTGAATCGCTCTGAATGAGTAACCGCAGATAAAAATCTCTTTGGCAGTTTTAACCAAAGTGGGGAAAGTGATATGATGCATATTCTATCAGCAAAATTTGATACTTACTCTCCCAAATTCCTGCAGAACAGCTTTGGTAGCATTATCATGGGAACTTGGGTCAGCAAGATCAAGCGGCAAAACCAGTATGTCTTTTTCTTTTATGTTGCCATTCTCTGAATTAAGACATATCAGCACATTCGTGAGAAAGCCATGCTACAAGCCAATCAAGTTCTTTCCTGATCTCATTAAGTCTATCCCTGCACCTTTCAAAAGGCATGGAGAGATGTAGTGGGACTCGTGAAAGAACTCTAGCAAGATCAAGATTATTCTACAGCAAAACAAAACCACAAAAACAAAAAATATACACACACACACACCACAAACACAGCTCATTTAGAAGTATAACTACATTTGTTTTTAAATATGCTCACAAAGTATCATTGCTATTCTTCGTTTTAATTTGGTCTGGTAACTGAACCCAGGATTTCATACCAGCCAAGAAGTGCTTTTCTGCAGGGCTAAATCCACATCTCCACCCAGCCCCTAAATGTTCTTTCACACAGTTCCAGAATCAGTGAGTTTCATTTACATCAGGTAGAGTTCAGAGCCCCTCTGCCAGATTATATAGAAAACAGACACTAAGAAACAGATTTTATTATTTTGCAGAATTAGAAATTGAACCTTTGGTCTTACCTGTGCTAGGCAAGGGCTCTACCCTGAGCCACCTCCAAGCCTTTTATGAAGTGATTTATAAAGCAGAGACTAGCTGCCAATCATTGCTATGTTCCCTTCCCCCAAGCCCCACCCTAGGCAGGAGACACATTCTGAATATGTAGTCACTCCAAGGTGCACTGATTCTCCGGGGAGTCTATGTGGCATGGGAACAAGCCCCTGCTCGTATACTGCAAAGCTGTAAATGGCCACCAGATGCTCCTAGTACAAAAAGAAGAAAAGCTCCCACAAGGAAGAAAGCTATTAGACATCTACCACAAGACTTGTCTGTGGTCACAACAGACTACTTGGTAAGAAAGATAAGAGACTCAAACTTCAGGACTCAGTCCCTTCCCTGCGCCTAGCAGACTAATCTTTAAATGCCCAAGGAAAGAGATCCCACCCACCCACCCCCGCCGCCATACTTCCTTCCCTCTTGTGCAACTGCTTCTCTCTCTTCTTTTTTTGTCACTATACTTTTAGCATTTTGATGTTTTTTTCTTAAAATTAAGCATTTATATTTCCCTTTGGATTGTTCTTCTTATATTTACCTAATTCCGTTGCTTATGTGCTGTTCTTTATATTATACCTTCCTATAAAACATTAGCAACAGAAAAGATAAAGGCAGCAGCACAGGTATGAAATTCAGCAAGGAAACTGAGTTGCTGACAAAAGCCAAATGGAAATGAATGTCAATTAAGCAGAGTTCTCAATAGACTAGATCAAGTGGAAGAAAAAACCTGAGACATGAAAGTGAAGGTGGGAAGGCGGAGGTTGCTGGATATTTGATCATACTGTGAACACTGAGATTCACTGGAAAAACCTGTTTCTAGTTGTGGCCACAGTTCAGCCCTAGCACACACCTTTAATCCAAGAGCTTTCTGTTTATTGTAAACAGAATTCAATAAAGTCGAACATGGGTCAAGAGGCAGAGCAAACAACCAGTTGACAGAGAGTGAACATAGAAAAGAAAAGAAAATACCATAACATGTAAGAGGGAGTTAGGAAAACAGATAGAGAGGCACACAGGGAGAGAAAGGAGGGACATTTAGATTGAAGGGGTTTTTGAGAAGGAGAATTTTTGGGTTGGAGGTCAGCTGTGGAGGAAGGTAAGCTGCATGCTTTCTCTGTCTCTTTGAGCTAGCAGGCTTTCACCTCAGCATCTGGCTCCTGAGTCTTCATTGGTAAAAGACAGCAATTGAGATTTTGCTAACAAAACAAAACAAACAAACAAACAAACAAACAAAAAAACCAATGGGGAGGTGGGAGAAAATACCACATTCAAGCAAGGAAGGAAGGAAGGAAGGAAGGAAGGAAGGAAGGAAGAAAGGAAGGAAGGAAGGATCCCTGAAGAAAGCATTACCACAACACCCAAAACATGATCAAGAGATCAAACCTAGGAATTTTTAGGGATGATCTGTGTTGTGATGGCCCATGTCTTTAATCTCAGTGCTTGGGAGGCAGAGGCAGGTGGATCTTTGAATTCAAGGCTAGCCTGGTCTACAGATTGAGTTCCAGGATAGCCAGAGCTACAGAAGAACCCTGCTTCAAAAAAGCCAAAACCAAACAAACAAAGAATTAAGTAAGTAATTAAATAAGTACTTTGTGGGGAAGAGGGAAGACCTGGAATAAAAATAATAGATATAGAAAATCTTCAAACATAAGGAAGAAATGGACAATCAAGAATAAGAGTACTTAGACCCCAAGAAGACATGAGTGGAGAACCTTCCATGACACCTTATAATCAAGATACCAAAAGTACACAACCAAGGAAGAAAAGCGATTATAAGCCACGAGGGGCGTATAAAGTACATAGAGGATGATAAAAGATAATCTTAATCCGTGAGAGCCACACAATATACTTCCCGGGAGGAAGAATGTACAAAAAGAACTAAAAAAACACTTGTTTCCAGCAAACAACTAAGGCAAACAAAGGAAAAAGAAAAGAGCAGGCAACAATTGAGACAACCAGAGAAATAAACAAAGTTTCAACAACTAACAAAGCTAGTCTTCTCAATAATGACCCTTAATGTGCATACTCTTAAGTCTCCAAAAGGATACACACCTTCTTACTGGATTAAGAAACAAGATCCAACTTTTTAAGACACATGGGGTGTGCACACACATGCCATCAGGGAAATAACATAAGTTAATATATCAAGCGAAGTGTAATCAAGATCAAACATTATTTATACACATAACCGATAAAAGGGCCTTGAACCAAAATTAAAATAGAAGATCACAACCATCTAAAAAAAGATGATGCATCACAAGGATAGAGCAAGTGTAAATACATGTGAATTTAATAGTAGAGTACCTAATCTTATATAACAGGACATAAAAGGCAGATAAAATAATACCCAACTGTCAAAAGAAAGATCAAAGAAACAGAAAAAAAATCAATAAAGAAATTGCAGTTAAACCTCACAATAAATCAAATAAAACCGTCAGGCTTCTGCAGGATATTCCACGCACTAGCTCTAGGCTTTGCATGCTTCTTAGAGGCCGGTCATACTATCTCTAAAGCAGGTGTAAGACTCTGACGATCCTTAGCTACTGCCTACACACACACACACACACACACACACACACACACAGAGGAGTTTATTGTTCCAGTGTGCTGGGGTTGTCCTACATCCAAAGGATGCATTTTTATACAGTAGAATAAGGGGTAGAACAGAGCAACAGCTACTATGCATAATGTGATCTACAGAACAGTGTGACGTTTAAACTGATTGGTCCTTAGGGAATGAGGTAGCAAGGGCTTGCCTTATCTGCTGGTCCTCCCTGTGGTCTTCCTGTGGAACATAATCATCCCCTCCCTACTGGAGGGGAGGGGTGCCTAAGTGCTCCAGGACCTTCCTTTTCCTGGAGGGGAGGAGCCTGGCGGAATTCTCCAAAGGCTCTGAGCTGCCCTCTTCACAGGTAACAGTTTAGATCACTAAAGTGACCCTAAAAAACTGAAGACCTTAGAAAATTTTCTTATATTTTAAAATAACATAATGAAATAAAACTAGAAATAACTAACAAGAGACATAAAGGTGTGTGTATGTTTGTGTGTGTGTGTGTATGACATGAGAGCAGGCATGAAAATGTCTAGGGACAGAATGTGAACTAATGGGAAACAGGGAGGAAAAGGAAAACAGTGTGGGGACATAGGGAATACATTCAACATCCATACTGCTGTATGAAACTTTTCAAAATGTAAAACATTTTTTTAAAGCAGTGAAAAGGCTATATTCCACCCCCTCTTCACCTTCAAACCAGCTAAGAACTGTCAAAATGTTTCATTTGTTGTGAAAGGCCCCACTCAAGCCACGGGAGATCACAGCCATCCAATGACTCATGAGACACCGATCTTGTTGCAACCAGCAAGAGGTATAGTTCAAGAAATCAGCACACTGAGGTTGAGACTTGTAACCCACACAGGGGCAGAGGAGCTCGACCCCCAGCTCAGGGAGAGTAGGGTATTTAAAGGAACAAACCACAAGCCAGGGGGAGCACTGGGCAGTACCAGCCAGTCTATTATTCAGCGTGTGACAGGGTTCAAGGAACAATCATGGGGAAGTATAGGGTTTTTTTTCTCAAGAACTCAATCTCGTTCAACCATATCATCTACTTTTGTGGTCAGCCAAGTTCTTGGAACACAAAGCCCCAGAACTAGCTGACCTGCTCTCTTAGCTCTCTTTTATCTGCCAGTCTGCTAGGGGTAGAAATTCTATTAACCCTTCAGTTGCATCAGAGAAAGAAGCAAGTCACACTGTCAGGCAGATCACTACAGGAACCAGCACAGGCCAATGGTGCCGGGATCTTTGACAGCAGTATGGAGAAAGAGGAGTGTGGCTTCATTAAACAGTAACAGGACAACAAACTCTCATTGCTGGATAGTTAATTAACTCAAGCAAAAAAAGTCAGTGGTGGCTGGAGAGATGGCTCAGCGGCTAAAGCACTGACTGCTCTTCTAGAGGTCCTGAGTTCAATTCCCAGCAACCACAAGGTAACTCACAACCATCTGTAATCGGGACCCGATGCCCACTGAGCAACAGTGTACCTACACACATGAAATAAATAAATCTAAAAGAAAAAAAAAGGGTCAATGGTTAAAAGGAAAGGAAGTCATCCAAAAATATATTCTGGGGAAAAACTCAGTATCAACTCAACTAAACAATGACTTTTTTACTCAAGCCAGCTTTCTAACTGAACGTGATTATGTTAAAACTCAAAAAACGGCAAAGATAACATGGTTGCCCTTTCGTGAGTATTTCAATAGTCAACTTTGCATGTTATGGATAAGAGCCAATGTGTTTTTCCTCTCAAGCAAATTGTAAGTCATTTGATCATTAGCCAGCATTTGTTCCATCAACACGGACAGAATGGGCTAGAACTGACCTTAATACTTGCATGTAATTAAAATTATATAAAAGCAAAAAGGAGCCGGGCGGTGGTGGCGCACGCCTTTAATCCCAGCACTTGGGAGGCAGAGGCAGGCGGATTTCTGAGTTCGAGGCCAGCCTGGTCTACAGAGTGAGTTCCGGGACAGCCCGAGCTACACAGAGAAACCCTGTCTCGAAAAAACCAAAAAAAAAAAAAAAAAAAAAAAAAAAAAAAAAAAAAAAGCAAGAAGGAGAGGGGGGGATGGGATAGGGGATTTCTAGGAAGGGAAATGGGGAAAGGGGATGACATCTGAAATGTAAATAAATAAAATGTCCAATAAAAATTAAAAAAAAAAAAAAAAAAAAACCAATAGTAGAAAGGTGGCCAAAAGCAGAAAAGCCAAGCAAGCATCGCTGCTTAAGAGGTTGACAGAAGAGGAGGTCTGGGCAGTACGCATGCGCGAAGCTCTAGAGTCAGCGCAATTCCAAAGCTGCGCTGAGTTTGGATTCTCACTGCTAGGAAGCATGACTGTTGGGAACTGACTCACCCAGGCATCTTCTCTTCACCCGCTCCAGCTCCTGCACACTTCGGGCTGACAGCACCAGCGAGACCCCAAGTTTAGATAACTGAAAAGCCAGCTCCTCGCCAATGCCACTTGATGCTCCAGTAACCCACACCACCATGTCAGTGTTCTGTGGAGAAAGCAGGAGCGTTGTCAGGAATGTGGGATAGTGATGCCCAGATATCACAGAGAAGCAAAACAGGAGGGGATGTGATGGCACACACCTTTGATCCCAGCACCCAGAAGGCAAAAGCAGGCGGATCTCTTTGAGTTCAAAAGGCCAGCCTGATTTACACAGTGAATTCCAGAACAGCCAGAGCCATGAAGAGAAACTCTGACTCAAACAACTACACAACAAAAAAAAAAGACTAAACTTTAAATTAAATATGACATTAAATATGACAAACCTACCATGTGGAAATTAATATTTCAAATCTCCTAAGACTTCTTAAAAAGCAGAATGTTTTCCACCCATCCAATATTTTGAATATTTCCGAATTCTTGGTAAAATTTCCATCCTTGATTCTAAAGTCCAATGGTTTCATTCTAAGACTTTATTTATGTGTTTGATCAAGAAAATTAAAGCTTCTAAGTAGAAACTAGTGGCTTGGATTCAATTTTCTTACCCTTTAAATGGGAGATTCAGATTAAATAACTGGGTCCCTTCCAGTCTTGTTTTTCTGTGCACTGGCTGCCAAGCCTGCACGAGTTATGCCCTAAAAATGAGACACTGAGGAGTAAGATTTTGGTCTGTAGGGGTGAGATTTGCAGAAAGGCAGGAAGACAAACATATATTATCAGTCTTATTATGCCCTGCCACTACTCCAGACAATTTTCACCCACTCAGCACAGATAACATTGTCTTCTGAACTATCACTTCTAAGCAAATGTTACTACACACTTTGGGTACTTGTCTTAAGAGACCAAGAAAATTCAACTGAGTTCTTTAGGATCCAAAGTCTACCTGTGAGCATGCCATGCACTTAACTTGAATGTGACTCCTCTCTTTTTAAAGGAGGACCGGCAATGTCTGCTTCTAGAGTTGGGCTGGATTGAAGATCAGCGGCTGTGAAATGCTGGGCACAAAGATACAGGTCCTTCAAATGTGAAGGAAGACAAGCGCCAAAGGCAATTGGCAGAATCCCCACTAGCGCGCAAAACATTATGTTACTTCAGAAAGAACGCCCGGGTCCTTTGTGAGACTGGGCTTCTAGGCCGATGAATAGTCAAAAGGTGGATCTTCTATGGTTCCACATCAAAACCTCGCAGAGTGAAAAAGCCCAGGATAAACACGTTTGGAATGAAGAGGCACCTTAGCATGGCACAGAGCTCACTGTTCCCCACGGTATTTTTGTCTGATTCTGCCTCCGCTTTCTGGGATTCCAGTGAGGCAAGGTCTGAAAGATGCTCTCTCAGGAACGGTTTAGCAACCGCTAGAGACGTTTCCCAGCCTAGAAGGCAAAAACTTCCCATCTTTAGATCTGAACAGGCCATAAGGACGCCTGCTCCCTTTACCCAGTCTCTTCCTCCCTAACCCTTAACCCTAGGAAAGGCTCAGGCCGGATCAGTGATGCTTCAACAACAGGAGGCGGCCCAGGAGGACCGGACCCAGCAGAGATCAGGTCTCCTACTTGCAGCGGGAGGTCGCAGAAGGTTCTCCCCAGGACGCCTGCCCAGCCACGCAGCCTCAGCAGCGTCAGGTCACACTGTCCATGCGCAGGAAGCTCAGCAGCCCTAAGACCGACTGCAGAAGGGAGCACAACGCCAGCATCCAGAACTCGCCTTCCATCGCAGCTAGTAAAAGGCAATTACAGCTCTGGGAACCGCTGGCGGCAGAGCTAAAATATGCAGCCCTGGGCTCTGGCTCTGCCCGAGGTGCAGGCAAGGGAGGAGTGAGTGTCCTAGGTGAGCCAGGTGCACTCCACTGTCTCTGTCTAGGGCTGCACCGCCTAGGTACTTTGGAATGAGGTATGCTGGTTCCAAGTGAGCACAGACACTGACTGGACTTCTAAAAAATGTCACAATGGGAACAAAAAAACAAACAGACAAAAATTGGAATGCCTTTAAGTACTTGAGGATCACTGGCTCAGTGATCAACAGTTTGTCAATT
The DNA here is from genome assembly GCA_021653895.1 of Mastomys natalensis. NCBI lineage: Eukaryota > Metazoa > Chordata > Mammalia > Rodentia > Muridae > Mastomys > Mastomys natalensis. The sequence continues at coordinate 300,948 of JAJTUV010000491.1, read as the reverse complement.
CAAAAGGGATCTCTTTAAGAATTGTTTTGCAGTCGCCCAAAAGCTCGGAATACCCAAGATACAATTCACAGACCACATGAAGCTCAAGAAGAAGACCAAAGTGTGGATACTTTGGTCCTTCTTAGAAGGGGGAACAAAATACCCACGGGAGGAGATACAGAGACAAAGTATGCAGCAGAAACTGAAGGAAAGGCCATCCAGAGACTACCCCACCTGGGGATCCATCCCATATACAGTTATCAAACCCAGACACTATTTTGGATGTCGATAAGTGCTTGCTGACAGGAGGAGCCTGATATAGCTGTCTCCTGAGAGTGTCTGCCAGAGCCTGACAAATAAGAGGTAGATGCTCGCAGCCAACCATTGGACTTAGCAAGATCCCCAATGGAGGAGTTAGAGAAGAGACTGAAGGAGCTGAAGGGGTTTGCAGCCCCATAGGAAGAAAAACATCAACCAGCCAGATCCCCCAAAGCTCCCAGGAACTAAACCACCAACCAAAGAGTACACATGGAGGTACCCATGGTTCCAGCCGCATATGTAGCAGAGGATGGCCTTGTCTTGCACCAATGGGAGGAAAGGCCCTTGGTCCTGTGAAGGCTCAATGCCCCAGTGTAGGGTAATGCCAGGATAGGGAAGTGGGAGTGGGTGGGAGGGTGGGGAACACCCTCACAGAAGCAGGGGAGGGGGTGTGGGATAGAGGGATTTCGGAGGGGAAACCGGAAAAGGGGATAACATTTGAAATGTAAATAAAGAAAATATCTAATAAAAATTTTTCAAAAAAAAAAAAAGAGTTGTTTTTTAGGTGAATGCTTTCCAAAGCTTTATTTATACTTTGGTGGAAGACAAACATCCACATTTTTCAGGCCCAGAGTCCTCCCGACCCCTCCCCTCATTCAGCTGCCTCTGCAGAAAATGGAACCTAGGATTCGTCCAGAGCTGAGAAGGTACTCCAGCGCTCCCAGCAGCCCCCACCCCACGGGAGACTTTTGTTAACTAGATGAACTGAACAAAACAAGTTATTGAGGAAAATTAATGCATTGCTAATAGACTTAGTTTTGTTTTGTTTTATCTATCTTCAGGACCTTAAAAATACAACCCATCTACTAGATAAGATGTGCCCATTGCACTCACAAACTTACTGTAGCTCTGGTTACTTAAGAGTTGTACAAGGTCAGCTCAAGGAGATTACTCATCATTCCAGAAGGCAACACCAACTGAATTCAGTGGGTTATAAAACAAACAAACAAATAAACAAACAATCAACCAAAACCCAGAATGTGGAAGGGAGACAGACAACCCCCATATCAGAGACTACAGTAGTTGGAGGAAGGAGTTGGGTATGATAACCATACAAGGGCTTTTTCATGAATCCAGGGCACAGCTGATGCGGAGTATGGAATGATGGTTTTCCCAGTTAACTGTGGTACCATCTATTGAGTTGTTATTAATAACAAAGTAGCTCAAAGTAGTCAAGGAAAAAGCAACATCTGTTACACTGTTACAGAAAAAGTTACTACAGGAGTCTTTCCTTCAGCAGGGGGAGTGCCAGGTTGCAGATAGTGACTGTGAAACACAGACTTGTCTACATGCTGGAATGTCTAAACCCATGTTTATGTCAAAGATTGTTTTGCGAATTAAGCATCCCCCCCCAAAAAAAAAAAAAACCACACACACACACACAATAGCTTTCTTTCTCTTAGTTTAACACCAAAAAAAAAAAAAAAAAAAAAAAAAAAAAAAATAGCAGCAGCCTCTTTATCATGAGGTGCCAGAGACGACAGTGTTACTGTATCATTAAAACATAAGGCCTAGTCTAACTGAGACCACTATTGAAACCTTGAAGGAGTGACAGTGGCTTGTCTCTGTTGTCAGGATGTCTACACATAGTACTTTAATATCTGTGCTAATGTCAGAATGCCAAGGGCCATCAAGCCTTGTAGTACAACTGTCTACATCATTTTAGCTCTTCAGAGAGAGTTCTTGGACTATAAAATAGTATCTATACCCATATGTACTGATAGTTATGTGTAGAGCTATATACCAAGAAAATGGCAAATCGGAAAATATAAATTTTAAGAGGAGTCAAATGATGGACTAGTTTAAAGGAAAATCGTGCAAGGCTCTAACTACAGGGTGTATATTGTATCAACAGTGCCTAAAGGAAAGCAAGAAGCACACCAAAACATAAAGCCAGCGTAGGACTCCTGATAAGTTGGAAGAGGAACTTCCTTTGAAAGTGGTGCTTCTTGTGTGTGTTTGAAGAGATCTGTAGTGGAAATAGTGATCCTCCCTTCATAATAAAAGTCCTGAGGACTTGGAGTATGAAATTAGAGATGGGGTGGGTTTTTTGTTCTTTGTGGGTCTTATCTTTCCCTCCATTGTTTACCTTTCCTTTTTTTCCTTCAATAAAAACTGTGTGTGGATCCAAATCAACATTTTGTAACCTGTTTATTCTAATGTTTATGGGAAGCATGACTTTGCGGGCAACTTTTGCTGTTAATAATTTTTTACTCTAAGCTTCTAGATTGGCTGGGAGGAATAATTTGGGGTGAGAGGGGAGAACAGGGGTAGCCAGAGCATCAGACTCCAACAGGGGTCCAAGATTATCTGTGTGTGAACTTAAAAGGGCACCAGGCACTTCTGAAAATGAGCCAACAGGTTTTATTTCTCAGACCTGTGAGGGTTTGCTTGTTTGTTTTGCTTATTGGTTGCTGGGGACGTTTAAGCTACATTAAAATGCTTAAATCACATTAGAACAACGTTGAGGTGTAAGGTCTCAGAACTAACACATGCGAGGCCATGGTTTTAGCTGGGTTTTAGTTTAGCTCCCTAAATGTAGAGCTCTCTCCTGAGGACATGCCAAGGACTGTCAGAAGGTATTATACTCACATTAGGGAGGGTGGAAGTCCTAACCTTTTCCTTAGATTGAGCCTGTCTTTTGTTAGGGAAGGGCAGTGGCTTGGTTTTATTTCCTGAATATAGCAAAAGAATCACAGGCTCTAAAGAGTTCTTTTTTAATTGTGGGCCTTACATATTTATGTAAAATAAACCGGCACATATGTTTTAAAGGTACAGGTATCTAGAACAGTTAATGTCTGCTTTTAAGGTACCATAAATCATGAAGACTCTTAAGAATTTCTTAGCCAGCCGGGCGGTAGTGGCGCATGCCTTTAATCCCAGCACTGGGGAGGCAGAGGCAGGAGGATTTCTGAGTTCGAGGCCAGCCTGGTCTACAGAGTGAGTTCCAGGACAGCCAGGGCTATACAGAGAAACCCTGTCTCGAAAAACAAAACAAAACAAACAACAAAAAAAAGAATTTCTTAGCCAGCCGGGCGGTAGTGGCACACACCTTTCATCCCAGCACTTGGGAGGCAGAGGGTGGTGGATCTCTATGAGTTTGAGGCCAGCCTGGTCTACACGGAAAGTTCCAGGACAGCCAGGGCTACATAGAGAGACCTTGCTGCACCCCTAACACACATGCACACACATACACACATATACAAACACACACACACGGGGGGGGGGGAGATTTAAGACTATATTAAAGTACTCAATGTTAAACATCCCCTGAAGCTTCAATTAAGTGAATGTGACAAGACTAGAACTCAAGCCAATGAAAAGTATAATTCTTTGTGTGAATATAGAAAGTATTGCCTCCAGTTCATTTTTAAACCTTATTTCTTTCTTCTCTTTTTATTCATCCTAACACAACACACACACTCACACCACCCATAAGTTTAATATCTGACATAAGGCAAAATGAATAAGAATCATCAAGAATGTGGTGAAGCACAAAGAATGATTTGAAGAAATAATCTTATGGTAGGAAAGATTAAAAATAATATAGTGCTAGGTTATAACATTAAATACCAACAGAGCCAAATTAATAATAATAACAGTAATAGTAATAATAGACAAAAACATAGACACAAAGCATGGCTGCAACTGACTTAAACAAAGTGGTCTGCATAGTTTATCTTTGTGTTATAGCTATGGTCTCTGTGCTGCCTGAAAGTTAGACTCAGGGTGATGAAGTGACTTCGGGGAAGGACACTTGCCACTAAGCCTGACAATCTGAGTTTGATCCCTGGAATCCACATAGTGGAAAAAGAAAACAGACTCCTCTACATATATCCACTGGGAATTCCTTCCCCAACCCACCTCAGAATAAATAAAATGTAAAAACAAAAATAAAGTTAACATTTAAACTCTCAGCAGCGGTGTTTGGGAGACCTCAGACCTATTTCTATATTGTTTACTCTAGTTAAAAACTTTGGCCATGGTGCTACAAAACCTGACTGTCCTGATTCTTTTACCACAATCAATGGCAATGTTGACAAAATCACGACGTGGAGGTGCCCACCAACTGGTGTGAGTGAGCTCCATCACTGTCGACTGGAGCTGCAACCTGTCTGAAAGTACTGTCAGAAAAGTCTGGGTACAGTTAACATCCAGAAGTAAGGGTCCGCCATTGCTATGATGAACCTTGGAGATCCTTGTTTCTCAGTACATCTAATGGACCACTTCATCCTACAGAGATCCTTGTGCCTCTTGAATGCCTCCTACGCCACTGCTACCATTGAGATCCCTTTTTTCGTATGGCATGGAATGAAGGTTGCTTTTGTGGATTCTTCATTAGAGTTATTTTTCTATGGCTATGATACACCATCATGACCAAGGCAACTTACATAAGAGTTTATTTTGGGTTTACACTCTGTGGTGATTTGAATGAAAATGGCTTTGTTGGAGTAGGTGTGGCCTTGTTGTTGAAGAAGTGTGTCACTGGAGGTGGACTTTGAGGTCTCAGATGCTCAAGCCAGACCTAGTGCCTATTTGCTTGCCTGCTGATCCTGTTATAGAACTCTTGGCTCCTCTAGCACCATGCCTGCCTGCATGCTTCCATGGTTCCTGCCATGATAATAACAGACTAAACCTCTGAAACTGTAAGTTAGCACCAATTAAATGTAGTCCTTTATAAAAGTTGCCTTCTTCATGATGTCTCTTCACAGCAATAAAACCCTAAGACAGAATTTGGTACCCAGGACTGGGATATTGTTGTGACAGGCCTGAACCATACTTTTACTTGGAAGAATATGGAACACTTTGGGACTTTGGATAGAACAGTGACTGAACAGTTGAGGAGGCTAATGGGCCATACTATAGAAGCATAGAAGACGGTGGTGCTGAGGGTGACTTGAACTGTAGGGGCCAGGCTTAAAAGGTTTCAGAGGAGAAAGTTTTTAGTTCGTGGCCTTGAGATTGTTCTTGTGATACCTTGGTGAAGTATGTGGCTGCTTTCTACCCTTGTCCGAAAAAAATCTACCTGAAGCTAAATTGAAGAGTTTGGAATAATTACATTTGCAGAGGAAATTTCAAAACAGCCCAGAGTGGACTGTGTGTGTCCTATAGTTATTAACAGCCATGTGTATGCAGATCTATAATGAAAAGGAACAAACTGAAGGAAAAATACAAAATATACAGTTTGAGGAGAAAGGGGACATAAGGAAGTGCTAACCGATTAAAACAAAGCCTAGGTACTAAGTGTAATAAAGGGAGCAGTGATCTCAAAGCAAGACCCCGCCCAGCTAAGCTTTCAACTTGTGAAAAGGAATTAAAGAAAAGCTTAGAGCCACCTTTAATAGCAGCACTCAGAAGGCAGAGGCTGGTGCATCTCTGATTTCAATGTCAGTCTGGTCTACAGGGCAAGTTCCAGGACATCTAAGCTTAGGTAGTGAAGAAAACCATCAAAACCAAAAAGCTGATGGAAAAGAAATGTATTTGAACAAGGGACCATGTTTCAGCCCCAGAAAGCAGCAGAACTTGGCAGCTTCAACTACATGGTTCTGGCTTTAGAGTCAAGGATAGAAGAAAAGGGTTATGGAATCTTAACCCCTCCAAAGCTAAGGGAAGAGCTGAGGCCAGGCATCCGTCAGGGATGAACCTGCCTGGAGGCCTAGAGAGGCCATTGCTCAAAGGTGTGAAGATGAAGCCTGGATTGCTTTGGAGATCCCAAAATGTTGGAGATGACAGAGCCCCATAGGATACCTGAAGAGGAAAGATGCTAACAGGGAGTAGAACCAGCCCAAGAGAAAGAAGTGTGTTGCAGTCAACAAAGATGAAGGGACATGGAGATCTGAAGAGTGCTTTGACATCAGACATGGAGATGCAGAGTTTGAAGTTTGCCAGCTGATTTTTGATCTTGCTTTTGTCCAGGATTTCCTCACTGTGTTCCCTTCCCAACATTTAGAAATGGTAATGTGACAATATTTGTTGGAAATAGATGATTTGCTCTTTTATTTTGATTTTACTGGGATTACATTTAAGAGACTGCATTGTTGGGATCAAGCAAAATAAAACTGTCCCAAGTACTGCCATTTTGTTTTCAGACTCCATTTTAATCATAGGGTGAAACTAAGTTCTAGTTCCCAGGATCTAAGGGGAGCTAGGGCTCCCCAGTAGCTAAACAGCTTCTGGTATTCATCTTTTGCTTCCCAAAACATAATGGTTGTTCCTGACCAATTTCTAATATTTATCTTTTGTTACCCAAAACAATGACTATTCCTGACCAGAAAAGAACAAATGGATTTGATTGGTTGGACTGTAAAAACCTACATTCTGCATCTGTTGACAGATCAACCACATAAGGAAAGCCCTTATCTCAAGATTCTGATTGGTGGGAAAATATAACTGTAACTAGGCACAGGTGTTTGTGGTTTTCAAGCATAAAAGCTCGGTAACATTCTGACAGGGTGGGGTGGGAATCACAGCTCAGCTCCCTAGTCTATTCTACAGCCCTGATCAATCAGTATTGATTACAAGAAATTTTTGTCATCTGCTTTGTCCTGGTGTTTGAGCTGTATGGTATCTTAGCCGACTCCCCCAACAATGTGAGTCTCAGAGAAGACTTTTAAATAGGGTGGAGACTGTGATAGACTATAGGGACTTTTGAATTCAGACTGAATGCATTTCTGCATTATGACATGGCTACAAGCCTATGGGGGCCAGGGAATGGAATGTGGTGGCCTGGCCAGTCAGAGGACTGCGCACTACCCAAGCCCCGCTTCTTTCTTCTTCCACTCTCTTTCTCTCTGTGTTCCCACATGGTCCGGGTCTCTTCTTCTCCTCCTCTCTTTCTGTCCTCCCCCCACTCCCTCTCTCTGCCTCTCCCCCTCTCCAGGTCCCTGCTCCTTCTCCCTCTATAAATCCTCTTTATATTAGATCTGTCACCTTGAGAGATTTCCGTTATTCCTGCCACATTATGCTACCTTACACTTCATAACATGCATGCCCAGCATGTGCAAAGGTTCTAGATTATCCCCAGTTCTGAAAAAGAAAAAGAAGCAAACTAGATATTAGGCTTGGTGAAGGGGGTTTGTCCTGCCCTTCCAGGTCTTGTAGCTCAGGCTACAACACTCCTCTCCTGAGGACGCAGCAGCAGAACACAATGTTGGAGCCAGAGATCAGATCCGGTCCCTCACATGACTCTAGTGGTACTGATGCCTTCATCGAGGGCTCCTCAGCCTCCAGAACTGTGAAAAGTATATGTATACAGTTTACGGGTAGCCAGTGAGTGGTATTGTCATTAAGAAGCACACATGAATTGAGACAATGTCAACTAGGTAACTACAAGTCCTTAGTTAGGTTTCTGTTAACAACATTCTAAGTCTGCATTCTTAAATATGTTAAATGTTATTTTATTCAAGAAGGTACCACATACTCTTGTACAAATGCAAGATACAGGACAAGGTTTTCTTTATTATTCATTACATATTGAGTAGAAAGTTGTATCAAAAATTAAACCCAAAAGTAGTCACCGGCTTTCCTTCTGTGTGCAAGCTTACTCTATGTATGCTGTTTATCATTCTCAACAAGTGGCTCAGACATCCCTGGTGGTTGTTTCAATCCTTCTTTTTCTTCCAGAAGTAATAAGGCAAGTCTGGATCCTGTAAAAGAACAAGAGTAGCATGAACCAAAACCAGATCTTCCTCTTCTTGACCCGTATTTGACAACCAAGTGTCTCTGTTTAATGACCTGTATCATCATTCACCCAATAGGGACTTTTGTAAGCCTCCAGCAAACACTTTAATTGGGAGTAAAACATCACAACCAATATCTACATGCACTAGCAAATATTGTCCTTGGGCTTAGCGTCTTTGTTTTCTCCATGTGACAAGAATGGCATCAATTCTTTTCTACTCTTAAACAGTGATTGTTCTTCTTACTTCTCTGGATCACACCCATTGATCACCTGATAGCCTACGACTATACAAAAAGAGATCAGAGTATCTAGGATTTAAGTATCTGGCTGGTGCATGCTGTTAATCCCAGCACTTGGGAGGCAGACGCAGAGGGAGCTCCAGAAGTCTGGGGCCAGCATGGTCTATGTGGGGAGGTCAAGGCTATTCAGGAATATGTAGGAAAGAAGAAAGAGAAGGAGGGAGGGAGGGAGGGAGGGAGGGAGGGAGGGAGGGAGGGAAGGAAGGAAGGGAGGGAAGGAAGGGAGGGAAGGAAGGGAAAAGAAATATTTGGTTGTGACTCTAAAATTATTTATGGGTTTTTGATACACTGTTTGCAAGATAAAACAAGGCAACTCGTTAACCCCTAAATGTGGTTTATTGTTTGGGAAGGGTAAGCAACCACTTATTCAAGAATTACCCAAAGACAGACAAAAATAATTGCTGGTGTTGGTGGGTTACTGGAGAGGATTCATGAAGAACAAGAGGCACTTCAGGAAGAATTCAGGTTTCCTGGCAGCAGGGGGAGCAGCCTCCCTGGAACTGAACCAGGTCACCTTGTTTTATTATTACACAAAAGGCACCTTTATCAAGACAATCTCCACCTACCACAACTTCTTACTTGACTGCTGGGCTATCTTGAAAGACCCTTCAGTCACCTAAGCAATTCTCAGCCACGGGAGACTTCCTGGTTTGCCAGGTAGGTCTCCAGACTAAGATATACAAAGGCTCAAACCTTCAAAAGAATAGTCCATAAAGTCTCAGATAATCACTGACAAAAGGCTACTTCCAACTTAGATGCCGTCACTCCAAGATTCCTGCCAGATACAGCAGTTCTGCTAAAATTCTGTAACAAATGATAATCCAAAAGGGAGCATAGCCACTGCCTTGTGTGTGTGTGTGTGTGTGTGTGTGTGTGTGTGTGTGTGTGTGATCAGCCAGAAATAGCCAAGAAATAAGAGGTGCTCTGTTTATTTAGAAAAATAGCCCGAAAGCAAGTAAAATCACAAAACAGACAGCATAGGGGCTTTTAAAAACACTGATGAAAAAGAGACACTGACAACCTTTGTTTTGATTTAATCCTATACAAATTTAACTCTTCCATATTAGAAGTCATGTAATAAACCATCAGATATGCTGTATGGGTACAGAATTTGTTCTACATTCTCTGGTATTTTATTCATGAGCCTGGTGTGGAGTCAGAAAAACAACAACAAAAATCTTTTAAGAACTTTGAAAACTACTTTCCCACAGGATCCATACAATATTGTGAAGAAATAGGTAAATTTGCTCTTACCAAATTATTCTTAAAGTTTTGTATTCTATTCTTCCCCAGCCTGCAGTGTAGCCATAAGGCCCAGGATGGCATATACTGCCATATGTATGCCCCCAACAACACAGGATGGTCAGAGATCCAAACCTCCTTCAGCTCATTGGCCATGGCGACGAGCATCAGTCGCACACAGCGGCTCGTTGGCATCTTGTAACTCTGGTCTACATCGTTTCTCATGGGCTGAAAGTCAACAAGAAGTAGACACTGAGGGCCCGACAGTTTCATGCAAATATTAACTAGGAAGGACCCACAGGCCACTTGGCAGTTGGACTCTTTCAGAATGTGACCTGTCAACTGGGAGACTTCATAGGTGCCACTGGAGGGTTCTAAATTATGATATTGCAAAGAGCCTAAAGGAGTTAGGCATTTACCAGATAAGAGTGCACATGCTGAAGGCTCTCTACTCTTAATCACAATCATCTCATGATAGGGCACAAACGCCTATTTTGTTATCACATTTTCAGAAATATTAAATTACCAAGATTTACAGTAGGGACTAAGAATGTACAATCCAGAATGGATGAGGCCCTGGCTTCAGTGGCCAGCACCACACAACATAAAATATACTTTATGTTTAGCAAATGGAATCATGGGGAGGAAACGGAAAGAGATACAAGGACTTTCTTAGTACGAGTGGTGGATCCAGCCGGGCGGTGGTGGCGCACGCCTTTAATCCCAGCACTTAGGAGGCAGAGGCAGGCGGATTTCTGAGTTTGAGACCAGCCTGGTCTACAGAGTGAGTTCCAGGACAGCCAGATATACACAGAGAGACCCTGTCTGGAAAAAAAAAACCAATAAAAAAAAAAGAGAGTGGTGGATCCATCCCGGAGAACCACTTGTAAGTGAAAGTCTGGCCATGCCACTAGCTGGTGTTAAGACAAGGCACTACCAAGTACTGAACACTTGAACACCATCATCAACGCTGCCATTTTCTGAGTAGTCACCTGACATACATGCTAACGCAGACATAGCCAGGAAAGGAGGAGGATTTTTCTCTTCTAGATTTTTTACCTTAGTTATTTCTTCAGTTAGGGCGTTCTTCAAAATATTGGACTGCACAGGCCCTGGGTAAACGTTGCAAAGTGTTATGCCTGGATATTTGAAAAGCTCACTGTCGAGGGCATTGAGAAAACCCTAAGGACCACAAAACAAGAACATAAGAAAAAAAAAAAAAAGGAAAGGATAAAGATAAAAGGGAAATAGGTTATCCAAATAGACACTCTAGTACATTGATGCATGCCTATCAGGCTCTATTTATTTACACAATCTTTTTTGTTTTAAATCTTGCAGTATTAGTGATTGAACCTATGACCTTGTACCCATTAGGTAAGGGCTCTAGCACTTATATCTCTGGTGCTTTTTACGCAGAGTAATTGATTTGTTTCTTGGGGGTGGCATGCCGGAGCACAGTGGAGGGAAGACCGTGAGTGCAGGCTCTCAAGCTTGACGGCAGTCTTTTCCTACTCAGCCATCTTGCTGGCACCTATTTTACAATTCATTTGGAGACAGTGAGCTAACGAAGTTGGCCAAACTAGCTTTGAACTTATTTGTAGTCTTAAATGTTCAAATCTCTTATCTCGGCCTCCCAAGTGCCTAGGATTATAGGCCTGTGCGTGTGGTTCCATTAAGGTTTTTTTTTTTTTTTTAAGATTTGTTTTTGTTAATTTAAAGTGTGTGTGTGGCCGGGCGGTGGTGGCGCACGCCTTTAATCCCAGCACTTGGGAGGCAGAGACAGGCGGATTTCTGAATTCGAGGCCAGCCTGGTCTACCGAGCGAGTTCCAGGACAGCCCGGACTACACAGAGAAACCCTGTCTCGAAAAAAAAACCAAAAAAAAAAAAAAAAAAAAAAAAAAAAAAAAAAAAGTGTGTTGTGTGTGTGTGTGTGTGTGTGGTGCCGCGCGCGCGTCCGCGCTTGTATCTGGCTATATGTAGGCTAACCACTTCCAGATTTGAAAATCTACTAAAACACACCAATCCCTGAGCCTGAAAACCCACCAATCCCCAGGCTTGGCTTGAAATTCTACCAATTCCCACTCTGGAAATTTCCACTCTGAAAAACTCTGCCACCACACACACACACACACACACACACCAGGAAACCCTATATAAAGACTGTCTCCTTCCCTGTTCTCGTTGGAGCAGAGGTAGCCACCTTCCTGGGGTATTTTCTTCCCAGGAAGTCTCTTCTGTGAGGTTTGTTGTGTGGTGTGGTTTTGTGGTATTTCTTGACTCCTAATTACCAAGATACCACTCAGGGCAGAGCTGTAACACCTCCATCTGGGAAGCCTCCTTGTCAGAGCTGCACCACTCCACTGGGGAAGCCTTCCCCCTCAGAGCTGCAACCCTTTCACTCGTGTGGCATGAAGGTGCTGCTTAGAATGGCTGATCCTCTGGAACTAGAGTTACAGGCAAATGTGAGGCCCTCAACTTCGGTGCTGGGAACCAGCCTCAGGTCCCATGCAGGAGTAGTACATGCCTTTAATGGCTGGGTCATTTCTCCAGCCCCATCCAGTAGGCATTTTAACTATAAGCCTAGAAATGATCTCCAGCAGACATCTCAGCTCCAGCAGTACTAATAGTTCGCTGTCTGACAACTGCTTTCTGTTAGCAATGTAATTAGAACAGGCAAGGAAGAGGAAGACTCCCATGAAGAAACCTACATGCCTTCCCATCTCCCACTCCCAAAAAGAGTCCATTGCTCACCACAGAATCCCTGACAGGGCCTTCTTCTTCAAGCCTTAAAAGACCAAATGTGCAGATGTTGGGCAAAGAAAGAGAAAAACGAGTAAGAAGCATAGAGAAATTCAGTTTCTCGGTTTACATTAGTCTTTTATCCAGTCTTTCTTAAGCCGGTCACTAGTAAAGGCCTAGTCACAAATACGATGTGACCACCCTACTGTAAGACCTTCCAAGGACCAAGCTAAATCTTCTGCACTCAAAAACACAGACCATTCCCAACCAATAGAAACAAACACTTGCTTCTCCGCATTTCTTTTCCTTAATTAGAAGAATGTGCCTGCATTATTTTAAAGACTGGATGTTGAGTATGGTGGCTCACACTCGTAACCCCTCCACAGAAAGGAAAAAGCAGGAAGATTAGAGGTTCAAAGCCATCTTCAGAAAATAAGGAAGTTAGAGGCCAAGCTGTGCTCTGTGGGACTGTCAGGGGAAAACAAAACAAATCAACAAGCAGCACTGAGACTCTAAAAGGCAAGGTCATGATTCATTTGTACACGATCTAACAACATTCAATAGCTGTCTGCTCTAAACCCCAACTCCTAACTAGTACAGAGGTGATGGGGGTTCCTTCTGTCAGACTGAATTTTGTGTAGCAGTTTCCTTTGATGTTAAAACCTTGGAGGGAAGCCCCTTCAGATACAGGATGTTTGAAAGGAAGTAAAATAGAATGTTCAAAGGAAAAATGAAACATTCCATCATGCAAGAAAATTCCTTAAGCTCAGAAAATAAACAACTCAAAATAACTTCAGGAAGTCCCTGAAATTGACCAGATTCACTAGGCCCCTCCTACTCCAAGCACAAATATGCTGTCAGGACTTCATAGAGATGCTCTCAGACAAGCTGAGCTAGTTGTCAGAAACAGAGACAAGACAAACTGTCTGGGAAAGGCTCAGACCAACTGAGCTACTTGGAAAAAAACACTCTCCAACCTATTGAGCTGCCTGCAGGCTGTGTAGTGTGCTCCAGGTTTCCCAGCTTTTGTGAGCTGTCACCCATGCTGGGGTGGGATTCAGTGATGCAGCTGCCATTGGGTCATTTCTGTTCCTGTGAGTAATCCTCACCCGAACGTCTGTAAGTAACCCCAATAAAATTCATTGGTTTGCTAAATTGAACTTTGGTGGTATCCATACTTTGGTCTTGTCATCTGTTCCTTATCTGGGATAAGCAGATGTTGTTCATGTCTCCCCAGAAATAGTGTCATAAAAAGTCACACAATGCCTACCTCAGAGATGCTCCAAACCAAAATGTTTGGTAAAAGAATGAAGGATTCCTACATTTTTAACCTTCTTGCCTCTGCAGCAAGCAAGACAGAGAATCAAGAAGCCAGCCCAGACACTGAGCCCTCTCCTGGCATACTGTGCACACACTTCAGAGATTAGAAGTATACTGTCAGAGATGGGAGATAGCTTAGTAGTTTAAAGCACTTGTTCTTTATAGGTTTGGCTCCCAGAATCCACATGGCAGCTCATAGCCATCTGTAACTCCAGTTCCAGGGAATCTGGTGCCCCCTTCTGGTTTCATGGGTACTGCAGGCATGTGGTACACAGACATAAAATATAAAAATAAATAAATACTTTTTTTTTAAAGTTCACTGTAACTTCTAGAAATATGAGAAGGAAATGTGTTTTTTAAAAAGGCTCCCTAGGCAGGCTGGAGAGATGGCTCAGAGGTTAAGAGCACTAGCTGCTCTCCCAGAGGTCCTGAGTTCAATTCCCAGCAACCACATGGTGTGACTCATAACCACCTATAATCAGATCTGGTGCCCTCTTCTGGCCTGTCGTATACATAATAAATAAATCTTTAAAAAACAAAACAAACTTAAAAAGACTCCCTGGAACATGGTGGTGAGTGCCTGTGAGGCCAGCTCTTGGGAGATAAAGGCAGGCAGGCTTTGGGGCTCAAGATCAGGTCTTTGTAGAAAAGATAGTCCCAGACCAACAGAAAAGCCTCTCGTCTCAGCATTTCCTCTACCTAAGTACTGCTATAACTTCTGCTGTCACTGCCCACATTCTGCCAGAGGATCCAACTCAATAATAAACAGAAAGTCTTGGAGGGCAGGCCAGACAGCTTACCTGTGTTTTGTTGACAGGATCTTGCAGTCTTATGAGACTACATGTCAACAGCCAACAGATGGGTGGGGTCTGTACTCAACTGCAGCTGCCTGTCTGAGATGGGACTGACTTTACGGGAGGTTGATTGACAGGCTCTTACTAAATCTGAGGAGAGCATCCAAGCTGCAGTCCCTCGTCCCTGTGCACTGCTGGTCCTTCAGGGCAGAGATGGGTCCTGCTGAACTATATCTTCAGTTCTGTGAAAGCATGGTGACCTGTACCACGGAGTCTCGCTATGCCAGTGGTGGAACATGCCACTAAAACTCTCCTTCCGAGACGTGTGTTTCCTGATTGTCGTATGGAATTTACTATTTCTTCACATTTACTCTCAAAAAGCTCATTCTATTCTGCTATGTCAGTGTCACCAGATATATAACATAAATCGAACTTTTCAAGTCATTGACCTAGTCAGCATGTATTCTTCCAAAGAAACTGAAAGATTTAGAGTCACATGTTCCCTAAGAGGGACTGGCCCAGGACTAACTAGCCTCTGATGTGCGCGCCCAAGGAGATGAGAGAAAACAAAGAGCAAGGAAAGGGGAAGGGAGAAGTCACAGACCTAGGACCACAAAACCTGCAGATCCTGGCATGGTGGGGTGGGAGTAAGGTGAAAGGTGAAGCACTGGGTAGATCATCCTAAGGAAAGAATGCCGGTCTCATACTTACATCCCCAGGGTCTCACACAGCATATGCCACAGTACAGGTGCTCAAAGCCTGTATTGAAGGGTTGATGAGTTCTATGCAAGTGTGCCTCAGACATTCTGTTTATTAGTAAGGAGAGATGTCAGCTTCTCTTGCCTCAGTCTCATGCTTAAGGACCCGTTCCAATCAGCACATCCACTCAAAGTCTTATTATGCCCAAACACACACAGAGGTCAGTTTTCTCAGTTAAGTGTGAGCTACCTTACCCGAAGAGCATGCTTGCTGGCACAGTAACCACTGGAAAGGGACACTGATGCAATTCCCGCAATGCTGTTCACAGTAACTATCTTTCCTTGTTTCCTCTCTACCATGTGAGGCAGAACACACTTGGTCAAGGACACCGTCCCTATGTAGTTCGTATTTATCAGCTCCTTGAAGACATCCAAGTTGGTTTCTAGAACTAAGGAACGCTGGGATCTTCCACCGTTGTTGACCAAAATGTCAATCTAAGAATCAGAAAATGGGTTCTTAAAGACAGCCTAAGAAAACGATTGTTTATATTATTAACCTGAAGAGTAAAATGCAACAGTGGTGGTTCTAGTAGCAGCTAAAAAATAAAATAAGGGAAAATAAATGTTGCGGCCCACATCTTTAATTCCTACACTTGTGAGGCAGAGGCAGGCAGATCTCATGAGTTCAAGGCGAGCCTGGACTACAGAGTGAGTTCTAGAATGGCATTTCACAAAAGAAGAGGAGGAGGAGGAGGAGGAGGAGGAAGAAGAGGAGGAAAAGGAGGAAGAGGAAGAAAGAAGGAAGGAAGCAAGGAAGGAAGGGAAAATAAGCAGAATTCACCTGTGGAATTTCCCTTTGAAGTAACCAGTGTCAGAAAAAGAAAAGTATCAATAGACGCTAACTTCACTCACGCTTCATGGGGAAATTACTGCCTGGGAAGGGATGAAAGTGCTAAGTAGCGAAAGCCAGTTCACAGCCCTGTCCTCTGCACGTGCTGCGTCTGTCTCATCCCTTTGACGGGGATCCATATGGAAATCTCTTTGGCAGCTCTTTGGAGAGACAGCCGAGCAATGAGCAATACAGTTCATGTTTCCTGAACATAGAATGCAACTTACTCTACCAAACTCCTGCAGAACGGCTTTGGTCGCTGCCTCATGGGAACTTGTGTCGGTCAAGTCAAGGGGCAGAATCAGTACGTCTTTTTCTTTTAAATTGCCATTCTCTGAAAAAAGATGCATGAACAGTAAGCAAGCCACCCCACAGTTTCACTGAACTCAGCATCCTTAAATTTAACCTCCACCCCACAAAAAGGCAGCGGTGAACTAGAAGTCACTACCTAAGCATCTCCCCTGACCGGGATGACAGGAGATGCTGGCAAGGTCTCAATCGTTAAGAGCATGCACCACTTTTTCAGAGGACCTGAGTTTAACTCCTAGCAGCCATGTCACAACCGCCTATAATTCCAGCTCCAGGGAGATGCAACGTGACCTCCAAGAGCACCTGCACTCACACGGACAGACTCACACATACACACATAACTAAAAATAAATCTTTTTATATAAGTTTATAGCATATGCCAGGTGGTGGTAGAGCATGCCTTTAATCCCAGCACTCAGGAAGCAGAGGCAGAGCAGGTAGATTTCCAACATCAAACCCAGTCTGGAGTCTGGTCTACAGAGCGAGCTCACAACAGCCAGGGCTACACAGAGAAACCCTATCTTGAAACACCAAAAAAAAAAAAAAAAAAAAAAGGAGGAGGTCTATTCTATAAATCAGTAAGAAGCCGAGAAGGCCAATAGTGGAGGATACATAGAAGCATCTTCCCCTAGACCAAGAACTCCAAAGGTAGAGAAAGACAAGCAGTCCTTCAGACTGTGCCCTTCTGCCAGCCTTGAGCAGGCCTGAAAGACCTTGTTTACCACAAAAGACCAAATAATAGGAGCCAGGTGGAGTTACCCACCTTGGCTGCACGCACAGCCTGCTACAGGAACTTAGAAGAATAGACTGCCCGCTAAGCTTGCCTTGAGACACCTCAGCCAGTGACAAAGGATAGGTTCCCCCACCCATCTCTGGCTGAAACAAGAAGGGGTTCGGTGGGGCTTTCCCTTTAAATTAGAAGAGCTGAATATTAAACTTCGAGCCTTGATCAGAAAACTTTGTCTTGGCTTCATGTTCCTCTCGTCCCATTTTTCATTTCCAGCCCCCCTTTCAGGTGACCCCAGTTGGTCTGTGGCCGCAGGCGGCTACATCAGACAATTCCTACCTAAAAACATATTGAGACATAATTGCTTCTTTCTATTTCTGATCACCAGAGGGACAACTAAATTGAATCATTCTGGACTTTTTAATATAAAACAAGAAATGTCAGCTAGAAAAACAAGCAAGTACATAGAAAGTGAGAGGAGCATATTCTTTGTCTCTGAGGGCAAAGACACGAAAGAACATGACTTAAAACACGGAAAGGATTGTAGCGGTGACCACACAGAGGAATGGGAGCCAGCGGTCCTCACAGCAGCTCAGCATTGCTGACATGCTTATCCTCTCTGCTAGAGCAGGTCGTACAAGTCCTGCGGAAGAGGACTAATGACCATTTAGAATAAAAGCATAGAACTAAAATACAAGCGGTTTGCAAAAGCAAGCGTCATGAAGAGAGCCTTGTAACTATGCGGAGTTGGGGCACAGTCTCTTATATCACTGGGTGGATGTAGTCAGCAAAGCAAAAGATAACGAAAGAATAACACACAGAGATACCACACAACACACACACACACACACACACACACCACCCATGACTTTAATATCTGACATAAGGCGAAATGAATAAGAATCAATCCTTACTATATTCCATTAGTTGTACTCATGAGCGCCTGTTCTCCTGAAGCAAAGACATGAGTTGTTTGATCATTAAAGTCCACCAGTGCTTGAGATTTGGGGCTTGCTCGCCCCTCAATATCAAAAGTTGGTATAAAAACAACAATAGAAGAGCGGCCGGAAAGAAGAAAAAGCCAAGCAAGCATCGCTGCTTAAGAGGTGACAGAAGAGGAGGTCTGGGCAGTACGCATGTGCGAAGCTCTAGAGCCAGCGCGAACTGCGCAGGACAATCGCTCGTCCCTCAATTCCAAAGCTGCGCTGAGTTTGGATTCTCCTGCTAGGAAGCATGACTGTTGTTGGGAACTGACTCACCCAGGCATCTTCTCTTCACCCGCTCCAGCTCCTGCACCCTTCGGGCTGACAGCACCAGAGAGACCCCGAGTTTAGATAACTGAAAAGCCAGCTCCTCGCCAATGCCACTTGATGCTCCAGTAATCCACACCACCATGTCGGTCAGCTCCCATTCTGTTGAAGAAGGAAGAGGGTTACAGGGGAGATAGTATGCAATGGATGGCACCCATCTACCAAGGAGTAGTAAAATATGAGTGGAATTAAAAAAAAAAAAACTTCTAAAAATATCAACAAATATGAATATGATGATCTAATATTTGGAGCATAAAATTTCAAGTGTCCTGATAGGGGGATCCACTCAAGCTGTGGGAATGCTTTCCTCAAAGCACCTCTATAAACGGCATGGCGTGCATGTCTGTAACCCCAGAAGTTGGAAGGATCAAGAGGATAAGAAGTTCAAAGCCTTCCTGGCTACATAGTCAGCTGGAGGACAGTTTGATATACAAAGACCTTATCTCAAAATAAATGAATAGATATAGCTATTAGATGGATGGATGGATGGATGGACGGACTGGGTGGATGGATGGGTGGGTGGGTGGATGGATAGATAGACAGACAGATAGATTTCAAATATTCTAAGAAAGCATCTTTTACCAGAGTTTTCTTAGAAAGCATGACACCAACGTGGGGGTGCACACCTTTAATCCCAGCACTCAGAAGGCAGAGGCAGGTGGATCTTTGTGAGCTGTAGGCCAGCCTGGTCTACAGAGTGAGTTCCGGGACAGTCAGAGCTACACAGAGAAACCCTATCTCAAAAAACAAAACAAAACTCCAGAAAAGCATGAAACAAACCACATTGTTAATAAGCAGCCCACACCGTGTGTTGTATATTTTGGAATCTTGGTAAATCCACTAGAATCTATTTGCAGCTAAGCCTCATTACTATACGGTTTCACTCAATTTATCTGCTTATTTAACGAATTAAAGCCAGTGACTAGAAACTCATTACTTTCTCTATTAAATGAGAAGGCAATAAATTCTAATTTCTAAAGTGAAACCACAGATGTCTTTGAAAACACCATATGTTGCTCGAGAGTATGATATAAACGTCTGTTTCGTTGTTGTTGTTGTTTAGACAGTATCTTGCTGTTTGCCTGAAGCACACACTTCATCCTGCGTCCACACCACAAGTGCCACCCTCGCAGCAGTGTGATCCCCTGTCCCTAATCCTCTTCCTGGATTTAATTTTTAAAATGTCATTATTATAATGACACATTATAATGACTGTGTGCATGGAATGGCAGGGTGTGTGTGGTGTGCCTTGGTGCGTGCTGGCAGTCAGGGGGACAATCTGAGAAGCCAGTTCTTCCTTTTTGTGGTGTGCAGGATGACGCTCAGGTCACCAAGCCTACGCAGCAAGCAGCTTTGACTGCTGGTCTCACAGTTGTGGGGTACTCAGCAGAGAAGACTGCTCCAACATGGGTTAAAGCCAAGAGAAAGTCTTTATTAGCTTCTGGCAACTATACTGGGTATTTGGGATCCTAGCATAGCCCCAGGCCTTTCTTGGGATGACCTTTTAAGCGTAAAAATTATATTCTGGGTTGGCATATTCCAGAAGCAGAACTACAGAAGCTAAAAAAGCAAGGTTAGTCCATTTAGAGACTCCCAAAACTACGGACTTCGATGGATTAGGTCTTTGCTTTGTTTTGGCAGGTGGCGCTGTTTTATATTCTGAGTGGAATTTATGGCATCAGTTGTGCTAAGATCTGGGGGCCTACTAACTTCTGTGACTCTGTTACACACACCAGACCTCAAGTGTGGTCTCTTGTGGGCTCTAATTTGTTCCATGACAGGGGGCAATAAGACTAGAGGCTAGCCTTACTTCATTCTTGTCTATGAGCTTAACACAATTCCATATTAAAAGCCGTCAGAAGAACATCATGGAGTCTGAGTTCCTCAGATCTGAGGTCTTCAGGAGTACGTTATCCACACTAGTCTATTAAGTCCACCGAGGCAGCAGCTCTGTCCTCCTTCATCTCAGCAGTGGCCTGACACCTTGCAGAGACTAGA
This sequence comes from Mastomys natalensis, assembly GCA_021653895.1. Taxonomy (NCBI): domain Eukaryota; kingdom Metazoa; phylum Chordata; class Mammalia; order Rodentia; family Muridae; genus Mastomys; species Mastomys natalensis. The sequence continues at coordinate 280,644 of JAJTUV010000491.1, read as the reverse complement.
ATATCAAAGGACCCCATAAGTAAGTGTCTACTGACTGATATAAACACCAAGAACCCTGGCTGAAAGAGAATGCACACTGTCTGCTGTGCTATGGGGCACACATTCAGATATGATCAAGTTAGGTCCCCAGGGCTGTGGACCGAGCCCATGCTGCAAGCATAACAGACACAGGTACTATCATCAAACTACAGTCAAAGCCCCAAACAGAGACAGTATTTTAAAACTCAACTGTTTCTTAGACATCTGAGCACATATAACTTGTCCTAGTAATAATCAAACTATGTAAACAAAGCTTTCCTTTCAGGTAAGATGCTTTTGGGGGAAAAGTACAATTGACGGAAAGACTTTGCACTAGCTGTGTACTCAGCCATTCACAACTGCTCACTGGAAGCTTGTTGCTACATTACCCTAACTACCATTTACTTTGTAACTGTTACTAATCAGCCTAAATTAACAGAGGCCAACTTTTTTTTTTTACACCAATAAACACCTATTAGGTAAAGCCAGAGTGAAAATGTTCTCAGGCTCAAGTTTATGCCCATGTGATCACAGATCTGACACCCATCTTCCCCTTCCTGAAGCAGGAAACAATTTAATTTCGCTTCTATTTTTGTTTACTAAGTGTTTCCACAGAATCTGGGAATCATTAAAAAATCAGACTCTGAGAGTTGACAAGAAACCCAGCTTGATAGTCTCTCCCAAGGCCCCTTAGCCACTCTACCTCATCCCTCACAAATGTGGAAGCTGTTTCCCTCCAACCGAGACAGCTGCCATACCCTCCCTACGTCCTGTCTTCTCTGGCTTCTGTAAGACTAAACACACCTACATTTCAGTCATAATTAATGTGTTAGTATTTTATACGATCATATAATTTATAAACTGATTTTAGTCCATCTTCCATTTAAATAAACGAGGCCAAACACAAACACACCCCAGGCAGCTGATGGCAGTGAGCTGACACTAGCCATGTGTCTAAACAATGCTCAGTGAAGAGTTACTTTAATAGATGTTGGTAGTTAGGAGTCTTGCCTCAACATGAGAGCAGCTCAGGTCACAGCCATGCATTTCCAGTTTTGCAGCAGATTGCACACTTGAATTGATGTCGTACCACAGCAGGAATCACTCAGAAATAAGCAGCAGGTGCCTGCCAGAGTTTAGAGGGCATAAATACATCTATTTTTTTCAGTCTCCAGACCCAGGTGTCACTAGGCCTGATTTCGATGCAGTATTTGAGCACGTACTTCAAGCACTTTTCTCAGTATTGTTTCCTTGTGTATTTTCACATAAAAGGGGATTCCACTTTAGAAAGACTACCTAGGCAGGCTTTAGTTCTCTGTCAATGTCTTTAACTGAAAAACATACGAATAATGCCTATGCTATAGGAATTGTTCACTCCAAAGGTCAAGGCTGTTTATGAGTGCTGAGCACAGCCCACATGGCATAACACACTAGCAGCATCTGTGAACTGTTATCAACGCTCGTGTATTAAGTGACATCAAAACACCAAGCATGCCGCAGACACGAAAGTGAAAGCAGGTAGAAAAGTGCCTTAAATGTACCCAGAATGATCTCCCTCCTGGCAAATGCCAGCTCAGCGCTTTCTTTTGTGAAGTTTTTAACCTAGTGAGTAAGTTCTAGGAGAGTAAAAAGCACAGGATTAAATGAATGTCCCGGAAATCCCCTTGGAAGCCAGGCAGGCGTTTCTTGTGAGCTGTTACACCTAGTGAGTAAGTCTCGAGAAAACACAAAAAATGGTCGGGATGGCCGGGCGGTGTGGCGCACACCTTTACTCTCGGCACTTGGAGGCAGAGGCAGGCGATTTCTGAGTCGAGGCCAGCCTGGTCTACAGAGTGAGTTCCAGGACAGCCAGGGCTACACAGAGAAACCCTGTCTCGAAACCCCCTCCCCCAAAAATTTTAGGGGTTGAACAATGAACAGACAACTGGGCCTCTTACAAAGCAAGGGACACTTTCTGCTGCTCTCCATGGTGCCCTCCCTGAGAGCGTCCCGGGATCTCTGGAGTCCTAACTGAAGAAGTACTGCTGGCATCAGAGGATTGCAGCGCTCTCTTGGAGTTTGACGTTTTCTATCCTAGTCTGGGTAACAAATCAGTGCCATTTTCTAATTAAGACAAGCGACAGAGTGAGTACTGCCTGTTTAGCCACTGCCTCTTCCTCCAGGACCCTCAGCCCTTGGCAAGGCTCAGCTTGGCAACAGAGGCTCCAACCAATCTGGAGGGACCTCTGTTCTGCTCACTGTCAGCGGAGATCAGGGCGCTCCTCGGCCACTCGCAGCAAGGACTCTCCCTTAGAGTCCAGGCAGTTGAGGGTGCTCACCTGGGCGTCGCCCTTGCCACTCCGCCCACAACAAGGTCAGGTCCGCATCCGCCCGCAGGAAGCGCAGGAGCTGCACCAGGGGCAGGATCAGCGCGCACAGCGCCAGCAGCCACAGCAGCAGCTCCCAGCTCATTGCTATCCCTTGCTTGGCTGGCTCTGCGGTGAGCGGAAGACAGTCGACGCCTACCCTAGACGCGGCAGGTCACAACCGGGGGGCTCCGCCCAGAGAGTTCCCCGAAGGCGGGGCTCCTCTTGTATCCCGGGCTGCACCGCGGCATCGGGGGAAACACCGCCTCGTTCCGGTACTGGGACCCTGCTCATCCCTGCTGGGTGTGAGACTACAGGCCTGTTGCAATAGAAGGCACGGAAAACATAATTACTTGGGACACTGGTGTTGGGAGAGCAGTCAACAAGATTTGTGACGGCATGAACAAGTCTTTAACAGCCGTTTTTAGGACGACGTAATTTTCAGGGCTATGGTGGTCTCTTGGAGAGAAACAAAACAGTCTAATTTCTAATTTTGATCACTGCCCGCTCGTACCCCCAGGCCCCATCCCCCGCTCCAGGCTGGGATTGTGCCCAGGTCCTTCTTCACACTGGGCAAGTTCCCAACAGCTGAGCCAAACCCTCACTCCTTCACCTCTTTTCCTAATCTGTTTTTCTTTCTCTTTAAGCCTGTGGACTGAGATAAGCATACCGAAGTAACCCCGCAGTTGAACTGGGTTACCACTTATTGAAATGTTAAATACATCTTTAAAATACCCTCACAGTCATATCTAGATGGACATTTGAACAAAATTTGGATATCATAGTCCAGCTGAGTCAGAACATAAATTAATTAATTTAAAATACGGAGTTTTTGTTTTGTTTAGTCACAGGCTCTCACCTGTAGCACTGGATGTGCTGGGGCTCACTATGTAGACTGCACTGGCTTCAAACTCAGAAAGATCACCTGCCTCAAACTCAGTTTTTATGTTAACAAATAGAACACTTAGTTGAACACCATGACTGTTGAACACATGTTGGTTTGAAGGAAACATTCATACCAGATCAAATCATCACATTCAAAGATCCATTTTGGGGCCGAGGAGACGGCTCAGCAGTTAAAAGTGCCTGCGATAGGAGTTTGATTCTTGGGACCCACAAAGTGAAAAAAAGAGTCTGACTTCCAAAAATTGTCCTCTGAACTCCACACATGAACTTCCACTTTTGCCCACATACATACATGTAGACGTACACACAAAAGAAAAATAGATTTTAGTAAAACTTATTTGTGTGTGTGGTGTACATGGATGTTTTGTCAAAGTATGTTTGTATACCTATGTGATACCTGATGCCCTTGGAGGTCAGAAAAGGGAAATGGATCCCCTGGGACAAGAGTTACACACAGATGTGAGTTGCCATGTGGGTGTGAAAATTGAACCCAGGTTCTCTGCAAGAGCAACGAGTGTTCTTTTTTTTTTTTTTAATTTTTTTTTATTTTTTTAAGTAACTGCTGAGCCATCTCTCCAGCCCCCAAAGATTTATTTATTTTATTTATATGGGTATACTGTAGCTCTTTTCAGACACACCAGAAGAGGGCATCGGATCCCATTACAGATGGTTGTGAGCCACCATGTGGTTGCTGGGAATTGAACTCAGGACCTCTGGAAGAACAGTCAGTGCTCTTAATAGCTGAGCCAACTCTCCAGCTCTCAGTATGTAAAGACATTCTAAAGCTCTGCTTTGGTGCTTTGACATTTGGCGTGCACACTAATCCCTAGGGGCGGACAGGGAGAGATCATACTTTCCTGCCAGGCTCCCAAGCCCTCTGTCCCAGTCTCTGATCCGTCATCCCCACAACTGGGGTTGTAACTCATCAGAACACCATATCCACCGCAGTCCCTTCCTTTTACAGAAGGGGAAACATTTGGATAAGGTTCATTATGAGACTCTGTGTGGTATTTTAAGACATCTTATTATAAAAGTAATGTGCTACAAAAAAAATAATAAAATTCACATGGTCCAGGTGACATGTCATTAAAGCAATCCTTGACCAATACTATTCTAAATGACAGTCCAAAGTTTAGCTAATTGACAGCACCTTGAACTATACCACAGCAATTTCTAATTAACACTAGTTTAAATATTTACTGCATAGATCACTCTACAGATGCACACTATAGATCTTTGTAAACCTCACTGCATAAAGCACATAGCCTGCCCTCCATAAGGTAGGGCGTTCAGCTGAAAGCCAGGAAGGTGACGATCTTGCTTCCAGACTGCCTGCCCTTCGGTTCCAGTTACCTCCCCTCTCCCCTGAAATTCCAGCCGCCTGTGTATCAGAGACTTCAGGCCTTCTGCTTTTCAGTGCCATGTCGACCAATTCTTTACCATCACTGATAAGTATGTATGTGTTTTTGTTTTCTCTGGAAGACCTTGACTAATTAAAAAGCTCCAATAAAACCACATGATCATTTTCTGCATTAGAGAAGGAAAACACAAAGCAATGTCAACTTCAGAAATTATTTTTCACTTGAATAATAGCATAATTCAGTAATTCATGTTGGAATCCAGTTATGCCCCCACCTCTCTGTGCACTCCCCCACCTCGTGTGGTGTGTGTGTGTGTGTGTGTGTGTGTGTGTGTGTGTGGCCCCTGTGCATGCATGTGCACTCACTGAAGTTCAAACCCAGGGCCTCAAAAATTCTAGGCAAGTTCTCTACCACTGCGCCCAGTTATGTATTTATCGAGTCCAGAGTATGACTTCTCTCTGTCAACCCTGGGGATTAGATCCCTGTGGGTGCTGAATTCAAAGTCGAGCTTTAGAATGTTTTTAAGTACTGGAGCTGGAGAGTTGGCTCTGCTGTTAAGAGCAGTTGTTGCTCATGCAGAGAACCTGGGTCAATCATCATTATATAACATACTATTGTTCGTATTTTTGTGATACAAAACTATCCTCACTTCTTCTGCTCACTAGTGAGAAAGAACAGACAACAGGAGGCTTAGACTCTGGGGTCTGTGGTAAAGACATTGAACAAATTCTTTGACAGCCAGCACCAAGATTGCATGTCACTTTCTCTACAGATGTCACCATAGAACCCAAGAAGAAAGTGTTGAAGACAAACAAAGGACAAACGAGCAGATGTCGGGACTCTCCTGAGACCTGTGTGCAGACAGCAGAGCAAGAGCAGGCTGGCTCTCCAGAAGCAGCAGTCCTTAGCTGTGCTGTTGTAGTTTTGAAATAAACACACTAGGCTGACCTGGCCTCCACTGTTTGGCTTCAAACTTCTGATCCTTTTGCCTCTGTGTCCTGAGTCCTGGATTGCGGGTATATGTCACTGTGACCAGCTCAAGCTGACAGAATTTTAACCACTTAAATGTAAAAATTTCAATAACTAAAGGAACAAAACCCAAGCACTAGTTACATCTTCAGTAACATCACTTCCTCCCTGAACAGAAGTTACACAATGATGAGAGAGAACGGCACACAGTGAGAGAACCGCTCCTGTGTCGCTCTCGCCCGCTCCAGTTTGAAGGGTGGCAACAGCTTCCTTCCCTTTTGTGCCACTTCTTCCAAAAGTCAGTTGAAGAAACAATCTAGCTATCTTTCCAGATCCCATAACTCAAAGCAAACAGCCTCTGCATTGGAACGGAACCCTTTCAACAGCAGAGGAAAAAAACCTGACACGGTGACACCTTACCGCATGATTCTGACAACACAAACTTAACTTGTATCTACTTAGCAACCACAAAGCCCTTCTCAGTGTCTCTGTCACCTGCCACATGCTCCTGCCAACACCACCATAAACACAGAGAACGTCCTTCACAATGTGGTCTTGCCTACTCTCCTAGAGCTGCCATAAAATACCATTCTTGATTCACTTTGACTACAAAGACTTCATTGCTTTTTTGCTAAACACCTCGAGAGTAGCATCATCCTTATTTTCAAGCATTTAAAAAGTGAGAGCCTTTTGACCCAGCAAGCCTCATGGGGACACACTCGGAGTACAAGATGAGCACAACCCACATGCAGATGGGAAAGTCCTCAGTTTTGATGAGGCAAAAAATTTCAACCTTTTGGTCTTTCTACTTTCTGGAAGACTGGAAGTGTAGCTCAGTGGTAGAACACATGCACAGTTGGCCCTAAATTCAGTCCCCAGCGTCAGAAAAAGGTAATGTGTAAGGCTGTAACAAAGTGTAAGTTCAGATGTCAAAGGCTGCTCCTCCACAAAGACAACTTTACTGCAGTATGAGAAAGGGAGACTCATTGGCCAGTGTTTGGTGAGCAGCTGCATCGAGCGCTGTGATCCCCTGTGGCCTGCTTGTCTCTGGCTTGCTCAAATTTTTAAGTGCCTCCCATAGCCAAGAATGGCCGATATTGGATAATTTCGTTTACAAGGAACTTGCAGTTCTAAGGGCCAAGTAAGACACATGACTACAAGATGAAAGTCCTCCTGCCTCAGTGCCTGCCTCCAGAATCGAGTTTATGTATGCATCATGTCACATGTCTCTCTAGACGTCCTTGACCCCAAAAGGATACTTTCCCTAGCCTGTCTACTGATGAAGCTGAAGGTGGCAGTTACAAATGCTAATTTTTCTTAAAGGCAGCAAAACCCAACAAATTCACAAAATACTTGTTGTTACTGTATTCGGGAGAATGGGCTATGGAGGCTCACACCTATGATAAAGCACTTGGGAGGCTGAGGCAGGAGGATTCTGAAAAGTCTGAGGCCAGCCTGGGCTACAGGGTGATACCTTGTCTTAAAAACAAACAAATCTAAAACTAATAACAAACATGAGAAAAGGCCAGGGCATCCCTCCCCCAGGCATTCCCCCCAGGACATCCCTCCCCAGGACTGAGGCATCCCATTTTGCTAACTAGCTTCCCTTCTGTCTTAGTGTTGGTGAAGAGTTTTTAAAAACTTAGTTTTAATAACTAAAGTTCTGTGCTGGAGAGATGGCTTAGTGGTTAAGAGCACTGACAGCTCTTCCAGAGGTCATGAGTTCAATTCCCAGCAACCACATGAGGCTCACAATGAGACCTGATGCCCCCTTCTGGTGTATCTGAAGAGAGCAATAGTGTATTCATAAAATAAATGAATAATTTTTTTTTTTTTTTTTTTTTTTTGGTTTTTCGAGACAAGGTTTCTCTGTATAGCCCTGGCTGTCCTGGAATTCACTCTGTAGACCAGGCTGGCCTCGAACTCAGAAATCCGACTGCCTCTGTCCCCAAGTGCTGGATTAAAGGTGTGTGCCACACCACCCGCTGATGAATAAACTTGGTTTTTTTTTTTTTGTTGTTTGTTTTTTTTTTTTTTTTTTTTTTTTTTTTTTTTTTTTTTTTTGGTTTTTCGAGACAGGGTTTCTCTGTGTAGCTCGGCTGTCCTGAACTCACTCTGTAGACCAGGCTGGCCTCGAACTCAGAAATCCGCCTGCCTGCCTCCCAAGTGCTAGGATTAAAGGCGTGCGCCACTACCGCCCGGGTTATTTTTTTTTAAGATGAATAAATCTTTAAAAATAAATAAATAAATAAGTCCTCAAACAGCCCTCCCATCTCACTTTCTGGTCACACTGAAAAGTCCCCCACTCATCCAGTTGGTAACCACCCTTGTCTAGAAAGGTCTATTTGTTGTGCTGTTCAACCCAGTCATGTCCCTAATCTTTTCTCTCTCATACTTGCCTCTGACAAGAACCAGTCTGACATTGTTCTCTGTTGCTTTCAAGGTTGGTTATGATCACGAGTAGAGGCAAGCGGATCCTGTGTGTTCAAGGCCAGCTACAGAGTGAGTTCCAGGACAGCCAAGGCTATACGAGAAACCCTGTCTCAAAATACCAAAACAAAACAAACCCCAAAACAAACAAACAAAAACACCCACAAAGACAAAAAAGCCCAACAACAGCAACAAAATCTCCTGGAGAAGAGGCAGAGACCCTGAATGTCTTGTTAGGAGCATCTGTAATGCTTAAAGCTCTGTGTCTACAAAGCAAACAAGACATAGCAAACAAACTCATCTCCTACTTCCCCTGCGAGCTAAGCCACCTTGAACTTCTCCATCCAAAAGGCTGGCAGGATAAGAGTGCTTAATAAGTCAGTCTACTCTGATTAAGATTCTATCGTAATGCTTTGAATAAAGTTTCAATCAATGGGCCTGCCTTACCAAGGAAAATGGGGTTACTCATTTGTGGGGGGAAGGGAGGGGGTTTCTGTCCTCATTAATGAAAGAATTTAAAATCAAACCCAGAAGGAAACTTGAGGACAATCATATCTGAGGGGAAACACCAGCACAGAGGAGCTGAGAACGGTGCTCACCAGGAGGAGGACCTGAGAACGGTGCTCACCAGGAGGAGGACCTGAGAACGGTGCTCACCAGGAGGAGGAGCTGAGAACGTGCTCACCAGGAGGAGGAGCTGAGAACGGTGCTCACCAGGAGGAGGACCTGAAACGTGCTCACCAGGAGGAGGACCTGAGAACGGTGCTCACCAGGAGGAGGAGCTGAGAACCGTGCTCACCAGGAGGAGGAGCTGAGAACGGTGCTCACCAGGAGGAGGACCTGAGAACGATGCTCACCAGGAGGAGGGAGAGTGGGAGTAAGTCACACCTACAAAGTTAGCCATGGATGTCAGAGAAACAGAGAGTGAAAACTAGGTGGAATTTGATCCCAGGCTGGTGTCCCACAACACAGTACTGCACCAGGGACACTTAACTAGAAGTAGAGTCACCTTGTTAAGAAAGAAAAAGCTCCCCCAAGAGAGGAAGTAAACTAGTGAGCTGAGGACAGAGTCTGAAAGCATCCAGGGCTTGAACTACAGCCCTGTGCAGACCTGCGTAGGCCTCGTAGATGAAACCCCGGGAGGAAGAGCTGCTGTGGTGCTCAGTCTTAGACTGAACTCTCTGAGACCGCACTCAAGGCAAACCATCCCTACGTTGTTCGCTTGGGTGAATAGGACTCAAGTTTGCTATATGTACGTATAGAAAGGTCACAGTGAAATCCTTTAACTTATAAGATCAATATACACTATTAATATAACTGTTAAATGGCAGCATCCTGTGTTTAACACACAAAAAAAAAGCCAGCTGCAAGTGGATCACTTCTCTGAACACACTACAGAGGACCTACCAATCAATCCACAAACACCTCGATTGAATATCCGTGATCTAAGCCCAGTTGATAACTTTGTTTCTCTCTTTCATTCTCTGCCAGGAATTGAACTGTCCCACCTCCCCTTTCATATGTTAAACCTAACTTGGAGGTGTCTGCCTGTTGGAAAATCACACATGTCAGAGAGAAGATTCTAACTAATAAGAAAGACAAAACACAATTTACAAGGAGGAAAATGGAAATGACAGAAAAAAATGCAGGCAGCTTGGGGAAATGACACCTGTTTGCACAGTCTGGAGTCGCAATCTTGGAGTAGAACAAGCTCCACAAACCTGGCCAATGCAAAATCACAAACTTACTTAAAAAAAAAAATTTAAGAGGATTTTGTTTTTGTTAACTCCATTGGGCAGTTCTTGAGAATGAGCTTTGTAGATGACAATGTCATGCCATGTCAAGAAATAGGACTCAGACATTTTAAAAAAGACATGTGACAAGGTATGGAGTTTCCTATCTGAAATCCTAAGGCCGGCTTGGATTGCGCAGAGAGATCCTATATCACAACAAAACAACAAAGGGCTGGCAGAGTGGCTCATGAGTAAAGGCACTTACGGCAGAAACCTGACATCCTGAGCTTGATCCTCAGAACCCAAGTAAGTGGATGGGAAGAACCAGGTGCACAAAATTGTCCTCTGTCCTCCATGTGTGCACCAAGGGATTCAAACTAGGTTTGAACACACACACACTACCACTGCTACCAACAACAGCACTAATAAATTAAAGGAAAATTATGCCTATAAATGAAGAAGAGATTGTGAATCTAGAACTGGCCATTCAAAGAATCCTTTCTCCCCACAAGCCTAGTTGAAGTTCAGAGACCAAGGACACCTAGCTCTTTCCAGTTACTCATTTGAACTTGCTAGTGTTGGGGGAAAGTTTCTCTTTTCTTTGGAAGACAGACTGGAAGCAGTTTGTGGCTGAACAATCCTATAAAAAGATACATCCCAGTCTGGTGTGGTGGCTGTAATCTCAGCACTAGAGAGGGAGGATAAAAATTCAAGGTTCAGCCGGGCGTGGTGGCGCAGGCCTTTAATCCCAGCACTTGGGAGGCAGAGGCAGGTGGATTTCTGAGTTCGAGGCCAGCCTGGTCTACAGAGTGAGTTCCAGGACAGCCAGGGCTACACAGAGAAACCCTGTCTCGAAAAACCAAAAAAAAAAAAAAAAAAGAAATGCCAAAAAAAAAAAATTCAAGGTTCAAAGTTAAGATCCTGTCTCAGGACAACAAGAAGGAAGGAAGGGAGGAAGGAAGGAAAAGCGGGGGTGGGGGGCAGGGGGTACATATAAGAGAGCAAGGGCACCATGCAGAAAGCAGAAACTGAAGAGATCAAATGAAGGGAGAGACTTAGCTGCAGAGAAGTCTCTTGCTTCTAAGATTCGTTTCTATGGTCCATCTTCTACTCTTACAACTGACTATTCTTGTTGTAACCTAAAATTCTTAGGTATATATCATACCTAGGTTAAAGCTGCTGTAAGACTGATGGGCTGGTTAGAACTTCCAAACTGGAGAGTTGAAGTGTTGCAGCTACATAGCCAAGTCATCACAGGCTGCATCCTTAGCCATTCATTTCCGACCTAACTTCCCGGTGACTGTCAGCTGAACCCTTCTGAAACAGATTAACAGACCAGTAGCTTCCACCAACCCTTAAAACTATCATAGATAATGCTGGCCGGTGGTGGCGCACGCCTTTAGTCCCAGCACTTGGGAGGCAGAGGCAGGCGGATTTCTAAGTCCGAGGCCAGCCTGGTCTACAGAGTGAGTTCCAGGACAGCCCCGGCTACACAGAGAAACCCTGTCTCGAAAAACAAAAACAAACAAACAAACAAACAAACAAAAAAACTATCATACATAGCATCTGTGGTGGTTTGAATACTTGAATAATTTATTAGTGTGAGGTATGGTCATACCTCTATAGGCTCACATGATCAGATGCTCGGTCCACTGGCAGTGGCTTTATAAGAGGTGTGTCTTATTGGAATGTGTCACTGCAGGCTCTGAGGTTCAAAGCTTCAAGCAAGGTCTAGTGTCTCAGTTTTTGTTTGTCCATTTGTTGTTTGTTTGCTTGTTTTTTTTTTTTTTTTTTTTCCGAACAGGTTTCTCTGTATAGCCCGGGCTGTCCTGGAACTCACTCTGTAGACCAGGCTGGCCTCGAACTCAGAAATCCACCTGCCTCTGCCTCCCAAGTGCTGGGATTAAAGGCGTGCACCACCACTGCCCGCAATAATTTTTTTTTTTTTTTTTTTTTGGTTTTTTCGAGACAGGGTTTCTCTGTGTAGCCCGGGCTGTCCTGTTTTTGTTCTGGGGTTTTGGTTTGTGTTTTTGTTTCTGCTGCCTGTGGATCAAGATGTAAAACTTCTCCAGCCCCATGTCTGCCTGCGTGCTGCCATGCTTCCTGCTATGATACTGAACTAAACCTCTGATCTGTAAGCCAACTCCAATTAAATGTTTGCTTTTATAAGAGTTGCCTGGCCGGGCTGTGGCGGCGCACGCCTTTAATCCCAGCACTTGGAGGCAGAGGCAGGCGGATTTCTGAGTTCGAGGCCAGCCTGGTCTACCAAGTGAGTTCCAGGACAGCCAGGGCTACACAGAGAAACCCTGTCTCGAAAAACCAAAAAAAAAAAAAAAAAAGAATTGCCTGGTCACAATGTCTCTTCACAGCAACAGAAACCCCAAGGAAGACAGCATCTAAGACGTACAGAGAGATTTTTCCTGCTTCTCTGTAACTCACTTACCTAAGGTTCCCACGAGCATAGTTGAAAACCCCCTGACTTATAACTTTGTTGTGGTGCCGTAAAAACATCATAAAACTGTTAACCACATAGGAACATGTTAGTTGGGACAACCTGAGTCCACGTTCCAGGATTATGGCCACTTATATTTGGTCCCCAAATAAACTATTTCTTATTCCCTTTGAAGTGAGACCTATGTTTGTGTCTACATGATAAATTATTTTCTTTATGTGTGTGTGGTGGGGGGGGATTTCTACATCTTTGTTCAAGTTCAGTTGGATTGGATAGAATTTTTATCACTTGCAACCCAGACAACTATGCGATACAGTGTCTTTTAACTTCCTTTTATGGAAGCCATGGCTGCGAATTTATTATCATAACTTGTTTTAGTTGTGATGGCAGTTTTACTCCCATTTGTTTCTCTTTTCTCTAAATGTTTGCACATAAAGTGTATATTGTCTGTTACATCCTTCTAATATGCATTTCAAAGAGCCCAAAATAGAACCCATGTGTCCTACTCCTAAGCTTTCCCTGCCCTCGTCTGTACAGGCTACAAACCGAAGAGGATGTTGAGTGGAAAGGTTCTTGTGGCCACAGAATTGGCAACGAACATCAAGTTCCTGGGAAAGCCACATTACACAATCAGTGTTCTAAAAAGGGCTAGACACCTCCTTAAGCGTATTTATAGCTCAGAACCTGTTTTGTCATTCCCAAAAATGATCCTAACAAATCCGTCTCCACCCCTTCCAAACTGTCCCTGATGGATGTCCTCAGAGTCCTAGGAAATTAGGGTGAGTAAGCAGCCTCCAGCAAGAGCTAAGATTTTCCTTCCTTCCCAGTGAAAAAGAAAGTGAGACCAGCCGGCGTGGTGGCTCACGCCTTTAATCCCAGCACTTGGGAGGCAGAGGCAGGCGGATTTCTGAGTTCGAGGCCAGCCTGGTCTACAGAGTGAGTTCAGACAGCCAGGACTACACAGAGAAACCCTGTCTCGAAAAAAAAAAAAAAAAAAGAAAGTGAGACCTGCACATGGGTCAGGGAGGGAGCCCCATCCGCCCCAGCTGTTGGCTCCCTGCTTAGGTACCTAACTTGAGCAGGGAAAAGGAGAGAATGGAGTTAGTCAGAAAGACTGCTGTGGAGCTGCCCTTAGGATCAGAACCAAGCGTCATCGGACTCTGAAATTCCTCCAAACCAGGTGTCTTAAGTCAGTATTGTATTGCTATGAAGAGACACCATGACCACGTCAACTCTCATAAAGGAAAGCATTTAATTGGGGCTGGCTTACAGTTTCAGAGGTTTAGTTCATTATCAGCATGGTGGCATGGTGTTGGAGAGGAGCCAAGAATTCTACAGCAGGATCCTGTAGGCAGCAAGAAGAGAAAGATACTGGGTCTGGCTTGAGCATGTGAAACCTCAAAGCCCACCCCAATGACACACTTCCTCCAACAAAACCACACCTCCTAATCCCTCCCAAGTAGTACCACTACTTAATGACCAAGCATTCAAATGTTTGAGCTTATGAACAGCATTCCTCTTCATCACAACAGGCAAACCTGTGTCATCCACACCTGCACTTTGATCCATTCTGACTAGAGGTGTCACTGTTAAAATATGATATCATTTGAGGCTGGAGAGATTGCTTAGTGGCTAAGATCACTGGTTGCTCTTCAAGAGAACACAGATTCAGTTCCCAGCATCCACACAGTGGCTCACAACCATCGGTAACTCCAGTTCCAGGGAATCCTATGCCCTCTCCTGACCTCTGTAGGAAACAGTCGTGTACATGGTACACAGACATATGTGCAGACAAAATACTCATACACATAAAATGAAAATAAGTCTTTAAAAATATGATACTGCTTTTGAGAGCCTCTTTCCTAGCTATGACTGGAGTAACCATCCCCTCCATGTGGGGACTGCATAAGGGTATCCTGGTTCTTGGCTGGGCATGGGCCTAGAACCCCGAGACTCCAAGGGAGAAACGGCAGGAGTTCGGCCACGCCCCCAGAACTCAGGGTCCTGAAAAGCAGTCTAATCTCCATAGACCTACATTGTTCAGTCACGTAGGCCATTACAGCCCCTCCCAAAGTGCACAGGTAGAGGGTGTAACTACAACTACAGGCCTCAGGCCCTAGAGATTTACATACTAATGAAGGTCAGAGGGTGGAGTCAATTAAGCATGCCCCCAGAACCTCCCCCTTTCTCCCTCCCTACTTAACTCAGGTCTGCCCTGAGTTTGGGGGGGTACATCCAGATCCATCCACCTTCCGCCATGACAATAAACCCTTTTGGAACCAAGGACTTCCTCGTATCATTGGGGCCTGCTGGGCCTGCCGCCACCAAAGCCTCCAGCCACTGAACCAGGGACCTTCCTCCAGAATGTGACACAGGCTGCCTGGAAGCCTCCAGGCAGCCTCCACCTCGCAGGTCCTGGGCGCTGCCAGCAAAGTGCAAGGTGACTTCAGCTCTGTCAATTGTTGGCTGGGTGACCTGGGCAAGTCACCTTAACTGTACCTCAGCTTACTCAGTTTCTCCTGAAAAACGGAGTCAATGATAGTACATTTTGCATAGAATTGTGTGTGGATTAAAAGAATTAATTTGTATAAAGTATTTGAAATCATGGTATGTATGTTCACACATATGTACGTACACACACACACACAGAGAGAAACATGGATATGTGTGCAAATATGTGTAGAGGCCAGAGCTTGTGGTATTATGTGTCTTTCTATCTTAATCTCCACTTATTTACTGAGGCAGTTTTCCACTGGACGAGGGACTCGCCAGTTCAGCTACACCAGCTAACCAAACTGCCAAACCCCTGCTCCCACGGCATCTCCACAGCTAGAGAACTATTACGGGGAGGTCGACATGGGGAGGTCGCCATGCCCACTTACTTTTAATTGTGTGTTAGGGATCCAAACTCAGGTCTGAGCCTCACGTTTGAAGGCAAGTGCGTTGTCCACTCGGCCTTCTCCCCAGCCCCTATCCATCACTTCCTGGTCTAACTGACGTCACTTCTTCAAAGACTCTGATGTCATCGGACTCACGCTTCTGTGCTTCATCCCTTTCCATTCTGACTTTCTGACTCATGAAGCAAGGAACCCTCTCCCACACATGCACACACACAGGATCTCTCTATGTAGCTCCGGCTGACCTGGAACTCTCTAAGTAGACCAGGCTAGTCTTAATCTGCCTACTTCTGCCTCCCAAGTTCTGGGACTAAAGCTGTGTTCCACCATGCCTGCTTCATATCTGGTTCTTCATCCAATCCATCCAATAACTAGAGTCCTCTTTAAAAAAAAACAAAACACCTGTTACAGCTATATATTACACTATATATTACGCATATATTACACTATATATCACACATTGAGCATATTTTCCCATCCCTTCTTCCTCCCTCTTTCCCCTGCTGCCTCCCCTTATATCCTTATTCCCCTAGACATTTTCACATCTATTTTCATTTAATATATGTATATGTTTATATATATATATATATATATATATATATATATATATATATATACATATATATATATTATATGTTATGCATATACATATATTATATATGTTAATATGTAATGTATAATATATATATAATGTATGTTTATGTGACTGAAGAAATTGTAGGACCCACATATGAGGGAAAACAGGATGTCTGTCTTTCTGAAACTGGCTCCACACGATTGCCTCCAGTTGCAACCATTTTCCTACGAACAACACGACTTCCTTCTTTATGGGTGAAAATGAAATTCGTTGTGAACGTGCACTACATGTCACTACCCAGCCATTCTTCAGTTGTGGGGCATCAGTGTGAGTTCTGTTCCTTAGAGACTGCGAATCTTCTGCAATAAACACTCAGTGTCTTTGCGATAGGCTGACTTTTTTTTTTTTTTTTTTTTTTTTTTTTTGGTTTTTCGAGACAGGGTTTCTCTGTGTAGCCCGGGCTGTCCTGGAACTCACTCTGTAGACCAGGATGGCCTCGAACTCAGAAATCCACCTGCCTCTGCCTCCCAAGTGCTGGGATTAAAGGCGTGCGCCACCACTGCCCGGCTCTGAAAGGCTGACTTTTAGCATCTACCCAGGAGAGGTGCGCTGGGTCCTGTGTTGGCTTTGGTTCTCCACACTGACTTTTATAGAGCTTGGATTAGTTTCATCCCACGTGCAGCGTGTACGACTCTGCTCTGTTGACAGCTAGGACAGCATTTATGGTTTGTTTAGTGGCTGCAGTAGGAACGGTAGGAACTTGCAGTTCTCTGACGACTGAGGACACTAGGTGTTTTCACGTGCTCACTGGTCATACACAATTCCTCATTTGTGAACTGTCAGTGTGTTTCGTTAGTTCACGTGTTGATTGGGTTGTTGTCTCATTCCGTTTTTAGTTCTGTCTGTATTCTAGATGTAAATCTTCTGTCAGGTGCACAGCTGGGCACAAGTTTTCTCCTGATGTCATCTCACTTAACTAGCTCCTTGTTGTACAGAAAAATTTTAATTTCATGAGGGCTGTTTGGGTTTTGGGGGCTGGTATTTTGGTTTGGTTTTTTGTTTGTTTTATTTTAGGTATGAATGTTCTACTGCATGTATACCTTCATGCCAGAAGAGGGCATTAGATACTTTATAGATGCCCTGAACCACCATGTGGGTACTGGGAATTGAATTCAGGAGTTCAAGAAGAGCAGCCAGTGCTCTTAACTGATGAACCATCTCTCCAACCGGAGGGCTCTGTTTATTGATTGACAGTTTTATTTTCTGAGCCACTGGAGCTATTCAAAAAGTATACATAATATATGTATATATGTAGGTAGGTAGGTAGATAGATAGATAGATAGATAGATAGATAGATAGATAGATGGATAGGAAAATGAATACATGGACACATGGATACATAAATACATAGATACATAGATACATAGATAGACTGTTCTCCCAGCATCCACCTGGCGGTTCATTCTGTCTGTAACGCCAGTCCCAGGGAATCTGACGCCCTCTTCTGACTTCCTCCGGTACCAGACATGCTCAGTGTGCAGACAAAATACCCATACACAAAACAAAAGTAAGGGGGGGGAGCATAATCATGCTTTCCCTGGCATTCTGGGGTATCTATTGCACTCTCTGTCTCTCTCTCTCTTTCTCTGTTTCTCTCTCTCTCCTCTTCCTTCCTTCGATGCAGCTGCTTCCTGATCCCTAACACAGAAAGGCATGGCTTGCTTCTTCTCCTCGTTCTACCTCCTGATAGCTGCCCAGATTGCAATCTGCCTGCTCTGTTGTTTTTTCAAACTTTAATAAAATTATCCTTGATTTTCCTTCCAAGGCTGCTTTTAAATGCTTTTACTTGCAAGGATAAAACCCCAAAAAGGGAATCTGAATCCCCAATAAACTGGAGACTGAGGCTTGGGAAAACAAATAGAAATCACCTATCTCACAGAAAAGCATTTCCTATTTTCAAAAGCGGGAGGGGAATCTCAGGGTTTTTATGGGTGACGAGTGGATGAGTCTCACACTAGACAAAGTTCTCCGAGGGACCTGGAGAGTTGCTCTGTCTTTTGTTTAAAAGTCTCTTTCAGACATGAGCAGGCTTCTGTCTCTGTTAAATGTTAGGACTCAGGCCGTCCATGTGTCTGGAACTGAGCTCAAGCTGGACTAAAGCTGGACTACAGAGGATTTCTGATGGCTAAAGTGAGCTTTCCTCAGGAACTTGTGAAACAGGTTTTCTGTCCCCCAAAGGAGTCCCTCCCAGCAGCTAGTAGCCCTCCTTATAATCTGCATGGTCTGTGCCCCTGGGCCCTCCCACACTATGTGCGTGCCCTTCCACTCTATGCTCTGTCTGGCATTCTCTGCTTTGCTCTAGCTCAGTGGTTCTCAACCCTCCTAACGCTGCCACTCTTTAATAGAGTTCCTCCTTACAAATACTGCAATAGTTAATTAAAAATAACCATCTCTTAGCCCGGCAGTGGTGGCGCACGCCTTTAATCCCAGCACTTGGGAGGCAGAGGCAGGTGGATTTCTGAGTTCGAGGCCAGCCTGGTCTACAGAGTGAGTTCCAGGACAGCCGGGCTACACAGAGAAACCCTGTCTCGAAAAACCAAAAAAAAAAAGAAAGGAAAAAATAAAGGTGGTACAGGTAATAGAGAGAGCTTGGTAGTGTTAGAGTAATGGAGTTTAGAGATTGTTGGTGCTATAGAAACTTACAGTTAAGTAAAAAGAGGGTGCAAGACAGAGAGCTCGGCAGTTGAGAGCTCTGCAGTTAAGAGCACTGGATGCTCCTCTAGATACACCCAGGTTCAAATCCCAGCATCTACAGGGCAACTTAGAACTATGACTCCAGTTCCAGGGGATATGATGCCCCCTTCTGGCTTCAGAAGGCATTGCATACACATGATACACAGACACACATGCAGGCAGAAAATCCATACACATAAAAGATAACTGAATAATTTTTATAAAACATTTTAAAGAAGTGAAAAGGGGGATGGAAAATGAAATGAAGAGAAAATGGGGCCTGGATGAGTAAGAAAGTTTATGGTTTGTGGGAAAAGAAATGGAGAGAATACAATAGGACACTTGCAGATGTAGGTAGATCAATTCTGAGACCTAGTCAAGCAATATAAAAACCAGAACAATGAAAATGCATTCATGTACCAATGAATAAAAGCCAAAGTTACACAAATATGCATACATATTTATGTGTGCATACCCATATATATACATATACACACATACTTTTTTTTTTTTTTTTTTTTTGGTTTTTTCGAGACAGGGTTTCTCTGTGTAGCCCAGGCTGTCCTGGAACTCACTCTGTAGACCAGGCTGGCCTCGAACTCAGAAATCCGTCTGCCTCTGCCTCCCAAGTGCTGAGATTAAAGGCGTGCGCCACCACCGCCTGGCTCACACATACATTTGATCAGACAATATTTTTCCCTTTCTGGAATGTCTTATGAAACAGACTATTGATGAAAGACCTGCTATCTGAGTCTCCAGATCAAACTTGTTAGACCAGATTGCTCAGTATGCAGAATCTTAGGGGTGACACTGACCAACTATCACTAGCACTTGGCCCTTCGGTTGGAATTTCCCAGGTGGTGGTGTGCAGTGCTGTTCCAACCCTTGCCACCTGGCAGCTGTTTTCCAATCCTACACATGTTTCCACTTCTGCACGCAGCAACCACACCCAGCCTTTTATTTTCTTGTTGCTGTGTTCTGGTTGCCTTTTTGTCTGTGGTCTGCAGTCAGGTCTTAGCTTGTTTAAGTTTCCACTAAGTTCCAGTCCAGATCACCACTCTGTTCACATGGTGCTCTGGATGACAGTGCCATTTGGGTGTTCAGAGATAGTATTATGATCAGTTCTTTCTCTTCTCTCTTCCCTTCCTGGAAGGGTAGCTTGATTGCAATTTCTCTTGGTATCTGCTCCCTCCTTGACCCAGTGTTATGTAGACAGGACATAAGATGGCTTGTGTTGGGTGATTTTCCATCAACTGCCCCATGCATCTTCTGGATCGTCCAAGGTTTTGTTTGCCTTTTGTACTCTAGATCTTCCCTTCTCTGTCTTGTTTGTGGAGTCACAATAGGGGCATGAAGAGTCTTCCCCTTCCTCTAAGCCTTGTGTGGTATTATAAACATAGTGTTTGTGGCTTCTGTTGAGAAGGCTAGGCTGATTCCATGACAGGCTTCAGATTGGCAGTTGAGGATCTGTTTTCAAGAACTAGGCAAATCTTGCCAAGTCCAGGCCTCGGAATCTGCCCCGTCACCTGGCCTAAGGCAAAGTCAGCAGCAGTTTCCAGACTTCCCCAGCAACAGTTTCCAGTACCCCAGGTCCCAGCAACGGTTCTGGACCATCCTTAGAGATAGAGCCAGATTAAAATAGAGGTCACCTACCCCTCCCAGAATTCTCTTAATTTGTTTTAAATTTGGCCTTCGAGCTCACTTTAGGGCCTCTCTATCTTGGTAATGGGAGACTCTAGCATGCTGGACTTCTGCAGAATAAAACACTCTCTGCATTTACATACTATTTGAGTCCAAGGCATCATTCTTACACTGCTAGACCTTGTCTCATGTGTCACAGTTGGTGATTATGGCAATGATCCTCCATTGCCTTTCTAGTTGAAAGAATCATGGGGTCTGGTATGTAAAAGGGTTTTAAAAAGGACTCAGAAGGAAAACGGAGGACAATTTTACTGAGGTTTGAGAGAAAAAAAACCCAGCAGGGCAGACAAGCAGAGGGAAATTGGAAGCTGGGTAAGACAAAGAGGAAAGTCACACAATCAGAATCAGAGGTCAGGAAAGCAGACAGACTTGAGCAACTGAAGTCTGTAGTCAGCTGCATGGGGGCAGGGAGACAATAGGGGTGTCTTCAGATAGTGAATGCAGAATTGGCAAGCGGCTTAGGATTGTAGCCAATGCCCAAGAAAGAGGCCAACAGAAAGAACAGAGAAAGGCTCCGCTTTCTTTGTTGGGCGGTAGCAAGGCGAGGTCTTATGAGATATCAGTGTCTCCTATCTCATTACGGGAAGACCTCCTCCTCCAATCTTACCATATCTCTATATATCTCAGTTCTTAGTCTTACAGCTTTTTGAAGGGTGTTTTCCCTAGTCAGGTCTATTTTGATAAATTCTTATGAGAGGGGCCTGTTAGACATTAGTTTAAAAGGAACAAGAGGCAGATAAGGGGACTGGAACACAACCTTTTAGCAGAGGGGACTGTGTTTATTTGTGCCCGCAGCCATAGTAAAGATTTTTCTCCCACAGAAAGTCCGTCAGAAAAAGAAGACAGTTGCCACCCCTAATAGGTAGGAATGAGTGCTGCATGAAGCAAAGTTTCTCTCCTGCAGTGCCTCCCTACAGGAAGTTGCCCGCCCAAGATGAGACCAGCTGTCTCAACAGATAACCAAGCAAGGTCAAGCAAGATTATCTGTAACCTTGTAGGAATCCTGCTTTCTGGGTGAGGCATTCTATCGGTGCAATAGTATGTCTTTGTAATCTTAAAGTCTTTGGGACAGTTTATTGTATCTTCTCTCCATCCAGGGTCTAAGACAGAACTCGGATCCTATTCTTTGATCTAAAAATCCTGTGACAGAGTAGGTGACATAGAATACTAGGCTGGGGAGGTGGGTGGGAGGAGGCTGAAGAGATTGCAGCACAGGTGTGAGAAACTGAATCTGGACTCTCAAATCTACTGAAACACAAGATGGACAACCTACCTGTAATCCCAAAACTTACCCTGGGGCAACCTAGCAAGCTCTGGGCTCACTGGGAGTTTGTCTCTTAGTATGTAAAGAAGATACTCAACTTCGACCTCTGACATCCTTTACAAAGTTGGTTTCTGGGGCTCAGAGGTTAAAAGTGCTTGTTGCTCTTGCAGAGGATCCAGGTTCAATTCCAAGAACTCACACTGAGGTTCACAACCATAACTACAGTGCCAGGGGATTCCATGCCTTCCTCCTGCCCTATGTGAGCACCAAGCACACACATGATGCACATACACACAGGCAGGCAAAACACTCAGACATAAAATTAATAAATATTTTTTAAGTTCAAAGTATAAGATTTCTGCACACTACTTGGGACAGACAACAGCAGACCAGAAGTGGGGTTTATTTAGGGCGGAGGGCAAAGGTGGGAGAGAGACAGAAAAAGACGGCAGGGGAGGTATTGGGGGGAGGGGGAGAGAGGAGAGTTCTTCCTATTTATATGAGTGATGACGTAGCTCTTTTCCCAGGTAAAAGTGAGGTAGCCAGGTGAATTCTGGGAGTGTATAGCGGTTGCCTTGGCAACGATGTAGGAGTCGCCTCAGTCACCTAGATGTGATTTCACTGAGTTCGGGGCTGGTACCAACACAAAGAGTTTCAAACTGCCTAATGAAACAAGGCTTAAACTTTTAACAGATATTTAAGTTAAGTTTATTAAGAAAAGACAGTGCTATCAATGTTTTTTTTTACCTGCATTTATAACTGTTGGATATTCAATGTGATATACATGTTCTCTGTGCTTCAGATTTGGCTTCCTGGGATTTTCATTTGGAACTTAATTATTTTGTTAAAAAAAAAAAAATAGAGAAATGTCTGGTTTTTTTGTTTTGTTTTGTTTTTTGGTTTTTCGAGACAGGGTTTCTCTGTATAGCCCTGGCTGTCCTGGAACTCACTCTGTAGACCAGGCTGGCCTGAACTCAGAAATCCGCCTGCCTCTGCCTCCCAAGTGCTGGGATTAAAGGCGTGTGCCACCAACGCCCGGCGAAAAATGTCTTCTTCAAAAATAAAGTTAAGAGTAAAGAGCTAAACTGTAGATATAAAATGTCTTTTTGGAGAAGGTTAAAGACAAAGGTTATGCTTTCAGATTTGAAAGGACTTTGTAAAATAAGATTTTGCTCTAAAGAGGGGCCAGGAAGACGACTCAGGTAAAGAAACCTGATCCCAGAATCCTCCTGATGGAAGGAAAAAACAAGGTGACTTATGACCACCACACATGTGCCATGGCATGTGTACACATGTACTCACATACACCCACAGTAAATAAAAGTAATGCAAAGATTTAAAACTGTGTCCTAGGGTAAAAGATTGTTCCAAGAAAAACAGAAAAGAGCCAAATTTCAAAGGATTTTATGACACATACTAACATTGACACACATACTGAACTGTGTCGATAAAAAGAAAACATGAGCCGGGCGGTGGTGGCGCACGCCTTTAATCCCAGCACTTGGGAGGCAGAGGCAGGCGGATTTCTGAGTTCGAGGCCAGTCTGGTCTACCGAGCGAGTTCCAGGACAGCCCAGACTACACAGAGAAACCCTGTCTCGAAAAAAACCAAAAAAAAAAAAAAAAAAAAGAAAAAAAAAGAAAACATGAAAAGCTACAACTTAAAGATGACATCATGGCTATGACTAAAGAGACTATAATTAAGTGTCACGGACCTGGCAATATTAAAGTTTAACATTCTGAGGTAGAAAAGATCCCTGAGTAATATTATCACAAAACTGACTTAGAAAAACCAGAATTTCTTGGTCTATCTTTTCACGAAATGAACCATTTAAAACAGATTAGATTGTGTTCAAATGTAGGCGTGTATGTGTGATGGCTGAGGTAAAGCTCCCACTCACAGGCTAGCCCTTGCTTTGATGTCAGGCTTCTCTCAAAACCTGATAACACCAGCAGATTCCTGGGACTAATGTGCACGAAGGGGAGGCCATCTTGGAAAAGTTGTCCTTTAACCTCCATATGAGTGTCATACATGTGAACTCTCTCCCACACATGCTAAATAGATAAGTGCTAAGTTACACAATAGTCATAAAACTCCTTGTGGACAAATTCTTAAGCCTATCTGTAACATTTGGCCTATTTGAGTCACTAATCCCCCAGTCCTCTAGATTGATGGTTAATTAAACAAAGCTACAATTGTCAAAATTGGCTAAAGCTTTTGACTTCCTTAGCCTAGTGCTTCTCAAGCTAAGATCTCTCCCTTTTGGAAAGCATCTTGTATCTCCTATAAAACAAATGCTGGGTAAAAATTACATTAAAAACCTATAAGCATCCCCATTAAAGGGAGACATGCACTCCTGATGGAGTTTAAATATAACGTTCAGAATTAGTTCTAGTCTTCTCATAATGAGCTCTGAGGAAAGCAAGAACTACAGAAATAAGAACTAAAGCCAAGTGTTCATCCACTGGAGAAACACACCCCACTTGAGACTCCCTTCTCCCAGCAGGGAAAGAACCCTAGCAGATATTTCTACACCTCCTGTGCTGCAAAACTTGAAGAGATAAACTCTTAGGTTTCCATCCCTCATCTTAAACCGATGCCAACTTTTCCAGAAGACACATTCATGTGAACTTCAAAGAAGCTGGGTGACATTGGTCTTCTAATCAGGTGAGTTCCTCCCAGATACCTGAACTCAAACCTCCCTGAGCACTTCTCCACTACCTCCCACTTTTGTATTTCTTAAGTCATTTTATATAGATATTTTGAAAATGTTTAAGATATTTGGAATTTTTATTTGGTATATTTGCTAGTTATAAAAACAAGCCCAATCTTGGCTTCAGAGACTCGACAAAGGAAGATGCCATTGTGTTCCTACTGTGACCATTTGCTTTCCAGATCTCTCACTTACTCAGCTATGTTCTTTGTTGTCTAAGAAGATGAAAGTATTTTCACTACCATATAGAAGAATTCTTCCATTGCTAGAGATAATTTAGATTTTAAAAAACCTGTTTTTAAACAGATAATGACTTATGTTAAATCTTCTAAAAGGAACTCCATTGACAGTGCAGAGAAGGTGTTGGGGTGTGTCTGGGGACACGTCCATTTTAAATCCAAAGCTCTACAGCTTAAAACAAATAAATGTCTTCCTACTAAGAGGAAGAAAGCATTATTACTGGGTCTAACCAATTAGATCACTATGCTTTTCTCGATATAAAAAGTGAAGGGCTATAAAAATCCTACAGTATACTCAGATTTCTGACTTCTTTAAAATGACTTTAATTCCCCTAACTCTTATTAAAACCACCCAAAATTTCGCAAAACACCTCCTAAAATTAAAAGCCCAATTAGCGTCCAACCACATTAACATTCATAGACAATTAGAACATGGGAGTGTGTGTTTCTTGATTAAATGAGTGTTTAAGATATCCTATGCTTCAGTTCACTAGCATTTTTTAAAGTAAAATCATAGTGATATTTTGCCAGTCAAAGTAAATGGATATTTACAAGTATCTTCTTCTGTTGGTGTTCCATGTCCCTTCCTTACTATAAAATGAGAACTAGGACTTGTTGTGCCTACAAATCTGAGGATCTTAATTCTTATAAGTCTGACTCTTATTTTTATCCCACCACTAATAAAATTTGATAAGTGCAAAGGTTAACTCTGTTAAAAGAAAATTATGAATTGCTATATCATTATTTAATGTCTTCTGAATTGTGGCTGTCCATTAACTAACTAAAGACAATAATTTCAAATGCCCCAATTGTCAAACAAAGCACTTCATGGAGAACAAGTAACTGTAGGCACAGGGAAACTAAAGTCAAACTTAGTTAAGAGATATGCTATTTTGACTGATTAAAACATGTTTTCCGCCGGCGGTGGTGCACACGCCTTTAATCACAGCACTTGGGAGGCAGAAGCAGGCGGATTTCTGAGTTCGAGGCTAGCCTGGTCTACAGAGTGAGTTCCAGGACAGCCTGAGCTACACAGAGAAACCCGTCTCGAAAAACCAAAAACAAACAAAACAAAAACAAACAAACAAACACCCTCGTTTTCCAAGCCGGGCGGTGGTGGCGCACGCCTTTAATCCAGCACTTGGGAGGCAGAAGCAGGAGGATTTCTGAGTTCGAGGCCAGCCTGGTTTACAGAGTGAGTTCCAGGACAGCCAAGGCTACACAGAGAAACCCTGTCTCGAAAAACCTAAAAAAAAAAAAAAAAAAAATGTTTTCCTCATCTGTTTCCTTCACTTTTTTTGTTTTGTTTTGTTTTTTTCGAGACAGGGTTTTTCTGTGTAATCCCGGCTGTCCTGGAACTCACTCTGTAGACCAGGCTGGCCTCGAACTCAGAAATCCCCTGCCTCTGCCTCCCAAGTGCTGTGATTAAAGGCGTGCGCCACCACTGCCCGGCTTCTCCTTCACTTTTTTAGGCCATGCTTTGTCCCTAATTATTTTAACTTTAGGTTTTATATGTCATCTGCAAATGTTATGACAAATGGAGAGGGGGGAAAAATTCCTACCACGATGGCTATTATGTTTCCAATGACCCAGAGATTTCTTCCTTTATGGCTTTACCAACTATTTATCTCTCCTGAAAACTACTTCCTGCCTATTTATATGCAACAGATTCTAGGACCGTGGCTTCCCTTCCTAGCACTGTGGGACATAGACAATATCTGTTATCTGTGTATGCTAAATGTGATGCTGGCCTGCAGGAGCAGCTGTAGAGCGAAGGTCCAGGTAACTAGGGCATGGCTATTTTAAATGTTCTATAAGGCTGATTGGCTAACTAAAGTTTCAGCAATTGTGGAAAGTTGGGAGCCAAATTATTTTTTGCTGTCCTCGTCTCCATATTAACCATTTACTTTCCTCCTCAATGTTTGACCTAACATCCTCCTGAATATCAGGTCTCATGACTAGCCTTTTTGAAATGTATAAACAGCTCTCTAGCTTTAACAGCTAACATCTGAGACTCATAACAAGATGCCTTTGCTTTGCTCTAGCCTGACTGTCTGATGTTTCTCCAATATAAAGGGAAAGGAAGGAACCTGATTTATAACTTTATTTGTTACCATAAAAACTTATGAAAGTTACCACATTGAAACATGGTATTCGGGATAATCTGATTCTGTGTTTCTGGGTTACTTACAGCGTGCTCCAGAGTAAACTCTCTTATTCTCTTTAAAGTGAGAGTGTAGAGAGCTTTGGGGGCTGCTTGGTGGGATTCTGACATTGGCCAAGGACAAGGAAATGGGCTTTAGGCAGGAATCTGACATTGGACCATGACAAGGAAGCAAGTTCAGGCAGGAATCTAATTTTAGGCTAAAACAGAGGAGTAAACCTCAGGCATGAATATGACTGTGGGCTAGGACAGGGAAGTAGGTTCAGATATTTTTGTCATCTTGATGAGCCCTTAGAAACAACAATCCTGAGAGTGATCACAGAAGTGATCAAGGGGGTGATCACAGGACTTTGTATATTTCCTTGTTTGTTCCTTGACTATTTGTATCTATTGTATTGTTGGTTCCTCAACCTAGAACTGACCTAAATACTTGCATGTAATTAAAAGGGTTTAAAAGAAAAGTGAGAATAAACAAACCTGCCTTCAGCCTCAGAACTGGCTGTGGTCATGCTGCAATTTTGTCTAATGGTCTCTTTTCTTTTAATCCTCACTCCTGCACCGGAGAACCTGTTGACTGACTGAGTGGGCTTGAGAGCTATGCATCTACACGGACAGTGATGTCTGTCTTCAACATTTAAAACAAAGTTGTCTCCAGTTGTGTGTAGGAGAGCTACTCCCAGATCCGCTGTGAACATTGTGGATGGGACTGAACCCTGCACATCATAGAAACACGATAAACCTCCACATTGTCACTCAAAGGAAACACACCACAGCGTCCCTTTGTACCCTAGTTTCTGGTGCCACTAATCTTGCACTTTGTCATCATTATTAAGTAAAGTAAGATTTTTACTTATTTGCTTGTTTGATCAGTGGATTGCTTGTAGTGATGTTAGGGATCGAACCTGGAGAAAGTACTCTAGCACTGAGCACTGAGCTATGCTCCTAGCCTTAGGTTTGTTTTCTTTCCTTGGGATGGGGTCTTGCTATGTAGCCTGACCCACTCATAAATTTGAAATCCTCTGCCTCAGGCTTCCTAAATACTGAGAATCTATGCATGTAGCAGACACATCCAGTAATATGGAGGATGTGAACATAAGTACTGCAGTACTTTGACATTTGGGATTTCTTTTAAACCAAAAACCTAAAAAGGGCAGAAACCCCAGGTGGGGAATACACAGAAAAAACCGGGGTTAGAATTTAAAGACCCAAACTAAACTCCGCCTAGGAAGTTTTTTTGAAAAACCGGGTTTTTTTTTCCCACCCCCCAAAAAAAAAAAAATTTTAAATTAAATTTGTTTTTTTTGGTGAGCCCTTTTAAATTTTTTCTTTTTTTGTTTTGAAAGGGTTTTTGTGCCCCCCTCTGATTTTTTTCCCCCCCTAAAAAAAAAAAAAAAAAAAAATAACCCCAAAAAAGTATTTTTGATCCCAAAAAAATTTTTTAATTTTTTTTTTTTTTTTTTTTTTTTTGGGTTTTTTTTCGAGACGGGGTTCCTCTGTGTATCCGGGCTTCCGGAAAACCCCTCGAGACCAGGCTGCCCAAACTCAAAATCCGCCTGCCTCCCCCCCAAAATGCTGGTTAAAGGCGGGCGCCCACCCCCCGGCAAGTTTTTTTTTTTTGTTGCTTTTTTTGGAAAGCCCCCAATTTTTTTCCCTGGGGAGGCCCTTTTTACCCGGTTTGGGGGGGGTTTTTTCAAAAGGGGGTGAAAGAAAGGGGAACCCAAGGGCCCCCAAATTTTTTTTTGGGAAAAAGCTTTCAGGCCGAAGGTGGGGGGGGAATTTTTTTTTTTTAAAAGTGGGGTCCCTTAGGGGTCCCCCCCAACCCCATTTAGCAGGAGGGGTTTTGAAACCACCTTTGGTTTAACAGCCGGAAAAAAAATTCTAAAAAAAAAAAAAAAAAAAAAAAAAACCCAAAAAAAACCAAAAAAAAAAAAATTTTAAAGAGGCGTGCCAGCCGGGGGGGGAAAATTTTTTTTTTTTTTTTTTTTTTTTTTGGTTTTTGGGGGTTTTTTTGTACCCGGGCTTTCCGGCCTTGGCCAGGCGGGAACCAAAAATCCCCCCCTTGTAAAATTGGGAAAAAGGGTGGCCACCCCGCCCCCGGGGGGGCACTTTTACCCCATTTCAGTAAAGGGTGGTCGGGCAATCATGCCGGGTTTTAAGTTGGATCTAATGTCCTTTTTACCTTCATAAAGGAAAGCATACATAGCATTTTTGATGTATGCCTCTTTTAGGTCTATAGGAGTCAAAACCTCTTCCCCAATTTTAAAAAGGGGCCATTTTTGGCACACTTTTTCCATACAGCCCAAAAAGCCACATTCAACCAAAGGACCTTGAGCAGGCACTCAAGAATTTTCTTAAGTGAGGAAACTCCTTAAACTGGTTGCTGAAGGACCTGGGAAGGAATCAATTGTTTGAGAACGGTTTTAAAATTTTAAAACAAAAGTTGCCCAAGCAGTGTAAAAA
Source organism: Mastomys natalensis (assembly GCA_021653895.1). Taxonomy (NCBI): domain Eukaryota; kingdom Metazoa; phylum Chordata; class Mammalia; order Rodentia; family Muridae; genus Mastomys; species Mastomys natalensis. The sequence continues at coordinate 251,682 of JAJTUV010000491.1, read as the reverse complement.
AAAAAGTTTAAGGGGAAAAGCCCGGTATTAATCCACTGCTGATTGGCGGATCAGACAAAAAGCTGGCACCAGGTATTAGGGGTGGTTTTATTAAAGATAAAAATCACTTACCTCCATAAAGTGGAGACAAATTGCCATGTTAAATCACTGACCAAGGGATTTTAGCCATCTTCATCTTTAAATCAAATTATTGGGCTAGGACGTGCCATTTTAAACGGACCTCTTGGGGCACCCCTCGGGCCTTTTTTTTTTGTGAAAACACAGACCGACCTGCCCAAATTAAAAAAAAGGGTCGGACCACCCAAAGTATTATTTAAAGGGGTCTCCCTTTTAACCCTGGCAAAGGAGCGGAAGGACTGATGCCAGGGGAAATCGCTCAATGAACATCATTTGAAAAAAAATTTAAAAAAAAAAAAAAAAGGGTTGGTTTTTTTATAAAATTTTCCCCCTTTTTTTGTTATTAAAAACCCCTTTTCAGAAAACAGTGCAGTTTAAAAAAATTTCCCTTTTTTTAAAAAAATAAAAGGGAAATTAGAAAATATAAAAAAAAAATTTAAAAAAAAACATTCCCAAATTCTTGGAATAAAACATTTAAAAAATTTAGTTTAAATAAACCGTAAAAAATTGTTTGGGGAAAAAAAATTTTTTTGTTTTTTTTAAACAGTTTTAAAAACCCCAAAATTTTTAAATCCATTCATATTTTAATTTTAAACAAAAATAAACCCTTTTTAAAATTGATTTCAAAAGTTTTCAAGGCTTAACCCTTGGGAAAAAATTAAAATGCAAAAAGTTTTCAATTTGATTTAAGTTTTTTAAATAACCTTTTGTTAAGGTTTTAAATTTTTGGTTAAAAATGATTGGGCCATTTTTTGGGGTTAAATTTCTTAAAAACGTTTTCCCCAGGAACCAAATTTTTTTAAAACTTAAAAATTAAAACAGTAAGTTTTTTAAATTAAACTTATTGTAAAATTTAAACTGAATTTTAAAAAAACATTTTAAAAAAGGGGCCCTTTTTGGGGGGGGGGAAAAAAAAAAAATTGGGGGGAAAAAGAGTTTTTGGGGGGTTTAAAACCCCCCTTTCTAAGGGGAAAAATTGGAAAAATTGGGAAAAAAAAAAAAATTTTTGGTTTTTTTTTAAAAATGCAAAAAAAACCCCCTTAATTGGGGAAAAGAAAAAACATTTTTTTTAAAAAAAAGGGCCTTTTAAAATTTTTTTAAAAAAAACCCTTTTTCCCTTTTTTAGTTTTTTTCTTTTTAAATTTTTTTTAAAAGGTAAAATAACCCCAAAAAAATAAATTTTTTAAAAAGGGGGTTTTTTTTCCCCACTTCAAGGGAAAGGAAATGATGCTTTCCCCAAAAAAAAAAGAAAAGTGAGGCCTTTTAAATGCATTTAAAAAGGGGTTTTGGTTGGGGAAAGGGTCAGGGAAAAAAAAAAAAATGCCCAAAAAATGCTCCAAAAACCCCCTTTTAAAAAAAATTTTTTTTTAAAATTTTTGAAATCCCCTTTTCCAAGGGGGGAAACCCTTTTTGGGAAGGGGTTTCCCAAAACTTTAAAAAAAACAAACTCCTTTTTCCCGGGGAAAAAACCTTCCAAACTGAAAAAAAGGGAGGAAAAACCTCATGTTTTTAAAAAATTTTTTTTAAAAAATAGGGGGGGCTTTCCCCTAGGTTTTTTTTTTTGGGGGGTTTTCCCTTTTTTTTAAAAACCCTTTTTTACCCTTTTTTGGTTTGGAAAAAATAAAAGGCCCCCGGGGCCCGGGAGGTTTGACCCCCTCCCAAAAAAATACATTTAGTTTTTCCCCAAACCCCCCCCTTTTTTTGGGACCCTTATGGAAAAACTCTCTCAGTTTTTCAAGGTTTTTTTTTACTTTTATCTTTTGTGTTGAGATATGGCCAGGCTGACCTCAAAATACATATGTAGCCCCAAGCTGGCTTTGACTTATGTCTTCTTGTTTCCCACTTCCCAAGTTGTGGATTACGAGATGCACTGCTGTATCCAGTATATGGCTGAAGATCCAACCCAGTGTCTCCATCCGTGCTATGAACACAATGCCAATGCTATGTAAATAGGCGTGAATGCTGCATTGTTCAGGGACTAATCCCATGATGTGTGGCGGGGAACAAAATGCATGCCCAATATGAACACGATTTTTTAAAGGAATATTTTCCAACCACAGCTGATGGACTCCACAGTTGTGAAATCCACAAGTGTGAAGTGCCAGCTACACTGACTGGGAAGGTCCATTAACAGAAACAGCTCCGTGTGACAGTGAAAGCCACGGTGCTCCTGGCGCGGGGAAGAAGCTAGAACCAGGAGCCCTAGCAATGTCTAACACACTAGAAAGCAAACGGCACAAGCCACCCGAAGCAGTGGCAAGAACACTTTACACTGCTCTTTAAGGACAACTTCTTAGTTGGATAAAGGCAGATGGCCCAGGAAGGCCAGGGTCGGTGTAGCTCCTCGTATGACTCACGCCCTGGACCCATTTTTTTCTGGAAAGCCCGGCCAATGATTTGGAGAAAGCTTATTCGGCAGGAAGAATCATCAGTGAGATCTTTTTACAAAATTATTTATTTAGCATTCTCTTTTATAGAATAAGTGTTCCTTCAAAGGAAAACAAGCCTTCATCTGCGTCAAATGCATCATTTTCTAGTGAGAAAGATGAGGTTCCGAGAGCAGAAGGATTTTCTGACGGCCACGGTGCCAAGTGCGAAGAAGAAACATGAAAAAGGAGGTCAGATTTCTGATCCAGGCTGTGGAACAAGTATTTAATTTATGTCCCAGGAAAATTGTGACAACCTGATTGCATCAACCGTGCTTTGCTGTGAAATCCTCTCATCTAGTTGATTGCTCAACAATTTACATCAAGAAAAATCTTTCATCACTACAATTGCATTTACTATCAGAGGCATTAAGGAACAAGTCAGCACTGCCCTCTACTGGTTGGCTTATATTTACTATTACATATGTGGGTCCAAGGCGACAGATACAATTTTTGAAAATGTTTCTTAATGTCAATGTCACACACATAAAAACTGGCCAAACGAGCTGTCTTGAGTACCCTCCTCTGCTATTGAGCTGCTCAAAAAGAAAATTGTTGTTCTCTTTCTTTTTTTTTTTTTTTTTTTTTTGGTTTTTCAAGACAAGGTTTCTCTGTGTAGCCCGGGCTGTCCTGGAACTCACTCTGTAGACCAGGCTGGCCTCGAACTCAAGAGATCCGCCTGCCTCTGCCTCCCAAGTGCTGGGACTAAAGGCATGTGCCACCACCGCCCGGCTGTTGTTCTCCTTCTTTAAAAGAATCTGTGGCTTCTGGTTTCCAGGATTAAAACCTTGAAAGGTGAGTTCAAACATGTTAACAAAGGAGAGAGACAGAAGACAGATGAGACCTGGCAAAGAGACAGCAATGGGTAGGAAGGTCCGGTTAAGTGGGGCTGTTTTTCCACTTTGGCAACTTCAAAAAAAGCTCAATAAATGTCTCTTTGTGACATCAGCAGCTGTCATGTTGACTTGTCTGCTATTCTGGCTCATGGGACAAACATTTAGCTTCTGGAGACAGAATTTACTGTGCATGCTGACTGGCTCCCCTATAATGCCAATGTATGCTTCTATCAAGGCCGATTAAACTGTAGTTGGATGGGAGTCTGTTGGCCACTTGTTATACCCGGTGTGGTAACAGCATCATAGCTGACTAAAGTTGGATTAAAAGTGTGACTTTTCAATACAAGAAAAAATCAACAGTAGTAAAAGAAACTACTGAGTACATCTCAAAAAGAAAAGAAATTAAATTATGTACTATAAATTACTGTGCCATAAACACCTAGATGCAGTTTTGAAATCTTTCATTTATTCTTTAGCAATGTATACAATGTATCTTGATCATACCCTCCTCCAATTCCCCTCCATTCCTCCCAAATACTCCACCATATGCTGGAATACTGGCTGATCTTGTTGGCTTGCTCTTGTGCAAGGTCACAAGGGCAGTCACCAACACATGTCTGCCAGGCAACCCTTCACAGCGCCTGTCTCCACCCCTGGCTCTTACATGCTTTCTGCCCCTACTTCCTCAATGCTCATGAAGCCTCTGGGGGTTATAGAAATGTCCCACTTTGAGCGAGCACTCAGTAATCACTTATCCTAAGCACGCCGATGAGTTCTGAGTGTCTTGTGTTGTCTGCTGCCCTCTGCAGAAAGATGCCTCTCTGGCTAAGGTCAAGAGCAGCACTAAACCTATAACAGAAACGTAAAAATTTACAAGATAGTTCAATGATGTGTCCATTTAGGAAAAAAGGACAATAGTAGTTTTGCCCAGAGCCTGTGGTCTCCTGAACTATGAGCAAGTTTAGAGTAGCAGGTGTGAATTCCCTTCCTGTGAAACAAGACTCAAATCCAACCAGAAAGTAGTTGGTTATGCCTATAACCTCCATGGTCTGATAGTATCAATAGACATACTAGATAGCTTTATAAGACAAAATTAATAAAGTTAGCCTTCATTTTCTGGGTGCAACGCTCTCAAACCAGACTCTGCACCCCTACTCTGTCAATCTCCCCTGGATCCTGGAAGAACATGGGCTTGAGTACCAACAGAAGGGAACTTGAAATTCTAGTTATATTATTGTAGAAACAAAAGTGTGAGACTCATATAATTGAGGAAATTTAAATGAAATACAATGTCTACTTTCCTTAACATGTGTCTAGTATATAGCAGAGCATTATTTTCTCTCTCTGTCATCCAGGCTCCTTGATCATATAGGTGCTAGACAACTGAGTGAGTCATAGAAGACATCGTTTCTAAGTAACAAGCCTACAAGTCTCTCCTTCTACACCTTCTTCCTTAACTAGTACCACTGTCATTCACCAGAAACAAGAACATCAACCATTCTCCAGCACACGCTCATGTTTCACAGTCCTCCCTTGTCCTCAGAACTCAGGCCCAGTGCCTTCTCCTCTAGAAGGAGCCTAGATTTCTTGGATCCTCTTAGGTTAAGTTCTTATTCAACTTGTATGTTTCCAAACGACCTTTTTATTTCTTTTTTTTGTTTTTTGTTTTGTTTTGTTTTTTCGAGACAGGGTTTCTCTATGTAGCCCTGGCTGTCCTGGAACTCACTCTGTAGACCAGGCTGGCCTCGAACTCAGAAATCGCCTGCCTCTGCCTCCCAAGTGCTGGGATTAAAGGTGTGCGCCACCACTCCCAGCTTTTATTTCTATCAGAGAACTAGACAAACTGTAGAATGATGCCTTGTTGAGATATCATATATATCTATACATACATATATTACATCTATATATCTATACACTATACCTAACATACACACATACAACATATATATATATATATATATATATATATATATATATATAGAGAGAGAGAGAGAGAGAGAGAAGAGAGAGAGAGAATACTTACTCTCTGGGGCTATGGGCATGAGTGAAGTATACAGTATTTTAATTTTTACCTCTAAGTTCTCACATTGACCAATTACATTAAGATGCTGAAAAACATTGATAGACTAAATGAAAAGATGGATAGATGGGTAGATATTAGGATTTGTTTTTTTTATTTTATTTTTTTATTTTATTTTTTTTTTGGTCTGTATATGGATGTTTTGCCTCCACGTAAGTCTGTGTGCCACATGATGCCTGGTGCCCAAGGAGGCCAGAAGATGGCATCAGATCCTCTGGAACTAAAATTATAGCTTCACATTGAGACTCCTAAACTCTGGAATTTAAAAAAGATTTTCTAGCAGTCACCTTTACACTGAAGAATAGCTATGTGTCTCATAGAGACATTTTAGAGAAATTTTAATCCAGCAACATAGCTATCTGGCTGGAATACAGACACACTCTTAATCCCAACAATGTAAGTAAGGTTAGTTTGTAGAAGGAAGCGGCCATGTTTGAAAGCGACATCTACGCTGGGCGGTGGTGGCAAATGCCTTTAATCCCAGCACTTGGGAGGCAGAGGCAGAGAGGATTTCTGAGTTTGAGGCCAGCCTGGTCTACAGAGTGAGTTCCAGGAGTGCCAGGGCTACACAGAGAAACCCTGTCTGAAAAAAAAAAAAAAAAAAAAAGAAAGTGACATCTAATTGAAGGGCAGACAAAGTGACAAATCAGAGAAAGACTTGACAGAATGAGTCAGAGGTAGGATATGCCCAACTCTCACAAGAACAGACAGGAAAGGGAGGCTACTTAAAAGCAGTGCAGGAAGAGTTGGAAGTTGTTCAGTTCAGTTCAGCTCAGTTGAGTTGAGTTGAGTTGAGCTCAGTTAGTTGAGTCAGTGCAGTGAGTGAGTACAATGCAGTTAAGTTCTTTCGTGAGTTTCTGCAGTTCAGTGCAGGTCAGCAGAGACAGCTGAAGTCAAAGAATAGGAAGAAATCAGAAGATTAAAACAAATTGCCAGAGTCAGTTTGAGGCCAAGCAGAACACTTCAGTGAGAAGCTGAAAGAAGTGGGATTGAATCAAGTCAGCTTAGAGAGGAACTTGAGCAAGAAGAGCTGAGTTGACCCAACCAGCCAGAGTTCAGAAAGGACTAGTAAGGGTGAGCTTATTCAGCAGCAAGCCTCCAACACCAGAATTACATCAGGCACATAAACTGACTATTACACAGGCTTAGCCTGTTCCAAAAACTCACAGTTAGGCCTTGCCCCAGGTGTGTTGACTCCCACATAAGGGAGCTAAGAAACGAATGTTTATTATAGACAGGTAGTTCTGAAATGGAACGTGTCTCGGGTTAGTGTGGGTTGTCTCCTACACGAAGAGCCTGCTGAGGAGCAGGTGAAGTCTAAGATTCACTTTACTGCTCCCACAGCCAAGCTGTCACTACGGGTTTGAGTCAGTGTCGCATAAACATCACGTGGGGGCTAAGGAGGTGGCTCAGTAGGTAAATTGCTTACAGCAAAAGTATGAGGACCTGAGGTCAGATCCCAAACAATCACGAAAAACTGAGTGCAATGGTCTCTGCCTATAATCCCAGCCTTGGATGCTGAGGCAGGAGGATCTACAGCAGTGGTTCGGAGACCCTTTAACATGGTTTCTCTTGTTGTGGTAACCCCCAGCCCTAACATATTTCATGGCTACTTCATAACTGTAATTTTGCTACTGTTATGAATTGCGATGTAAATACCTGTGTTTTCTGAAGGATCTTAGGTGCCCCTGTGAAAAGGGTGGTTCAATCTCCAAAGGAGTCATGACCCACAGCGGTTGGGAATCACTGGTCTAGAGGTATTCACCAGCCAGCCAGCCAACTGATGAGCTCCAAGTTCAGTGAGGGACCCTGACTCAAAAGGTATGGTAGAAAGTGACTGAAGAAGACATCTGGCATCAACTCTTGGCCTCTTCATGGACACATATGGATATAATACACCACAAAGAGAAAGAACAGAAGGAAAGAAGGAAGGAAGGGCAGGAAGGAGGGAGGGAGCGAGGGAGGAACCTATGTAAAATGTTCTACAAATAACATTTTGAAACTTATCTTTTTTTTTTTTTTTTTTGCAAATTTGGTATGTTTTTGCCAACTCCTCAACCATTCTCTTAATGCTGTTGGCGGCGCCAAAGATTAAATTAATGTATTGTTTGTGTAAGGGGTTGTCAAATGCTTTAGCACACATTTAGTAGCACTTAATCTGCTAGATGCCAGAAACAGTGTTTTATGCGAATCTACCCAACTTGGTCCCTAGCAGTTAACAGGTATCTCCTTGAACACGCCAGCATCAAATTCCAGTTTGTTCCCTGATGCCGTCCAAAGTTACTCTTGAGACCTGTGAGTGCCAAGGTCTCTAAACAACGTTGTATATACACTTATGTCTTTGACAGTTCTTAAAGCTTAGGTTTTGATGAATAAACATAGAAGTGTGAAAATAAAAGCCCCACATTTAAAGAGATTATGTACTTGTGTGTGCCTGTATGTGTGAACACATAGATGCCAGTGGCTGAAGGTGCTAGAAAAGGTCACTGGGTTCCCCATGGCTGGAGCTGAGTCACAAGCATGTGTGAGCCACTTAATGTGGGTGCTTGGAACTGAACACAGATTTTCAGGGTTATGAAGAGATGTATTTCTTTTCTTTCTCTTCTTTTTCTTCTTCTTACTCCCCTTCCTCCTGTCCCTGTCCCTGCCCCTCCCCCTCCTCCTTCTGGACAGGAAATAAAAGCAGGGTTTTATGCAAGCTAGCAAAATGCTCTAATATGGCGCTATATTCCCAGCCATGTTTTCCATATTTTAAAGACTTAGCTTCCTAAGTCTATTAGCTATAGCCGGGCGGTGTGGTGCACGCCTTTAATCCCAGCACTTGGGAGGCAGAGGCAGCGATTTCTGAGTTGGGGCCAGCTGGTCTACAGAGTGAGTTCCAGGACAGCCGGACTACACAGAGAAACCCTGTCTGGAAAAAACCAAAAAAAAAAAAAAAAAAAAAGTTAGTACACTTTTACTGTAGTGCAGAAACAGTGTTATCTACTTGGTCTGATAATTCCGTTACCCTCATTCCAGTTGTTCCCTAGAGTCAAGTTACCTCTCATTTTTTGTTTTTAAACAGGGTTTTCTGTAGCTGCTTGAATTTTAGACCATCTCATCATCGCCTGTTTCCATTGTTTAATGCATTACTCTTGACCTGTCCTCTCTCCTTAACCTTATTTGACAGTCTAAAGCTAGGTTTTGATGAATAAACATGATGTGAAATACCCACATTAAAGAGATTTTTTTTGCTGTAGTGGACCTAATGCTTGAAGTCTAAAGCATGGTTCCATGGCGAGCTGATCACAAGAGGTACCCTTAAGTGCTTGGAAGAACAAGATAGGTAAGGAGATTTTTTCTTTTCCATCCTGTCCTCGTTGTCCGCCCCGGACAAAAAAAAGGTTTTGAAACAAAAAAAAAAAAAAAAAAAAAATTAGAAGTTTGTTTAGTAGCTCTTCTCATAGGAAGGATGTCAGAACATTGCTTTCCAGTCTCAGCTAACACATAGTGATTCTCAGAACAGTTTAAGATATTCTGGGTGGATTATGATACTGTAGTTTCAGGTGGTGATTCAGTATCAACAATGAGCCCTTTCTTTGGCCACCAACAGAAAAATGTGGGTGTGGACATAAAGAAGCAATTGTACAGCTGGAAATGGTGACAAGGTCACATCCCTCACAGAGAATGGGTCATGCTACCTTCACAACCCAGGCCAAGAAAATTCCCATGATTCTAAACCACAAAGAAAGATTTCAGATTCCACAAAATACGTCAGTCTCCTCCAATATCCCACCCTACTCTCCTCTCTATTCAAATGATCAAAAGTGATCCTTCCTTCACGGGCCACCAAGCTCATGCATCTGCCTCCAGGACAAACTCAACCTTTCTTCTTTTCTAAAATTATAATTCTTATCCAATCAGCATCAAAATCTCCAATTCATAAAAGAACACAGACACTAGGAGTCTTTGTAGCTTGTCTAACGTGACACAAAGCACAGTATGGAATAGTTTTCCAAGCATCTTCCTCTTAGTCCTCTGGAGATGTTAGAAAGACCAGGTTCTGGGGGTGGGCTGTTACTATGAAGTTGTTCTCTTTTCCTGCTCACATTTCCTAACACATACGTTTTCAGAGGGGGGTAGGAGACTCTGCTCTTCACTAGTCCGTGACCTCGGGGACCTCTGCTTTAGTCTCGCTATATCTGTTTTTTTTCATTGACCAAACAGAAATAGAAGTGCCTACTTTTCAAGGTTCTATGAGAAACAAATGAGTTAATACTTGTTTATGCTTAATAATTAATATTTATAACATGTGTCTATTGCATAACAAGTACTATAAAGAAGTATTTGTGAGACAAAAATCATAAAATCAATGTGAAATACAAGACCTTTGCCCATTTTTACAATGATGCAGAGTCTTTGAGGAATGGCTAGAAAATGGACCTTTGTGTTTGCTCTGTTCACTTCTGTCTCCCCGTCTTGCTTTTCTTTCCCTGTGTCCACTTTGAAACCTTTTTTGTGTGTTCATACATGGATGGTGTTTTGTTTTGTTTTGTTTTTTATGATTTTTTTGAGACAGGGTTTCTCTGTGTAGCCCTGGCTGTCCTGGAATTCACTCTGTAGACTAGGCTGGCCTCGAACTCAGAAATCTGCCTGCTTCTGCCTCCCAAGTGCTGGGATTACAGGCATGTCGTCACCACCGCCCGGGGTGTTTGTTTTTATTATGTTTTCTTCGATCTTCCGAATTCCATATACATATACAATGAAGTGTGATCACATCCACTTCCCATGTCTCTTCTTTTCAGGTTCTATCAGGACAAAAACAGCAGCTGCAAAGTGTGTGCAAGATGCCAAGCTAAGCCTTTACCCCTGAATGGTATTCCTCTACAGACTCTGAAAGGCTAAGAAAGCATCAGAATTTAAGGAAGGGACTCTCCGACCTTGCACCTTTGATCGGTTGAATTCTCCAACAACCCTTCATAGTCTGCATAGTCCCGAAGCTGCTTCTGCAGAGAACAAATGTAAAACAAGTAGTTAATACCTTTGAGCTGAAAAAAATCTCATTGAAAACCTAAGCAGCCCCAGGTGTCTTCAGTCTAACAGATGTTAGTTGTGACCCATCTAGAAATGTAACATGTAGTGCACTGGCGTGAAATGGTTCATGAAGACGCCTACCAGTCCTTCTAATCTACATGTACGCAGCACCTCTAAAAGAAGATGATGCCGGGGTGTGGCACGCCTTAATCCAGCACTGGGAGGCAGGCAGGGATTTCTGAGTTTGAGGCCAGCCTGGTCTACAGAGTGAGTTCCAGGACAGCCAGGGCTACACAGAGAAATCCTGTCTCGAAAAGCCAAAAAAAAAAAGAGAGAGAGAGAGAGAAGATAGATGATAGATAGATAGATAGATAGATAGATAGATAGATAGATAAAAGAAGGGGGGAATATGAGTCTTTGTAAAAAGCCCCAGTTAGGGCAGACTTAATTCCCAGATTAAAAAAAAAAAATTATCTGAACAAAAGCAAAGCAAAACAAAACAAGCAAGATGTAGTGTGGTCTTAATACCGCTTGTTTTAGTGGCTGTTACTGTTTACTCACTTCTGATATTCCTAAGATTATCCCCTTGTAAGCTGTGGCCTAAATGCATTTAAATTGCCTTTGAGTATCCCAAGCAATTCTTACTACCATGGAAACAGAACCAAGATATTCGAGATGACTCCTCTGGGGCATAATTGGGGCTCGGATACTTTTGATTGGTTGCTCCCTGCCCTGCTCCCCCCCTCTGGAATGCAATCATGTTGGTTGTATTTATTTTTATTATCCACTGGAGCACACAGTTCACTAATAGTGAAAAGTGCCATTCATCCGTCAAAGTCCTTCTGAGACAGGGGCATTGACAACCAGGGCAGATCTGTGTCAGATTGCTCCAGAAGGATTTTGGCATGCTCAGTCATCTGTGAGGTAATCTGCACCTTTGAAAAATACCATTAGTTGAGGAGAAAAAGAAGATAACCTGGTTCATTCACAGAATGCTGCTCAAAACCCCAGCGCTTAAAAATGTCGGAGAGCACTGTCGTTCTGTGTAAAGCAGATGTAAACAAAACACCAAGGCTGAGGAGGAGTCAACTCCGATTTTGTTGTTAAAGTAGGTATGAAGCTGGACGATGGTGCTTGCACGCCTTTAATCCAGCACTTGGAGGCAGAGGCAGGGGATTCTGAGTTTGAGGCAAGCCTGGTGTACAGAGTGAGTTCCAGGACAGATGGACTATACAGAGAAACCCTGTTCGAAAAACCAAAAAAAAAAAAAAAAAAAAAAGTAGGTATGACCTCAAGGACATTACTTGACTAGTTTCTTTAATATGTAAATGACTGGTTAGAGTGAAGAATTGGCAGAGGTCCAGTTCGAGGTCAATGTGTTTGTAAAGGAGTGAATCCTTAGATGAAAGATTGGCTACAGAGAGCAAGTATCCTGTCCCTTGGCTGTTTCGTCAGGCCACATGGACGATGAGTCTGTGTTGTTTAAGAGATGCCATCGGGCCGGGTGGTGGTGGCGCACGCCTTTAATCCCAGCACTTGGGAGGCAGAGGCAAGCTGATTTCTGAGTTCGAGGCCAGCCTGGTCTACCGAGCGAGTTCCAGGACAGCCAGGGCTAACAGAGAAACCCTGTCTCGAAAAAAAAAACAAAAAAAAAAAAAAGAGATGCCATCAGAGACCTGAGAACTGCTCTCAGGCACACAGAGGTATAAAGTCCCTTTCTTCCTAGAACAATTAGAGTCATGAAGTGTACACAGACTCAAAGCAAATCTTTGTGACTTTCTGATTTTCTTTTTCCTCTCCTTGTAGCTAACTTGACATTCTCTGGGCATATGTCACCACACAGGAAGAGAGAACAGCTGCTTCTTAGGATAGGTACCAGCACAGCAACGAAAGGAAACAAGGATCAGTGTTGGACAGATAGAGTTCAGCTCACCTTCCCCACGAATGGGAAAGATCATAGCTTTGGAAAGATTAAAACACTGACAGTTGAGATTGTTCGTTATAGATTAGAAAAGTTCCTGTATAAATCTAAGTAATACATTAGTAAACACATTCATGGGTACTTCTTACAGAACACAAGGAAGACAGCAAATGATAGTTTGAGTGGATAGCTATAAAACCAGTATATGAAAATGGGAGGAGGGGGGTGGGCAGTGGTGGCGCACACCTTTAATCTCAGCACTTGGGAGGCAGAGGCAGGCGGATTTCTGAGTTTCTACTCACTCTGTAGACCAGACCTGCCAGGCTACACAGAGAAACCCTGTCTCAAAAAACCAAAAAAAAAAAAAAAAAAAAACCACGATTTGATAATCAGATTAAAAATGAAAAGCTATTTTACTAGCAAAAAAAATTTATTATTTTAATTTTGGCAGTTATGGAGGGTGAGGTGGGTATAAACTACATCTATTAGAAAAAATCTCTGTAAACCCTGCTTCTTTTGTTGTTGTTACTTGTTTCATTTTTGAGACAGAGTCTTCTTATATAGCCTTGGCTGTCCTGGAACTTGCTATGGAGACTCAGAGATCTGCCTGTGTCACCTTCAGAGTGCTGGGATTAAAGTCATGCAAAGTCAAGCACCAGCATGCCCACTGAGCCCTACTTCTTTTTTTTTTTGTTTTGTTTTGTTTTGTTGTTTTTTGTTTTTTGTTTTTTTTTTGTTTTTTTTGTTTTTTGAGACAGGGTTTCTCTGTGTAGTCCTGGCTGTCCTGGAACTCACTCTATAGACAAGGGTGGCCTCGAACTCAAATCCGCTTGCCTCTGCCTCCCGAGTGCTGGGATTAAAGGTGTGTGCCACCACCACCTTTAGGTTCTTAAGGAAGAATATAAAACACATCTCCCTTGCTCCGTAGCAACAGAGATGCAGGCATGTAAGTAGGCTTCGCGGGTTGAACACAACTGTTGCAGATGAGAGAAATCAGAGAGTGTAGATGCTGTACAGAATCTACTTGCTCAGGAAAATGTGAGCCTAGAGGGCAGCCAGGGCCTAACACATAGCTTATGGTGGGGTTGCCAGTGACAACAGTCCTGCCTGGAGCACTGCCATGTGCTGACATGGGCATCCTCATGGTCACATGACGTCAAACCTCTGCAAGGACCAATGCAGTTCTCAGTGTGCAACTGAAGGCACCTAGAAATGCAGTATTATATTTACATCTTGAGGAATATAATTTAAAAGTTTTTAAAGGTTTTAATACAGGCAGTGTGGCTCCAAAGTCAAAAGTGTTTGTTTGTTTGTTTGTTTGTTTGTGATTTTAATAAACTGTAATTGAAATAGAATTACATCACTCCCCCCCAACACTTTCTGCCTTCCAGCCCCTCTCTGGTACTTTCCCTCCAACCATTCCTGTGTCCCCTCCTCTACTCTCAAGTTAATAGCCAGGGTTTCTTATATTATTGTTGTTGTTATACACATATCTATGTATCTGTATGCACAAATATATAAATTTGAAGTGCTAAGTCTGGTTTTGTTGTTGGTGTGTATGTGATTTCAGGGCTGACTATGCATTGGACAACCAATAAAAGGGCTCACCCCTGAGAGACTAACCCTCCCTCTCCTACTAGTCATTAGTTGGCTGCAGGTCTTGGTCTGGGGATGGGACCCCCAGAAACTTTCTCCTTCCATGTTAATGTGGCCTCTGATGTAACCATTGCTCCCGTCCTGCGTATGCAGTCGTTTACAGGAAAGGCTGCCTCACGGTGGACTCCCAGTGCTCTTAGGTTCTTCCTGCCTCTTCCCTGGACACCAGTGCAAGAGTTGTGACACAGATGTTGCAATTAAATAAAATGCCTCAATATCATATAACCTGGTCAAGGAAAAAATGTTTGCTTTTTTTTTTTTTTTCGAGACAGGGTTTCTCTGTGTAGCCCGGGCTGTCCTGGAACTCACTCTGTAGACCAGGCTGGCCTCGAACTCAGAAAATCCGCCTGCCTCTGCCTCCCAAGTGCTGGGATTAAAGGCGTGCGCCACCACCGCCCAGCTCGGAAAAAATGTTTTTAACTCACCAAACCTTCTCATAAGATTGTTGCTAAGAGCTGGGAAGTGGTGGCACACGGCTTTAATCCCAGAACTTGGGAGGCAGAGGCAGGCGGATTTCGGAGTTCGAGGCCAGCCTGGTCTACAGAGTGAGTTCCAGGACAGCCAGGGCTACACAGAGAAACCTTGTCTCGAAAAAACCAAAATAAATAAATTAATTAATTAATTAAAAAAAAAATTTGGCTAAGATAATTTGGGTTGGTGGGTCTTTTTCTTCCAATCTTTGGGATTAACGGTGGTATTTGTGCAGTTGTGTTTGCATATTTGGTCTTGATCTTGTTTTTTTTCTGCCAATTAAAATATTAAAAAGCAGGGAAATTCTCTAATGCAACAGGTAGAGTAGCAAAAAATTCAAGCAAAGAATCAGCAGCGAGACAGAATCAGCAGTTGAAGAAACGTGTTTATTAGGTGAGAACAACATACAGACAGACAAGACTCTTCACTAAAGCAGAGGGGAGGCGGTGCATGGTGACGCACGCCTTTAATTCCCAGCACTTGGGAGGCAGAAGGCAGGGGAATTTCTGAGTTCGAGGCCAGCCTGGTCTACAGAGTGAGTCCAGGACAGCCCGGGCTACAGAAGAAACTCTGTCTCGAAAAAAACCAAAAAAAAAAAAAAAGCAGAGGGGAAACTCAGAAAAGGAGAGCTGGGGGTTTTAAATACTTCAAAGAATTTTCCTCCCATAATTTAGGGTCGGTTAAGTTTGAAGAAAGATAGGAGAGTTGATTGGCCTAGAACTGTTGTATAACAGGCTCAGGTCCCACCTTGAACTTGTGGATTCAGTTCATCAGCAAGAGGCCCTCTGGTGGGAGATAAAAGTCTACAGGGCCTTTGTTTTAAGCAAATCAGGAGATTGAGAAAGAAGGCAGCCATTTTGGAAATTTGCCCCTTTTACTAAGTAGTCATGGCCCCTCTCCCTGTCTGCTTACTGTTATGAAATATAATAATGGTGTCGGGTTACCTGACAGGTCCATGCCAAGGTGGTCCCTCTGAGAAATCACCCTATACAACAGATCTGGTATAAAGGCAATTTATTTGAGGGACGGTGGGGGAGCCGGAGGGGAATCCAGGAGAAGAGGTAGTGGCAGGCAAATGGGAGCAAAGCCATGAAGGCAGAGACGTGGGGACAGAAAAGGACAGACAGAAGGACAGGAAGGGGAAGAGAGAGGCTGACCGGGAGCATGTGAGAACAGAGAGAGAGAGAAAAGAGAGAAAGGCGGGTAGCAAGCAGTGTTCTTATTGGCTGCCAGGCCACCTGCATCTGGCAGCAGTGCTGGGGATGACATAAGCTGTTGCTAGGTCCCTGGGAGGAGCCTAGTGGAATCGACTGTAAGCTAACACTTACTGGGGAGTCTAACTCCTGTCTCTCATGTTCAAATGTATGTTGGGATAGGTGTATGCATGTGTATTCATAGAGGTTGACATTGGGTGTTTTTCTCAGTTCCTCTCTACCTTACATATTAAAGCAATCTTTCCCTTGAACCCAGAGCTCGTGAATTGATTTAGCCTAGTTAGCCTGATAGGATAAAGAGACAAGTTAGGTACCTTGGCTGTGCCAAGGTGTACCACTAAGAAATTATTCCATTCAACAGATGTAGTGTAAGAGGTTTATAGGGGGAGAGGGGAGAGCGAAAGACCATCTTGGGGTGAAAGACATGAGTGAGAAATAGAGACGGGCAGACAGACAGAGAGAATGAACAACACGGGGAGAAACAGAGAGAGAAGGCACAGATAAGACAGAGAGGGTGAGGAGAGGTCCTGGGGTAGCCCAGGCCTTCTATGCACTGGTGGTGGTAGGTGATGGCACAAGCAGCTGCTAGGTCCTGAAGGCAGCCGGGTAAACATGCTAATTGCTAACATAGTCAGTTTGCTCCATCTCCCTCAAGCTGGGATTACAGATGGCTTGTCATACCCACCTGTCATTTATGCTAGCTCTGAGAATCCCAACTCTGGTCATTAGCCCTGCATTGCAAGGGTTATCCAAGAAGCCATATCATCAATCTCCAGTATCTTTGCATAGAATGAGCATGTTATAGCCGGGCGGCGGTGGCCCACGCCTTTAATCCCAGCACTTGGGAGGCAGAGGCAGGCGGATTTCTGAGTTCAAGGCCAACCTGGTCTACAGAGTGAGTTCCAGGACAGCCCGGGCTACACAGAGAAACCCTGTCTCGAAAAACCAAAAAAAAAAAAAAAAGAATGAGCATGTTATTGTAGGAATTTGATTAAACTTAAAAATTAACTGCCCCAGGACACATCCCAGGAGGAGCACATTCCTTAGTTAGAGGACACCTGCTGGACTGACATTCAGAGGAAGAAGGGAGAGGCTGATTAACATTCCTCAGACCACAGGGAAGGGAATCCACCTGTGGGTGGGGAAGGCCCAGAGCACATAGACAGGTTTCACAGGAGAGACCAACCCTTGCCACTCACAGACAAGGGAGGTCCTTGCCACCTCATTCCCCAAAGACCAATCAGTTTAAAAGTCACACTGTTCTGCCAATCATATTGTGCCTAGTCACTGTTTTCTTAGTCCACTCTTTAAACTGTATAAAAACTGCTCTCAGCTTAGCTTGAGATTCCTCTTGCCTGCGCGCAAGGGAACCCCAGTGCATTGGTTATTATTATCATTAAACCTCATCTTTTTGCAGTGAATCTTCTGTCCATGTGTGTTTCTGCAAGAGTGGGACCCCTGGTTTGGATCTTAGAGTTCAACATTATCAAACCTGAGAGTCATAACTCATGCCCCAGATCTGATTCAACTACCTACCCTTAATAAGCCAACTAAAAGACATTGCAATTAAAGCAAAAAAAGAAAATTTTTTCTACATAGCAACATTGGGGAAGAGGCACAAGTGATCCTGTGACCTTCCCCTCTAAGTCTTTTTTGAGGGGTATTCTGAAGTGAGATTAAAATTTAAACAGAGGGCCAGGATGAGCCAGGATGAGTGGGTTCAGTCAAACCCTGTACTGAGTCCTGCTTTGCTATGTAAGGGACAGTTTGACATGCTTTGCTGCTCCTGGAACAGAGCCAGCAGGGCATATCCCCCCCCATGTGTTGATGGTTGTTGTGGGAGTAAGGCTTGTTTGTATAATTGTACATATTTTCATGGTCCTCCTTCAAGGAATGTCCTCTCTGCCAAGATTAATGACCCCAGGATAATCAGCACAAGTGCAGGAGGCAAGGGAATATCTATTATCTCAGCAAAATGATAGACCACTGTGACCTTCAGGACAACCATAAGGCTGTGGGAAAGAATGCTGAAAACATGAGTTCAAAAATGTATAATTTCTCATCTATGCAAAATATGATTGCAACTATACAATATGAATTGTATAAGGAGCTTCATAGATCTAAAGGAACAGAGGCAGGTGCACTATGAGCCAGCTTGTCAGAAAGATTGTAAGGAGACAGATAAAGAGATTTGGGGAGTAGTGATCACTGGAGAATCCCACCCAGCTAAGTTTTTTGTTTGTGATTACAAAGGCAGGCAGATTCCTGAGTTCAAGTTAGCCTGGGATACAGGGAGTTTAGGTCCAGGCCCACTTGTGGTAGGAATGGTAATTTCAGGGTGGGATCCCACCCAGCTATTTTATTGTCTGTGGCACACACCTTTAATCCCAGCACTTGGAGGGCAGAGGCACGCTGATTTCTGAGTTCGAGGCCAGCCTGGTCTACAGAGTGAGTTCCAGGACAGCCAAAGCTACACAGACAAACTTTGTCTCAAAAAAACAAAATAAATAAATAAATAAAAGGGCTAGCATGATAAAGCTATAAATCTCATTCTTGAAGCTTGACCAAACTGGAAATACTGACCTCAGGTCACGGGTAATTTTATCAGCAGTATCTGCGGCATCAACACTCAGCAGAGCAGCATTCTTTAAATTCATAAGCTCACTATGCAAAGTTAAAACATCCAGAGAGGTGTTAGAATTATGCCAAATACACTGCAAGTGTCTTTAATTTTTTTCCTAATTATAATGACTACCACTGTAAATTTTAGAACTAACATGAATCCAATGGTATTTGGCATGACCCTCGAGATGGCAAATTCTTAATTGATCCACCTGAAAATGTTCCCGTAAACCATCTGTTCTCACCTCTTCACAATCTTGTTTTATTGTTATTTGTTTGTTTACTATTTTATTTTTTCCAGAGAGAGTTTCTCTAAGTAACAACTTTGGCTGTCCTGGAACTCCATTTGTAGACCATGCTGGCCTTGAACTCATAGAGATCTACCTGTCTCTGCCCCGCCAGGTGCTGGGATTAAAGGTTTATGCCACCATTGCTGGGGCCTGGTTCCACGTTATTTTTTTTTTTTTTTTTGTACTAGGTCTCACTATCTGTGGCTTTGTCTGGCCTGGAACTATGTAGACCAGGCTGGCCTCCCACTCAGAGAGATCCATACAGCTGGCTCTGCTTCCTAGAGTTCTGAGATTAAAGGAATGTTCCACTTCACCCAGCTGTTGTTGTCATTGTCTTTGTTGTTGTTAACTTTAAAGAAAAAGTACAGACATTTCACCTCTCTAAAGCCTTGCTGCAGTAAACTATCCAGATGTAAAGCTAGGAAAAAAAATTCAAGAGATTTTTTTTTAAACTTGCTTTTCTTTTCTTTTTGCATATTTTTTGTTCTTTTTCTTTTTTTACTTAGGACATACCTTCTCTCCATGATCCAAGCTGGCCTTCCATTCCATATGCAACCCCTGGATCTTGTGTCAATCCTCCTGCTTCTGCCTCCCAAGCTCTGGAAGTACAATGTGAGTCACCACATCTACTTCCAGGGTCATTTCTAAATATTAATATTGCTGAGGCTGATTTTTATTGATGGACTGTAAGCCCACAACAGGGATTCCCATCTTAACATATTTCCCTTAAGCAATTCTTTAAATGTGGTATTTAGCCTAAATGAAGGAGTTTTCAGTTTGCATATATTATAGAGTACGGAACAAAGAGTACTGGCAATCTTGTTACCAACTAACAAGTATAGGAGTCAAAGACGTGTTCTAAGTTTTAATTACTGTGCCTAATAGATCCATAAAACAAAAATGCCTCTAACCTGTAAGCCCCTTGCTCAAGGACAGACCCTTCCTGAGATGCTGGAGACTGTTGTCCATGTAAGATAACAAGCCATATGTTTTCACTTCCCTAAACAAGTTTGGTTGACTCAGCTGCACCAGGTGTAGTTGATCACATGTAGGCAGAAAATACATCAAGGCAATTTCTTGCCCTCAATTGGATGAAGGGCAGAAGTGCCTAGCTTTGTAGATTTGCCTTTATAAGAACCTGGCCAGTGTACATCATGCCCGTTTTTGGGAGCCCTGGAATGGACCTGGTCAGAGTCCATCGTCCTGGATGGTATTTAATTAAAGCTTCCTTCAAATTAGGCTTGAAATTGTGGTATTGGTCTTATTTCAACAACAAGGTCTAGGGCTTACCTGTTCCTTAATTGTGAAATTTATGTGTTCAAGAGGAGAGAGAGAGAGAGAGAGAGAGAGAGAGAGGAGAGAGAGAGAGAGAGGAAGAGGGAGAGAGGAGGCAGTTGTCAATATAAAACCATAGCTCTCATCATATAGGAAATAAAAGATGTTATTCTAGAACCATTTTGAGTGACCATGGCCTGGGAATACAGAAATGTGAACCACCATGTGGGTGCTGGAAATGAAACCTTGGTCCTCTGGAAGAGCAGCCAGTGCACTTAACCTCTGAGTCATCTCTCTACCCCTTTCTTCTTCATCATCGACGTGGTTGTCGTTGTCATCATCATTATCCTCATCATCATCTAAAGACAAGGTCCTGGGCCAGTGAGATGTCTTGCCAGGTAAATCACTTGGCAAGCCTGGTGATCTGAGTCTGAGATGGCAGCAGTGTGGTCCCACACCTGCTCTACAGCACCACATTTTCCTCATCCTTCATCTAATCCGCTGTCCACACAGAAGCCAGGGAATGTTTGGGAAGATGTTATTCTGCCATCCTAATATCCTCCAATGCTTCAGATAAAAAATAAACTACCCTACAAGGCACTAAATGCTGTTTCCCATAATCCTGTCCCATACAAGTCCTCTCAGTTCCCTACAGTCCACTCTGTGTCCCTCTTCTGTTTGGAGTGTTGTTTGGTGATTCTTTGCTTAGTCAAGATGTGTTCGGGATACAATATTATTCACTCATTCAAAAGGCATGTTCAGTCTATAATACTCGTGGCCAGGCTGTACCTTCAAGGCTACATTTGCATGTTTCTTATTTTCCCCTAGCAACCCAATCCTGTTGGGCTCAGTTGTTATACACAATGTTTAGCACTAGCCATTTGATGTTTCTTTGTTCAACAGTGCCTCTGTAACATTTTTATATTTGCATGCAAGAGTTCCTCTAATGTGTTTCAAATTGTGGGCTGATGAAGTGAGTGGGAGGGGGTGATGTGTATGCATGTGGGTGTGTGTGTGTGTGTGTGTGTGTGTGTGTGTGTATACACAAGCACTTTTTAAAGAAAAGAAAAAGAAGGGGCAGAGGATGTAGCTTAGTTGACAGAGTGGATTCAGTCCCTAGTTCTACATAAACTAAGACACCTGGGATCCCAGGACTTGGAAAATAGAGACAGAAAGGTCAAGAATTCAAGGTCATCTTTTGTTATACAGAGAATTGAGGCGAACTTCAGGTATGTGAGACCCTGCCTCAAAATAAAATAAATAATAAATAAATAAAGACAGAAAAGAAAATAGAATGTGTGTTGTGTGTAGCAAGTATAAGCTTTGTTCTATGAAGCATTTATTTCAGGGGTGTATTGTGCGTGTGTGTGTGTGTTAAGAAAGTAAAATAAATCACTTTCTACAGATTAAAAAAATGTTAGAGGGACTGGAGGGATGTCTTAGAGGTTAAAATCACTAACTTCTTTTCCAGAGAACCCAGATTCGATTGCCA
Source organism: Mastomys natalensis (assembly GCA_021653895.1). Lineage (NCBI taxonomy): Eukaryota > Metazoa > Chordata > Mammalia > Rodentia > Muridae > Mastomys > Mastomys natalensis. The sequence goes on along the minus strand of JAJTUV010000491.1, from coordinate 230,269 downwards.
GCATTCACAGGACAACTTATAACTGTCAGCAATTCCAGTTCTAGGAGGTCTGATGTCCTCTGACCTTCATGGGAGCCAGGCATGAAAACAGAGCACCTATGCACACACAATTACAGTAGAACAACAAGATAGCTTTCTGAGGTTACAAAAATCACTATTCCAGTATTTGAGGAGCAGAGAGTTGAGGCCCTGACATTCAGGCCCTAAAATAATTTTGAATACAAACACAAGATTTCCAGTGGAAAACTATCTAAGCATGTATTTCAGTCTTTGTTCTTGATCTAGTGTTAGTTTCCATAAACTCCTGTTCACATAAACAATACCTTTTCTGAAAAAGGGGAAACACTCAAGAGTTAAACAACTTACAAACATTCCCTAAGAGTTGAGCTGTCTGTGTGGAACCTCGTTTGTTTGGGCACAGACAGTGATGGAAGCCAGGCAGTCCACACTTGGAGCATCTCTTCTCTTTCCATAACTTCCCACATCACCGATTTACATTATGGCTAGAAATAAATCTTCTATGTTTATTCAAACACTGAAAGCGCAGAACACATTCATTGTATTGTATAAAACTCTACTGGAAAAATCCTGGCTCTTAGGGTAGTAATCCCCATCCCCTGGACAAAATACCAGGCTGATGTGCTGTTTTCTATTCTGGGTTTCATTCCGCTCACTGATGCCCTTTAACCTACCTTTACTGCACAGCAGAGAGTTGTCACTTAGCCAATCCCAGCAAGCCAGAGCAGACAGCTGGCTCTGCCTGGGACTGGAAGGGAATTGAAAAGCAATCCACCCTGAAGCATTTACCCTGTCACTGACTTCCCATCATCCAAGACTCCTTTGGTATCAGCCAGGAGACCGACCCTTGGAAACTGCAAATCCTTGCTTTGGAAGAAGTAGCATAGTTTGTTATTATCTACTAGTTTAGAGTTAGGATCAAGGCATTGAGTTTGAATGAGTGGGACAGAAATAATTTAGAACCTAGGTCAGTGCAAATGAAAGGCAAGAAAAGATCCCCCCTCTTTGTGTGTGTGTTATGTGGTGTGTGTGTGTGTGTGTTTACTACATCTGTGTGTGGATACCCATGGAGACAAAAGAGAACATCAGTTCCCCTGGACCTGGAGTTATAGGTGGTTCTAAGTTTCCTGACATGGATCCTGGCAACCAAAATCAAGCCCTCTGAAAGAGCAACAAGCACTGTTATCCCTGAACTATCTCTCTAGACACACACACCCCAAAGGATGTCTTGAGGGACAACCTTAGTATTACTACTGTTTGAGGAGAAAGAAGAGCAGGAGATAGACTTTCCCCACATGGCATTAGTGCAGTCTTGGCCCTCCTCTGTGGCAGTCATTCATGTGCTTCATCCATGGCAGGTGGCAGGCGTTGCCCCACCATATCATTCAGATGCAGCAACCCAGAAGCCAATGTTGGATTTTAGAAAACATCCGGGTTAGAGAGTCCATTTGGTTTCCTTGTCACCAACTCCTTTCTGTTATAATTATCTTTAGGGCCTGCCTGGACCTTCTTTTATTCAGTTTTATTTTTTTCAATCAACCCAAATAGATATTCTACTTGAGCAAAACCAAATGTATAACCCAAGCCAGCAATAGAAAGAGAAATGCTGAATTCAAAAAGCAATTGAAGAAAGCAAAACCAGGCAAAGAACAGGTCTGTTTCTTAGGCAGGTGAACCTTCTGCCATGTTGTGAGAGCTTTTTTTTTTTTTTACTGAAGGAGACAAAATGACAGTGTTTTGTTAGATGTAATCCCTCTGTAGCTGATATAAAAAGAAGGACTTTTGAAGGGAGGGTAATGAAGAGAATTAAAGATCAAGCCATCACTGTGAGTCAAGACGCAGTTGTAGGAGTGAGCTGTAAGTAGGCCACCTGCCTCTAGTCCTCAAGAGCCCAGGGACCCTGCATTTTGAAGTATGAAGACAGAGTTCCCTAAATCGAGAGCCCACAGCTTCTCCAATTCCATAGCACTCTCTCTGGCAAGAGTTCCCATTAAACCCATTCACAAGAAGGTATAAAACGACAAAGTTGCTTCCAAAGAAAGCAACTCTTGCCTCTTCTTGCTCAAATGTCATAATGCATGTCAACACACCAAACACTAAGAAGCCCCACAGAGAAGAAATCTGTCTAGTTTTGTTTTATTCCAAGTGTCCAACGTATTTGACAACGGACTCCCCTCCATTCCGGAATCTCTAGTAAATCTGCAGTTTCACCAGATACGGTTTTTTAGGTTCATTTTCAACCAACAGTCACGGAGGCCTGATCTGCACCAGGTATTAGTGAGTGAGGCAGGGAGACTCGGGAGGAAAAGGTGCTAGCAAGAAGAAATGATTGATCCAGGAGTAGAGCACCCATATTCTTCCTGCTAGACGGAGCCTGAGAAGCAGTGGGGACAGTGTCACATTAGGAAACTGATTGGGAAAGGATTCATCTCAATCTGAGAGCCTTGTCCAGGCTTGCTGAAGTCACAGCACCTCCAGGAGTTGGGTACCAGCCAGGTTCTAGGTAGAAGGCAGTCAGGCCTCTTCAGAGTAAGACATAAAGGTCAGGGAAGCATGTGACCTGCCAGGAGGAGCCCATGGCTACCAATTCAGACGTGACTCTGCCTTATCTAAATCCAAAGCCAAAATGCACACTCCTGTAGATGCTGCCTACTCAAAAGGCACATGCTGTCTGTCGCTCACTCCCCTTCCAGTGTGTACCTGCTTCCCAAAGGCTCCTGTGGGACACCAAGACCAGGCTTGAGGTGTAGCAAAGGAGTGATAACGCACTTGTCATTTTCAACTCTTAGAAAGCATGGCAGGGGGATACTATAGGGCATCATCTTCAGATCTTCAGATGTGCCATAGCAGTCTTTTTTTTTTTTTTTTTTTTTTGGTTTTTCGAGACAGGGTTTTTCTGTGTAGCCCGGGCTGTCCTGGAACTCACTCTGTAGACCAGGCTGGCCTCGAACTCAGAAATCCACCTGTCTCTGCCTCCCAAGTGCTGGGACTAAAGGCGTGCGCCAGTGCCATAGCATTCTTAAGTACCACAAGTGAGCATAAATCTCCATTTCTGCATTAGATTAGCCTGCTGTCCCAAGCTTAGAATGGAAGGCCAGAGTAGCCTTTCAAAGTTCTGATTGCTCTGAGGTTCTGAGTTCTGAAAGATGGAAGCTCTCTTACTCATCCCAGAAATGCAAGTATATGCATCTCACCGGGCTGCCATGTCAATGCAGACCTCAGGTTCCTCTGGGGAAGGGTCTCTGGGTGAAGGAGGAGTTGTATGTGGCCTCGGGAGAATTGCTGCTGCCAAGAAGTGCTTGAAGCTGAAGTAAGATGGACTTCAGAGGTTCTAGCTCTGCCATACTTTCTGGACGTGAGGATGCGCGGCAGAAGGGACTGGAAGCCCATCCTCCTGTTTTCCTCCCTAGGCGCGCGCGCGCACACACACAACACAGCACACACACTCCCTGCAACCTCTGCCCCACCACTGACTCCCTCCCCCATGCCCTAACAGCTCTTGGTCTGTTCTGTCTCCACTAGACATGTTATATTTTTTTGTCTCCCAGGTGTGCACATTAGAAGGTTTTGGGCTGATGGTGGTGGCGCACGCCTTTAATCCCAGCACTTGGGAGGCAGAGGCAGGCGATTTCTGAGTTCGAGGCCAGCCTGGTCTACAGATTTGAGTTCCAGGACAGCCAGGACTACACAGAGATACGCTGTCTCGAAAAATACAAAAAAAAAAAAAAAAAAAAAGGTGTGGCCTGTTGGAGCAGGTGTGTCACTGTGGGTGTGGGCTTTAAGACCCTCATCCTAGCTGCCTGAAGTCAGTATTCTGCTCAAATCCTTCAGAAGAAGATGTAGAACTCTCAGCTCCTCCTGCACCATGCCTGCCTGGATGCTGCCATGCTCCCGCCTTGATGATACTGAACTGAACCTCTGAACCTGTAAGCCAGCTCCAATTAAATGTCCTTAGCCATGGTGTCTGTTCACAGCAGTAACACCCTAACTAAGACACATGTATAACATATTTTTTCTTTCTCCCTGTGTGTGCACATGTACGTATGCAGTTGACATCTTTGTGGGCATATGTGTGAGCTGGTATATGCGTGGAGCCCAGAGGTTGACTCCGTCTGCCTTCCTCCATCTTTTTTTACTTTGCTGTAACAGAGTGTATGCTGAACCCCAAGTTCACCCCTTGGCTTCTCTGGATGGTCAGAGTGCCCTGGGGATCCTCGCTCTCCAGGTCCCAAGCACTGGGATTTCGGGCAAGCCACCCATTCATCTAGATTTTGATGTGGATATTAGGGTCTTGAAGTGCAGCTTAAGCAGCAACGGCACTGTCCACCAAGCCCCCTTCTCCCCAGCAGGTCCTATTAGATGACAGTTCAGATTAAAGATACCAGTTGACATGTTATTTTAGGGCAGAAACAGAGCTCCAGGTTCCCCTTCAGGGTACTCACGATGCTTTGCCAATGGTCTACAATGGGTTGGATGTAGAAACTGGTAGACTTCAGAGAAGCAGCTATTTTCTTTAGCTAGTCCCTTCTCTCCAGAGTACCACTGTCCCCAAATCTCCTTCTCTAGAACACGGGCTTTGATCTCACTTACTGGACCTCGATTCATAGCTTTCCCTGTGTGGTCCTTGCATTACGTACAGCCTCAGTTTCACATCAGGAAATGAAGAGCTAATGCCTTGTTTCATGAGTTGCTTATAGTGACTGAGTTTGTATTTGTCATCAACTCAGACAGTGCTGGGCATAAAATTTGTTGGCAAACTTTCATTAATGGTGGCAGTAACTGACAGACAAAAGTCAAGGTCCAAGGAAGACGAGCAGGAAGGATTAGCAAGAAGGCAAAGCTGGAAACAGGCTGTAATCTTTGCCTCTGCCGACCCAACCCCTCCCCACTCTGGCTCAAATCAAATAAATCTAAAGGTCCCTGGGAAAACTGACAGATAGCCTCGGCACCCAGCCATCTCCTTTGGGCCAGGGAATGTCTCCAAGATTGAGGCCACATGGGGTAGTATATCAGGAATTATCCTCAGAGAAGTCCTTCATATTTTGTTGCCTGCCTCATCTTAGACAAATCATTTCCAGTCCCTGCCTCTTGCTATTCTCATGTGTAAATGTCCAATAATGATGGCATCCCCCTACAAGACGTTTGTGCATAGTGACAAGATTGTGTAGAAACAATCTTTGGTTTATGGTTATATTTTTAAATCAGAAAAAGAGGAGTAATTGTGCAAAAATAGCCTCCTCTGGAAAACTTTCTAGGTGCAATGAGCTAACTGTGAGGTATTGCATTAATCAGCAATTGTTCAAAATTTTTCTTTACATTATGTGGGTATTTGATCCTTCATACTCTGACCTATGTGGCTTCAAGCACAAGCCCCAGACTCCCTGTACAATTTGCCAACTTGAATCATCAGAGAGGAAGGAGCCTCAATTGAGAAAATGCCTCCATGAGATTCAGCTGTCAGGCATTTTCTGAATTAATAATCAAGGGGAGGGCCCAGCCCATGGTGGGTGGTGCCATCTCTTGACTGGCAATCATTGGTTCTATAAGAAAGCAGGATGAGTGAGCCATGGAGGCAAGCCAGTAAGCAGCACCCCTCCATGGCCTCTGCATCAGTTCCTGCCTCCAGGTTCCATGCCTGCTTGAGTTCCTGTCCTGACTTCCTCCAGTGATCTGGAAGTGTAAGCCAAATAAACTTTTTCCTCCTCAATTTGCTTTTTGGCCATGGTGCTTCATTGCAGCAATAGAAACTCTGACTAAAGCACTCCCTAAGTGAGAACTTCTGATGGCACCTGAGTTCAATTTTCACAGCCCCTGAGGGTATATGAGAAGAAACAGGCTACCCATTCCTGGCTTATTGACCAAAATTTGTGACCTCCCCCCCACCCCACCCCACCTTGAGCAGGCCTGAGAGACCTGTGATAGGATTCTATGTGGAGTTACCAACCTTGGCTGTTCAGAATTTAGAAGAACTGCCCTGGGCTTGCCTTGAGATATCTCTGGCCTTGACTGTGACCAAGAATGGATTATCCCTCCCATCTCTGGCCGAAACTAGGAAGGGTTCAGGTGGGTCTTTCTTTTAAATTGAGAGCTGAACATTAAAGCATTGAGCCTTGATCAGAATACTTGTCTTGGCTTTAATCTCCTCTCGCCCTCGTCCCCTTTCATTCCCAGCTCCCTTTCAGATGAACCCAGTTGATCTGTGGCCGCAGGATCTGAAAAACTGAGTAGTCCTGGGGCTGACACTGACACCCTCAAGTTCTGTGGATTGAAAGGACAGAAACATAGTCTGATTCAAGCTCCCTCTTTACTTAGAAAAGTGGTGGGAGGGCTCACCAATGAGCATAGACCCTGTAGATTAGTGTGACTTAATCTCCAAGGATCAATTTTTTTTTTCAAACTGCCACCCCAAGGTATCTCCAAAATGACCTGAGAGGATACATGGAGGATCACAGGAGGGTTCTGAAGATTGGAAGGAGGGAAGAGAGAGGGAGGAAGGGAAGAAGAAAAGAAAGAGACATGAGAGATGAGAGAGACAGAGAGAGAGAAAACTTCCAAACTCATGGGTGGTCAGTGTGCTCAGAACAAAGAGAAAAGTGAGGAGACCTCTCCCCCCTCTTTCATGCCCTCCTCTCTTAACTGGTACCTGCAAAGACTTGAAGTTAAACGGGCATATTATAAAGCAACAAGAAACGTAAAACCAGTTTTGTTTCTGAGTACATAAAAGATTCATTCAGAGGTCAAAAATATGCTTTCCTGGGACTAGAGAGTTGGTTCAGTGGTCAATAGCATTGGTTGTTCCTCTAGAGGACCTGGGTTCAATTCCCAGTACCCACAGGGCAGCTCACAACTGTCTGTAGCTCCAGTTTCAGGGGATCCGTGGCACCAGGCATGAATGTGGTGCACACAGCTGTGCATGCAGGACAAGAATCCATACCAAAATAAAATGAAAAAGTCTTTTTTTTTTTTTTTGGTTTTTCGAGACAGGGTTTCTCTGTGTAGCCCGGGCTGTCCTGGAACTCACTCTGTAGACCAGGCTGGCCTCGAACTCCGAAATCCGCCTGCCTCTGCCTCCCAAGTGCTGGGATTAAAGGCGTTCCCCACCACCGCCCGGCGAATAAGTCTTTTTTAAAAAATAAAGTCTTTAAAAAAATGTTTTTGTTGTGGAGTAATTTCTTTAAACTGTGAGATGTAAGCAATAAAGCTTTAAGGACTGCACACTGGCTTCTGTGGTAGGATCCCTTTCCACATTCCTCGTCTTGGAGAGTATCCTCACGCTTCCTGCATCATCATTTACATCAAGTTGTGTTTTTCTCCAAGGAAATTCAAAGCTCCTTAAGAAATGGGACCAATCTGATGCCTCGTGGGCATGTGTTAAGTGCTTAGCAAATGCTGATGGAATTTTGAATAATGTGTGCCCTTGCCTCTGTGTCATTAAGGCTGGATCCTTGTGCTAGATAGCTCATTCAGAAAGCACCACCCCAGCAGAGCTTCTCAGATTTAGGACCCAACTTTCCCCAGAACCCCAGAAGCTTCTCTCTGCCTGCATTTTATTTTGTGTTGTGATGTTTTGTTGAGATAGGGTCTCACTAGGTAGTTCTGGCTGTCCTGGAACTCACTTTGTGGACCAGGTTAGCCTCCAACTGATAGATCTGTCTGCTTCTGCATTCCCAGTGCTGAAATCAAAAGTGTGCCCCACCACTGCCTATTGTAGTAGATATTTAATCTCAGTTGGGGTTTCTACCCCACCCTTAATCATTCAGCTCACAAAACTTTATATTTATAATAAGCTTTAAAGCACCACAGCTGGACAGATAGCTACCCTCTATGCTATTATGTCTACTTCCTTATCAATAACCCTGAGTTATAATTTGCCATGTTCTGTCTGGGCCTCTCCTAACTCCAATTGGCCAGCCCTCATGGCCATGTTTTCATGACTCACCTAACCCCACCTTCTCTCTCCCTCCTTGTGATCATCCTCTGTGGGGAGTGTGGCGGAAACCCTGAGGCTTTCCACGACATCGGGTCCCAATAACTCCAGAAGTCCATGAGTTCCAAGAGTTTTATTATTCATGGTGTGTGATAGATGGTCTATGTGCACCCCCCAGTTTAAGCCAGGGGAGGGCCTGACTTAAATCAGAAGAGGGAAAGAGGAAGGGCTGGGAAAAGGAATAACTTAATTAGCTACAGCCCCTGGCCTTTAGGTAACTCATTAATATGGAAATTTCTTGAGGCTGAAGCCTGTAGTCACGCCCTCTCCCTGTGTTAGGTAACGCCCCTTTGGGAGGGGCTGCATAGCCAAACGTTTGCAAGGCACAGATCAAATGGAGATCACATCATGTGTCAGGAGCCTGGATTCTGGGAGCAGGACAGAATAAATGCCCATCCCTCACAGGCAATGGACACCTGTTGGGTCTCCGGGCTATTTCCAGCCAGAGCTTCTACCAAAACCAGCCATCCTATCACAGTCCCACACTCCTCCACCTCCAAGCCCAGGAACTGAAACTCCACCTACCTCTCTTCTGCTCAGCTATAGACTGTAGGCATCTTATTTCAAGCAATAGTTTTAAGTCAAGGAGCAAGGTTACTTAGTATCACTTGGTGTACCAAAGATCCCTGCAACCAGGACCAGTATTTAGCATTAAAATACATAGCAACAGACCAAATCTCTACCACTGCCTGGCTAGTTTTTATTGCTCCTTACTGAGATAAATTCCCATCACCCTCGGCTGGGCAACTTGGATCTGTGGGTCTCAAGGACTAGCGCTCTCCTCCCTGTTTCCCCTGAGAACCGCGTCAGCTTTGGCTCATGGGTATAAGCTTTTGGTCTCTATTTCTCAATTCTCTGGGCACAGGCTTTGGAGTGCTTCCCTCACAGCCACCACAGATGAAACCTTTCCTAACCTCAGTCCTTTAAATCCCCAACTGTCTTGAGAGTATCTGTTACCCCTGATTCGATCAGGAGGCAGAGGCAGGTGCATCTGAGAGTTCAAGGCCCCCTGGTCTACAGAGTGAGTTCCAGACAACCAGGACTACACAGAGAAACCCTGCCTTAAAAAATAAAAATAAAATAGTAATTAATAATAACAGTAAATGCAAATTTAAAAATTTTAAAAATCTGCTTCTCTAAATGAGTGGCAGCGCTATTCCTTGTATCCTCTCACAAGACTTCAGACAGCTGAAGTACAGTCGTACAGCATGTCCATATCTCACCTTCGGTTTGGGTTTGGGGCCTGTGGGACTGTGAGGGAAAGGACACTATGTTGCCCCTTTTTGAGATGGGTTACTCCGATGTGTTAGAATATAGATATTTGGGCTGGAGTGATGGCTCAGCGGTTAAGAGCACTGACTGCTCTTCCAGAGGTCCTGAGTTCAATTCCCAGCAACCACATGGTGGCTCACAACCATCTGTAATGGGATCTGATGCCCTCTTCTGGTGTGTCTGAAGACAGTGATAATGTACTCATAATCATAAAATCAATATATTCTTTAGAATATAGATATTCCAGATATTCCATCTATAATTTCATGATCATGATCAAGTACCAATACATCTGAAGATTAAGGAATGCTATTTATTTAGGTTAGACAATGTGAGGGCTTATTGATTTAACTTCAAATCAGGGAAAGCCTACCTTTAAAAGCAAAAGATAAAAGTGTACGGGAAGGGGTGGTCCACTTTGGCAGACTATTGTTAAAGATTCTTCAATTAAGGGGCTGTGTCAGCAGTTAGGGTCACTCGCTCTTGCAGAAGACCCAGGATCAGTTTCCAGCACCCACATGTTGGCGCACAAGCATCCTTAACTCCAGGCCCAAGGGATCTGACTCCCTCTGACCCTTGCAGGCAGCAAGTACGCATGTGGTGCATATCAGCAAAACACTATTAACCATAACATAAAATAAATCATAAAAAAACTTTTTATTTGGAAAAATCCTAAATTGTGTTAGAATTTAAAGGTTATATAGATTAAGGAAAAGACAAAAAAACATAGATAATTGCCAAGGATTCAATATGTCATTTAAAGAGCAAGACCTGAAGTTGCTCTAGAGCAGGAGTTCTCAGCCTGTGGGTCAAGGTCCTCATGGGATTGTATATCAGATGTTAATTTTACAATTCCTGACAGTAGCAAAATTACAATGAAGTCACAATTAAATGATTTTATGGTTGGGGGTCACCACAATATGAGGAACTGTATTAAAGGTTTGCTGCGTTAGGGAGGTTGGGAACCTCTGGTCTGTAGAAAGCTATGAGTTCCAATGGAAAAGTCGTCAGAAGACATGGTTAGACAATTCATAAAGGAAGAATTTCAAAGCACCAGTACACGCCGTCTATCCTCTTTAGCAAATAAATAAATGCAAGCTAAATGAGACTAAGGCACTGCTTGCCTATCATGGTGTCCGTGGGCAGAATTCCCCTTGTTGTGATGCTTAGTATCTCGTTCCTACCCCCTGGATACTCAGATACCTAAGGCATCCATGGCCGTCATCCTGAGAAGCTGGGAGGGAGCAAGGCTCCTTCCGGAGCAGAAGCATCCGGTTTCCAGGAGCCTTCAGGCCAGAGCCGCCAGCCTGGTGTCTGGTGTCGTATTGAATGTCCAGGCCCAATGCCAGCATGGACAGGCTCTGCGGTAGCAGTAACCAAGGAGTCTTGGCTGGGTTGGATCCCCAGGGAGAATTTGGGTAGAACTCCAGCTGCACAGACTTCCTACCTTCCCAATCATTTTCAAAGCCTGGGGCTCCAGCTTTCCTGAAAAGTCTCTGGGCTGCCCAACACCTTACAGTAAATTTCTGTGGTGGAATTCTGGCTGGACTGACAGTCTAGCAATTTCAGATAGAAGGGTCTACAGACATAAAAAAGTAGAAATGTACATAAGTTAAAGGATGTCCTAAGCCCTCTTGAGAGTAGGGAGACCATAGCGGTATGTAAAACTATCACGGGGAAGTGATTCGATAAATTGTAATGGATTATAATACATAACTGTTATAATAAGGACTATTAAGATGGGCAGTGGTAGCCGGGCAGTGGTGGTGCACACCTTTAATCCCAGCACTTGGGAGGCAGAGGCAGGCGGATTTCTGAGTTCGAGGCCAGCCTGGTCTACAGAGTGAGTTCCAGGACAGCCCGGGCTACACAGAGAAACCCTGTCTCGAAAAAAACAAAAAAAAAAAAAAAAAAAAAAAAAAAAAAAAAGCAAAAACAAACAAAAAAAACCCAAAACAACAAAAAAAGGACTATTAAATAGCAACTCAAAATCATGTCCTTAAAAAAAATAATCATGTCTTGGGTTAGGAATATAGCTCAGTGGGAAAGCACTTGCCTACCTTGTGCTAGCCTTAGGACCCATCTCCATTGATGCAAAATAAATAAATAAAGTAGCACTTTTAAAGATATGGAGACACGAAAACATTCACAGTATACTAAATTTTAACACGTTTACTCAACATCCAATTTCTCAGTGAGCATGGTGACACGCCTTATGTAAGTTATCCTCGGTTTTGGAGGCAGATACAGGAGAATGACAACTCAGAGGCCAGCCTACATAGTTCCAGTGGGAGCTACATAGTAAGAACCTCTCTCAAAAAATGTAGGAGAAATAGTGGAGAGATGGTGTGATAGTTTGAATATGCTTGGCCCATGGTAAGTGGCATTATTAGGAGATGTGGCTTTATTGGAGGTGGTGTGGCCTTGTTAGAGGAAGTGTGTCACTGTGGAGAAGGGGTTTTGAGGTCCCATATATATGCTTAAGTGTGATCCAGAGTCTTCTCCTAGATGTAGAACTCTCAGCTCCTTCCCCAGGGCCATATCTGTGTGTATGCTGCCATGCTTCTGCCTTGATGATTATGGACTAAACCTCTGAACCTGTAAGCCAGCCAGAACTAATAGTTGCCTTGGTCATGGTGTCTCTTCACAGCCAGGGAAATCCTAACTAAGACCATGGCCTAGTGGTTAAGAGCATATACTACTGTAGGCAAAGGGTTCAAGTTCAGTTCCCAGCACCTTCACTGAGCAACTCACAATAGACTATGTGGTGTTTTCAATGAGGAATGTTCCCAAGAGTCTCAGGTGTTTCAACACTTGGCCCCTAGCTGGGACCGAGACAATTCTGGAATCTTCAAGAGGCATGGCCTTACTGGAGCAAGTATATCAATGCAGGCTGGCTTTGTGAGTCCATAGCTTAGCGTCAGCTCTTTCTATCTGTGTTTATGGCTAAAGATGTGATCTCTCAGCTTCCTATTTCTGCCCGTCACTTGCCGTCATGACTCTTACACCTCTAGAACTGTGAACCAAAATAAACTCTCCCCACCCCACATTTGTTGCTTTTGATCAGGGCTTCAAAGATGGCTCAGCAGTTAAAAGTACTCACTGTTCTCCTGTGCCCTTCCCCTGGCCTTGGGCAGGCCTGACAGACCTTGTTTACCACAACAGACCAAGAGATAGGATCTAGGTGGAGTTACCCACCTTGGCTGCATGGGCTTGCCTTGAGATATCTCTGGCCTTGACTGTGACCAAGAATGAATTATTCCACCCATCTCTGGCTGAAACTAGGATTGTTGGGGGGGAGGGTTTCCCTTTAAATTGAGAGCTGAACTTTAAAGCACTGATCCTTGATCAGAGAACTTTGTCTTGGCTTCATCTCTTCTGGTCCTCTGTCACCCTTTCGTTCCCAGCCCCCTTTCAGGTGAACCCGGTTGATTCTTAGCCACAGGCGGCTACATTCTCCCAAAGGACCTGGGTTCAAATCCCAAAACCCACATGGCAGCTGACAATTGTCTGTAACTTGAAGATCTGACACCTTCATACATACATCCATGAAGGCAAAACACCAAGGCACATAAAATAAAAATAAATACAATTTTATTTGCTTTTGGTCATGGTGTTTATTACATAAAATTAAATACATTAGAAAATTTGTTCTGAGTCGGGCGGTGGTGGTGCATGCCTTTAATCCCAGCACTTGGGAGGCAGAAGCAGGCGGATTTCTGAGTTCGAGGCCAGCCTGGTCTACAGAGTGAGTTCCAGGACAGCCCGGGCTACACAGAGAAACCCTGTCTCGAAAAAAACCAAAAAAAAAGAAAAAAAAGAAAAAAAGAAAATTTGTTCTGGGCTGTAATGTTCCGTTCTGCCCCACATTTGGGGGCAACTATGTCCTGGCCTGAGCTGCTACTTCGGTCTGTGGGTCAGGGTCTAGCAAGAGAGAGAGTGGGGATGGAAGAGCAAGAGACGTGAAGAATGGAGACAAGACAGAGTCTGTTCAAGTCCCCCTTACTGAAAGGAAATTATGGCTATATATACACTTTACCAAGTCCCTTGCAACCGTGGACAAGCAGGGAACACAGCTGAAGACACTTTACCACATGCGCCTTGCAGCTGGGGGCACTAAACAGCAAATCTCGGAAAAAAAAAAAAAAAAAAAACTTTTGGTCAATAGTGGGTTTTTGTTTGTTTGTTTGTTTGTTTGTTTTTCGAGACAGGGTTTCTCTTTGTAGCCTTGGCTGTCATGGAACTCACTCTGTAGACCAGGCTGGCCTCAAACTCAGAAATCCGCCTGCCTCTGCCTCCCAAGTGCTGGCATTAAAGGCATGTGCCACCACCGCCCAGCGGTCAATAGTGTTTTATCACAACATCAGAAAAGTATGTAATACAAACTGTAACTCTAGCTCCAGGGAATCCAGAACCCTCTTGTAACCTCCCTGGAACTTAGCTGGGCGGTGGTGGCGCACTCCTTTAATCCCAGCACTTGGGAGGCAGAGGCAGGCGGATTTCTGAGTTCGAGGCCAGCCTGGTCTACAGAGTGAGTTCCAGGACAGCCAGGGCTACACAGAGAAACCCTGTCTTGAAAAACCAAAAGAAAAAAAAAAAAAAAGAAAAAGAAAAACCTCCCTGGAACTCATGTGTACATACCCCACCACACATACACAGATGCAAACACATAATTAAAAATAAAAACTATTTATTTATTTATTTATTTATTTATTTATTTATTTACTTTGAGACAGGGTTTCTCTGTGTAGCCCTGGCTGTCCTGGAACTCACTCACTAGACCAGGCTTGCCTCAAACTCAGAAATCCGCCTGCCTCTGCCTCCCAAGTGCTGGGATTAAAGGTGTGCACCACCACTGCCCGGCTAAAAACTTTTTTTTTAAAGAGGAAGAAAAAGATGATGAGGATTCATGTGTTTAAATAATCAAAATGCTTTCTCTTGGATGCAATACAACATACTATAAAATTTTTGTGTGTATCTTCCATCTATTGTAAATATGTATTTTAATACATATATTTACAAATAATATGCTTTATTGGAAAAAATGTATTGATCTGAAGCTGTCAAGTGGAGCAGTTGACTTTTGTCTTAGTTGTGTGCTTGCTTGGTACAGTTTGGTCACAGATATTCAACCGGCAAAATCAAGAGGAAGATTGGTAAGTTCTGAAGAGATCCAATAACCTATTTGATGAATTTGCTCACAGTGATCCAACAAAGAGAACAGTCTCAGTTATCTTTTTTTTTTTAAACTTTTTTTTTTTTTTTTTTGATTTTTCGAGACACAGAGATTTTTCTCTGTGTAGCGCTGCTGTTCTGGAACTCACTCTGTAGACCAGGCTGGCCTCGAACTCAGCAATCCGCCTGCCTCTGCTCTCAAGTGCTGAGATTAAAGGCGGTGCCACCACCGCCCGGCTTCTCAGTTATCTTTTTACCTTGGGAAATCTGGTTTTTGTTCCTTTAAGTAGCCTGGAGTTCATTTTTCTACCCAGAGTAGAAGGTTTGAATCCGGGGAAGATAAGATATAGGATGGACTGATAGCGACACAAAGAGAAGACAAGGAAGAAGGAGACTCGAATTCTTCATCACCCGGGGAATGGGAACTTGCCCCTCTGCTAAGCATGGCTTTGCCTTGGGGTAGGGGCGGGCTCCCTCTCAGAGGGCGGTGCCTTAGCCCTTGAAGCTCTTGGACTTTCCCTAATATCCCCTTAGACTCACTTTACCGAGGAGGAAATTAAGCCTAGAGGACCAAAATGGTTTGAGGAATGTCTTCTGTTTCTAGGCAGAACTGGACCAAGAGAGCAGGTCTGCAGCTCTTCGGACTTTTCCCGGAACTTGAAGAGCTTGCATTTTGAGGCCAGACACACCTGTGCTGCTCTGATGGCGCGATACTGTGAGTTTTTAATCATTTCCTCTCTGTAAGCAACCGTGGCTGGTGTGCAGACGCAGCTGACTTTTGCGTGATGGTCTTCTACTCTCTAACTTTTATGAATTCATTAACCAGCTCTGGTTACTTTTTTGGTGGCTACTTTCAATAACGTTTTACTTCTTCCTTTCTATTGGAAACAGAGGGTTATAAGGGCCAATTTTTTTTTAGACAATATGGTGCTGGTCTAATATCCAGGATGAATCAAGTAAAGCATGCTGACACCAGACATCCAGAGGACTGTGAATCAGCACAAAATGGCTGACACTGGATGCCTGGGAATCCCAAAAGTAAATAGTGACGCAATCTGTTGTGTGTGTATCCCTGGCAGAATGCCACCTTTGTGTGGGTTCAGAGGCCTGGCCTCTTTCCTTCCTCTGCCACCAATCTACTTGTGTATATCAGCGCCTGTGGATCTGTGTGCCTATGTCCATGTTGCCTATGTGCCAGCCTGTGTCTGTGCCTGTTCCTGTGTGTGGCCCCGGTGGGCCTGTAAGCGCCCTGCGCATGAATGCTTGCCGATGGCAGCCTGCCCAGAAGCTATAACCCAAATTGAAGAACTAAATAAAGCATGTCTTATCTGACCTCAAATTTATGTCATCTTCGGCCTCCTGGCCTCCCGAGACCTTCCCTCTTCCTGGCACCTCACATTCATCTGTCTGGATAGTTATATCTTTTTTCTTGTGTATTTGCTCTGCCTAAAAGCTCTACTATGATGAGATTGTCTAGAAACAGCAATAACTGTTATTCTTATCTTAACCTGAACCCTAGGGGAGAAGGATTCCGGTTTTGGGAGTATGTGTGTTGTTTTGTGTTGTAATATTTGATTTGGCTTGGTTTATTTATTTTTAAGATTATAAAATTTCTCCCTTCCCTTGTCTCCCCCCAAACCTTGTCATAAACCTCTCCTTGTTCTCTTTTAAATTAATTTTCTTTTTTTTATTGATCCTTGTTATATGCATCTGTGTGTATGTGTATATATATATATACATATTCCTAAGTATAACCTACTCCTCAGTTTATATATAATATTATTAGTATGTATGTTTTCAGGGTTGATTATTTGGTATTGGATAACCATTGATGTGCTCTACCCTAGAGACCACTGTTTCTCCGACTCTTAGAACTCATCAGTTGCCTGTAGTTCTTTGTAGAGTTGAAGCCTCGTAGGCTTTCTCCAGTCCCCTTTGGCATGTCTATTGTTGTCGTCTTGGTCTTGGTAGCCATGTTGGTGAGAATTTATGGGTGTAACTTCTGAAGCTGCTGGCAGACACAATCTTGGAGCAAATTCCATTGTAACTGTGTGGGTTTTTCTGTCTGCCCTAGTTACCGAATAATGACATGGAGGCTTATTTATTTATGAATTACTGCCTAGCCCTTAAGCTAGGGTTATTAGACTGTTCCCAACTAGCTCATAACTCCATTATCCCATTTATACTAACCTAAGTTCTGCCACATGGCTAGTAACTCTCCTCAGTTTTATACGTCCAACTTTTTTCCACGTCTCAGTCATGCCTGACTCTTCCAGAATTCCTCTCTCTTCCCTGGAGTCCCGCCTATTCTCTCCTGTCTTGTGATAGGCTGTTCAGCTCTTTATTGACAGGTGATGCTTCAGCATGGCACACAAGAGATTATCCCAACACTTTATGGTCCTCTGGCTCTTACAAGCTTTCTTCCCCCACTTCCACAATGTTCGCCAAGTCTTAGGCACAGGAGTGTTTTGTAGACAACTCTATAGTTTGATTGTTTATGGTTTTTCTGTAATGGTAACTGTCTATTGCAAAAAGACGTTTCTCCTTGATGATGGGTGAGGATTCCTCTTCTCTGTGGGCATAGGGACAAATACTTAGATTGTTGTCATATATCACTGCTGACCTTGAACTCATGGGCTCCTGCTAGGATTAGGTGCTAGGATTAATGTGACATCATGACAGTAGGATCCAGTACTTGAAATATAAACAATCATGACAGTGCGAAAGGTTTGGAGATACACTTCGTTAGGCGTAAGAAATTACCCCCTCTTCCTAGTTTGTTAGTGCTTGTATCATAAAAGGATGGGGGGATTGCCAATTTTTTTTTTTTTATGTGTACCTACAATTGTGAAATGTGGTGGTCTGAGTAGGAATGCCTCCCATTGCCTCATGTTTGAGTGCTTGGCCTATAGGGAATAGCAAAATTAGGAGGTGTGGCCTTGTTAGAAGAAGTGTGTCACTGTGGGATGGACTTTTTTTTTTTTTTTTTTTTTTTTTTTTTTTTTTTTGGTTTTTCGAGACAGGGTTTCTCTGTGTAGCCCGGGCTGTCCTGGAACTCACTCTGTAGACCAGGCTGGCCTCGAACTCAGAAATCCACCTGCCTCTGCCTCCCAAGTGCTGGGACTAAAGGCGTGCGCCACCACCGCCCGGCGGGATGGGCTTTGAGGTCTCCTATCCTCAAGCTCTGCCCAGTGTGATACACAGTCTCCTTCTCTGTCCCAGGATGAAGATGTGGAACTCTCAGTTCCATCTCCTCTACCATGTCTGCATGCATGCTCCCATGTGTAAGAGCTGGTCACAATGTCACTTCACAGCAATAAAACCCTAAGACAACATGTCCAGGCATGGTGGCTTGTACCTTTAATCTACTAGCACTCAGGAAGCAGAGATTGGCAGATCTCTGTTAGTTCCAGGCCAGGCTAGTCTATATAACAGAACAGACAGGCTGCGTAAGATTCCTTTTTAAAAATAAATAAAATGGACCTGGAGAGATAGCTCAGAGGTTAAGAGTACTGACTGCTTTTCCAGAGGTCCCGAGTTCGATTCCCAGCAACCACATGGTGGCTCACAACCATCTGTAATGGGATCTGATGCCCTCTTCTGGTGTGTCTGAAGACAGCTACAGTGTACTCATACCTAAAATCAATAAATAATTAAAAAATAAATGCCAGGCAGTGGTGGCGCATGCCTTTAATCCCAGCACTTGGGAAGCAGAGGCAGGCGGATTTCTGAGTTCAAGGCCAGCCTGGTCTACAGAGTGAGTTCCAGGACAGCCAGGCTACACAGAGAAACCCTGTCTCAAAAAAAAACCAAAAAAGAAGAAAAAAAAAAACCCCATGATTTTTCTCATATACCCTAGTGACATGGTACACTAAATTAGCTGATTCTAAGATTATGGTTGTTTGAATATACATATATGTAAATACATATATATTCCTTTTTTTTTTTTTTTTTTTTTGGTTTTTCGAGACAGGGTTATTAGATAACCTTGGTGTGCTCTTCCCTGGGAAGACTTTATTTCTCCTATTCTTAGCATTCCTTACCTCCCTGTGATGGCTATTCCTGGTTGTCAACTTGACTACATCTGGAATGGAGGGTATATCTGTGATCCAGATCTTGAGGCTGGAAGACAGGTTTCTGGCCCAGATCATGAAATGGAAATCTTGAGGCATAGTGGCCATGAAAAGCTTACACCCAGGCAAGGTAATACAATAATCCCGAGAGACTGAAGCAAGGAGATCTGAGTTCAAGGTCAGCCTGGACAAAGCAAGTTTCTGATCCAGGTGTGCTGGTACACACCTTTACTCTTCTGCTGGAGTCCTACTTAAGGACATTGGAAGAAGGAAGACTCAGTCTTCTTCATCTTTACACTTGCCAGCACATCTGTTGGAGCCTACTTCTGTTTCAGAATACCAGCTTAAACAACTAGCCTTGCAGGCATGAGTATTAGATTCTCGGACTTCTCATTCACAGCTGCTCATTGTTGGATTAGTTGGACTGCAGACCGTAAGTCATCATGTAAATTTCCTTAATATAGAGACATTTCCACAAGTTCTGTGACGCTAGAGAACGCTGACTAACAACACTGCCGGTGCCTTTATGATTCTCTGTATTTCTATAAATTGCTAACAGTGCTCCTTTTTCTTAATTCTCGGTTTTAGTAATTATGTGTTCTCTCCTCTCTCTCAATCTTTTTAACTCCGTACAATCACATTCTTGGGTTTAGTTACTGTTCCGATGGAGTCTTTCCAACAAGTCCTTGCCTATTCCTACATCTTTCTCTTTTTTTAAGATTTTACAACTTTATTTTACCTGTATAAGTGTTTTGCCTACATGTAAGTATGAGTGTTTTAAATGAATCACTAAACAAATAAAATGAGTATCTAATAGTTGGTCTTTTCTAACTTATTCTACCTCACAGTTAGGACTGTAGAGCCATCTCTCCAGCCTCACTATGCTTACGTCCAAAGTACTTCACCTATGGCCTTCTTTTAGCAGACTCAGAGTCTTTTGTCCACGGTGAGAATAGGGGTCTGGTTTCATTCTTTCATGTGTGGATATTCTGTTTCCCAACATCATAGGTTAAAGAAAAAGAAGTTGCCTCTTTCCAATGGATGCTTTTGATACCTTTTTTTGGTTTTTCAAGACAGGGTTCCTCTGTGTAGCCCTGGCTGTCCTGGATCCATTCTATAGACCAGGTTGACCTTGAACTCCTGCCTCTGCCTCTTAGGTGCTGGGATTAAAGGTGTGTGCCACCACACCCTGCTTTGGTCTGGCTATTTTTATGAGAATATCAACTAAGTTTCCTTTTTTGACCAAGCACCTCATTTTATGTGTACAAAGACCAGATGTTGCTTCATGTCCAACAGTGGTAGGAAGGCTCAGTGGTAGGACCTGATGAAGCCAGAGTTGGAAGGAAAGCAATTTTCAGGAGAGGAAATAGTTATGAAAGCTATCAGGAAGAAACCCTTAGAGTTTTCTTGACATTATGAGCCTCCATTGTCCAGGTCTTTTTCATTTTTTCTCTGACATAACATGAACATATTATGACTATTATACCTAACTTTAAAATAATCAAGAACTCAGTATGATCCAAAGAAATCAAGTATCAGAAGGAAAGGCATCTTTATTAATCAATATCCTTAGGTTGTTCAACCAGACTGTCTACATATGGTTGTTTGTTTGTTTGGTTTGGTTTTTTCTTTTTTTTTAGGTTTTTCGAGACAGGGTTTCTCTGTGTAGCCCTGGCTGTCCTGGAACTCACTCTGTAGACCAGGCTGGCCTCAAACTCAGAAATCCGCCTGCTCTGCCTCCCAAGTGCTGAGATTAAAGGCGTGCGCCACCACTGCCCAGTGCTGGGCAGACTCTTAACCAGCTCATCTAAGTTTTTTTTATTTATAATTAGAAATTTAATGGGAGTGAAATAAATCCTTTTACAATATTGTCTGTCTGCTTCTCACTGCTAATGAATACTGCTAATTTTTTCTCTTCCTGGCCTGAGATTCACTGTGTAGAGCAGACTGGCCACAGACTCACCTGTTTCTACATCCTGAGATGGGATCAGAGCTATGCACTCCCATGCTCATTCTTTTTCCTTTTAGAAACTGTTTTTTTTTTGCTTGTGATTACTGTGTGGTTGTTCCAACCCATTCAGTAGCTTGGGCAACAGGAGTCCACGACAATCCTTAGTGGCTAGCTGTGCCTTCAGTAGTAACTGCTATGCACTGTGGCACCGGCATACCTTCAGGCCTGTCTGTCCCCTTGGTCTGAGCATCACTGACCTCAGGAGCTGATGCAGTCCATTCCTTGGTCACAGCTTGTTCAGCTGTTGGCTTACACTTCTGCCTTAATTAGGGTTTTATTGCTGTGAAGAGACACCATGGCATCTCTCCTAAAGGAAAACATTTAATTGGGGCTGGCTTACAGTTCAGAGGTTTAGTCTGTTACTGTCATGGTGGGAAGCATGGCGGCGTGCAAGTGCACATGGTGCTGGAGAGGGAGCTGAGAGGAAGAACCTGGCTTGAGGCTCTGAGAGCTCAAAGCTCACCCCTAGTGAGATACTTCCTCTATCCTCCCATGGATGCTCACAGGAGATGGTGTCATGCATATACAGAAACTCCCCAGGCCAGCATCTACATCACACCCAGTCAGTGAGCTCCAAGGCTGATGTATAGTCTGGCACTGTGCACCGTGCCATGGGGGAATCTGTTACACTGAGCGATGGTAGGCAGGTTGACATGAGATGCCTTTGTGAGGGACTCATGTTCAGCCCTGAGATCGGCCACTACCGATGACTTGGCTCCCTCAAAGATGCTTGGATCTGGTTAGTGAAGCAGCCAGCAATTAGAGCGGCTCTAGGGACAGCAGCCAAGGTCAGCACAGCTCACTGGCCAGTGTTCTTGGAGGAGATGTCGATGACATCAGCAGAACTCTCCATAGCAACAATGGCTAGCTGGAGTTGTCAGCAGCAGCGGCTCCCGGGTTTCTTCAGATTTATGATGTAGGTGCCATCATTTTGCCTTTTGTAGATGATTCCTTTTAGAAGTCAAGATTAGTCCCACCAAAGTGGGTTCCTGCTGTATGGACATCCTACTCCTTCAGCTGCAGGACGTCAAGCCTCTGGACATGTGCGAGTTTCCTTTCATAATAACAGAAGCAAGAACCATGCCCTGTAGACTCTTCTTTTGGTTGTGTGGAAAAAAAGCCTTAGGTTTTGTTTAAGAGAAAATAATGTAATGACTAAATTGTAATAGTGTAAGAGGTATCAAA
Organism: Mastomys natalensis; assembly: GCA_021653895.1. Taxonomy (NCBI): domain Eukaryota; kingdom Metazoa; phylum Chordata; class Mammalia; order Rodentia; family Muridae; genus Mastomys; species Mastomys natalensis. The sequence continues at coordinate 208,548 of JAJTUV010000491.1, read as the reverse complement.
CCATGTAATACCACAATTGTCTGTAGCTGCTCAGTATCTTGATCCTAACTGTCCTATGGGACAGTTAAAGGATCTCTTAACTGAGAAACACAGCTCCTTAAGATACAGTCTTATGCTAAAGAGTCCTTTTTTGAAATAACACTTGCATTATATACCCTATGTTTGAACATTTCACTGTTTTAATGTATGTCTTTTTATTATAATGATGAATTTTAGCAGACTTTGTTCTAAAATTCTTAGCCCCAAACCTAGAGATGTATCTTTTGCTTCTAGCATTTGTTCAATTTAGATAACACACAGTTACAAAATACAGTGCGGAGAGGGGTACCTTTGGTCAGCTGATCCAAGGTTCACTGGCTAGAATTTACGCCATGCAACAGATCTGGTGTAAAGGGGGTTTACTGAGGGAGGAGAGGAGTGAGGAGCTGGGGAAGCGATAGATGCAGAGACAGAGCCATGAGGGCAGAGAGGGAGAGAGAGGAGGGGGTGGAGTCCAAGAACAGAGGTTGGGGGTTGGGGGAGAGAGCGCTGGGATGGTAAAGCGGGCCCTTTATAGCCACAGCACACCTGGTGTACCTGACGGCATTGGCTATCGGTGATGGCAGCAGCAGACGGAAGCATTTGCTAGGTTCTGGAGAGCAGACTACCGCATCCACGCACTCAGGCAGGCACGCACGCACTTAATTATTTCTGTATTATAAACTGGTTAAAGAGTCGATCTATGGCTGGAGACGGAACTCAGTGGGAAGAGTATATGCTGTGCCAGACCCGAGTTTGCACTCCAGCAACCATTTAAAAAGCAGAATGAGTCTCTCGGTGAAACGTAGAAATTGCCAAATAAGTTAGGTAGGCTGGCCATAGAGCCGCAGGCATCTTCCCGTTTCAGCCTACCCAATACTGGAATTAAAAATGCACCATCATTCCCTGGGCTGACTCTAGCTGTACACCTCGAAGGCTCATTTAATTGGCAAATATGCGCACACAAATAAAATGAAAAAAGAGATTCAAATTAACTCTAAAGTTTCAGTTACCACTTAAAGATACCTTGTATAAATATCATGTAATGTTTCCCTTTAGTATCGATGTCTTAGTTTTTTTTTTTTTTTTTTTTAATACGGAACAATGTTTTCTAAATGGGATATATCTTAGATTTGGAAGAACTATTAAGAGACTTTGTCTAAGGAAGTTGAAGGTTTTCATCAATTTTAATTTTTTCTTAAATCACCAACAGTCTATTTTACTATTGATCAGAAGGACTGAAGGTTGTCAGTGTAATAAAATTCTATACAATAAGCCAAAAGTGTATGTGTAAATTTAGGTATTTGTATACTAAAATAGTTCCAGAATACCCCGGGTAGAAAATACTTTGTAAAATAGCGTCTGTGTTCCATTGCTGATATTAAAACTAGTAAGGGCTAAAGATGTAGTTCACATGGCAGAGTGTTCACCTAACCTGCACTGGGTTTTATTCCTATCACCACTGATATTTCTCTGTTGGTAAAATGAGCCAGTTCAAGCCAGATGAAAAAACATATAAGTGCAGGTTTATTGGGAAACAGCTCTCTGTGGGCAAATTCGCTGGCCCCAAGGAAAGAAGAAGGAGACAGAGGAAAGGGGGGAAAGAGAAAGAAGGGCACAGAGAGAGGAGGGAGAGAGGAGAGGAGAGGAGAAAAAGAGGATCAAAGTCCAAAATATCTGGATTATGTAGGAAAGAGCCTATGGGGAGGGGCAGCCCAGCCCCTGGGATGGGAAGGTCAGGGCTCCCTGGGCTAGAGAAGCAGGGTAGAGACGGTGATGCTGGGGAAACCTGGAGGCCAGGTCTGCTTTGGTACATAAAAATATGCACTTTAGCCCCTTGTCCCAATCTGAAACTCAATAACAACAAACCAGGCATAGTGGCACACACCTGTAATGTTAGCACTTGGAAGGAGAAGCAGGAGAATTAGAAGTTCAAGGGTCAAGCTCAGCTACATATATAGTGAGTTTGAGGTCATAAACAAACATAAAATGACATGCAGGAAAATGAAAACTAATGAAAATAAGCCAGACTGAAAAAGGCAAACGCCACATGCTTTCTCTCATATGTGGAGTTTCTATATATAAATGTACATATTATATATATGTCTGTATACTGGAACTAGGAAAGGGATCATGAGATGGAAGAGATGTTAAGGTGTCCTATAGGGCAATGAAGGACATGTAAGAAGGAAGCAGGGACTGGGCTGACCAGACTTGAAAAGGTGACACCTGGGGCATGGTTCGGAATGATGGAGACTGAAGTATAAAAACACATGCCTGTGAAGGCTTGAGATGTAGTTTATTACATTTAACAACAGAGAGAGAGACAGAGACTGTGAGAGACAGGCACAGAGAGAAACAGAAACACAACACAGCTATATTAAAAGCAAGGTAGTGTTAGAAGCAGAGAGTAACCTTGATGATGTATAAAATAATACTCAAGGGAAAGTAGCTTGGCATGGCAATTCCTTTTGTAAAAAGTGTGTGCCAGAACCCAAATCCGGCTAGCCAGAACACAGGGGGCAAGATGGCTTCCTTCTTTTATTCATCCCCTCCCTCCCTCCTTCCCTCCCTTCCTCCCTCCCTCCTTCCTTCTTTCCTTTATTGTTTTTTTTTTTTTTCCCAAGACAAGGTTTCTCTGTGTAGCCCTGGCTGTCCTCACTCGTAGACCAGGTTGTCCTCACTCTATAGACCAGGCTGGCCTGGAATTCAGAAATCTTCCTGCCTCCACCTCCCCAGTGCTGGGATTAAAGGCGTGCGCCACCACTGCCCAGCTCTTTTATTCCTAAAATAGATGGTGTCTGAGTCTCATTCCACTGAAGGTAGTGCCACTTTAAATCTGATTGGTAACCTTGCAAAGGGGAAGGGACATACAAGGACATAAAGTCCTTGCCTGGATAGCTACCTCTGATAAGGAAAAAAACTGTTTCTCACAGTAATTTTATATTTCTATATAGTTGAGCTATAAAAGGGCCCCAGTGAAAGGTCAAATCTGAGTTCCTGTTTTAAGAGCTAATCTTTATCAAAGTCATTACAAATGGAAATGTCTTATGAAAGTGAGAAAATCCTGTTTTGTAAGTCAAAAGTGTGCCGGGAAATTCTTTAGCAGATCCCAGCAGGTCCAGATGACTCAGGAAATCTCAGAATCACATTTTTTGGCCTAGTTTTTGTCAGGGAATACATATGGTATCAGGGTCCCCCTTTCCTCTAGGCTTTATTTTCATAAATGTTTTCCTCTGAAGAGTTTGTTTCCACTTGTGGATCACTAGAGAGTGGAAAGAGTGTACCGGAAAGGAGGAAGTGGCAAGATCAACGGACGAATAAGAATCACTCTTGAGAAAACTAGGGTTCCCCCAGTGTCCACCTTTAGTTATGATATCCTCCAAAGGATTTTTTTTTGTTTGTTTGTTTTGTTTTTGGAGACAGGGTTTCTCTGTGTAGCCCTGGCTATCCTGAAACTCACTCTGTAGACCAGGCTGGCCTCGAACTCAGAAATCCGCCTTTCTCTGCCTCCCAAGTGCTGGGATTAAAGGCGTGGGCCACCACCGCCCGACTGCCTCCAAAGGTTTTAATTGATGGCCTATGGTTATGTCTTTCTCTCCCCCTATTTTGATCGTTTTCAGACTCTTACTAATTTTCGTGAATTGCAATTGTATCATCTCTGTTAGGTTTCAGAAACGCGAGACAAATGGCTGAGGTGCCTATTAACATAACAAAGAAGCCTCTGCTGCTCCCCGCTGTGTCTCCTTCCTGTGTGTCTCATCCCACCCACCACCACCTTTCACTCCCGGAGGCTGGGCTTCAGCTTCTCTCCTCTAGTCCAGTACCTGCCTAATCCAGCCATTTTGGTTATCCTGCCCTCTTGGCTTCTGGGCCACCTTTCTAGGTCGGCAGCTCCTCGCTCGCTCTCCCTCTACCTCCTCTCTAATGTCCAGTTTAGTGGGCCAGCCATGTTCAGCCTGGATCTTCCCTCTGCCTGCTTTCTCTTTTATATCTGCGATAAAAAAATCTCCATACTTTAGGAGTAGTCGTGTCCTCCTTCTGTTTCTGGAAGTTTTAAAATCCCATTTAGTCTGCCCATTTTGGATCTTTGGTTCTGTTACCTAGGACTTCTAATTTGGTACAGGGGAAAAGAAAACATGCTTGAGTTTTTAAGTCCTCATGTTTTCAAGACTTGGAAGTTGAGTTATTGTAAAAGTGGCTGGTTATCACTTCTCTCCCACTCTACCTCAGGTCCTGCACATTTATGAGTACCTGAGGAATTGTCCCTTCTGTATATCTTTCTGACTAATCTAATCCAAGGAGGAAATAACATTGTCTTAAATCCATCCCACATCTTGGATAGACCCCCTGACCAGTTAGATGGAAGGGAATGAGTGTCTCTTATCTTTGGTGGCTTTATGGTCAGGCACTCAGAATCTCTAATCTATATCTACATCAAACAGGAGAAGGTAAAGGAAAAATGAAGGACTAAATATCAGAAGATAATGGGAGGAAGAAGCCAAATGCTACTGATAAAATTCTCTGAAAACAAATGAAAGGGTCTTAAAACAGCTAGCTCAGAATAAACAAATAGGGTGGCTTACCTTCTGAGCACCTACCTCTTAACTCTTATGCTTAAGTCAGTATTAAAATATTCGTATTAAGCCCCAACTCTTACTAAAACACACAAACAACCAGTGGACCATCAGTTGAAACAAAATGGAAGTCTGGGTCTTATAAACAAGTCATCGATATTTATTTGGAAAGATCTTGTGGATGACTGGACATACAGGGCTTGCACTGGCACCCGGCACCAGTTTGAATAACTCTTCTAATGGGATGGGCTCTCCTTGAGGCCCACATTGGCACCACAGTTGGTTCAAAGCATAGTGATTCAGAGGTAGGTTATTCTGCGCCAAATGGCTTAGGAAATACTGCCAGAATTAGTGCACTCCAGTGCAGAAGCAGTTGCTTGAACTTGCAGTCACAGAACAAAAGAAAGATATGAATCAAGGGGACTGGTCAGATGGCTTGGTCAACAAAGCACTTGCTGTCCAAGCATAAGGAGCTCAGTTTACATCCCCTGCACACATACAAAGATGGGTGTGGAGGCCATGACTTTACCCTAGCATTCCAGAGGCAGACCAACCTGCTCTATATATTGAGTTTCTAGGCAAACCTGGTCTACATATTGAGTTCCAGGCCAGCCAGGGATACCTAGTGAGACCCTACAAGGTTTGTTTTTCTTTTGTTTTAAAGGATGTAGCAACACGTTCCTGTAACTCTCCAAAGCTGGTGAGACTGGCAGGAGAACCCCTGGGGCTCATTGCCAGTCAGCCTAGTTGAGTTATAGATTCAGTGAGAGCTCTTGTCTCAAAGCAGTAAGGAGGAGAGCAACTGAAGATGACACCCAGTTTTGACCTCTGGCTGCTACTTAGACAAGTGCACCCATGTATGTATAGCAACATAAATAAGGAAAGATAAAAGGGAAGAGATGAAGGAAGGAAAAGAGAAGGAGAAAAATGCATTTGCCAAATACCTCAAATTGAAACTCATTGAAATGAGTTACAGGGATAGAGAGAAGACTAAAAGAACACTTGCTACTCTTCCAGAGGACCTGACCAAGTTCAATTCTTAGCACCTACACGGCAGCTCACAATTATTTTTATACTCTTTTCTGTCCTCCCAAGGCATGGTCGGTACACAGGCATGTATACATGTAAACAACACACACACATAATTTACATACACCTATGTGTGTGTATATGTATGTATACTTGTGTGTGTGTGTGTATTAGACATATTGTGAAAGGCCCCCAGATAGGGGAGACCCTCACTCAAGAGATTACGACCACCCAATGACTCATGAGACACAGATCTTGATGCAACCAGCATGAGGTTTAATGATTCCAATATACTGGGGTTCCCTCGCATGCAAGCAAGAAGAGAGAACCCTGAGTTCGAGCGAGCTAAGAATAGCTTTTATACAGTCTAGGGAGAAGAACAGAGAAACAGTGACTAGGCGCAATATGATTGGCAGAACAGTGTGACTTTAAACTGATTGGTCTTTGGGGAATGAGGTGACGAGGACCTCTCTTATCTATGTGCTCTGGCCCTTCCTCACCTGCAGGTGGGTTCCCTCCCCCCGTGATCTGAGGAATGTTAATCAGCCTCTCCCTTCCTCCTCTGAATATTAATCCCGCAAGTGTCCTCTAAGGAATGTGCCCCTCCCGGGATGTGTCCTGGGACAGTGAGATTCTTTAATCTTAAATTCAAACTGAGACCTGAAAATCCTACATTTAGACCCAAAACTCTTATAGTTGGAGAGTATGTAGGACTTCAGACTTGATGATGTGAACACAGTTCCCTGGTGGGGTTGCAGGAGAGGGAAGCCCCCCCCCAAAATGTGTGTACATATATAATACATATACATGTGTATATATGTATACATATGTATGCATGTATTATATATAGAAAAATTTTGCTATATATTTCAGATACTGGCTGGTAATATTCTTTGGTTAGTGGGAGCAACTGTTCTGCAAATTAGTATATTCCAAATGTTCTATTTCCCAGTTGAATTAAGTCAGACACAGAGGTAGGCAATGAAATGTCTATTAAGGGTGAACACATCCCAAGAGAATTTGTTTTAGATATGTAACATTTCAACTCTCTTCGAATCAGTTAATCAGCCTTGTAAAATCTTCAGCATGAGTGTGGCTTCCTTCCCCCACAACCTCACCCAGGGAACCTAAATTCACACCATCAAGTCTGAGGTCCTAGAGATTTTCAAAACCTATGAGAACTGAATCTCAGTGTTCTTCCTTTCTGATGTCTAACTGCCTCCTCATCCTTTGCTTTTAAACCAGAAAAAGAGTGATTCCTATCCAGGATTCCAGAGATAGCTCCTTACACTACAGAGTCTAGCTATTCCAGGCTCCAGGGCACTTTCCTTGGCAATCATTAAACATTTGCTATGGCTTACTCTAACTAGTCTATATAGATCAGGAGCTTAGCCCTGCAGCAGCTTTTGGACTCACAGCAAGGGATTTACTGATAGAAGGACAGAGTCTCTTGAAGGCCATGCAGACTACTATGCCCAGAGTACTGGGTAAATAGATGTTCAGAAAACTAGGGGTGCTTTTGTTTCTTAGAGTTGAATGTTCAATAGAAGGGATCATAATGATGATCAAATACTTTTAATTCACATTTGTGCGAAGTTTAACGGGATGACACGAAATTTTAACTCACATGCAGTAACTTAAAATCTAAGATTAGATGGTCAAAAGTAAAACTCTTGTGTTCTGGCTCCCCACATTAAAGACTCATTATGGCTTGGTATCTCTTTTAAAGTCAAGGTTAACTTTAAATCCCTATTCACTTTAAATCTTTATTTACTTTCTTGCTTTACGGAGTTGACAGGTGGTTTATCTATAAAGCATAGGTAACGACAGCACTTACTTTGAATAGATATTGGCACAATTAAGTAAAAGATACATAAGATTCTAAGTTCTAACAGACAAGACGTGGTCACTAACTGATGGGAATTGTTTACATCTACATCTCTTGGCATTTTATTAGGTTTGATAGTGTATTGTCGTGGTGTGCACAGTGCTTAACCTAAATTCATTCCGGATGTCGAGAACTGCGACTCACATTATCTCAAACCTTCCATTGAGGACCCACTTTATAGTCTTTAACTTGATATTAAATAGACAAAAGGATCTAAGATGGTAAGGAACATATCATGGCTTACTTTTGCTTCATTGTGTATGTGTGCAGTCCTGTAGACCAGAGGACAGCTTATGGAAATTGGTTTTCTCTTTTTTCCACATGGATCCCAACCATCAAACTCGGTTCTTCAGAGCACCTTTGCCTGCTGAGCCATCATGTTGGTCACTTACTGTGGCTTTTAAATACCTTTTCTCAACACTGCCTTTGAGAATCTCAGTGAAAGGCAACAGAAGCGTTAGAGGTTGTCTGTGCTGTGTGTTGCGTGTATTTCAGTTTTTGCTGTCACAGTTCAGGAGGAATGGTTTGGTCCGTCGGCCCTCGAGCCAGTGTTTATGGGTACATAATCCAGATATGACACATGACTCATTAGACTGTGTAAGTCACTGGTACTCTCTATTGAGCCAAATTGAGCCAAAACTTTTCTTTTGGCATTGCATGCCTCAAGTACTCACACTGTTCCCCCTGGACTTTCCAAGCTCTTGTGATTGATGACACAAAAGAGTGGTGTGTGTGTTGCATACTTGGACTTGCTGCCTTCCCGGATGATGTATAAGTAGTTTAAAGAAAGTTCAGATGCATATACTTCATTCAAGAATTGGAATTGTGACAGGATAAAGTTTGAAAACAGCATTGATGAAGCATGAGTCTGATAAGTAGGAACATTACAATTCATCCTTTGTGTATCCTTTCCTATTGAATGGTGGTTGACACAAAGGCACTCACTCAATGATTTAAATGAGAAACCATTCTTCCTAGTGCTAAGTACTTATTAGTGACACTACCTGATATGTTGGCTGAGCTCAAATCTGGGATTCTATGAAACAGCTATACTCATTGTGAAGTACATCATTGCCGATTTTAATGACTAACTATAAAAGACCTATTAATCACAGGCTTTACCCAAAGACCTAGTCTAGATTTGCTTTTTGAAACCTGTGGTGGATGGGCATTGTTTTGTATTTTACTTTTTTAAACAGATGCTGTCTACTGCACCTCTGGCTGGCCTCAAACTCACCATGTAGTCTAGGCTGGGCTTGAACTTGAATCCTCTTGTCTCAGCCTCATGTACTGGAATTTAAGGCATTAGCCACTGTGCCTGACTGTAGACTAACTTTAATGACTTGCAAATTTCATCATTAAGTTAGATGAAATCCTAGCGAAAGGAAGAAAGAAGACAGAGCACACGATATATAACTATTCCTGTCCTGGGTTCCTGAGAAGGAACCATCCCATGCGGTGGAAGGAATACCGCCCATTAGACTGTTACTGAGGTCTGTACTTAAGGTTTGTTCTGCTTTCTTTTGGTTTTTGCTTTGACACTTGCTTCCCATGGGTTAAAGCTTTTCTTTCCAAAGGACCTCGTGACTATATCCTAATATAATCACCTGCCTTGTGTGAGGACAGTTTCATTATCATCCTCACTAGAGAGCATGAGATAGAAATTAATTGGCAAATGATTTTCTTCAGCCTTCAGATTTACATTGAGAGCAAATGAAAAAGGTCTAAATAATGAGATTGTTGGGGAATTTGAAACTGAACCCCTCAAGTATGCCTCTGCCTTCTGTATACTTAACCAGCGTTTCCTGGGAGGTACTCATCCTGGCTACATTTTGCTAGTGTGCTAAGAAAGGTTACTTGATGAGTCATTGACAGAAGTATCCAAATATAGCTTCCAGAAAATAGAATCACGAGCCCCGGTAAAACGGAGCTTTGAAAAGGCTACAGCCTCACCACCAGTGTCATCACTTCCTGTTGGAAACTAATTTCTCTTTTTCAAATAGAAGTGACATTAAAGGATTTTTTTCCTTTGTGCTTTTACTTTTGTTTTCCTAAAGATCTATTTCCTATGATAAAGGAGAAGAAGATATAAGTCGGATCATGCCATTCCTCAAAAACAAAACCAACCCCCCCCAAAAAAGAACAAAAAAACTACAAACAACAAAACCCAAACAACAACAAAACACTCCAACAAGCCTAAAGTGCTTTCTATGGGAAAGTTCTTATTGCCTCTACGCTCCCCATCTATGTCTGCATACTCCTTCCCTCACTGTGCCTCTGACATCCCAGACTGGCATCTATTCTTGGACTTGCCAAATTCATTCTCACTCCAGGGCCTTTGACCTTGTTGAGATAGTTCCTCCAGACATCACATGACCACTTTCTTCTGTCCTTCAGAGCAGCTCAGCTGCCAGCCACCTCTGACAGACACACTGACTATCCATGTCAAGTAACCTGTCCTTTGCTCCTTCATTGACCCCGCCTACTCATGGCCGACTTTGCTCTGTGTATAGAGCTGTCTCCTCCTGCAATGACCTGTAGTATCTAGAGGTATGCCTGCCATAACCAAGGGGCTCAATACCTACTGCTTGAGTAGTACCAGTGCTGTGGTGACTCAAGTTCCTTGACATAAAATTACCCCCAACTATGGCACTGTTTGCAACGGCAAGGGACCTGGTGTGCAGACTGACTGCATGAGCTCCTGTGCATGCCACACATGAGCCAGTGCTCCTGTTGTGTGCTTGGGTACTCATAGTTACACATAACCAAATACAAAGCTAAAAGTGGTTTTTTACCAATAAGAAACATTTAACATTCCCTCTCCTGAGCAAGGCATGCTGGCACACATACACCTTTAGTCTTAGCACTCCAGAGGCAGGGGCAGGCAGATCTGAGTTCAAGGCCATTCTACTTAATCTACATAGGGCAAGCCAGGGCTACATAGTGGGATGGGATCTGAAAGTTAATTAAATAATTAATCCCCACTTAAGGTAGGCAGTTGCAGGGGAGGCTGAGTCACAGACTGCCTCTCATTCCTCTTCCCCGTGCTACTGTGATTCCCTAGAAAATTCAGACTCAGACATAGACAACACAACACACAATGCAACATGGCAGTAGGCGGCATGCTTTCCTTGTGTGTCTTTTTAATAAAGTTTTCCAGATTCATTACGTCAAGATTCCTCAGATCCTAGTGGCCATATCTATACCCCAGTTGGTGTTTCCTACCCTTGTCATGTCATGATACAACTAGACCATGTCTTTAGGATACAGAAGAGTATCTGGATGAGGTAGCTGGCAGTTACACTGGAACTACTCAGGACTTCAGCACCTTAGTCTTGCTATTATATTCCAGGGGCTTAAGGCATCAATATCCAGTCACACCTTTTGCCAATTGGGACATACCAGTGAATTTATAAGTTGATATATAACATTCATAACCTAACAATACTTCAGTGACAGACCACAGGTCCCATAAGATTATAAGGGGGCACTAAGTGGTGGTGCAAACTTTTAATTCCAGCACTTGGAAGGCAGAGGCAGGCAGATCTCTGAGTTCAAGACTAGCCTGGTCTACAGAGTGAGTTCCAGGAAACCCAGGGCTACACAGAGAAACACTGTCTCAAACAAACACAACAAGTATAGAGGAATTTTAATCCAGCATTCATGGCTGCTTTGACAAAAGATCACATACAAAGACCTTCTATATCTATATGATTGTGCTGGAATGCAGACATGTCCTTAGTACATACCTTTAATCTCTAACAGTTTGGGTATAGTTAAATAGAGTTCAGTTGAATGCAGTAGACTTGAGTTTGTTTGTGGAGCTTGTGCAGAGGTTGTTGAAGCCAGAGAATAAGAAAGAGACAGAAGATTACAATAAATTTATGAATTAGGCCGGGTGGTGGTGGCGCACGCCCTTAATCCCAGCACTTGGGAGGCAGAGGCAGGTGGATTTCTGAGTTCGAGGCCAGCCTGGTCTACAAAGTGAGTTCCAGGACAGCCCGAGCTACACAGAGAAACCCTGTCTCGAAAAAACCAAAAAAAAAAAAAAAAAAAAAAAGATAACTGAGAAGCCGGGCGGTGGTGGAATTAGTTTGAGGCCAAGTAGAGTAATTCTGTCAGAAGCCGAGAGAAGCCAGGTTGAACAAGTAAGCTGGAAAGAAATTTGGGCCAAAATAGCTGTTAACCCTTTCCCCGACCCCCAATCAGGAGTTAAGAAAAAGCTAGAAAGGGTGAGATTATTCAGTAGTAAGCTTCTAAGACAATTATATGAAGTGAATTAAAGATACATTTACAAATGTCTTAGGTAGGGTTTTACTGCTGTAAACAGACACCATGACCAAGGCAAGTCTTATAAAGGACGACATTTAATTAGGGCTGGCTTACAGGTTCAGAGGTTCAGTCCAGTATCATCAAGGTGGGAACATAGCAGCATCTAGGCAGTCATGGTGCAGCAGTAACTGAGAATTCTACATCTTCATCTGAAGGCTGCTAGCAGACTACTGACTTCGAGGCAGCTAGGAAGTGACACACCTACTCCAAGACCACACCCTCTAATAGTGCTGCTCCCTGGGCCAAGCATATACAAACCATCACAACAAACAAAATAACAACAAAAAGATATTCATACAATCTAACAACATAGCTGCGATGACATCCTTGTATTACTCATGACTCCTGTTTGAGGTGATGCTGGTAACAACTTACTGTCCTGTTAGCAATCAAAGTACAGCAGTACAATCATGGGCAGTATATAGTACTTGAAAATGGTGATAAAATTAGTTACTTCTTTGTATACTTTTTTTTTTAAATATATGCTTGCATATAAAAAGTTTGCTATGAAACTGCTGAGATATTCTGGTGGTAACCTCAAATGTGTCTTGTTTCCACATCTCTGGATTGCATCAAGGCATAGAGTGACTGAACTTCAGCGGTTAGTTTTGCAAAAGTACTCACACAATGATGAATGCATAATAGTTCTCAAAGCACCTCCAGACATTTAAGAGAATCCTGGCTGAAGAGATGGCTGGGTGGTTAAGAGAGCTGACTGCTCTTCCAGAGACCCCAGGTTCCAGTCCCAGCACCCACTGTGTGCCTCACAACTGCAAACTCCAAGCTGAGGATCTGATGCCTACTTCTGGCCTCAAAAGCACCAAGTCTGTAAGCATACAGTGTAGTGTACAGACATGCAAATTGGCCGAAATATAAAATAAAAAGTCAGGTGGTGGTGCACACCTTTAATCCAGCAGTAGAGAGGCAGAAGCAGGCAAATCTTGAAGCCAGTCTTGTCTACAGAGCTAGTTTCAGGGTGACCAGAGCTACACAGAGAAACCATGCTTGGAAGGGAGTGTGCGGGGGAGGAAGAGAGGGAGGGAGGAAGGAGAGAGAGGGGAGGCTGGCATGACTGTACTCTGTGTGAAGACACTAAGATACAAAGGAGGAGAGGGCATATATCCATATACAAACTGGTGAGAGAAAAAGCTGCCAACTGGGAGCAAGTTATTTCTAGTGGGTGCAGCCAACAACATTAATCATATTTTCCAAAGCACTTGATCAGATCTCCTTTAACCCTTTAGCCTGGGAGGAAGCATCTGTGGAGGAGGAAACAAACATTAATGATTTAAATGATTTTCTTAAGTTTGAAGAACCAGTAAAGGGGTGTGCATGGCACAGTGGATCCAAACAAGCATGTATTAGCCCATGCTTAACAATTGGCTCTCCAAGAGGTTCAGACATGTCTGTTGGTTGATTTGGTACTGCTATGAGGGACTTTGTGGTTGAACTGGATTTTTTGTTTTTGTTAAAAAAAAAATGTAAAAGTTAAAGATGTGACACACCTAGTTTGATCTGCAGGAAACTCTTTTCTTGGTCCCATTCTTAAATTCAGATAAGAAGGCACAGCCAAGCCTTTATGTGTTAATTCTCTTTATGGCCAGTCTGAAGTCACCAAAATTAAGTCTCTGAATTTCCACCATTTAGACATAACATACACAAATTACTTCAGAAACACAGATCACACTAAAAATACTAAAGTAATGTGGAGACGATTCATTTTAATCATGTGTAATCGTTAACTATATTAATAGTTAAGTTTTTTTTTGGTTTTTCGAGACAGGGTTTCTCTGTATAGCCTTGGCTGTCCTGGAACTCACTCTGTAGACCAGGCTGGCCTCGAACTCAGAAATCCGCCTGCCTCTGCCTCCCAAGTGCTGGGATTAAACCACCGCCCGGCTAATAGTTAAGTTTTAATAATGGTTATATTTAGCAAACAGCTCAATTTCTGTGAGTTAACTGAGAATGCAGGTTAGCTGTCCACAGCACTGCCTGTCAGATCATGTGCTTTAGCTGTGCACAGCACTGCCTGTCTGTATACTTTAGCCCTCCTCTGCTGTGTGTATAACTGTCATGTAAAGAGTAGTGATGACTACCCCGAGAAAGTCCTGGGTACCAACCAGTCATTGCTTTCTGTGGCCCTGAATAATTGCTACCTCTCTGGAACTTGGTTTTCTCTTCTGTAAGGGAGGAGTACCACAGTCCTTGTCCTGCTCACAGGCAGTCTGTTGACAGAATTAAGCTGATAGGTATCTGTGATTGTACTGATAAGACTTTATCATGATGGTCATTTTTTTCATCTCTCTTTTCCAACCAAGCTGTCATTGTTGAGGATGAAAACTGTTGCCACTTCACTTCCAAGGATGTGGTTTAGTTCAGGATCTCCCACAATGCCAGGAATAGATGAGAAACACCAAGGTGAATGTTTTCAAGGAGTCCCCTTAAAATTTGTTAGTATTAACTGATTAAAAATAGTTCCCCAGGGCTGGGGAAATGGCTCAATCTGTGAAGTGCTTGCTATGCAAGTGTGAGTGAGGGGCTGATTTCAGATTCCCCATATCCTTCTAAAAAGCCAGGTGTGTCTGTAATCCTAGTATAGTGAAGATGGAGACAGGAGGCCAGGGATAGAGGTAGACACATGCTCCCACACATGCATGTGGACACACACCCACATACATGTACATACACATACCGCATGCACACAGTCACCTAGCCTCCCTCCCCGTTCTTTACTAAGCTAACTTCTCACCTGAACATCTGTTTTCAAGTCATCTCCTCCATCATGGCACCTAATTTTATTTACTCTTTGTGAATGTTCCTCATTATAAGGCCAGATCTGTGGGGGCAGGGACCTTTCTCATTGACATTTACCACAGGATCCAGCCCAGTGCCTGGCACACAATGACTATCTGTCAAACAGAGGCACTTATCTGATAAGAGCTAGTGTTAGGCCATGGCCACACGCTGGGCTTTGAGGGGAAATCTTTCATTAGGACTTGGACAGTAGTGCTCACAGTTCACACATTTCTCAGGGACTCGGAGGCATAGAGGCAGCAAAAGATAACTAGCTCCTTTCTGCCGGGCCCTGGAGGGCTACCCACCCCCACCTCAGTGGTGATGTCACACAGGGCATTGATTCTCTAATCCTTCTCATTCTTTTAACAGTCCTGTAGACAGCTGTTTTTCATTACCATGATGTGGTGAGGGGGGAGAGGGAGGGAAGGGATGGGGTGGGGCACCCCATCCCTGGATGAAATTAGTTTAGGGCTATATCATATGTTCGAGTTCAAGAGAAAATGGGTCACAGAAACTACATTTTGGATTAAACTATTCAAATCAAGGAAGAGAAAAATGAGGGCAAGAAAGGAAAAGGAGATAAAAGGAGTACGGAAGAAAGGGAGAAGAGAGACAAGAAGACAGCAGACAAGAGGACACACGAAGTGGCTATTTTAGAGAGAAAAGCCCAAACCAGGTAGTGAAGCAGACAGAGGAGAGGAGAGATGGACCTCTGGCCTACTTGGCTTTGTACTTGGGTAGTGCCCAGCTTGCTGTGGAAGGATGGTTGGCTGGCTGGGGGAGGGGTCTTCTCAGGCATCCTGGAGGATCATTTACATAGCACTTGAGAGGCCAGGGTTAGGCCTTCTCAGGACTGAGCCTCTAGATAATAGTTATGCAATAAGTAATGTAAACACACACACACTTTCTTTTAAAATCAGAATTGTAGAGGAAAGGGAGAGAGTATTGAGTTTTACTAGTGTTTAAATGTATATAGTAGTTCATCTTTAATAATTGAGAGTATTGAGTGTACTAGGCTTTAATTTCATATTAGTTTTGAGTTTTTTTGTTTTTGTTTTGAGACAGGGTTTCTCTGTATAGCTCAGGCTGTCCTGAAGCTCACTCTGTAGACCAGGCTGGCCTCTCAGAGAACTGGCCTACTCTAACAGTTCATGCTTAGTATTAAGTGTATTGGGCTTTAGCTTCCCTACGCCTTGTCTCAGGTCTCAGCTCCTAAGCTACAGGAGCACAGTAAATTCAGTACTTTGAAACTACACCTTTTGACTTCCTTTCTGTATTAACTAAAAAAAAAATATTCTGGTGCAGAATATGATTGCTTTAGATATGTAAAACTGATATTTCACCAAAATTTATTGTGAAGACTTCAAAAGTCTTACAGTTCAAATCTGAAAAAACAGTTATTCCTCTTATTTCCAAAGTCCCTTTCCTCATGGTGGTCGAATATTTAATCCCAGCACTCAGGAGGCTGAGGGAAGTGTGAGTTTCAGGACAGCCAGGTCTGTGTGTGTTTCTGAGGTAATATGTGCATACTGTGTCTAGGTGGTTGAAGGTGCAAACACAACAGATAAAGGCTTGGCTGTGCTTTCTGGTTTGAATTTAAGAATGGGACTGAGAAAAGGCTTCCTGTAGGAACGAAGAACTTCCAAAAGGAACTAGGTGTGTCACATCTTTTACATGTTGGTTTATTTTTTTGAGATCCTGTCTCAACCACACCACCAAAAAATTTGATAATAGAAGGGAATAGCATAATCAAATACCTTTCGTTAGACAATATTAATGTCTAATTCCCACTTTTTAAATGGCACACAAGTTTCCTCATTAACACTACAATATCCCTACAAATGATGTTCAGAGACTTGGTAGACACAGCTGACTGGTTGGGATGCCCTGGGAGGACTCCTGAAAAAAAAAATAAAACTTCACCATTATATTTTACATATTATATATTATATATAATATTATATTTTTTCAGCCGGGCGGTGGTGGTGCACGCCTTTAATCCCAGCACTTGGGAGGCAGAGGCAGGCGGATTTCTGAGTTCGAGGCCAGCCTGGTCTACAGAGTGAGTTCCAGGATTGCCAGGACTACACAGAGAAACCCTGTCTCGAAAAAAAAAAAAAAAATTATATTTTTTCTACCTCTTCTGTTGCCCAGGCTTTCTTACAAAGATAGAACAGAGAATGCAGGAATGTAAACCTAAAAGAACCCAGACAAAAACCTCCCAATTTCCTATAGTGTGTACTGCCACAGGTAACTCAGCTCCTTTCAACAAGAAAATTTATTGCTTAAGAGCACTGTAGACAGGTGTGGTGGTGCACCCCAAGAGCAGGGAGGTGGAAGCAGGAGAACCAGTTAAAGTCCTCAGTTTCACAAGGTCAGCCCAGGAAATCTAAGACTCCATCCTGAAACACACACACACCACTAAATGGTGGCCTTCACACGACTTTTGACAAATCCACTTGCATGCCCATCATGCAGTAACTTGTTTAAGTAGTAAAAGTACCAAGAATTGGGTCAGGTATGGTGGCACACACTTGTACTATCAGCAATCCAGACACAGACTGGGAGGATCCCTGTATGTTTGAGGCCAGCAAGAGTTACATAGAACATCAAACGAAACAAAACTAAACAAGCACATAACAAAAACCCTAACCAGGGCTGAGGACAGAGCTTAGTAGTTGAGGACTTGACCTGGTTTTAATCCCCAGCAATACCACTTAACAAAACCTAAATAAACAACGTATTGTATATAACTAATCCAATAAAACAGCATTTCATTAAAAGATTTTGCATCTAATTTCATTTATTTTCTGCACTTGTGTAGAAAAGAATTAAGAACTGTATAGTGAATTTTATTTTTACTTTATATACTTGGAGGTGTTACATATTCATCTTATTCCCAAGATACTGATTTGGAGGGTCAGTGGAGATACGGTCTGCTGGGAACTGGCAGTCACATGTGATCCTGACATTAGATGTCAGATGTAAAAATTAAGAAATCATTTTCCAAAAGTCATGGTGAAAATATCGGAAATGGTTACCACAACATCCAAAGTGGAGAAAGAGTTTGCGGAATGACAGCCTGCGCAAAGCAGGTTGCATTTGATCTAAGAGTCAAGACAATGGAGTGGTTTGTAAGAGACACAAAGTAGCAGGGTGCAAATTGCAGTTAAGCACCAGAGAAAAAGGGAAGGCCTTACTGAAATTCATCATCTTACTGGCCTGAACTCAATTTGGCTAATTTAGTATTTTTTTTTTTTTTTTAAAAACCATTAGCCTATTTCTACGGAATATATGCTTTTTCTTCGTATTATACCAGAATAGCTCTTAAACTTCTATTCCTGCGAATTTGGTGTAAGGGTTAAGCTGGTGACTGAAGAGCTGGGAAGGCACCCCAGCCAATGGGAACTCATACTGGTGATGTACTGCTTTCCAGCTCTGATTCATTGGCTGCCTAGGGTTTGTCATTCTATCCCGGCGTCTGCAAGCAGCGTGGGTCAGGTTTTCTGTGGTCTAGCTAGCTAAACTGGATTTTGGCCGCCTGCACGTGCAGTTCCAATTACCTTCAGCTCATCTCTAGCTCTCATGAAAGCAGCTGTCACGTTTCTGATTATCCTCTAGATTTTGAAAAACCCTCGGTTCCATCAGCCCCATTGGAGGTCTTTGGAAGCGCCCGTTGAGACCGAATCACGTGACCCTGTAACGTGCACATAAATACAATTCGGAATCTCTGGAGCGACTCAGGGACCATCCGCGAGCAGCTCTAGGCACGTGTCCCAAGGCGTGAACTGGTTGCACACGCACGTCTGCGGCATGGCCGTGGCACCGGTGTGGGCCTCCTGGGGTCGAAGGGGCAGGCCACTCTACGCCCGGCCCCAACCGAGACTGCACCTGGAGACTGGCGTCTGTAGGCGGGTGTGGACCACGACGGCCGGGTTTGGAGGGGCCCTCCGCGCCCTAGCGCGAAGGCCGCGCGCCGGGCTCCGACCCAGGACTTCAGGGCTCCCTAGGTATGAGCCCGCGACGCCGGCGGCCCCACAGCCGCCCGCTAAGGAGCAGCGCAGGGCAGTGACGTCACCACCGCCCCTCCCCCGCCTAGCCGCAGTTCCGGCCCTCCCACATCCGGGCCTCTCCAGCCCATGGGCCGCGCCGCAGCTGCAGGGCCGGGGGTGGGGGGAGCAGCGGGGCGGGGCCGGGCAGGGAGAGGGGCAGCGCGGTCGAGAGCGCGCGTGCGCGGGGCCGCGCTAGAGGCGGCGGCGGCGGCGCTAGGGGCGGGAGCGCGCGCAGGAGCTGGAACGCCGTAGTCTCCGCGCCGGCCGGGTCCGCAGCTCGGGATCGGGTGGCTGGGGCGGGGGGAGGGGGGCCCAGGCAGGTGGGGCGGAAAGCGATGAGTCCTCGGCGCCTCCTCCGCCTCCCGCGGGCCCCGCTCTCTGCCTCCCGCTCCGACGCCCGGATGATCTGAGCCGCGAGGGCTCCGAGAGCCGGGGGCCCGGACCCAGCCCGGCTCCTCCCCTCCTCCGCCCGGGCCTGGCCGCCTTCGCGGGACCCCGTGCCCGGCCGCCGTCGCTACCGCCGCCCCGGCCGACCGAGGGACCCGCCCGCCCGCGGCTGCTCCGGGTAAGCGCGGCGCGAGGGCGAGGGCGGGCGGGCGGGCCTGTGCGGCGGCGGCCAGGCCTGGGGCCTGTAAACAAGCCGGGCGTCTGCCCGGGCGATCCCGGGAGGAGACGCGACAACTCCACCCCCTGGGCGGCCTCCTCCGGGAGCCCGTGCCGGGCTGTGAAGGGTTAAAGCGCGGCGGGGGCGGGGGCAGGGTGTGTGCGGCGGCAGGGAGGGGCGCGACCCTCGGCCGGGCGGGGCGGACACCAGCGGCCGCGGAACTTTCGGGGAGCCTGCAGAGGGCTCTCCCCTTGAAGCAGACCAACCCGGGAGGCCCCTGATTTGGAGACTCACCCGCTGGGTTGAAAGCGAGGCCCCCCAACTTCGTAGTGATGCCTCCAGTTCATTCATTATTCCGGCTTGGAGCAAGCCCATTGAAGTTAAACTACAGGATTTGCATCATTTTGGCCTTGTATATGGGAGGAAAGTTCTTTATGTTAGAGTTTAGTTGAGGCTTGGCTCCTTCTGCTTGTAGGTTGTAAATACACTCAGATCTTCTTGAAAGACAGCTGGCTGTGGAGAGCCTTCTGCCAACTGGAGTTTTAGATGTTTTGCAAATTTCACCATCCCCAGTATTACTCTCTTTTTTCAAGCACCACTTAGAAATCCACAAAGGTCAAGAGTCTAAGCAATCTACATGACACCCCCACCCCAAGTTTCTGCTAGTTGGAATAATGCCCCTGATGTATTTTTAAACGTGGTTAGAGTATGAGGAGATGGCATTGTTTGAGAAGAATAAATGATTTTGACGTTATGGAAATTAGTAGTTTTCAACAGTCCCGAGGGATTTCAAACATGACCGCTTTCTGGATGGAGGAGAAACCCTCTGAAGAATCATAGAACCCAAATGGTTGTCTTCTGGACCTTAGGATTTTAGGTTTCTGAACGTTCACTCCATAGTTAAGTCGTGCTTGGTCCTCACCTCCATTTAGCCACAGAATATTTCATTTTCACTTTTACCTTTTCTGTATTCTGGGTATTTTCCAAAGATTATTTCTGTAGTTACAGGTGAGGAAACTCAGGACTAGAACGATAGTGAGCAGCACACACCCACACACTTACATCTTAGTTACTGCGTTAATGGCTGCTTTACCGTTTAATAATTTGAAGCACAAAAACCACATCATCTTCCCAGTGCTACAGTTTTGCTCTGCATTTTTTATGTTTGTTTGTTTTGCATTGCTGGGAATAGATTTAGCTCAGGCCCTCTTAAATGGGGCAAGAGTTATACTCCCAGCCTGAGTTCTCCTCAATTGTCTATCTTGTATATATCTGATTAATCATGACTGCTTTTAACCTGGGCGTTTACAGCAGTAATACATTGAAATTACAATGAACTACATGTGCAAGTTTCTTCAAAGATTTGTATTTAATACTAAACACTTTTATTTTACATCTGGGAAGTAATTGTGGTATCAAATATTAAGATGGATTACATTTCACCTTAGTTGCCTTAATATATGTTTGAAAAATAGTATAATTGGTCACTGGATGCATCAAGTTGCTTCTTGTAGGGTTTGTACTCTATTTTCACATAGATTGAATAACTATATGTCAGTATGAAGGGTTGAAGTGATCAACCATAATTATAGTATAACCTGTTGTACTATAATTTCTGCTCTGCCAGAAACATGCTTGAAAATATGTGTCCACGGACAAGTCGTTTCAACCTTTTGAGTTGAGCTTTAGAATCAGTAATGCCAAAGGGGGTAGATTACATCATCACATGTATATTTATTGTTGTTTTTTGTTCGTTTGCCATTCTGACTTTTAACATACATGCCTGATATGCACCAGCCACTTAGATGTTTTACCATCTGAAATTTACTTTTCTTTCTGGGCTCTGTTTTATTGGCTATGCTTTAGGGAAGCTTCCTGTAGTGGCCTTCACTGATCTTTCTCTTGCCAGTGGGAAGCCTAGAAGAACTCCTGGGACAGACAGGGGGGTGGACATGTATGGAGACAGCAAGTGCCTGAGACAGCATGTTTGAAGAAGCTGGGATCCTGACTAAATATGATGGGCATTATAAGAATACATTTTATGTGTGTGTGTGTCTGTGTGTGTGTGTGTGTATTTTAGTTCAAGCCAAGTGTTGCTGATCAAGTTTGGAGATTCACCTAATACCTAGTTGTCATCCTTCCACCCCCCCTACCAAAATGTGTAGCAACCTCTTTTGTCACCTGGTAAATACTGCTAATGCCTGCATCTTGCTAAGTTTTTCAGACCACACTTTGACTGTTCTCTGTATGGCCAGTAGAATGTATTGCTGTTCTTGGCTTAGCCAGCGTATTTCTTTTTTTATTATTTTTATTTATTTTCTTAGTATTTCTTTACTTTATAATTTTAAACTAAAGATTGGATTGTCTTAAAGCTAGTCTGTACTGACACAAAAATAATTCTGATAAATATTTGATGCTCCTTTTAAACGATTGTCTATTGTCTGAGTAATACCCTTGAGTACTTTTCATCTTTAATCAAATCAGAAGACAGTTTCAAAAATCGGCTCAAGGGGAGTTGACACAGATAAACTAAGCCTTGGCCCTGTGACATGTACAGGGATGGACCTCAGGAGAGCAGAAGCACATAGCGTGCAGCCGATAGGAGGTTTTCTGTGATGTTGTTATGCTTGCCCTGTCGTCACATAACACAAATTCCTAACAATTCACTGGCTTCATGTGCTACTTTGCTATTTTTAGCAAGAATGTATGTATTTCTGGTAACCATTCTCAAGAAGCTTGGACTAATGTATAGCTAAAGAAAGGCTGATTATATTCTTTTTTTTTTTTTTTTTTTTTTGGTTTTTTGAGACAGGGTTTCTCTATATAGCCCTGGCTGTCCTGGAACTCACTCTGTAGACCAGGCTGGCCTTGAACTCTGAAATCCACCTGCCTCTGCCTCCAAGTGCTGGGATTAAAGGCGTGCGCCACCACCGCCCGGCTAATATAATTCTTTATGTTTCTTCCCACATACTTTCTAATATTCCATGTACTCCATATTATATGACATTTAAAAAAATTTTTGAGACAGGGTCTTATTACATAGTCTTGGCTAGCCTAGAATTCACTATGTAGACAGGCTGGCCTCGAACTCACAGAGATCCATCTGATGCTTGTCTCTCAGTGCTGGGGTTAAAGGCACATGTCACCACACTCAGCTATAAATAACAAACACTTTTATGCTTCATTATGTGTTTCCGGAATGAATGAATGAATGAATGAAGAAAACTTCTGTAATGATTATAATCTTTATATTACCTGTCTGAACACTACTACACTGAGGTTTTCTCCCCTCAAAGGCAAGAAGAGCCAGAGACCAGTGTTGATGTGTGATGAGCTCAGTCATACCTTTACATAAAATGAATAAGACTTGAAAATTAAAAAAAAAAATTATTTTATGTGTGTGAGTACACTTCACCACTTGAGACACACCAGAAGAGGGCATCAGATCCCATTACAGATGGTTGTGAACCACCATGTGGTTGCTGGGAATTGAACTCAGGACCTGGAAGAACGAGCAGTTGATGGGTTAACTGTTGAGCTATTTCTCCAGCCCATGACTTGACAATTTTTATAACAAAGGACAAATTTATATATGTTGAAAAATTGAACAGTAGTGCTAGAGAGATGTCTCTGGTTAAGAACATTTGCTGTTTTTTTCAGTAAACAACTGAGATTTGATCCCCAGCAGCCACATGTTGGCTCATAACTATCAGTTATTCCAGTTCCAGGATATCTGATGCTTTCTGATCTCCACAAGCTATGGTATGTAGACATACATGTAGGCAAACATATTTGTGTGTGTGTGTGTGTGTGTGTGTGTGTGTATATATATGTGTATACATACATATATATATACACATACATACAAAATAAAAAATAAATTGGTCAGTAGATATCGTATTCTTAATAGAGATATTTTAAGCATTGAGTGAGTGATAAAGAGGAACTCCAGTTTTATTTGCAACCCATTGATTCAAGTATATGTAATATTAATATTTAGGATCTAAATTAAAATTCATTAGTTTTGTGGCAGATAATGATTTGAAAATCATGACACAAAATTTATTACTATTTTATTTATCTTTAGGATAAATGGTACATTACTTTACAGGCTATTAGTTCAAGGCTAGCCTCATCTACAGAGTTCAGGACAGACATGGCTACACAGAGAAACCCTGTGTCAACAAACAAAAAAAAGCTCTATACTTTATTGACTATTGTGTTGTAAAGCTTTAATTTTTTCACAACAGTTTTCTAAAATACATGATGATCCTTCCTCTTGACAATTAGTTTTCCACCTGTTCAATTAACCTTGAGGGTTTTTTTTTTTTTTTTTTTTTTTTTTGTTTGTTTTTCTCTGTGTAGCCCTGGCTGTCCTGGAACTCACTCTGTAGACCAGGCTGGCCTCGAACTCAGAAATCCGCCTGCCTCTGCCTCCCAAGAGTTAATTTTTTTTTTAATTGCTTTGCCTATGTTTCTAAATTTTCTTGTATTTATTCTCTAAACCATATAGTTGAATTTACACAGCATTTCTATTATATTTGGTACGACAGTGGTGTAAAAGTGACTTGAAGTACAGTGGGTGAGGGTAGGTTGCATCCAGCTACCACACTTTTAAAGGAGAGGCATGTGGGATCCTGCAACCAGTCCCTTGTTAGTGGTCAGTGAATAGCTATAGATGGGCTTAGTGAACCTAAATGACATTGAGGAATAATGTCAATAGATTTAAAAATAGTCTTAAAAAGGTCCTGAGTGGATTCTCTCAAAAGAACCTTGTTCCTACAACCAGAATTTTAAAAGCTCAATGTTAGCATTTCTGAAATGTGGCTTTCTGGAGTCAAAATGTGTACCTGTAAATGTACATCGTTGTCTGAATCTGTAAGAAGTTCTGCCTCCCAGCACCATGCTCCTAGAAATAAGACCCAGACTCAAAATAAATTTACAAATATCTTAGTCATATAGCTAGGTTCTACTCAGGCTAGATCATAACTAAAATATCTCATTTATTTTAACCTACATTCTGTCATGTGGCTGATATCCTGTGCTCAGATACCATGCCTTCCATCTCCTTACAGCTTCTCAGGTTGATCTTGAGCACCTGGCTCTATCCCAGAATTCTTTCTGCCCCCCAGATGTCCCACCTGCCTAAGCTATATAGGTCAAAGGCTTTTTAATTGACATCCCTTCAAAAAGGATGTATGAGATTTTTTTCTCATTTCCAGGGGTTTAGAAGTTAAAGCAAAAATTTTGTATTCACTCAACACCATTGAAATTGAGGAATAGTGTTAATATTCATGAATGGTTGAGGACCTTAGTGTCGACCCTGAGGGCCTGAGTTGATGAGACCAGTGCAGCCTCACAGAAGGATCCATAAAGAAGTATAACACAACTGTGCCTTAAAAGCTAGAACGCAGTCCCTGCTTTCCTACATACAGTAGGTGTTCTTGGCTAATTTACTTGATTTCTGTTTTCCTTATCTGTCACATGGAAATGTCCTAAAGATTTTGTGGAATAATTATATCAAGACTGTATTGGGCATGGTGGCTCAGGAGTTTCCTGCCAACCTGGTCTATATAGGGAGCTCAAGGCCTGCCAAGGTTACATGCTTAGCAAGACCTTGCCTCAAAAGGCGGGTGGGGCACTTGACATATTTTCCATCATAAAGAAAGTACCAAATAATGGTAGCTATTACTAAGTTTATGGGATCTTAAGATACTTGGGGGGATATTGACCAACTGAGTAAAAAATGGGTATATAGAAACTTGGTATGTAGAGTTTACATATGCACAGAAGTCAGGAAGAAAAAAAGTATGAACATTTCCTTGGCTTTCTGGAGTTGGGAGTGTAATGCATGGGTTTGGAGTTGGTAATTAGGCAATAGGAGATGGTAAACTTGGAAATAAAGGATAGCAATAATAGAGCAAAGTTGAGAAGTCAGGGAAGGGTTGAGCTGGTATTTTGAAGAGTTAAATTTCATGGTTAGAAAAGAATAATAAAGTAGGGTAAAGAAAACACATTATTCTGCTTGCCTCAACTTACCTGGCTTTTTAAACTTGTCTTTGTAATGGTACATTAAGGCTTTGTGTTTGTTCTGGGTTGTTTAGGGCTGAGCACTTAATATCTCATCAGAGAGCAACACCAGCTCTACCCGGACTCTCTCCATTATCCCTACACCACCATCAATCCATTCTGTAAATAGGAAATTCTTCCTCGATACCGTTTTCTGTCTTGTTTCAGTACTTCCCTTTTGCCCCTTCTATGCTTAGATGCAGGCATCATCTGTCTCATTCAGAGTGCATCCTTTACTTCCTCTCCAGGGTCTGTCTCATACTAATTTACAGTCTGGAATCTGCCCTAGCTCCCTCCTCCTGTAAGTCAAAGCTCATTTTCAGTAGCATGCCTGCATTATTTTTATGGTTTTAAATCATGTATTTTACTTCTAGGTATGTATGTTAATTATGCTTAATTCTGAAGGGGGATGTACAACCAATTCCTGAGGCCTACCACAGTGCTTGTGGAGAGTGCACACTCAGATATTTGGTAAGGGATAAGCACAGTCTACCTGGCACTTACTGCTGTGGAAGGAAAGAGGTAGAAGTGGTTTTGAGTTTTTTTACAGCAGACATTTGATGTTTAAGTGTGATGGGATAGGATTCTTAACGTTGGTGTGGAGCTTAGGTTGGCTGACTGTGGGCCCCATTCTGACTTCTTATCTTTTGGCTTTGAGATATTTATAATCACACACATTTCTTTCTATGTCTCTGTCTGTCTGTCTATCCATCCATCCATCCATCTATCTATATTTTCTCATTTCTTTTCAGAGTAGCTGAAATTGCAAATATTGTTGCATAGTTATTCTTGTAACCATAGGAGAAGTATGTAGTCACAGGAATTTGATAGTGCATTAATTAAAGAAGAGTTACCAACAAATTTAATCTGAACCAGATTGCTAACATCTACATAGTCTGTTCATATAGACCTCTAAGGTAGACCTTATAGCTGATCCCAAAATGTTCTAGTATTTAGAAACTATGTTAACATTCTGTTACTAGATTTTAAGTGGGTAATTTCTTGTAACTAGTGACTTCATTTCTTGGAACTATAACGCTAGTGAGGTCAGAGCTGTGCATTTGATCTTTATGTGACTCTTTTCTGACATTGACTAGTAACAACAAGTATTTTATATATAATAGGTACTGTTAGAGGATATTTTAAATTATTTCTTCAGAGCTTTCCAACATTCCTATCAGTAGATAGCATTATTAGTTATATCCTAACAAATGAGAAAATTGAGACAGTTTTACAGCTGGTAAAGCCAAATGCATGTTCTGGGAGTTTTGAAAGTAACTCTAATGTGAGTCAGCCCCCCCCCCTACTTTTTATTGATTCTTTGAGAGTTTCATCATATGCACCCCAGGGAGCTCATCTACCTGTCCCCTCATATCCACCCTTCATCCTTGCAACCTCCACTCAAAAATAAAAAACACAAAGCATAGAGAGCATCTCATTGTGGAAGTTGTGGTATGTCACAGTGTGTCCCACCGTGTGCAGCATGTTCATCTCAGTGAGTCATAGGTCTGACTTGATCTCTGGTTTCTTTGACGCCATCCATATTGTATCCTCACCTGGACTCCTCCCATGTCATGGAGATAGGTAGCAGGGCTGGCCTCTCATGCATCCCAGCTGTTCACAGATGGTATCGATGTTGGGGTAGGGCCAACTCAAAGCCCTGGATCTGGGCATGGGTGGCAGCTCAGCCTGCTGTCCCTTGTCGACACCAACAGGGTGAGCTTTCCAGCACTACTCTAGCTAAGCCACCTAATACTACAGTCAGGAGAAGGCAGGGTCAACTCCTGTACTCATGCCCTCAGCTGGCTTTCTTCATACCCATGCCTCCAGAACCAGCTCCACTGTGCTGCAGTCAAGGCACGAGGCCCACTTTCCCAAGTGTTGTAGCCTGTGAGGGTGGACCATCTTTCCCATGCACACGCCCTGGGAGCTGACCCAGCTCCATCTTCAACCATAAGTGTCAGCTCTACTGTGTTGCCCAGGCGAGGTGCGGGGCCAACTCTCCCAAATACCACTATTGTAAGGGGCAGTTTCGGGGAGGGCATCACCCCTGCACCCATGTCAGCTCTCCCATGTCAGGTCACCCATGTCAGCCCTTGGGGTTGGTCATCTGTACTTTCTCCACAAGGTATAGCTCTACTGATTGTACTTTGTTACTGCTGTTGAAAGTCTGATGGCAATAGTGACATTTTAGTCTTTGTATACAAAGGGGTATGACTTCAGTTCTATTGTATCCAGAGTGTGACTCTTGTGGTAAGTTGGAATCTAATATGGCAGTGTATAAAACATGTGAAAAACATATCATGTACATTAGTTTCCTTTAGAACTTTTCACCAAGCAGAGTTACATATATGCGTGTGCACACCCTTTCTGGGGCTATAGTACAAAAGAAAGTCCTTGAAAATTGGGGCCTTGCTTTACTTATGTGTGCCTGTTTAATCATTTCATTCTCTTTTGGTTTCTGATCACATGACAACAAATTAACTGTGAGCCAGAAAATTGTCGTCAGACTATGAAAGTATAGGTCAAGTGCAATTCAGTTTAAATTTTGACAATACTTTGCCTTTATCTATGGTGTGACTGTCTCAAGCAAGGATGGGAAAAGTCATTTTTACCTTTGCTATGTATATCTTAATTATTTTAATGAATGTGTTATTCAAGAAGCATATGTTCTGTTTCAAAGACTAACATAATTGATTACCAGCTTTGAATGCCTGAATTCTTAGTGCTACTTCGTTAGTATGATTGGTAGAAAATTTAATCAAATTTGTTATTACATCTATAGGATATGGTTTGCCTTCCATTGTTAACAGAATTTAAAAGTGAAAAATAAGGAAAACATAACTGTATTTCTGTCTTGTTCTTGTTTTCTATGCAAAAATGTCAAAACTTGCCAGGCTTTAGAAAAGCATCTTTGCGGCTTGTCCTCATGCTGTAGAGGTGGGGGGGGAGTGGCCTGCCCTGGCTTGGAAGACAGTCGAGCCTTCCTGCTGAGGCACAGAAGAAGAGTCGGGCTTTCAAGTGCTAGGTGCTTTTCTGTGGTCAGTCCATCTGTCACATGTCTGCAGACAGGCTTCCTGCTGCTGTGGGTCCAATAAAGGACTGCTGGCCCTGCCTCTGCTCCAAGACTGTCTAAGAAGTGTCTCCTGCTCCCATTCTTACCATGTCTGAATTGCCTTATTGGCTTTTCATGTGAAAGAATTTTTTCAAAGATTTATTATGTATGCAGTGTTTTGCCTGCACACCAGAAGAGGGCGCTAGATCTCATTACAGAGGGTTGCGCTCTACCATGTGGTTGCTGGGAATTGAACTCAGGACCTTTGGAAGAGCAGTCAGTGCTCTCAACCTGTGCGCCATCTATAAGAAGAATTTTTAATGAACGCATCTGTAGCTCTCTAGTTTAAATTTTCCTAGGATGGGGATCTCATTAGGTTGCCCATGCTGCTCTAAAGAACTCAACCCAGAAGGTACAGCCACTTTATTTTTCTTCCCTACTCCACATGCTCACGGCTCAGTGTTTTCCTATGTATGACCTATTATGATTGTGTGGCAGTGAAACAGAATGAACTGTGCATTCTACAGGATAAACAGGATGGAAATGGTAAGACATGGTTTGCTGCCAGGTCAGCTTCTGTGAGAATCTCTTCCTTTGTAGAACAGATCCACTGCTGAGAGTGGGGAAGTCAAAATGGCAGCTGCCATTCATTTCTCCCACGTGTATACTATTGGGTGTTATCCTGTGCTAAATACTGGCTCAGAGGCATCTTCTCTTCATGAATCTTAAATATAAAGAGAGACTGCTCTGACAGTGAGTGCCTCTCTGAGTGTGTGGTTAATGGCAGAGTTATTTCCTGAGACAGGGAAAGTGGTAGGGACTTGGTGTTCCTTTGGGCCTGTCATTGAAGTAAGGCTATTCAAATATATGCGGCAGTTGGATGTAATTTTTTTCATCTTAATTTTTTATTCCTTTCCCAGCATCTCTGTCCTATATACTGACATATCTGTGTCAGTGTATAGATTCCATGAATATTTGTGCTGTTTTGGAAGACACATCTCTCAACTCTTCTTAGAGCAGCTGCTATTGGTTCTTTCCTAGAGGGCACAATTAAATGTAAAATATTTGGAAGCTCCATGTATTTCTTTTGTCGATGAAGAATCTCTCACCTAAAGTTACATTTCTCCCTTCTTTTGACTTAGGTATACAAGGTGTTAGCTAATGTTTAAGGTATTGGGTTGAGTTGAGGGGCTTGTTTTCAGCAAAAGAAGAGTGAATGGCTTGCGAATGTCGGCCACCGGGTCCCAAGTCTCAATCATTAGGCAAGGGTTAAAAATTAAAACCTCGGTATTAGTTATATTTTAAAATCCGTAGGTATTATCCTAAAGTGATGGATTCGGATCAGTTAGCAGATGAGGCCAATTGATATTGTATGTATCAAACATTCTTAGGAATAGCTCTATGCCATTTAAATCCAGACTATAATCGTTAGAGAAAATGGGTCAGTCTCTAATTTTTATAGTCACTAGAGCCCTTCAACTAAATTTAGTTCAGATATTTTTTTCAGGCAGTTATTCGGTATACTTTTAAATTTTAAATTTACTTTTGAAAATTGTGTGAGACACATGTAAGCAATGTGTGGCAGCTACCGTATGCACTATGCAGTGCAAATAAATCTCAACAGGTCTAGATGATGCTGATAGCTTTTAAAAAGGTAGGAGACACAGTCAACAGAGCTCTGTAACTGGCCAGCATCTGTACAAACTGATTAGCTGTAATACTTGTAAATTTTTACCTGGTCTGGCAAGAACTAATTCTTTCTTAATAATTTAGGGGTTAGAAAAATGACCTTTAGCATAGTAGACCTTTGTCATATTTTGGTTAGTTCAATTAGTTGATTCTAGATTCTACTTGCATTTTGATTTTTTTTTTTTACAGCTTTTATTTGGGGACATATTTAATACAGGGATTCATTTGCATTAGAATTTGAAGCTCTTTGTTTTGAAGGAGGGTATAAATAAATATTTAATTGAAAAAGTAAATATTTAGTTGAGGCTATACAATGAAATATTGGGAAACTGAGAAATTTTCCAGCAATTTCTTTCTCCTTTAGAAAACAAATACAGATCTTTTCCATATTAGTATGTCAAGTTTTAATGCCATTTTTTAGCCAGCTTATGTAAAATAGAGCAGAGAAATCGATAGCTGTTTTAGCTCACATGTCATGAGTTTGCCCACTTAAAATTTAGAGTGGTGGGTTTTGTTTGTTCACAGAATTATGCGACTATCACTACAGTTGCTGTGTGTGCTTATTTTTAAACTGTTTGGGAGATAGGCTCTTACCACTGTCACCTAGACTGGTCTCTAGTTGGGTTTGCCCATCCCTCCTCTCTGTCTCCCGAGAGGCTGAGACTGCAGATGGATGCCACTCTGCTCCCTTCCCCCAGTTAATTGGGTCTTCTCATGTTCCCAGTTATATTCTCCAGCAGTCAGTCCCTGTGCCTTTCTCTCCTATCCCTAAAAAAATCTCTCCTTTTTCGTCTGTATATTTGCCTATATGAATATTTTATATAAATGCAATGCAGGTAACTGATCAGTGATTTTTTTTTTTTTTTTTTTTAACTCCTGAAAACATTAATGCTCAAATGAGAACTAGTTATAGGTAGAGTCATCCAAATAACGATTGTTTCTTTCTTGTCTGACTAGGGAAAAAATACTGTTATTCAGAGATTGTGTCCAAATTAAATCAAGAATCAAACTTGTCTCTAGTATAACTGAATGTGTGAATAGCCTCTCTAGTGCTTTTTGATGGTCTCTGCGTGGCTTGTCCTTGCCTTTAAAAAATGCTACTGTTGTAACCTTCCTTGTTGGTTTTGTTTTCTCTCCTACTTCTACTCAAGTTTTCCTGAGTTTCACTGAAATTTTCCCTTTGCAGCTGTTCAGGCTTGGATTCAGGGGCTCTTCTTTCCACCCAGGTTCAGTAAGGCAGACTTGAAAGCTAAACGGGTTAATAGAGGAGCAGTGCTTGAGGTATGGTAAGACAGGATTCCAGTGGCTTTTCAGAGACACTGGATTTTGGACATTAGAATACAAGGGAGGTTGCTGAAGAGAAGTATAAAGCTAGGCAATATGGGCACACCTATAAAGGCCAGCCTGGTCTACACAGCAAGTTCCAGACTAGCCAGGGCTACATAGTGAGAACCTGAGAGAAATGGGGAGGGCAGAGGAACACTTGAAAAAGATGTAATGTGATAAAGTTTAAAAAAGATGAGTATGAATCTCAATCTTACTTCAGAGATAAACCAAATAAGTTTCTGATACTCAGTTCCCTTAAGATTCCTTTTCTAGAACCTGTTTAGGAATTTGGAAGGTGAGCAGTAGTTTTATAGTCTCATCCAAGGTATTCAGGTTGGAACCCATGTAGAGTAGTAAAGCCATATAGTAACTTTTTTTTTTTTTTTTGGATAAGTCTCTCAGGGGATCAATTGCATCCTGGGTTTCCATGTTAGAGGAACCCTGGCCTGGATGCTACTCATACTGTGTAGTGTTGGGAATCTGTCATTAGCCAGCAAAATAGAGCTAATTAGAAAATGACCCAGTGTGAAAAATAAGGCCTGTATACTTTATGTGTATGAGTGTTTAGTTCACTTGGATGTCTGTATGTGGGGGGTGTCAGATTTGGAGTTAAACAGACAGCTGTGGGCTGCCATGTGGGTGTTGAGAACCAAACTAGGGTTCTCTGAAAGAGTAGTCAGTTCTCTTGACTGCTAAGCCATCTCTCATAGCAAGGATTCTTAAATTGCCAAGACTTCTCTATTTTCTTAGAGCAAGTGGGGTTTGTTTGTTTTTGAGGTTCATTATTTTAACAGTTGCCTGATTTAAATTGAGCTTGTAATAGAAACAGATTTATAAAGTGTATACTTTTGTTTTAACATTTAGGACACTTGGTAAAAAGACTTCCATATAAATCCACATTTATCAGTTTTTGTTTTTTGTTTTTTTGATTCTTTTTGAGACAGGGAACTCACTCTGTAGACCAGGTGGCCTCGAACTTAGAAATCAGCTTGCCTCTGCCTCCCAAGTTCTGGGATAAAGGCGTGCGCCACTACCTGCCTGCTCATTTATCAGTTTTTTAAGGAAATGATGAAAGTAGCTTTTACCTCTCTTTCCCATCAGCTTACAAAATAATTGTTATTGTGCAAAATAATGGATTTTGTTGATATCTTTGTACATATGTTATTATTTCACTTAGTATTTCTTATTTTCCTGCAAATATTTAGTTCTTTTATCAGAAATATTGCCTAGAATATTTTGTATGTAGTTTTTTTTTTTTTTTAAGGACAAAGTGATAGGGGTTCATTTTTTTTTTTTTTTTTTTTTTTGAGGTTCATTATCTTAATGGTTAAAGTTGCCTGAATTAAATTGAGTTGTAATGGAAACAGGTTTATAATATATATACTATAATTAAAAAAAAATTATAAGGATACTTTGTAAAAGAGTTCCATATAAATCTTCATTAACTTTTATAAATGACTTTTAGAAGGAGAAAGTTAATATTGATTTTTAACTAGTTAACCTGCAAGTTACATTGTTTTGTTTTATTTTGTTTTTGTTTTAAAATAATAATTGAGTCAAGAGAAATTTGAGAAAATATAAATCTGGGAAGGAAATTAGTGTGACATTTGGCTTTGTAAACTGCCAGCTAATAGACCATGAGGAGACTCTGTCACTAACACAGGTGTGCCTGGCACCCACCCAGGTGGCTCACAGTCACCTGTAACTCCAGTTCTGGTGGCACAGATTTCTCTTTGATATAAAGTATTTAGAAAACACAAGCTGTTAGAACATGTGCAGAATGAGATTTGGCTCACTGTAGATGAGGTGCCACACTTTACTGGCTTTGAGCATCTGTGCAACAAATCATGCTGGAGAACTCTGCTGTCGTTCAGCCGGAACATGGGAGCATAGTTAATATGCTCTGGACTTGAGGCTATGCAGTGCCTGTATCTTACATGCCATAGAGCTTGTATCTATGGATTGTTTGCTATTCATTAATATAGCTTGCATATCCTTTAGAATGACCCCAGTCTGTCTGTATGAAATATTTTAAACTCCTTTGCCAGTAATGGGAATTCAGGAAAGCTGGCTCAGGTAATATGCTTGGGGCTAGCTCAACCCAAGAGCTCACGAAAGGGATCTGACATCCTCTTCTGACCTCCAAGAGCACTGAGCACACAAGTGCACATATAGACAAAACACATGTTCACATAAATAAATTCAAAAAACTTTTAAAAGAAGGTAATATGTGAAAAATGAGCTTGTGTATAATGACTAGTGAGGTTGGTAATTGTTCCATGTATTATCTATTTATTTTATTTATTCATTTTAATTGCCTATTCATATCCTTTTTCCATTTCATTTTCTTTGAAATGTTTGTTCTTCCCAGGGGTGGATGTAGGAGGATTAGGATTTCAAGCTCTTTTAGGCCTCAGCCAGCTCCAGGCGACTCAATCTGAAAATAAGTCAGTAGTTATTGTCTTAAAAGAGCCTTTTCACACATTTTAGGAATGTTAAGTTTTGTTTCATATATTGCAGTTACTTAAAATTGCTTGCCTTTCAGAATTTTTAACAAAAAATTGCTGTTGTGTTATTTTGTTTTTGCGATAGGATCTTGCTGTCCTCAGTGTGTGGCCTTCTTGTCTCAGAAGTATGCACTAGCAAACACTCCCTACACGGTTATGCACTTTTGAGTTTGTCCAGTTGCAGAGCTTTACTCTTCTGGCTTTAGTCCTTCTTTCCCTTTGCTCCGTTACTGCCATGCTTAGGAAGCTCTGCTCTCAGGTCAGAGAGACTTTCCAGGTCTAATGGTATGCTTTCATTAGTAAATTTGTGATTTAAGTCTTCACTCTTGTTTCTTTATAAGGTAGGAGGTAGTGGAGAAGGCCAGCTGTTGTCACCATTGCTGAGCCTGTTCCTGTCCTTTAGTTCCTCCCTGAAGTCTCAGCTCTGTTTCACTCCTCAGGTTTGTCTGCTTCAGGACCGCCTCTCACACACCCCATGGTGCAGTTGCTGATGCTCCGAGTGTGTGGGCCTTCATGGTTGTTTTTCCAGATGTATTTTGAAATTTCTTCAAGGTCTGTGAACCAAAGGCCTACATGTGATTTTATTGAGTTTATAGTCCAGTAAAATGAGATGATGACCACCTTCATAATGAATCTGTCTAAGTAAAAGTCTCTTATTCCAAAGCCTCCTAAAGGTCAGCTTGTGTTGCCCAGGCAGCCTCTTGAACTTGATATTCTACCTCAGCCTCCCAGATGCTGAATGTGCTGCCATACCCAGCTTCAAATTTTTTATTTTTATTGCTGTTTTCTCTTAATTTTCTTTTTCTCTCTTTTCTTTTTTTTTTTTTGGTTTTTGGAGACAGGGTTTCTCTGTGTAGCCCTGGCTGTTCAGGAACTCACTCGGTAGACCAGGCTGGCCTCGAACTCAGAAATCGCCTGCCTCTGCCTCCCAAGTGCTGGGATTAAAGGCGTGAGACACCACTGCCCGGCCAGTTTTTTTTATCAAGTAAATCAAAGTCAACACATTGCTGAGTACTTTTTCAGAATTTATATATTTATGGTCCGTAATTTTTTTGATTTTTCATATATGCATACAATGTATCTTGATCATATCCAATTCAAATCTCTCTCCTCCCAGATCCCCTTCCCATCCTAAAGCCTTGTCATCTTTTTAATTTTTTTTTGTGTTACCTGAATGCACATTTATGTGAAGCGGTTCACTAGACATAGGCAACCTCAGTAGCTCCTCAGGTGGGAACTGGGGGCTCAGAAGCCCCTCCCATTTATGCCAGAGTGCATAGCATGGTCCTGTGCAGGTAGCCATAGCTGCTGCTCCCATCCTCTTCCTTCTCCTCTTCCTCCTCAGTGTTCCCTGAGTCTTGGCAGTGGCTGAGGGCAGAGAGGGGAACACTATAGAAATATCCAGTGAGGGTGAGCATGCTATTCTCAGCATTCTGACTGGTTCCATTTGTCTGCTTTGACTAATGCTCACTACAAACAAGCTTCTTTGACCAGACCCAGACCAAGAGCAGCATTAGCCTATGACTGTAAACAAATACTTGAAGGCATTTTGACAAAAGAATTTAGCCAAACTACAGTAGTAAGCTTACCCCTGCTGCCAGCTTTTAATACATCCAGTTCTTCATGTTGTGGTCCCCAACCATAAGGTTAGTTTTGTTCAATGTCTTAACTGTAATTTTACTGTGATTGTAATTACAATCAAGAATTGTAATGATGAATTGTAAATATCTGTGTTTTCTAAGGCAGCCTCTGTGAAAGGGTGGCTCAACCCCGAGAGGAGCTGCAGGCTACTACCCTAGGATTCATGACCTCTTCAGCCCTGGGCTCTTGACCAGCTTTATAATGAGGTACCACTTCCCTCCAGTGGAACAAGCCTCAGATTCGGCCAGAAAGTAGTTGTCTTCCCCCATCCTAACCCCCCAGTTCTGCATTATTGTACCAGTGGGCACATCTTGCTTGATAGTTTGGCTTTGTAACATTCAGGATCTGCCGTGGAGTAAGTCCATTGATGAGTTTTCTCTCCTGCGACTATGCATAGCACCTTCTAGCACAGTTGGTAGGAAATTTCCAATATGTTCTAGTTTAATGTTTCTGCTTTCTACTTAAAGGTTACTAATTTTCTCTGTTGTTTACCCCAAAATAGTGTGACTAGTTAACTCTCTGCTAGAGTATCTGGGCACCATTCATATTTTCCCCTTGGAATTTAAAGTGGCAGACTGAATTATATAGACTTACAGTTTATTATGACCCTTCTTTTGAAGGGTCCTTGCTGTTTTCTCCTGTTGCTTATTGCAGTTACTGGACATTACCATCTTTGCCAGTAGAGCACTTGAATCCTGGGCATTATGTCAGTTCTCACAGCTGACAGTGAGCTTTGTGGTTCAAAGCACTTTAGACTACTTCTAGTGTGAAGTAGGTCAGAGTCAGGGTACTGCAGGAATGTGCTCCTTCCCGTGGCTCTCCTCCCTTTCTGTGGCTGTTGGCATTCTAGTCCTTACCTTGTAGGCACATGGCTCCAGGCAGCGAGGAGGCGAGCATCCTCGGATGTTTCTGTTCTGCCGGGTGACAGTTATTTTCTGTCCAGTTATTTTCTGACTCCTCTAAGGAGGTGTAGACATGGATTGCCGAGGATTACTTTCCCATCTCAAATTCCCAACTTAATCTTCTCTGACCTCCAAAATTAGGTAGCACAGGATTAAGGCCTGGTAATTTCCAGAGCCGTTATTCATCCCACAACAGGTATCATTTTGTTTTGCTTCTTTGAAATGAAGCAGTCATGTGGACTCAAAATTGAACAGAAAGCCTCTGGTTTTCTGCTGCTGATTAGAATGTAGCAGTAGTGTTCTCCTTATGGAGTTAAAAAGCACAATGGTGGGAGGCAGGTGAAGTGAACTTGGCCCTAGCAGCAGCAGAGAATGCAGGCATGCCTGTGACTGGGAGGGGCAACAACTGGTGAAGGTCAGATTGCTACTATTGTAGCAGTCTTAATTTTTTAGTTACTTAAAATTTTTTTCTTGCAAATTCATCTTTCTGTAGTAAATTAACATCACAATTTTAATGAGAACAGGTTTTTGGTTTTTTGTTTTGTTTTTGTTTTTTCCAGACAAGATTTCTCATGCAGTCCAGGCTGTCCTGGAAGCTCTGTAGACCAGACTGGACTTGAACCCAGAGATCTGTCTTCCTTTGCCTCCCAAGTGCTGGGATTAAAGGTGTAAGCTACCACTGCCCATCAAAGAATAACAGCTTTTAAAAATGGGAGTTTATTGACAAGATTTGTATACTACTTACTGTTTTGTGCTGTTTCTGATCTTCGAACCTTGGATTTTTTACCTTAACTTCTTAAAAATTTCCTAGAACAAGCTAGTTAGGAAGCAAATACAGTTGCTTGGCAGCAAAGGAAATTAGACAGTAAGGTAAAAGGAACTCTCTAATATCGTGTGTGTGTGTGTGTGTGTGTGTGTGTGTGTGTGTGTGTGTAGATCTGAGGACTACTTGTAGGCCTCAGCTCTGTCCTTGTATGATTGGCTCCTAAGGTCTGACCTCTAGTCCTCATGCTCAGTAACGGGCTTCCTTTACCCAATGAGCTGCCTTGCCGACCCTAGACATAACTCTTCATTTTAGTCTTAGTATCAAAGTTTATTTCTGTTCTTCTGATGTTTGTTTGTTTTCAGAAAGATTTCTCTATGTATTGGTTGCTCTGTGTACCAGGCTTGCCTAAAATTCAGAGATCCACCTGCCTGCCCTCCCAGTGCTTAAAGGCTTGCACCATCATGTATGGTTAATCTGATGTTTATAGTGCTTTGCTGTTGATTTTTCTAAGTCCTAAAGGTATGGATTGTTTCCCTGGAATTTTAAAATGATTGGGCAATTTTCTTAGTTCTTTATAAATTAAGAATTTGTTTTTCTGGATATGGTAAGAGTTCAGAGGTTGGAAAGATGGCTCAATGGTTAAGACCACTGGCAGCTCTTCTAGAGGACACACGTTTGACTCCAGTATCCACATAGCAACTCAAAATTGTCTGTAGCTATAAGATCTGACACCCTCACACAGACATACATTTAGGCAAAACTCCAATGCACATAAAATAAAAATATTTTTTAAAAACATTTTTTAAAAGTTGATAATTATGCACTGCTAATCTTTAAGAAGCATAATCCCTTAAGAGTTGATGGGAGAGCTTAGGAGGCAGCATATGGAAGGAGATCTAGGAAAAAGGCTGAAGAATGACACACTTAAAATGCCTGGGAGATAGGGTAAGCCTCCCACATCGGTAACCAGAAAGAGATGGGAAGTGGACTTGGAGCAGTCAAGGCAAGAATGTTTCCGGAGTTGGAAAGTGCTGAGCAGTTAGTCAGATAGGAGATGGTGAGAGCATCTTCCTGAGGACCTACATGGTGGAACCATCCAGTTCCAGGGGATCTAATGCCCTCTTCTAGCTTCTTTGAGCCCTGGGCAGGCTTGTGTTGCCCAAACATGTATCAGGCAGAGCACCCATACTCAAAAACACAAAACTTTTATTCCCATGCCCTTCCCCCAAACAAACACACAAACAAAACCACAACTCAAAATTCATTAGGTAGAGTTTCTTGGAGGACCTCAGCCAGGCACCACTGCAGTATCAGCACTTCAGAAAGGTTAAAAGACAAGCAGGTGCTAGCTAGAAGAGCACATTTGGGGGTTACTTAAGTAGCACTTCTGTCACACTTTAAGGCCTGCTGTAGCACACACCTTTAACCCCAGCACTTTTGAACAGTGAGTTCCAGGATCTCTGAGTTTGAGGCTGGCCTTGGTAAGTTAGGAACATAGCAAGTTCCTGGCCAGCCAGGGCTACTCTACAGCAAGAAACCCAGTCTCAAAAAAGAGGTGAGAGAGCCAAGGAAGATAACAGTGTGGGAGCCCAGAAGGGTCTCCAGAGCTGTCACAGGAGGGTTTATCATAGACAAGAAATATGTGAGCCAGCATGAGTTCTGGAAGGTGTTTAATCCCATGTGCTGACCACCACTCCCATGTCATCTTCAGAAAACTATTGTCAGTATGCCTTTCTAAAAATGACCACAGTGTTCAAGGCCATCCTGTTTTGGTGGGTAGGTTCTAATTTGTAGCTAATACAGTCTACCATTTTGACATTTGATGAAAGACACAACCTTTTATGTATAAGATGCCACATATTTGTGGTGTGTGTGTCTCCTTTAATAATTTAGATTTTTTTCCCACTCTTGGAAGTATAGGTGTTTAGGAAATGCAGACTTAGACAGGGAACAATGTTAACTCTGAAGGAAGTTGGTTTTTGATGTTGTACTTGTTCTCTCAGAACCGTAAGCACTTTGTCTTTAACAGCCTCTGCTCTTCACTTCCTTGTACATGTGATGGCTTGTAGAATTGGAGTGTCCGCTTAGAAATCTGGATCCTTGTCTCAGCCTTACCTCTCCTTTCCTGTGCCTTCTTGTTGATGAAGTAGTCTTTGACAGCTTGCTTCTGTATTATATCAAAATTGCATTTGTAAATACAGATGTGTTTCTGTTTTATGTTGTTCTTGTAAGCTCTTTACTCCCAATTTGTTTTAGTTTTTATGCACTTTTCCCCCCTCATTTCTATGGGCAGCCTTGAGGTAGCTGCCTTAATTAATCATGGCTTGGGAAATTAAAACGTGCTTTGTGTGGTTTAAATTATCCTTTTCAGAGATGTGACTGCAAGTAGTGTGTGTTGCTTCACTGAACTGCAGCTGCTCATGTGTTGCCTAATACTATTCGATATAGATCCAGAAGCCGGCTGACTCTTGGAGGACACAGTTCATCTAGACAGAAGCACTGATGAGCTGTGGAAATGTAAAAATCTGATAGCACTACTATAGTTTTATTTTTCACCCCCCTGTGTCTGGCTCACATTTTACCATGTTGTGCATTGCTTCCTATGCTTTAAGCCAGTATCTCCCCACCCTCCCTCTCCCTGAGAAGCTTCCTGCCTCCTACTATATGCACTTCTCTGTGAACTTCCTTTCCACCTTTAGGTTGCTATCTAGCTCTCTTTCAGATATTCCCATTTTTATAACCATACCTATTTTAATGCTCATCAGAGGCTCTCTGATTGCCAGCATCCTTCCTGTGGCAATGCCAGTTAAGCAGTGATCTTTTGTTAACTTGAGTGTCTTGAGTCTCACAACCCCCACCATAAATACCCACACTATACTGCTGTTCAAAGCAAGCACGGCTTAACATAAGCATTCTGTGGTGTCGTTTGCTAAGAGCATCATTTTCCTCACATTATTTACATATATCTATTTGGCATAGAAACGTGAGGAGTTGTTTTGTTAGACTGTGTCTACAGGCAAACAAATGTAGTTTGATTCAGTTTTTTTTAAAGACTTTCCAAAATGGATAATACTTTGTTATTTAGGGATTAATAATGGGGTTTCATAGGGATGTTTAGTATAGTATAGTATGTATAGGATAGGATAGGATAGGATAGGATAGGATAGTTAAATAGTATCTGTTCTACTTTTTAATGAACAAGTCAAGTTGTTTCCATGTTTGCTACAACACTTGTTATAAGGTCAACAGTAAAGTATATGAAGCTTGTTAAAACTCCTATTCAGTTTGTTTCTTAGTGAGTTAAGCCTCATGGCTAGTAGATGATTACATTACCCCCTCAGTGAGAGGGACAAACTACTGAGGGATTAGGAATGTAGTCCTACGTAGCTATAGACTGTGTGTCATACACTGCGTCCTGGGCTTGGTTCCTAGCAATGTAGGAAAAAGCAGGCAGTGATTGACCTTTAATGAGTAGAAAGTTTTCAGTTTAGAGGTTGGTTTCATTTAGAAGACTCAAAATGTTCACTGTAGCACTTTGTTTTGAAATTCAGATCAGCTGCTAATACTTGTGATGTGTCCAGTGTGTACCCAAATTGATGTTAGACTCAGAATCTGAGTGAACTTCCATGGCCTAATGAATCTCCTGCGGCTTACGTCCCCATCCCCTACCCTGTTCATTTAATAATTGGACTAAGTAAAATACTGTTTACTGTTGATGTATGCAATAGTTTTATCTGAAGACTTTCTGACATCCTGGGTTTATAGAGCTTACAGTTGCCTAACTCCACTAGGTTTCTTTAAGGTACTCAAACTCGAGTAGGTAAGATTTCTGAATTACCTACTTTTGTTTTGAGGAATTAATTTGTTTAGTAGTTTCATATGTGTATTTGGTGTAAATAAGTCCTGCACTTGTTTTGAAAGGGCAGAGCAAGGTCTCTGTTTGCTCTCTCAGTAAGAATATAGTAGTAATT
This sequence comes from Mastomys natalensis, assembly GCA_021653895.1. NCBI lineage: Eukaryota > Metazoa > Chordata > Mammalia > Rodentia > Muridae > Mastomys > Mastomys natalensis. The sequence continues at coordinate 167,326 of JAJTUV010000491.1, read as the reverse complement.
AAAGAGTGTCATTGTGCCCACACAGTGCCTCCATTTAGCCAGGGCGTCTGACTGATTAGCAACATCATTCAGGTCAGTATTGATATCCACTGCACAGATGGGGACATTGAAGGATGCTAGTCTAAATAGTCATCCAAGTTATCTTACTCATGATTCACACATCCAGCTAGCTAGGTGGACTAGCTAAGGGAATTAACATCCAGATGAGGCAAGTTGCTGTTGGCCTTTAGTAGGTAACTTAGTGGCTCAGTTTCTTTGTTAGTAAGGTAGAGGTATAAAGACCAGTGTTGGCATAAAGATTTAAAGATGTTAATACATTCATAAGTTGTAAATAGTGCTTAGTTAGTACTGCTCCCCCATGTGCACCCAATAAACACGAGATGTTACTTTCGGGGGTGGGGGTCTTGCTTTTTTAAGACAGGGTTATCTGTAGCCAACTGTAAACTAGGCTGGTCTTGAACTCAGAGATCCACCCGCCTCTGCCTACCGAGTACTGGGATTAAAGGCATCACTACTTGGCACCACGTTACTTACCTCTAAGGCTGTAATAACTTACTAATATCTTGTCTAGTTGTTGAGAGGTGAGGGTGTGGGCTATAGGTTACCTTTTAAGAGAATCCCATGTGCTTTTAAAACATGTCTTGGTTTGGTTTTCTTTAGACTTGTTGGTGGAGGTAACTGTTGGAAGAGTTGAGTATACTTTAGAGGAAGCAGTGTTCTCAAAATCTCCCTTGTCCCTTCAGTACAGCCAGACTTGCTTCCTAAACCCACACTGTCTCTTTTCTATATGATGTGCTCTTGAGTTTCTGCAGTTAGGCTCTGATTGCTGGAGTGCACAATGAATAAAGTCCTTGTGCTCGTGAAGTTTACAGCCACTGTCCTTGTTGATATGCTGTAACAGATATACATAGAATTGCTTTCTGCATCACTGCCTTTTGTTGGGGGAAAAATGTGTGATAGAATCAAATGTCTTTTAAGTGCTATCCCCTTACTATCTATTCTGCATTTTCAGAAGCAGGTTTGCTATTATAGCTCTTAGGAATGGTCACTGTACACATTACCTTTGTCAGATGGGACAGTTTATTTAGGATGTTGTATTCCCAGTTCTTTAACTAACTATAGTAAGAATCCTGATGTATGCAATTGAACTTGGAACATTCACTTGGAGTAGTGGTATTTGCTTACCTTGTTGCCTTACTGCAGGACGGACAACCACAAAGGTGACTCTATAACCTGGGTATCTGCCATTAGTAGCACACTACTTTGGAATAGGTTACTAGGATCACTGAGCTGACATGTTATGTGCATTTTCTAGCTTTTGCTGTTAATGGAATCACTAGAGTTTCTGTTTTCCCCACATTCGTCCCAACTTTTGATACTGGCTAGGCAGTTTTTAAATTGCCCTCCTCCCCCTGTTTACTCTTAATGTGTTTAAAGTATGTTTTAAAGTGTATTACACAAGGGGTAAATATGTAGCTTATTGGTAGAATAGTTAACCTACCATGAGTCTCTAAGTTTAGTTTCTACTACCCGCCAGAAGAAATTATTTGTTCAGGCTTTTTACTAAGTGGCAAACAAAGCTGTTGTCCAGGAGAAACATTATAGCTGATTCCTTCCTCTAGTGGAGAAATACAATAAGCACTGTATAATAATAAATGGCTATACTATATTAAGTGTTTATAGTGTGTAGACATGATACTAATTGCAGTGTACAGTTATTCCTTGTAAGAATTCTTAAGATCAGTACCTTAAGCCAAGCATGATGGTGCACAGTTTTAATCCCAACACTCCAGAAGCTGAGGCAGGTAGATTGTTTCAGGCCAGCCAGAGCTTACCTAGTGAAACTCTGTCTTTGTTTTTGTTTTGTTTGTATTTTTTAAAGGGGGCAGGGGAGAAGAAAGAAAAGAAAGATTAACACTTTATTGCACAGATGAAGAAAACAATTCAGAAAAGTTAGTAGCCTCACACTATGATCACACTGTTATTATCAAGTAAAACCAGAGTTGAACCTAGTAGTCTAATCTAATTTCGTGAGTTTGTGTTATTTAGGACTTGATGTTGGGAAAATCTGAGGGCAGGAGTATGTGGTTCCTGATTTTTCTTGTTGGTTTGTCTATTAAATGAACTTTAGTTTGAGTCTTACTTACCCCTCCCGCACTTTAGTGATATACTCACTTCCTCCTCAGTATTTCTAGTTGTAGATTGGAGCCGATTTTTCTCGTTGACTGCTATCCACTGGCTTCTTTGAACTTGCGTATTTTTTGCAGGAGATGCGGGGATCACCTGCCTCTACTGGGATTATAGGCATGAACCACAGACCTGGCTTTTCTCCATCCTTTATACCTTATGTATTCCATCTAATTCTCCCTCCACCCCCATGATTTGCAACTTTGATATGCCTTATAAATCACAGGGAAATGTTTTAAATTTAATCTTTTGAGTTTTATAGTACATGTGCACACAAGGGGAAGTCTGGAGGAGTTAGTTCAGTTTTTCGTTCACAGTGCATGAGTTGGTCAGCAAAAGGTAAAGGTGGGAGGGATAATTGCTGCAAAACAAAATTCCTTACTTTTCTCTGAGGGGCTTTCCATACCATTTCTCTCTGAGTTTACTGGCGCTTGAATCCCCTAGTTTGAGAACTTGATGTTTATTGACCTGGATACTGTCTTTCACCCTTATCACGCAGTCCCCCAGCTTCCTTTCTCTCCGGTATTGTATTCGGCATGAAGATTGTCTCTAGTGCGTAATCATTTGATTACTTGAACTGAAGTCTGCATTACTAAAATGCTGGTTGAGCAAGGACCAGCCTAAATCTTGACCTCCTGTGTCTGCCTGTGTGAGTTCATTCCAGACCACGGATCTGGCTAAGTCTCGGCAAAGGATTAGATGAGCCAACCTAGACCCCTCTTTTATGATTTATTCCTAGGGTTTTCAGGGCATAATAATGACTCTTTATTACTATTAGTTTAATTATCAGATTAACTTTGTTACATTCTGTATAGTAAAATTTGCCATTTACTGTATTGCAACATGAAAATTGAACCAGACTCCTGACTGACTGGTCTTATCAAACACTGGCAAGTCTGATGAAGGAAGTAAATCTGAAGTAGACTTTAAAGGAGAGGTTAGTTCTTCTGGTAGGAAAGAGGTTTGCCGGGTTTCCAGCTAAGGAGATTGGATGTGCAAGGGTTTAAAGAAAGAGATTTGGACCAGTGTGAGTAATTGCTCTTTTACTTTCACAGAGGTTTCTAAGGAACCAAACTTTGAGTTCCTGAGCCCAAGGTATCTGAGGTAGTAGATACTTGTATGTTCTAGGAATTTGTTTTTCTTAATTGACAAAAAGTAATTCCAAGACTGCACATCTTGAGTGCCTGCTGAAATTTTGCTAGGTCTCCTTGGTATCCCAGAGAGGTATCCAAGCTCTCCTTTGCCTTGTCTAGCTGAGCTATACTCACTTGATCAGCCTTTCCCTTTCTTGACTTGCTGACATTGCAAGTCAGCAAGACAGCGCTGTAGGTACACAGCTGTGGTTTTCCAGCTTCCTTGTATCGTGCAGATTTTGCATAAAGACTGTTGGACATATGTTTGTTTCAAAGACTGACTCTCTTATTTCTCTTTCTTTACAGACCTAAAGGATCAAGTCATAATGGGAGCATTTTTAGACAAGCCAAAGATGGAAAAGCATAATGCCCAGGGCCAGGGAATGGGTTGCGATTATGGCCTAAGCAGCATGCAAGGTTGGCGTGTTGGAAATGGAGGATGCACATACTGCTGTGATCGGTTTGCCAAGTGGACTTGAGACATGGTCATTCTTTGCTGTATATGATGGGCATGCTGGTTCTCAGGTTGCCAAATACTGCTGTGAGCACTTGTTAGATCACATCACCAATAACCAGGATTTTAAAGGGTCTGCAGGAGCACCTTCTGTGGAAAAACGTAAAGAATGGAATCAGAACAGGTTTTCTGGAGATTGATGAACACATGAGAGTCATGTCAGAGAAGAAACATGGTGCAGATAGAAGTGGGTCAACAGCTGTGGGTTGTCTTAATTTCTCCCCAACATACTTATTTCATTAACTGTGGAGACTCGAGAGGTTTACTTTTGAGGAATAGAAAAGTTCACTTCTTCACACAAAGACCATAAACCAAGTAATCCCCTGGAAAAAGAACGAATTCAGAATGCAGGGGGCTCGGTGATGATTCAGCGTGTCAATGGCTCTCTGGCTGTATCAAGGGCCCTTGGGGATTTCGATTACAAATGTGTCCATGGAAAAGGTCCCACAGAGCAGCTTGTCTCACCAGAGCCCGAAGTCCATGATATTGAAAGGTCTGAAGAAGATGATCAGTTCATCATTCTTGCATGTGATGGTATCTGGGATGTCATGGGAAACGAAGAGCCTCTGGACTTTGTGAGATCCAGACTTGAAGTCACTGATGACCTTGAGAAAGTTTGCAATGAAGTAGTCGACACCTGTTTGTATAAGGTAGCCAGACATTTTTCTTCAGTCAACTTTATGCCATTAGTTACTATTCCGCTTTAATCATCTTAGAGCCTGTCGATCAAAATATAGGATACTCTTATTTTTTTTTTTTTTTTTTTTTTGGTTTTTTCGAGACAGGGTTTCTTTGTGTAGCCCGGGCTGTCCTGGAACTCACTCTGTAGACCAGGCTGGCCTTGAACTCAGAAATCCGCCTGCCTCTGCCTCCCAAGTGCTGGGATCAAAGGCGTGCGCCACCACCGCCCGGCAAGGATACTCTTTACCAACTGTGAAATAAGAGGACACTGTAGAAATTACTCTGTGTGTGTGTGTGTTTGTGTTCATTCTCTTCTCATGCACACCAGAAAGAGAATCAGATTACAAGGTTTACAGACAGTTGTGAGCCACCATGTGGTTGCTGGGAATTGAACTTGGGACCTCTGGGAGATCAACCAGCACTCTTAACTGCTGAGCCATCTCCAGCCCACAAGTATTTAGGCTTTATAGTAAGTACTACAGAAGAGTATTAGAGATAAAAAGATTCTATCCATGTGCATGAGAAGGAGGGTGGGGAAAGTTTGTAGCTAGTATTGTAAGTTCTGAAATGCTCTGGAACTCTAGTGCAGTGATTTATAGCATCCATACAAAAGGAATTGAGTGAGTATTGGGTATGGTGCAGTCTTGGATGAGGAGTCAGAAGGACTTGGTATGAGAACCATACTTGAGGTAAGCTTTTGTTTGTTATATAAAAAGAGATTACCCTGTCTGGGCAGTTGACTGTTAGGAGGATCCAGTGGAATCGTGTACATAGATGAGCTAATTGAGCCCAGGAGACTGAAGCCTGAGAAGGTTCTGTGGACTTAATAGTCAGACAGACCTAGGATCAAGGCCTACCTCCATTGTACTCTTCAGTCTTAAAAAAGGGTTGCTATAAAATATAGATAATATGAAGGATTTATGTGTATATGTGTGTACTCTAGACTGATAGATAATAAGTCCATAGTCAGAACATGCTCCTGACTTTCCTGGAGAACTCAGCACTTTGTTCTATAGTTACCAACCTAAATCACAGCCATCCAGACTAGAAAACTTGGGTCCTTGACTTAGCATCCTGCTGTTTCTGCCACATAGCTCCACTTTGTCAGTGATGTGCCAGGACTTACTTCTGGAAAACAGACCATACATGCAGTTCACTGTTAAATCTTAATTCTGCCAGAAGTTTAACATCCAGCCTGTGAGTTTCCAAAGGGCAACAGAGTAACAGCCTGCTAGTGTGCTGTCAGTTTCTGAATCTTGAGATCTGAGCAACAGCAAAGTGCAACCACAGCAAGGTGCAACCACAGCAGGCTGCATGCGGCCTTTGTCCCGCTTAGCACATGACTCAGCAGCTTTTGCTAGGTTTGCTGGAGAGTGTAGGGAGGGTTAAGTGACCTTAGCTAAATAAAAGCCTGGTGAATTGTTAGATTTGGATTTTAGTAAGTTATTGAAATTATACTTTTTTCCATGCTGTTTTAAAATAATTCAGTACCTTAGCATTTGCCACATTTATAATTTTCCTCATAAGAGCCTGTCTTTGGTATTAAACTGTTTGAATTATTTGTTGTTTAATAATATTAGTTTTCCCGTAAGTTATATATAATACAGATTATAAATGTATAAAATTTGGGCTGTGCATGTCGGCACACACCTTTTAATCCCACCATGAGGCAGAGGTAGACGGATCTCTGTGTTTGAGGCCAGACTGTTCTACAGAGTGAGTTCCAGGACCGCCAAGCCTCTGTTGAAACCCTGTCTTGGGAGAAAGTAAGAAAAAAAAAACTTGATCTAGTTTTCCTTTTGAGTGGGTATTTGTACTTCAGAGACATGCATTAACCCTACACAAGTGTAAGTTTGTGAAATCTGTAAAGGCCAGCACTGACAGCCTCTGCCTTGTCATGGCATGTGAGGCTGCACAGTACCCACGTGGTAGGCATTGTATTCCCACATTGCTGTAACCTGGAATGATTCCTCTGGGTGCTATTGATAGGTTATACGGAGGCACCTGGCCTCCCACATATCAACCGACTCTCTCCTTACAAACAGTGTGCTATAATCACCAAGTCAGAAAGGTTTTTTAAAAAAAAAAGAAGAAAAATCAAATATTTTCTTGACCTTTTTTTTCCCAGGGAAGTCGAGACAACATGAGTGTGATTTTGATCTGTTTTCCAAACGCACCTAAAGTCTCTGCAGAAGCGGTGAAGAAGGAGGCAGACCTGGACAAGTACCTGGAACGCAGAGTAGAAGGTGGAGCATTAACAAAAATAAGTAGCTTTATTTAACAAACAAACCTTCGACACAAAGTCTAACGTTTTAGAAAGATTTTAGTTCGTTACATGCCTTTAACATGTAGTACATGTAGTGTGTCAAAGTGGAAAGGACGTTCTGTAGTAACCATTTATTTAGATGTGTGGTCCAGGGCCTGTGCACTGTGGTGACTGAAGCATGGCTCTAAGGTTCTTGCTGAACTTACTGGCAGGAAAGCCTCATGTGTGCATTTACTTCAAGTCTCTGGAATATTTTTAATTACCTGTGTTTGGTTGGTTAGATTTTGGGTGCTTTTGTTTTTTTGTTTTTGAGAACTTGAAGGTCACATGTTTAGTAACAACTGTCAGATCCCACAGCTTTTAAACTTTGCTTTCAGCTGGTTCACGGCTTTACTCCTAAGCCATGGACAGTTTGAGTTTACAGCGCAGACCTGGCAGGACTTCCCAGATGAAATCAAGAAAGTATCCTGCAACCCCAGGAGTGTGATTCTGATGTCTCTGCAGATCACTTTAGAGCAAATGGAAGTGTTTGTACCTCAAAAAAAGCATTGCTTTTAAATATTTGGAGAAATAATTTTTTTGTTGGTGGGTCTTGTTGGTTATTTGGTTGTGGAACTGGGGACTAAATCTAAGGTCTCTTGCATAGAAGGCAAGTATTTCCCTCTGAGGCACGCCTTGTCCCCTACATGACCTTTGATGGAGCTGTTCACTAAATATAAGTATAATCCTTGTCTCCTTAGACACTAGTTCACTGTGGACACACACAATGCATACTGATCATGCACGCACTAATAAGCAAAAACTTCCGTGGAAAAAGTGCATTTGGCACTTCTGATACCATAATTGGCATGCAAGCATTAACCTGCCATGTTATTGCATCTCATTGTGTCTTCATTATTAAAATTAGTGTGCATCTTAATTTTATTTTCTCCCTTTCAGTTGCTTGATTTCAATTGTAATCTGTTTATTAGCATCATGGTTGGTTTTGGTTGTCAGTGTTTCTAGAGACCTGAGAAGGTCTTGTTCTTCTCACCCTCCCTGTTTGTATGCTAATGTCTGTGTTTGTACTGGTTAGTATTTCATTCATTGAGTCAGTGCATTTTTTCCTCGTTATTTTTAAGGGTCTTGTAATTTTTCAGATCTTAATAATTTCAATATGTTATTTGTAGATAAAACAGTAAAGTTCAAAATACTTAGAATGTTACAGAGTGATTGGTCTAAATCGCTGATCAGTAGAAAAATATGAAGCCAAAAAATATGTTATAGGGTAAGTTCATGTTGATGTTTTGGCACTTTAACCTGGGCATACACTTTATGGTATAAAGAAATAATAAATACCTTAGTATTTTTACTATGAAGTGAGATCCAGTTTTAGGAATGAATTGCTATTTTTCTCTTAAGTGTGTTTTATTTTAAAGTTTTTGTAATTATCAAACATTCACTACATAAAAGTTTTATATTTCATACTATCAAGTGAGAGTTGCCATCTGGGCAGAGTTTACATTAATAGTCGATATTTTTGCTATGTTCAAGTGTTTTATCATGCAGTTCAAGGTAATATGTCACAAATTAAGTGGTATTTTTAGCTCTGATGAGATGCAGCTAGAGAGAAAATGATGTTAGTTAAAGCTGCTGCGATTTGAAGCATAGACTGTAACTGCACGGTAAATGATGTATGTCTGAGATGAAGATGCCCAGCTTCTAAAGCAGCTACCACATACCTTTCTCTTTCTTAAATACATGCCTTGACGCCAGTTTTGTGGCCCACTCAGCCTCATTGATGGCTTCTGTGTGGACAGCATTGAAAAGCCTTCTGCTGTGTCCACTCTCACTGAGGCGAGGGGTGGCGATCCCTTCCGTATGGGAGCAGAGTGCGCTGTGCTTGTGGTCCTTGGCCAGTTTAAGAGGATACTCACCCTTGTGACCTTGCCACCACTGCCACTGACCTGGCTCCCTGAAAAGTTGCTAATGTGAGGGAACACTTTACTAAGGAAGGTGGGGGGAAGCAGATTGTGTTTGTGTCTGTGTTCATGAAACATAAGAGAATTCGTGACATACATATTCTTTATGAAAGTACCAAGTCTTTTACAGTCTGTTAAAATGTATAGTCCAAGAGCAATTAAAATAACTTTCTTCTCATTCAGTACTTTTCGAGAAGCCGAAGAAAGAGGGATGGTGTAATTGTTCAGTTTAAATGATTGTCCCTCATCACAGAAGAGATACTAATTGTTCCTAAAGCTTTTATTCTTAAAATAATTTATTTCCTGTATTCTTCACAATTAAAATATCCTAACATTTTTGTGAAGATGTAAGCTACATCAAGTACAGTGGGGATTTTATTTAGGACCAAAACCATCATTGGTTCAATTTATCATCAGTGTTCATTTCTCCTGTATCTAGAGCTCTAACCAAATGATTGTATTGGCTTAGTAGACACTTTGTTGTGTGTTACAGTGTTAGATTGTGAACCTGTGTAGCTTAGGCAAGCATTAAATCCCTTTATTTTTGTATAGTAGATTTTCAGCACTAGAACCATGTAGAAAATCATTATGCCAAAATGTTAAAGATTACACAATAAAGGAACTTGGCAAACCAAATCTGAGATCCTTGCTTTTTGTTCAGATTTAAAACTGCTTTATTTTGTTTTGTTTTGTTTTAAGGAAAAGAAGGCATATAATACTATAATAGATGATAAACTTTGGCCTTTATTTTAGAAAGACAATTTTGAAACATTTAAAGAGATTTTATGGGTTGCAATGTCTGTTTAACTTGTGCCTTTACTGGTGAAGTAATTAGAGGCTTGGTCAGAAAATGAAGTTTTTGTATGCATTGTTAATTTCAAAGGTTTTTACACTTGGAGAACTAAAATGATAATTTCTTGCCTGGGTGGCAAAGAAAATACCATTTCTTAATGTAAATACTGAGAAACAAAAAAGTTGCAAATGCCTTTAGCTGAAATTTGCACTGAAAATAAATACGACTAAGTTTCCAATGATGCCTTGCACTTAGTTTAGAGTCGAGGTAAGGCTCTTTGTTTATGACGGGGGATGTTTTGTGATAAGAATAACACTGTACCTGTAGGTCCCCCACAGTGCACACCACACCTAGCAACTGGATGCTTTGACATGCAGCTGTACAGCTTTATTTTTGTCATGAAATGTAGACCTTTTTCATTTAAAGCCTTGCTTACATTACAAGGGAAGAGAATGAATGGTATTTGTGTCTCTATATCATTTAAATATATATTAGAGGGAAATTGATCTGCAGGGTGATGGTCAAGTATATAATGGGTGAACTATTTATGTCATGTTGCAACTATAAAAATATAGGTTAAAATGATAAAGACAAATAGGTAAATTGCTCTATATGTGTGTAATGTATTTTATTGGGTAAAGTACAGATAATTTGTATCCAGTGTAAGGACAGGAATCTATCTCAGCAGTAACTAGTCAGCATCTTAGAAAAGGAAATCTTTTGTAATAGATCAAGTAAACTAATAGTATTTTTTCTTTTCACATTTTTGTCTTATTTTGTCTTTTCTGCATTCTTTGTTCTTTAATTTTTGAGGATCAGTAACTAATTTTATACTTAGAAATCTTTGTCTGTGATAACCTAAGATACTTTTGTTTCAGTGTTTTAAAAATTGAGTTTTGATAACACTTACAAAAAAAGTACTTCTGATTCCCAGAAATCATAAAGAAGCAGGGGGAAGGCGTCCCTGACTTAGTCCATGTGATGCGCACGCTAGCCAGTGAGAACATCCCCAGCCTCCCACCAGGGGGTGAATTGGCAAGCAAGTGAGTACGGTGTGCATGCGCTTGGCTGTTGTGTCTAGATACCTGCGCTCACTCCTGATGGCTGTGGTGTCTTCAGTAATAGGAATGTGCTTGTTTGGGATCAGTACCCGACTGTACTGTTTGTACTGAGATCATCCTTAGTGGAAGCTTGGTATCAAAGAATAAATGAGGTAATAGTATAGTGAAAGAATATTTTAAATGAAATTATATGATTGTCTATAAAGGTGCTTCCAAGTCAAGTGTATAGAGGCTACAGCTTTGTTTGTGTGTGTTTGTGGTACTGAATAAACCTAATCTCATGCTTGCTAGGCAAGTGCTTTGTCATTTAAGGATCAAAGTGTGGGTGTCCTTGTTTTTGTTAAAAACTAATTTCTATACTTTTATGGAAGTTTTCAACATTTTAGTTTTTTGTAGGAGTTTTTTTTTAAGGGATGTTAAGAAAAGCAAAGATAATATGTATGATGAATTATTTTACTATAACATGTTAAACTTGCTTCTACTTTGAAACTATAGTCTCATCTTTAACCTGTATATGTTAAGATTGGTATTGATGTTGCACTTGTAGCTCACATTGAAATAGGGCCATATAGACTTTTAGTGTGTGTCCATCTGTAAATGTATGTGTTTGAGTACATGTACAGGCCAGAGGTTCCATAAGATAGACAACCTCTTCTGTTGTTCTACTTATATTTGGCATTGAGATTCTCACTGTCCCCAGAACTCATCATTAGCTGACCAGTAAGGTCCAAGGCTCTGCTAGCTTCTTCCTCCCCCTTAGTGTTAAAGTTACAGGGACCAGCTACCATGTGGATATTGGGATCCTGGGGCAGCCGAGCTGCTAACTCCCTATGCTAGATTGGGGGGTAGGGTATTTTGTTTGCTTGTTTCTTTTTTTTTTTTTTTTTTAAATTGTGTAAAGGCTCCTGCCTCAAGCCTGGTGGCCTGCCTTTCCCCCAGAACCCACATAGTAGAAATAGAGGAACAAATTCCTGCAAACTGTCCTCTGACCTCCATGTAGATGCACGCAGTAAGTAAATGAGTGTTAAAGAAAGACTAGCTGCTGGTTAAAATAAGTATTTTTATTTTAAACTGTGCTTTTTGCTCTAGAGTAGTGGGCTGTATTGTTTTAGAGTAATCGTGCCTCTGCTCTGACGCTAGCACACACAGGTGTCTTAGACAGGCTTGGTGTTGTCAGCAGAAGCTAAACTAAATGTGCTTAAAGTACAAGATTACTTTTTGGAGTTTTAATGAACACCAGGCTAGGGCTTACTTTCTGAAGGATTAACTTTGTGTGTTTTTTAACATTTAGGCGGAATGTAATTGAAGCCGTTTACAATAGACTGAACCCTTACAAAAATGACGACACTGTGAGTAGCGCTCTCACTCGCTCTGCTTCCCCCCCCCCCCCCCCCCCAGTGCACACCCTTCCTTCCCTGTGGAGCTGTTCTAGCCACAGCCCAAGTGAGCACTGTGACTTCTGCTTGCTCAGGACTCCATAGAGCCGGTCAGTGGCTGGGGACATAAGCGTGGTGAGTGGCCACCTCTCACTCAAAAAAAAGTCTCTACCATCCGTCAATTCCTGAAGACCTGTCTTCACCATTTTTAAGTTAGGAATCTCTTTGCTTAGAATCTTGGGATTATACTGAGTTATGAGGAGTAGCAGCAGAATTTTGAATGTTCATCTCATGAAGTGTTTTTATGCTTACAAAGAAAGATCTTTGCCACAAGTCTGAGGCAGAGCCCTCAGTAAAGTGCTAGAGAAGCCCCTGCCTGTAAGCCAAGCCACAGCAGTGTCATGGTCTCTCAGCTGGTAACTGAGTCACTGAGCAGCAATCCCATGCTCTGCAGTGCTGTAAAGCTCACTAAAGCCCCTTTCCTCCCACAATGCAATGCACTTACGAAAAGGAACTTTGAAAATGACATAGAGGACACTTTTAGTAATTCCCTTGGTATTTGTCCATCCTCTCAGCGTTTTTCCAAATCAAAGGGTTTATTTGTTTGTTTATGGAAAATGTTGGTGGGTGAGGCCAGGCCAAACAGGTTTCTATTTTTTAACAAAATCTGTACACATACATACTTGAAACACCAAGTAGGCTCTAGAGGTCACTGTCGGAAAGCCTTGTCTTGCTGCAGTATTCAGAACGTGGGACATGGTAGCATTTTGAAGATTTCATTTAATGCCTTGTTTTGTTTGTTTTCCTATGTGGAGGATTCTGCATCAACTGATGACATGTGGTAAAGCTGCTCATCTAGCCGTGGGTTCACTTCCTCCAGAGGAGAACTCAGCCGTCCTTACCGAGCCGTTAACACCCATCATCGACGTTAAGGAAGAGTCCGACGGGGAGGGACTACAGCTGCAGCGGTGGAACAGCTAGCCCTGAATGGATTTTTTTTTAATTGTAAATTTGAGACTTATGTAAACGTGATTTCAAACCGTAATTCATGTTGTAAATCAGACTCCAGCAATTTTTGTTGTATGATTTTGGTTTTTGTAAAGTGTAATTGTCCTTGTACAAAGTGCTCATATTTAATTATGAACTGCTTTAAAATCACTCTCAATGATAAAGGAAATTTGGCTTGTTGTGTGACACAACAGAAATAGCGATGCTGTATTTGGACTTGGGGTTGGGATAGGGAAAGCAGCAGCCACATAGCTAGATGCTCATGTGCACATGATTATGAAGAATTCCAAAAGCTTACAAGCTGTCCAGCCAGGGTCTGTGGAAACTGTCTTTGTGTTCTGGCAAGGGACTGGCTCGGTGATACAGCCGTCCCTTCTCACCTGTCTCTAGGACGTCCTCTCCTCGTAGCCAAGAGTATTGCAGCTAATCCTGTATATTCATGAGAGTATCTATCAATTTTGGGCTAACATGCCTTGATTCTCTGCACCTCTTTATGAGTTCTTACATTTAATTACTAATTGGTAAGCAGCTGCTTCCTACACAGTAGGAGACTGCCACATTGTTTTCTTATCACGATTGGCTGGGCCTGCTGCTGTTCCTAGTAAGATATTCCGAATTCCATTTTATCAATAAAGCTTGGTTTAACAAACGAGAAATTTAATCATGTATGTGTAATTCCTCTTTCACCCCGGCTTTCAAACCCTATGTGGAGTAAATGGAATTTAACTGTTACACATTGATGATGGTGTTAGCAGCCAGGCCCATACAGGTGCACTGCGAGATTGGCGTTGCTGTCCCTGCTGATTCGAAGGGTTTCCCTCGGCTTGAGCTTACCTACTGTTAACCAACCCATTGTCAAAGTCTGACAGTCCTGACTCTACGACAGATGTGTGTGTGTTGAATGTGTGTTTGCCTGTAACTTTTAATTGACCCACGTCTTTAGAATCTAAGAGGTTAAGACATATTTGTGATTTGAAATATAGCATGTTGATAATATTTAGATGTTGGCCTTTAAAAATTTCAAAGCTTAAGGAATTGTAGATAGAAAACCTAATTTAATTTAGGCTTAACCCCTCTGATTAAGCATGTAAGAGTAAGTTTTACCGGATGACTGTTCTTTTACCGGATGACCTTCTGTATCTTTGTCTCTTTGGTGTGATGTATTATCACCATGCGATTGACCGGGTTATAGTCAGATACCCAATAGGAAACGATCAAAATACAACGTCAAATTCAAAGTCACAACTTTGTGTATAAAAGTTAGCATAATGTATTTTGTTTTATTTGGTTTTTTTTTCCCCCCAAACTTGAAAATAAACATGTTTGTAATATACAGCCTTAAAGACAATGTAATTGAGGACATAGAGGAAAGCACTGGGAAGTGTCGTAGACCTCAGTAGCTACAATACCAGCTGGCTCTTCAGTATCCCTCTTACTTGTGAGGTGAATAGATGTAACTTAATTGTATTTAATTAATACATTAGTCCAGCATGAATGAAGAAAATCTGAAGTACTCTTTATATTTAGAAATTCATAATAGCCAGAGTACAGAACCAATTCCAAACTTAACTTACAATAAATACGTAATGTCTAACCCTGTGGTAGAATTGGGAGCTGTGGCTTTGCGGAGATGAAATGCATTGTATGAAAACCAGTGTGTCTCGCACTGGCTGGCTGCTAGGGCGACAGCCGGAGCTGAGATCCTGACAGGTGCCTGGGTCCTACTGGAAAACCTCAGTGTTTGAAATTGAAGCTCACATGGTGGAAAGCTGTGTGTTCCACTATAATAGTTAGAGCCTTTATCAGAGTCTCTCAACAAAACAACAACAAAAAAGGAAGCTAGAATATTCCTCTGGCATTGTTGACACCAAAGGCTGGAGTAAAGACCATGTGATCTGATGTGACTAGATCTTTCCATGTGAGTCAGCACTATACTCAGTACAGTTTGCATCATAGAACTACAGCATTGTAAAAGCAGGTATGCTTACCGTCTGGGAAAACACCATCCTTTTTCTTGATAGTTAACATCTCAGGACACATATGCCTCAAATATTTTGGAAGTGTGGCTTTGAGATTTTGCTGCTTTTTTTTTTTTTTTTTTAAATGTGGATGGAAAAAGTTCTTGTGTGATGGTAGCATAATATGCAGAGTATACTCTTGTGTTAACGAGAAATTCAGTTCTACATGACAGGCTTTTGCTAGCATACCACTTAAAAGTTTTGTGTCTCTTACTGTTGTAACGAGTGGTCATAAAGATAAAATGGGAACTGGGCAGTGGTGGCACATGCCTTTAATCCCAGCATCCGGAGGCAGGGGCGTCGGGTGAGTCTCTGTGAGGTTGAGGCCAGAGTAGTCTCTATAGTGAATTCTAGGCCAGCCAGGGCTCCAGAACCCCCTGTCTTGTGTCTTCACTTCAGAACACTTCTGAGACTTCATTTGTTACTGTGCGTTCATTTGACTCTAGGCAGTTAGGCAGCTGTCCCGGCTGCTTAACTTTTTATGCCATGTAGTATTAGAAATTGGGGTGGGAAAGCCAGGTGTGGGGGCTGTGCTGTGGCCCTAGCACTTGAGAGGCTGAAGCAGGAGGATCATGGGTTTAAGACTAAGCTGGGTCTACAAAGTGACACCCTGTTTTTTAAAGAACAATGAGTTATATGGTAGAAATTGTTTAATTACAGTGCTGCTTACAGTGGCCATATGTTTGAGCACAGTAAGCCCCCCAAGCCCAGCTCTCCACAGTGTAAAGTGTTACCAAAACTCTGTTCTAGGTTAAGTCCCCCAGGACTGTAAAGAGATAAAGTGGGTCCTTGTTCTCAGGAGTTCACCTTTGAGCAGAACTTAGAATCTACTGTATGTGTCCGTGGATCATTGTGTAAATGGAGAAAAGCATGTTGCCCACCTCCACCTTGCCCAGTACTTTCTTCAGCTAAGTAGGTCACTGCCCAGAAGAGTTAGTTGGTATTTTCTCTATTTCCCAGAATTACTTAGTTTCTTCTCCCCCAAAATTAAATACCATTCAATAGAAAATTACTCTGAGCATAAGAGTAAATTGGACTGCTGAGGTGTCTTAGTATCTACTCAGAGGACTTAGGCTTCTGTAAGAAGAGACCTTGATTTTCCTCCCGACAGTAGCAAGTCACAATGGATGTGCTAAGGCTCTCCCACCTTCAGCGTCCTTCCAGGTGGGGTCTAGGCCAGGGCCTCCTGTAGGATCTGCCTTACTTAGGTAGACGGTGCTCTTCACAGCACAGCATCAGTGTTGATAGGAATTCATCTGCTCTTCAGTGTGTTAGCATTTACAGTGACCATGCTGCCCTCCTTACTGAACACATTAACTGGAGAATGTAATAAGTAGATTCCAAAAAGACTGAGTTGCTTTAACTTCTAATTTCGTGGTATACTACTAATTCAGACTTTACTGATTTTACAATATAGAATTTGGTATTTGAAGAGTTGTAAATATTTTAGCATATAAATGTTTCTCGCTGAGGTTTTTCTTTGGAGGGACCTTCAAGGATGTTATATATTCTCACATATTCTGATAATGAAATGACCATTTTACATTTATTAGTCTTCTAACTAGTTTTTTCAGGCATTTGAAAGTCTTTAATTTTAGAAGCCTGGTTTTACTTTATACCCTACAGTAATGTGCCGTGTGTTTTGGTTTGCAGTTCTTTTAAATTATATAGTATTTCAGAATATGCTTGAAATATTTAAGAACCTGTTTTCTAAATGTATACTATTTTATTGTTGTGTTGATCAGTAGCTCAGCTAAATGGTGTTATTAAGGATGCTCTTTGGTGTGACGGGTGTTGGCTCTGCTATGTTGTCAAGTGAGTATCTTTCATTTAGGGTCAGCTCAACACAGTCTCCTCCCTCTTGTTTGGTCTGTATTCTGTTACTGACTTCTGCTTTCTTCCTATCCAATTAAGCAGCAGGGTGGAGTATCAGGAAAATTCAGGTTTTCAGTTCTGCATAACAAGCCTTTGCTAACTTACCATTTAAAATTTTTGTGTTTCTTAACAAGTGATCATAAAATAAGCCGGGCAGTGGTGGTGCACACACCCTTAAGCCTAGCACTTGGGAAGCAGAAGCAATCTGATCTCTGAGCTCAAGGGCAGCCAGGGCTACACAGAAAAACCCTGTCTCAATCTTCCACCTCACCAAAAGAGAAAAACTCAGATAGTATTCAAATTACAGTTGCTTTTATGAGATGAGGAAATGTAGTTTAAATTGAAATAAGTGACCATTTTCCTTCCTTATGCTTCATGAAATATATTCTCCCTACCTCCATTTCCTCTCCTTTCTTGGTACCCCTTCTCAAATAGAAAGAGGCCAGTTTCATTCTGTTGAACACGAAAAGTTATGTATTACATCATCAAGGCCAAGTCATACTTTGTTACACCCAGCTTAAAGCAAGAAACCTTGGGATGTGGAGTAGTGGGGGACTGGGAGGGTCACTGGTGGCTTTATAGTCTGTAGAATGATCTTTGGACCTGGCTGTCAGTATTCCAGAGATGAGCTGTTTGTGATAGTCATGATAGTCAACACAAGACTGAGAAACAAATGCAGTGCTTATTCTTCCAAACTCAATTTTTACTGGCAGCTTTCTCATTAAACTAAATGTTTAGGAAGATTGTTCATTTTATGTAGTCCTGACTGATGAAAGACTGGAGTAATATTGGTGTCTGCGTGGTTCTGTTTGTGTACAGGATTGGGTGGCTGTGAAACAAAATTGGACCTTGATTCTACATATCTAATAGCACAGATTTGTTCTTGAGTGGCTTCTTAGACTTTTGGGGCTCACCTTTGAGACATGAATCTGAGGGACCGGTAAAGACCCTCTGTTATAACATAGGGCTACACAGAAAAACCTTCCTTTTCCAGCAAAGCTCCAGCTATTCCAAGAGCATTAAAAATCTCTAAGACTGAATTGTTTGTTTTAATTTGAAAACAGTAGGAGGTAGTTGGGCACCTGCCTGGAATCTGGTATTAAAGTTGGTTTGGTTTTTTTTCCTGAGGTCCTGTGTTGTGAATACTAGTTGTAAAGATGCAAGCGTGGTGATCAGGCTAGTTTTGGAGGTTGACGATAAGGTTTGCCACTCCTGAAACTCAGCAACAGAAAGTGAGATAGAAATGGACTGGTTGTGGCATGCTGCTGACCTCCATAGTGTCTGTACAGCGTATTGTACGTTAGGTGTCAGGTGTCACTCAGGTTCCAAGATACTACCTTAATTTCAGATCTAAGGAATTCAGTACTTAATAAAGAATGTTTAAAACAAGGTCTTACATATCAGTGTAGGAGATTAACGATTGCTACAGAAGATATCATAATCACATTGAAAAAATAATTGTTAAATTTGTTGCCAAAATTTCATGTTCGGTTCTGGCTTGATTTATGTTTGTGGGAGTAGAAACAATTCATTGTTTTACCTGGCTAGCCCTTAACTAACTCCGTAGCACATGTACAGGAAGATACTGTGGAGGGACAGTGCTCAGCACTGGTTTGGATTTTTTTTGTTTGTTTTTGTTTTTTGTTTTTTGTTTTTTGTTTTTTTTTTATTGAAATCAGTTCACTTCATTTCTGAGTGTTTTGAGTGGGGAGCAGTGTACATGTTAAAAGCATGTTGCATTAGACATAAATTCAGTTTTTTAAACTCTTACTGATGTAAGAACTGCAGAAATATTTTTCTTAAACATAATATGTAACAGAATTCTCCACTTTGCAGTTTATGTGACCTGCAGTTTTAAAGAAATTCCATATATAATGTATATTTTGTATTATGTACCGTTTCCTGGTCCAAAGAAAATAATGTGCACTCAGTTCTAATTTTAAGAATGTACTTTTTGTTTTCTAGTTCTTTGAAAAATTGCATTCAGCCTGTGAACGGTTACAGATTGTATGTGAGATGAAAAGTAGAGATCTCTGGTTTGCAAAATTGGTGCCATGAAATAAAACAGGCAACTGCATCATGTGTGTGTTTATGATTGTTTGATGCTGAAAGGAGTGTGTTTGTTGTACTGAGGAAATCTGGGAGTTAGTTATTGAGTAATCTTAAGGGAATTTTCTCCTAGTAGGACTTGGTAAATTGGCTGATCAGATAAATCAAGTCATAATATTGAACTAGAATTGTTTCTAATTGTAGGGAGATAATTGGTAGCCACAAAGTTTGGGTTGATGTTTATTGTTATAAGAAGACTCCAGAAATAAAGAAGCCAGTAGCTGTTCCTGTTGGACAGGAAGAATAACTGAGAGTGGAAGTGGCCTGAGGAAGGGCTATCAGCTAGCAGTACCCTGGGTGTGTGTATGTGTGTGTTGTGTGGATGTGCATGTGTGGTTGGATGGTGTGTGGTGTATGTGGTGTATGTGGTGTGTGTGTGTGTATGTGGTGTGTGTGAGGTGTGTATGTGGGGTGTGTGTGTGTATGTGGTGTATGTGGGGTGTGTATGTGGGGTGTGTGTGTGTGTGTGGTTTGATGCTGTGTGGTATGTGTATGGTGGGTGTGGTGTGTGGGTGTGTGTATGTGGTGTGTGTGTGTAGGAAGGAAGGATTCAGGAGGGAGGTGCTTGCTAGTTTCTCTTGATAATTGGACATAGCTGATCTATCATTCTGTCACGTGTTCACCCATGTCTCAAAATGACGTACAGATTTTAAGTCCACTTCCACAAGTAGAGATCTGAAAACTGATCAGATGACTAAATGCAGGCTCTATAAGCTGTCAGCCACTTTTCCTCGATGCTTACCCAGTCTAGTATTACACAATGTTCTTTTGCTCATTAGCTCTCAGTAGCTCAAACAGAGCTTGCTGTCAAATGTGCTTCTAGTTGAAGATTGTCTCCTTCCTGAGCTGCATTACAGAATGTAAGGTTTGCCACAGCCCACCATGTGGCCAGATACAAGATTTTACTTCGCTGGTTCCCTGGAGTCAGCATGAAATTCATGTGTTTCTGACCTAAAATTCATGATCATAGTTCTGGTGCTGCCTACACACAATTAATTAGTTACTCCCAGAGTGCCATGGTTGTAGTTTTTAGGAACAGGCTTGCATCTTCCAGACCAGAGCACTCCATCTGCAGCTATCCTTGCAGTCACATAAAAGTATTTTCCACAAGTTAATTTTCACCAGGATTTCCAGTATTTGGCTATTATTGATCTACAGTGATCATTTTAAATTCTCCAGTTTGATACTCTTTGGAATCAGTTGTTTTCAAACAATCAGAATGTCAGTGGTTGGTTTTCTCACTATATCTTATATGTGTCCTTAGAATGGGTGAGAGGTTTAAAGAAAAATACACATACATACCCATGTACAGGTACATATATGAGCAAGTTAGCAAGGATGGCGCTCATACTAGGCATAATTAAGTTTACATGGTGTGGTAGTATCAAATCAACATACTGCTTAGCTGTCAATCTCTGAGGCGAGTTTTTTCAGCTGTGTAGATGGAAAGGAGATGGCGACATGCTGAAATGTTCAGAGCTGTTCTACATGGACAGTAAACTGAAGATGGGAAGATAGCTAATTTGGGGAATAAAAAGATCGCTCATCAGGTAAAGGCAGTTAAGCAAGTATGGTAACCTGGGTTCAATCCTTGGGACCTATAGGACGAGAACTGACTTCAGAATTGTCCTCTGACCACACACCTTGCAACATGTGCAGCCCAACACAAGCACACTAACACAGTATTAAGTTTCATACCTGGGACAAGTGCCTGAGGTGCCTATTTAACATCAAAGTGAACCTGTCTTCTAAGTTTTTCTGGCATCCTTTAGTCCCCTACTGTTACAGAGTAGCTGTCATACCCTGAGCTCCAGCCCAGAGGCTGGACTGTCCTTCCACGAGAAGGTCCTCCTTATATAATCCAGACATTTTGATTACCTGTTCCTTTAATACTTTGGCATCTTACTATACCTGGTTCCTGTCTCTCCCTTCTCTCCTCAATCACACATGGCCCAGCTCAGCCCGGTCATGTCCACTATGGACTCTTCTAGATGTTTCTGTCCATGCCTCTACCTATGCTCTCTCTTTTATTTACAGTAAACTTCCTCCTCCACCATACCTAGAAGTCATGTATTTTCCTTTTTCATTCACACAACAGTATATATTTTTAAAGGATTTGTTTTGAAATTCATAACTGAGATGAGAACATTATTTTTAGCATTGTATCAGTCTTGGGAGTCCAGTTCAGTCTTTGAAAAATTCTGTGAAGATAATTGTTCTTTAAATTCAGCTTTTATTCTGGATATAAAACTAATTTAAACTGTGGCCACCTGATTGCCTTCTAAAACTCTTTTTTAACTTGTATTTTACTATTATATTTGTCTTGGTAATGACTGGCAAAATTGTGTAGAATTAAAGAAATCAAAGAGTTTGCCAGTTTGTGGCTTTTGTGGTTCAGAGAGAGTCTTCATGTGCCTTGTATGTGTATGCACCATTCCAGGATATCTGCTCCATGTGTCAATCAGTCTTGGATGAACATTTGATTCTATGTAACAAAAGATTTTTTGAAATATTTATTGTTTATTATGCCAAGGACATCGTTCTTTTAAATTATTTAACTCTTAACTACCAAGAACTGTGGAAACTATTTATTTTGGCTTTTTGAAACAGGGTTTCTTTGTGTAGCCCTGGCTGTCCTGGAACTTGCATTATAGACCAGGCTGGCCTCGAACTCACAAAGATACCTGCCTCTGCCTCCTGAGTGCCACCACCACCTAGCTGTGGAAACCTTTTTTAAAAAACTAAGTTTCAAGAACATTTCTAAATAACCACACATTTTTGCATTTGGGGTGATTATAATAGATAAAGTATAGTTCAGACTTATAGAAAGTGATTTTTAAAAACTTGACATTAGGCAAAGTAAGTAAATATCCATGTAACTGACATAAATCCCATTCCATCTCTGCCTTTCTTTAGGCACCTGGCTGCAGAGATCCTTAGAATAAAAGCAGCCTTAGCATGTCCTGAGTGCCCTGAAACTGCTTTTGTGTGCTTCACAGAAGGGAAATTGACTTGGTGTTCTTTTTAAATATTTACTTGCAATCTAGAGTCAAAAGCCTTGCCTTCCCTCCACCATCCCTTGTTTTTAGTTTATACACGCACATTCTCAGACTCCACTCTGCTTTAGGACTTCCATGAGAACCTTGGAGAGTTCTGAAATCAAATCTGCATCCTTATACACTCCTGGGGTCTTTTTGCCGTATGTTCTCTCCTGACTTTTGCAATGCCATAGACCCTACAGCTGGACAGTTTGAAGTGCATTACATGTGCTTGTTCAAAGTCAGTTTCCCTGTCACCTTGACCTTCAGAGAGGCTTGCTTGGAGACCAGATGGATCTGGCACCTAACTGGACCATGGTATTAGTAAAAAGCTTCAGCCTGGGACAATCAGGGTTTCAGAAAGGGACTTCTGGCAAGCAAGTCCCCAGAGTGAGCTAAGAATGGAGTGTTGAGTCTTAAAGGGTACATAGTTGGCTCTGTTGTAACTGCTTATATTCTGATTTCCTGGGCAGAATGTCAAACATTTTTGTTTAAAGAACATTTGTTTAGGCATAAAAATTGTTTGTTTGTTTTCCCATTGGATGACAAAGAGAGAAAGGGCATGTGAAGTAAAGGAGGCTAGAAGACGGTGGTAAGCTTAGAAGGATACAATGTTAAAGGCTAGACGGCAGGTGTTTTACAGTTTAAAAGGTTACAGGGTTTTGTTTGTTGTTTGTTTAAAGCAGGCACCCTAAATCATCCATTTGCTTTACAGTATAGTGATCGTTGTCTTTACCATTTGTGTTAGCCTCCTCATCCTCCACTGGTTTTACTAGCTCCTCCAAGGACTGAGTTAGGGGAAGGAAGGGATGGGCAACTTCAGTTGTCATCTCTCACTTGGTTCCATTATGGAAGCAATGGAAGCTTTAAAGATGATTATAGATGTCCTTCTGTCACTACACTCCCTGAAGCAGTAATCTGCACCTGATCAACAAGATGGAATGACCTAATGGTTTAGAGAACACTTTGAAATGGATATTAGGTTGGAAAGTTCCCATTGAAAGTTAAACTCCTACCCAGGGAATCCTTCACCCTCCCTTGCCATCTCTTGCCAGGGATGAGGGCACACTCATAATCCTAGCACTCAGGGCAGGGAAGCAAGAGGATCAGAAGATTAAGGTCCCCAGATACATACACCTGGGTCATGGGGACCCTGTTCCAAAGTCACCTGTGTTCCTCCACAAAGCCTCTAATGTCTGGCTCCTATGACTGACTAGACTCACTTTCCTTTCTCTGCTGCCTTGGCCACATATCTGGCTATCACAAGAATGTACCTGTCTTACTCAACCCTAGGATTGTACAGATATTTTCTCTTGATGATACCCCTTTCTGGATCATTTCATTGGTCAAAACAAATCACATGAGAGCTCGAGGAATGCTGAAAGAACAAATTCTGGTCTTTTCAGATGGATCCAGTCTGCATTTGACTGAACAGGGTTAAGTTTTTATGTATGCAGAACAAGAGATTGCTCTTCTGTGTCCCCTTCCGTGTGCTATTTAATTTATGGGGTTTTTGTTATTTGTTTTAGATAAGGTTTTTCACTATATATTCCTATGTGGCCCAGAACTATATAAACCTGGCCTTGAACTCATAGATCTGCCTACCTCTATCTCCCCAAGTGCTGGAATTAATGATGTGTACCACCATAACAGTGATGCTACAGCTGTGGGAAATGGCCTTATGCTGTAAATGCTCATGAGGGAGCATCTAGGGAGAAGAAGTTAACTGTAACCATGGCCTTTTCCACCCTTACCTCATTGCTTGTTTCTAGCTCCTTAATATCTGCTCAACTTTGAAAACTTCTTAGTGTAACTAACTAGACTAGTATCTCTAACATGACTATCAGTTTGATTGTCAGAAGTAATGATTCTCAGAGTCAAATAGGAATAATTGCCTGGGCCATAAGCTTAGGCTTATTCTCTGACGAGCTCTTAACCTGTTTATTCTGTTCTAGGAGTGCCACATGGCTAGTTACCTGTTCTCAGCTTCATGCGTCTTTCTCCTCAGAGTTCCAGGCAAATCTCTTCCCACACCTGATCCCATCTCAAAGTTGCTCTTTCCCTACTGGAACTTTCAGCCTTCTATTTCCTGCCTCAGTTCATTGGCTAATCAGCATTTTATTGACAGGTGATGCTTCCTGACAGTACACAAGAGATTCTCCCTGTATTTCCCCCTTTTAGTCCAATAAAAGGCACTTTCTCTTTCAATAATAAACTTAACAGTAATAACTATGAAAACTATCAGGTAAGATTACATTCACAATGTCCTGTCCATATGTATTTGGCAACCTTGGAGAAAGTATTCTACTATCTATTTGATCTTGGGGAGTTCAGAATTCTGCACTTAAACCAACTTGCATTAACAACCTAAAGCCATCTTCTTAGACCTTAAAACATTTTCCTAAATCTTAAGCAACTTAGCTTAATGTGAGACTGTAACTATCTAGTCTTCAACCCCATCAGAGATGTGAGAAGGAATAAAAATTACCTGTGTGTTCAGGAACTGCACTTTCCAAAACTGTAGAATGACTGAGTAGTTGGTTTCTTGGAGAGTCTCCCAAAGTTTCTCTCATGCTCTCATTGGAGCATCGTCAGCCTTCTGGCCCAGAATGTGTCAGACTTTTCTGTGAAGCAGGAATTATTTAAGACTGTTTAACCTGTCCTGGCAAAGTTCAGCAATCAACTTCACTATGTCTCATTTGTCCAGTTTGGACAGCATATTGTCAGCAGTTGAAGCAAGGGCAGTTTCTTCATATAGAGGTTCTTCAATGATGATCTTATTCTTTGAAATAGAATGGGGATGCTGCCAGGAGCAGTCCTGTCTCATTGTCCAAAAAAAAAAAAAAAAAAAAAAAAGCCTTTAGTTAATAAGACATCCTTAAATGCCATTTTCTGTAGATCTCTGAGGTTTTTGAATACTACATATTTATAGTAGATCCGAATAAACAAACATTGCTTGTTTCTAGCTATTTACTATCTGTTCAACTTTGAAAATATCATAGTATAATTAACTAGACTAGTATCTAAAATGACCATAAGCATGATTGCCTGACTATGAATTTAGATTTTTTTCAATTATCCTAAAGAGTTTGCAATAGAAGCTTTCAAGGACTAGAATTTCACATGGCATAGGCACAATACCTTAAACAAGACTTGAAACATATATAGATAGTATTTGTAGCAAAATATAATCTTAAATCTGTATCAATATGCAGACTATATCAATGTAAAAGAAACTATCTTATTGATGTTATCTGTATAAAAGCAGATTCAATAATCTACTCTTTATCCTATTATATATATTCTATCCTATATATACCCTCTTTTTCTCTTTTCATCCCTTCTCCCCATTTTTCTCCCTAATACCAGGAAAGAGACAAAGAAGGATAGAAGAAAGAAAAAGAGAAAAAGAAACTCCTGAATCTAACCTCCCTTGTTTTGTTTCCTCCTTGCCCAAGACCAGAACAACTTGTAACCACACTCCTTAAACGATGACAAACATCCATCATCCATCTGTCTGGAGCATCTGTTTCCTTTTTGTGTGGTGGTCGTCTAAGAAAATTGGGTTATTGATTTCTTAAGACTTTAAGAAAGCTAGCTTTAGGTCTAGAAGATGGTTTAGAGATTAAGAGCATTGTTTGCTCTTCCAGAGGTCCTAAGCTCCCAGCAACCACATGGTGGCTCATAACCATCTAAGATAAGGTCTAGTGCCCTCTTCTGGCATACAGGTATACATGCAAGCAAAATGCTGTATACATAATAAATAAAATCTTTTTTTTTTTTTTTTTTTTTTTAAAAAAGAAGAAAGCTAGCTTTAACATTTGCTGTACAGTCTCCGCATGCTGAGAAAGTTCAAGTTTTAACTGAAGCCCTGAATGATCTGGTTAGCCATTTAGAAATTGTCCTGGATGCAGAGTTTTGAGGAAACATCATTGAGGCAGTTTGGGGTAAGATCAAGCAGGTCGCTGGAATAAATATGTCACAGTGTCTCAGCATCCTTGCGGGTGAATCTTGTCAGGGTCTTTTAACTCCATTGGTGTCTGTAAACATAAACTTTCACAAGTAATATGCATCTCTGCAGTAATGTATGTATGGAATGTGTGCTGTGCACAATTCAGTTAGAGATGATTCCTTGCTCTCTGTTCAAGCTGGCGAGGCATCTATCTTTATAAATTAGTTTGGACAGTATAAGCAAACTGTAACATAGATTTCTATCTATGCTATTTGAAAGGATGGCGTGATAAGCTCAGAGGATTTTGTAGCCAATGAGACTTATTGGCTATGTGCAGCTGAAGTTCTGGCTGGAGATATTTTCATGTCTCATCCAGTCTCGGAGCTGTTCCCAAGTAGAAGGACCAGCAGTACAAGTTACCCGTTTTGTTGGTCTTCACGATTTCTTTCTTCCTGTTTGCATACAAGATCTTCAGGTGGTCAGCCCTGTCAAATCTGATTTTTACCAATGTGGAAGGAATCCACAGGGTTTTCTTCTCCTATTGAAACAAGAGCAAATTCTCTTCCCCAGTGCAGCATGTTACCTGCCTTCCATTTTGGGGTTAAAACATCCTTAATATAAACAGGATGATTTAGGTCAGTAAGGTTTTTCCCATAATCCAATGTGTCTCAGTAGCTGTTGTTTTTTGTTTATTAACATTCAAAAATTTGAAGTTAATAGAGCACCATGTAATCTGTCTGAGGACCTTTGTTACCCCTTTTTGTTTGTTAAGCATTTCCTTTAAAGTAAGATTAGCTCTCTCTACAACTGCTTGTCCTGTACGATTGTAAGGTATGTCTGTAACATGTTTTCTGCCGTAATGTCTAAAATCTTGTTGTATTCGAATGGATACATGTATTGAAGCAGCATCAGTTTCATTCTGCAAAGGCATTTCTAAGATAGCAACCACTGCACATCACTTCCTGAGATATGCAGTCTCAGAATCAGCCTGGTCAGGATTTAAGCAGAAGCCAATTCTGAATATGTCCCGGGAGTGTGTGCACCAGCGTGTGAACATAACTTAATTCTCCAAACTCTACAAAATGGAACATATAATCTACTGTATGACATTGTTCTAAGCAAACCTAATTTGTACTTTTAGTTCAATGTACTGCATCTATGTGTTACCATTCTAATCCATCAATTCTCCATGAATTTTTCTCATTTGGAACGACCCCTTTTGCGATCATCATAGGTTTTATATTAGATTCTTGTAAAGGTTCTTTTCTGATTTAAGAAATCTTCTAACCTCTGTTCTTTGGCCTCCAGTCTAGAAGTTTTTAGTCTTTTCTTTCTCTAAGTCTGCTTTATTTTGAACTCTCTTAAAGAGTATATATAAAATTATAATGATTACTGACAAAAAAATAATTTGTATGCTGATAAGTGAAACAAAATCAAGTGGGATCCAGATGCATTGTGTCATTGCATTTTCCATTTTAACACAAAATAATTTTCTTTTTAATCTATAACTCTCTCCTTAAGGACTTCACTTTCTTATTTTCAAACTAAATATTTCTTCCCATGAGTTTTTAATTTCCAGTTTCTTTTCTCTTTTATTGTTTTCAAACTTAATACTTTACCAGTTCAGAAGTGTGGGGCTTCTCAGTCTCCCTACAGCTCTGAGAAAATGTTCTTCCTCTGTGCCTCTGCAAGCTTCTCAGGCCAACAGGTCTATGGCAACCACCTCCACCCCTCAGCTCGGTCTAGCAGGCCACCCTTTCAGGTTCTGGGCTAGAGCCACACCACAGATTGTCCTTCTGTGAGAGCCAAGTCTCATACCCTTGGGTACTGGCTTTTACATAGGTGCTGGGGATTTGAACTCAACTTCTCTTCCATGCATAGAGTTCTTTTCTCTTCCTGCATCACCAGCCCTGACCAAAGATGGAGATGAGGAACCAAAAGGTTATTTTCTGTTCCTGTTAGTTCGCTGGTGAAGATCAATGACCAATCCCTGTATGATAATGGCTGTGATTTCCCATTTTAATTTTCTAATTAACCCAGGAGATGAGGTCTGTGGGCGCAATTTGCTTTTCTATGCTTGTCTTCTCCAAGAAAGTGATAGATGCTATGCAAATAAATATATAATACACCTAGCACTGTGCCTGCCACACAGACAAACAAAACAAAACAGTGTGGGCCTTATTATTGACTAGTTAATTTGAGGTATAGAAAATCTATTAGAGGTCTTATTATGCCCAGGTCTCGGGACCTCCAAGAGATCTCAAAGAATTTCCATATCCGTTGTAGAGATACTTAAGAGTCCTTTATTTCAAACCCAGGTTTGAACCACAAATTGCACAAAGTGAAGTTGTGGCCCCGTGTCTAGGAGTGTAGGTAATATATACATAGGGGAGGGAAGCGGTGGATAAGGGAAGGTTTAATGTTTTTACAAACCTGTCACAGCTACCTAGGAACACTTAATTGGCATGAGTTCTCTCTAAGGATGTATGGTTTTTGCTTTTCCCAAGGCCATAAGCCACCTGTGTTGGGGAGTGTTTGGCCATCCATCAGAGAGGGTGCCAGCTTCAGGTGGCCTGGAGACTGCTGTGCTGCATTTGTTTATCTGTTCTCAAACTGATATCATTGTTCCCAGGATGTGAGTGCTCTTAGAATGAGGATTTGTGGCCTTTGGCACTGGCTGGGTCTTTTTGGGAGGGTCAGGTGGCGGGAAGGAATGGGGGAGCTTCTATGTGCGCAGGGCTGAGGAGGAAATGCTGTGGTGAGTGAGTGCCAGCCTACTAGGCTTCTGGGGAAGTGTCGAAGCCAGCACTGGCCATTCTGCTCAGCTTCTTCATTCCCCCATCTGCTAGTTAACTTGGAGGCCAATCTTGATCTCATTAACAGTATAAATCATCTTCATTAGCTGGCTGGTATTGAGACCGCGTAACCATCAGTTGATTTGGGGAATGATTAGCTCGATGCGTGGGCGTGGGTTCTTAAATCTTGTTGGGCGGTTGTGATTCCCACGGCTCCAAAAAGACTGGAGTGTGGGAGTCTTGACTGAGTTCACTCCGAGCACGGCACTGGGCGGGCACTACGGGGCCCTGCCCGGCAGGGTGGGGGGGATTTCTCACTCAGTCTGAAGTTTTGCGGGGGCTCAGAGCTCTTGGATTGGGGATCCTCGGGCCAGGAGGTGGCTGGGGACCAACTGATCTCAAACCCTTGGGCTCTCAGATGCTGCTGAGAGACCTCGGAAGGACTAAGACTGGGGGCATGTGGGTGCGAGACCCTGGGGACATGTGGGTGCGAGACCCTGGGACATGTGGGCGCTCGGCCGGCCGACCCACAGCCAAAAGAAATGAGGGGAGAGAGAAGAAAGAGGCCTGGCAGTGCCCCACAGAAGAGACTTAGTTAGTGTACTTGTTAATATTCTGTCTAAACTCCACCTCCACAGTTACCTGGCAACAGCCAGGTAGGCCTGCCCACTATAAAAGGGGCTGCTTGCCCCCTCCTCTTCCTCTTACCCTCTTGTTCTCTCGTTCTCTTGCCTCTAGCTTCCCTCTGTCCCCTCCCCCCTTCCCCCTTTCTTTCCCCCTCACTCCAAGTGGTCATGGCCGCCCTCCACTTCTCTCTCTCTCTCTCTCTCTCTCTCTCTGCCTCTACTACCCTCCTGGCTCCCATCCCCATGCCCTGAATAAACTCTATACTATGCTATACCATCGTGTGGCTGGTCCCTCAGGGGGAAGAGATGCCTCAGCATGGGCCCGCTGAGACATCCCCTTCCATCATTAGTCCCTTTCCATCATTTCAGTACTCGCTTAGCAGACTCAGTGGCCCGGCTAGCTTGCTTGAAGAGGTGGTCCCTGTGGCTGGAAGTTTGGCACAGTGGTTGCAGCTACAGTGGCTCATTAAAGGCCTTCTCCATGTTTTCCCACAGCAGGCCCCAAAGACACAAAAAAGTCCATGGTTCCAAAAGGGTTTATATTCATGGCAGATGTAGATGGATCTTACAGTACCCCCCTGAACCTCAGGCAGAGCTGAGTTTATTTAGGGAGGGAGAAGGGGGAAGGGTATAGGGAAGAATGTTTAATTGGTTCTGCCCTCTGGCCTTCAGGTATCTCATTAGTATGTAAATCTCTCTAGGACCTGAGGCCTGTAGTCACGCCCTCTACCTGTGGTCTTTGGAGGGGCTGCATTGCCCTGAACGTGACTGAACAGTGCAGGTCAATGGAATTCCATGCCACCTGTTAGGAGCCTGGATTCTGGGAGTGTGGTGGAATAAATGCTCGTCCCTTGCAGAGTCTCCAGGCTACTTCCAACCAGCGCTTCTACCAAAAACCAAAACTCCTTTCATGGCCCTACAAGTTGAATGATTCCTAGCCTCTGTTTCATATACTGTAAAAGTTTGTTAATTATGCATGGCCCAAAAGTGAGCAGCAGTAAGATTATAACCAGGGGTCCCGCAATTGCTGAGAGAAGCGTGGTTAGCCAGGGGGAAGAATTGAACAGTGCATCATACCGCTTTTGGAATTTTCCTGTTCTCTTTGACAGTTTTCTAAATTCTCTCTAACTTTAGCAAGTGACTCTCTAATAACCCCAGAATGATTGACATAGAAACAGCATTCTTCACGTAGGTGTGCATAATCCTCCCTGTTGTAGGAAAACTAGGTCTAGCCCCCATCTATTCTGCAGAACTACCTCTGCCAGGGAATCTACATTACGTTCTAGGTGTGAAATGGACTTCTCTAGGTGCTGAACGTCTTCATCTATGCCCACTTTAAAGCTATTATAGTTTTTCTCTTGTAATGTCAGTGCTGCTATTCCAGTACCAGCTCCTGCAAGTCCTGCTCCCAAAATCACTGCTAGGGTTAGAGAGATAGGTTTTCTTTTCTGTCTCATGAGGCTTTCCCCAACATTCCCCACTAAGCTCTTAGTACCACTTCTTCTGAATAATAGGTTATACGGGGGACCAGCTGGACTAGAATACAAAATTCTTTTGCCACAGAGGAATTAAGGACTTCTCCATGCACACATGGAGTTAGCCCAGTCAAACAAGCCCACCATGCTTGTTTAGGGGGGAATAACTCATTTGGAATTAACAGCAGGTATCGTTCAGTTACAGAGATGCTGGTGTGATGGGGGAACTTTTCCCAGGCATGTGCCTTGCCCTGATATTGTCTGCAGAGTCAAGACTGGTCCTTCCTTGGACCATCTGCAAGCAGTGTCTTTTTCAGACTCATCATACTGGGCTATTAATCCAATGCCTTCATAAAAGGGGGTCTGGCACTATAACATAGCCAACAAGAAGTGGTTAGTTCTGGCTGAGAGACATTTAGAATTTGGAAGGTTTTTAGTATCATTGACCAGAGGGGATCTGTTGGCTCTGTAAAGCTTAGAAAAAATTCTGGGACTGGAGATCCCTGCGGGGTCGGATTGGGGAAGCAGTGCCTGCTGGTCTGAGGGGTGGTGAGGGCGCTGACTTTTTCAGGGTAGGGACCTTTCGTAAGTTTTTAGGGTTTGTTAAAAATTGATTTGTCCCTACAGCTACTGGCAAGGGGTTTATAACTGGCTTTATCAGGAGTCTGACTGTAAAAAGGAGCCCAGGACTGACTCCCCCAACAACGTGGAGCTGGAGTCCCCAGGATCTCCCGGCTTCCCGTCCTTTTACTTGTTTTCCTTTGTCTGTAAATCTTAACAAACTTTGGAGTCGTCCCCTTGCTGTGTGACTGTGATTAGATCCTCCCTGGAAACTTTCCAAGTTTCAATCCCCGTAACTGATGTTTCACACCCCCAGGAAGCACAGTAAAACTGTTCTGGGTCCCCACAGGCAACAATGTTTCTCTCCCAGGACATATATAAAGTATCCTCCACCTACATGGAGGATACAAATGTCTCAAAGTTTTCTGGATATCAGGCCATGAATTATCGGTTAGCCGGCACACATCGAATATCAAGTCTGGGAACCAGGGGATCCTGAGGGGTTTTTTTGTGTATGTGAGCCAGCTGAGCCTGATAACCAGTTTCAGGATTCTCAATTGTCCAAGTCAAGTCAAAGGGCTGGTGTGGGTTTCTGGCCTCTGAATGGAGACACGGGCTGGAATCAGCAATGCATATAGCAGAAACAGCAAGCCTAAGACCGGGCTAATTTTAACTTGAAGGGAGTGGTGCTCCTTTGAACTCTTCATCGAGGTGGTGCTGAAGTTTAGCAGTCTTCCTCTGGGGAGAGAGGACTTGCTGCTTTCATGTGAGTGCAGTGTATCCAAGCAGCAATCCCATCCCTGTTAACGGCAGTCGGCGTGGTCAGCAAGACAACATAAGATCCCTTCCACCTGGGTTCCAGCACATCACTGGGATACCTCTTCACGTAGACCCACTCTCCGGATTGGAACTGGTGCAGTTCTGGGACTGGGCCTGTTTCATAGAGGGCACGCAGTTTAGGCCAAACCTGCTCATGAACCCACTGTGTTGCTCTGACCTTAGTTATTAAGATGGGAGAGGAAGTACCGTACATGATTTCAAAAGGTGTTAACCCCATCCAGTAAGGAGAGAGAGTTCCTTACCCAGTACAAGGCAAAGGGAAGGAGAGCCACCCAGTTTCTGCCAGTTTCCAGGGCTAATTTGGTCAAAGTCTCTTTTAAAGTTCGGTTCATTCTCTCTATCTGTCCCGAACTTTGGGGTCTATATGCACAATGTAATTTCCAGTCTGCCCCAATAAATCTCATCTTGGCTTACCTTGGACACAAATGCTGGTCCATTGTCTGACCCTATCATATGCAGAATCCATACCTGGGCAGGATCTCCTCCAGCAACTTCTTAGCCACGACCTTTGCAGTTTCAGTTTCCATTGGGAATGCTTCTGTCCATCCAGAGAAGGTGTCCACGAACACTAGTAGATACTTGTAGCTACATTTCCCTGGCTTGATCTTTGTAAAATCAACTTCCCAGTAGGCCCCCGGTCTCTTACCTCGCAGCCGAGAGCCTGAATGTTTTGTGGGGTTAATTGTCAAGCTTTGCAGCTTGACACTGTGCCCTGAATGACATCCTGCATGTCTCTGAAAGTCACCTTTGATTGTCTCACTGCATCAGTATTCATCTCACTCCCATGTGAGTGACTCTGTGGATTTTCCTGAGGATAGACCTTGCCACTGAAGTGGGTAATATTAGTTGACCTTCAGCTGTTTGCCACCAACCATCTGAACACTGGCTCATGGGCTGATTTTTGGCCCATTTGTTCTCTTGTTTCATATAGGCTGGGCGTTTGGCAGGTTGGGATTGGGTGGTTCTGGTAGGGTCACAGCCAACACCAAAGTAGCTGTTTCCTCTAATGCCACCTCTTTGGCAGCTTTATCAGCTAGGTTGTTGTCTCTAGCCACTGCAGTTGCCCCTTTTTGATGGCCTGGACAGTGTATGATCGCCACTCTCTTTGGTAGCCAGAGGGCTTCAAGTAATTGTAGGATCTCATCTTTATTTTTGATAGTCTTTCCTTCCGCAGCCAGGAGCCCTCTCTCCTGGTATATGGCTTGGTGCACATGAACAGTGGCAAATGCGTACCAGCTGTCCGTGTGGATGTTGAGAGCCAGCCCTTTTCCCATGGTAAGGGCCTGGGACAGCGCTATCAATTCAGCCCTTTGAGCTGAGGTGCCTGGGGGAAGAGACTGAGCCCAGATTACCTCTGTTTTCATGGTTACCACTGCTCCCGTTGTCTTCTGACCCTCTTGAATGAAACTGCTTCAGTGAACCAAGTCTGCTCTGTTCCCAGCGAAGGGGAGTCCTTTATTAAATCAGGTCGAGTGTTGTGCACGTGGGCCAGAATTTCACTGCACCGGTGAAGTGGGTGATCCAGATGAGGGTCAGGTAGGAGGGTCACCGGATTTAAAGAAGTAGGTGGCTGGAAAGTAACTCGGCCAGGGTTAATTAGTAAAGTCTGGTAATGTGTCATGTGGACATTACTGAGCCATCAGTCGGGCAGCTGTTTGAGTGCTCCCTCAATTGCATGGGGGGTAGTCACAGCTAAATTTTGTCCTAAAGTCAGTTTGTCTTCATCTTTGACCAGTAATGCTGTGGTTGCAATAATGTGCAAGCAAGGCGGCCATCCTCTGCCACTGGGTCCAAGTTCTTTGACAGGTAAGCCACAGGCCGTTTCCATGGCCCCAAAGTTTGAGTAAGAATGTCTTTGGTTATTCCCTTCCATTCATCTACATGTAAGTGAAGTGGCCTGGTGATACCAGGCCACCCCAAAGCAGGGGCTGACAGCAGGGCCTGTTTTATTTTCTCAAAAGCCCTCTGATGGTCATGAGTCCAAACGTCCTTGGTTTCTCTGGTGGCTTCATATAAAGGTTGGGCTATTTCAGTCAAGCCTGGAACCCATAGTCTGCAAAAGCCTGCGGACTCCAGAAATTCTCTTACCTGTCGTGAGATCTGGGGGGGGGGGGGGGGAGTGGGGATGTGAAAATGGCTCTTTTCTTGCTGTGGACAGCCACCGTTGGCCTTCCTTCAGGATATAGCCGAGATAGGTGACCTCAGTCTTACAAAGCTATGCTTTCTTGGCAGATGCCCGATACCCCATGTCCCTCAGAGCCTGTAGGAGATTCTGGGTCCCTTTCTGCCACCCCTCTTCATTTCTGCTGCAACCAAAATGTCATCAACATACTGTACCAGGGTTATGTCTGGGTTATTATCTCTGTACTCACCCAAGTCTTCATGTAGAGCTTCATCAAAGATACTGGGTGAATTTTTGTAGCCTTGAGGCAGATGAGTCCATGTGAGTTGTCCATTAATGACTCTCTCAGGATCATGACATTCGAAGACAAAGTACTTTTGGCTTTTGGGGGCCAGAGGTAAGCTGAAGAAAGCATCTTTCAGGTCTAGGACAGAATACCACGTCCAGTCTGCGGGCAGAGAGCTTCATAGAGTGTAAGGATGAGGCACTGTGGGGTGTATGTCCATCACTCTGTGGTTGACCTCCCGAGGGTCCTGAACAGGACGGCAGTCATTTGGCTTTGGTTTATTCACGGGCAACAATGGGGTGTTCCAGGCTGACGGGCATGGCCTGAGAACTCCCAAGGCCAGTAATTTCCAGATCTGTGGAGTAATCCCCTTCTGTGCCTCCTGTAACATGGGGTATTGGCGGACTCTTAGAGGGTCTGCACCCAGTTTGACTTCTGCAAACATGGGGTGTCGATGTTTTGCCAGTCCCATACTTCCTGTTTCTGCCCACGCCTGGGGAAACTTTGCCAGCCAAACCTCCAGATCCTGTTCAGGGGTTGCTAGTGGCTCCTGTAGTCTATATTCAGTCTCAGAGGCTAGGTCAAGTCTTAGCACTTGGATCGTGTTACCATTCTGATCCATCAGCTGGGATTTCCCCAGGATTAAAATGAATCTGAGCTCTCATCTTGGCTAGCAAGTCTCTCCCCAATAAGGGTTAGGGGCATTCAGGAATGACAATGAATGAATGGGTTACCCTTCCCATTCCCAAATCCGCCGTCCTTCGAGTAGTCTATGAATATTGTTTGGCGCCAGTGGCCCCTTGGACCCAGGATTTTTTACTAGACAACAGTCCTTCAGCCTTCACAAGCATTGAATGTTGAGCTCCTGTATCTACCAGGAAGTTTAAGGGCTTCCCCCTGACTCTAAGGGTTACCATGGGCTTGGGGAGGGTTCCGAGCCCCAGCTTCCTCAGTCGTCTTCTTCCTCGGTGACCATGGTCTTATTCGTGGGCTTTTTCTGTGAGCATTCTTTGGCCCAGTGCCCTTCCTCTTTACAACAGGCACATTGATTCTTACCTAGGACTGGTCAGCGACCTTCCCCAGGGGCTGGCTGACGGCCTTCTCTGGGATCCCTCCCTTCTGCCATGTTCCAGAGCTGCCGCTTTCTCTCTTTCGAGTCCAGGTTACCCTTGGCTAGCAGGACCTTGGCCAGGTCCCTGTTTAATATCTTTCCTGTTTTAATCTTTTTTTTTTTCATCTTTAGTTTTTCTGTTATGAAGCACTTTCTCTGTAACCTCTATTAAATCTCTCAATGACTTTTCTCCTAGTCTTTCTAACTTCTGTAACTTCCTCTTAATGTCTGGTGCTGACTGATTTATAAATGCCAGTGCCCCTGTGTTGGAATTCTCCCTGTCCTAGGGATTTAAGTGTGTATCGCGATGGAAAGCATCCATGATCCGCTCGAGGAACTCCACTGGACTCTCATCATCTCTCTGCTTTACATCACAAACCTTAGCCAGATCCGTGGGCTATTTTGCCACTGCCAGGAAACCTGCTCTTAGACACTAGTGATAAATCTGAATACTCTCCTTTCCCTTACCTGTGTTATAATCCCAGTCTGGTCTCCTAAGAGGGAATCTCTCATCAATGTCCACTGGGTTCTGTGTTGGGGTGTCACTGACCCCCAGGACATCTCCTGGGCCTCTAGGATGATGCACTCTCTCTCCTCTGTTGTAAAAGAATCTGTAATAACTGCTGACAATCATCCCAAGTGGGCTGATGGGTAATAAGGATGGTATCTAAGAGACCAATGAGTTTTTAGGATTATCAGAGAATCTAGCAGGTTCGCTTCTCCAATTGTAAAGATCAGCAGTAGTGAAAGGCCAGTAATGGTGGGGTTGCTCCCCTGTTCACCCACCACCCTGCTGCCCTCAGGGGTAAAATTGTGGAGTCTGTATCTGGTTTTACGGCTTGGGGTGGCGCTGCTGAGCGTCTGCTCCGAGTCCCTTGAGCAGGGCCCCCCTCCATCTCTGAAGACAACACCATTGGAACCTGGGGCACCCTCCCCATGGGGTACAAGGGTGGGGATGGAGTCGGAGTGGGACCTGCCATTCCTGCCGGGAGAGTCCTTTGGGGTGGGAGCATGAGTGTAAGTCCTAGAAATGAGAGCGGAAGGGCCACTCCCAGAGGTGGGTGTGCGAATGGAGGCATGGGGGCCAGTGCCTGTGCTGGTGGATATTCGAGTACAGGCTTCGCCACCAGGAACGCCGGTCCCCAGGCAAAACCTGAGCAGGTGGAAGAAGCATGGGTGGGTGTTGTCCTGGTGGCCCGTACACAAGGATAGGTTCTGCAAACGGGGTCGCAGGCCTCGCTGGCAGAACCCATAGAGGAGGTGCATACACCTGTGCAGATGGGGGAGGTGGAGGTCCCCCAAAAGGAAGGGCAAGAGTGGGCTCCGAGGGTAAAATCTGAGGGGTAGGTGCAGGTGTGGGAAGCAGAGGTGAGGTTGCTATCTCAGTCGGTGCCTGAACATAGGGTGGTAGGAATCTGACTTCTTCCAGAGTACTATCCTGTAAAATGGGATAAGGGGACTTTGAAGGTTTGGAGACTTCTCGCTCTCGCTTCCATTCCTCTGCCACTAGGACAGGCGTTGTTCCTGCAGGTGAAGAAGTGTTAGCTGGGGGTGGAAGAAAAGACTTTACCCATGGAGGAGGATTGGCAACCAGTCTTTCCAAACCACAATATATGGGGCCTGTTCCACGTACCCTTGTGCCTTCTGAAGCACTTTATCTTCCACCACCAGCACCGTGGAGAGATGAAAAGTTCCTTCCGGTGGCCACCCAACGCCGAAGGTAGGCCACTCTGTGCAGTACGTGTGCATCTTTCTATTCTTTACATCCACCGAGAGATTGTGGGCTCTGGCCCTCACTTCCTTAAAATGAGCTAGAATGATGTTAAGTGGGTGAGAAGGAAGGGTTCTTGAGTCAACCTGTCCCATTGCGTCTGTCACAGTCTGGTACAACACAAGACCAGACACTCCTAACAGTACTATAGACAAGCTCACACGTACACGATAGCCACGTCATGACTGGAAACAAAGGTATATCCAGGCATTAGGGTTCACAGATTCCCGCCTCGGGAAGTGGAAGCAGGGCAGGTGTGAAAGCAAGCTGTCTTGTGGTCCCTCTACAACCACAAATTCCTGACAGGCAGGAACCTCATCTGCCCTTTCTTCCCAACCTATCTGATGGGCAGAAACCTCATCTGCCCTGAATCTGGGGTTGTCTCAACCCCTGCAGCTGTGATACTCCAGTGTGTCTGCTTTTTCCGATGATAAAAATATGGCCAGAGAGAACAGACACAGAAAATACAGAAATACTGTCAGGCACTCATCGCTCGCACTCACTGGCAGTAAGTAGGCTCTCCGGATTGCAGATTCTAGAGTTCTGTTGGGGAATCTCAGACAGGTCCCCAAATGTTATGCCCAGGTCTCAGGACCTCCAAGAGATCTCAAAGAATTGCCATATCCGCTGTAGAGATACTTAAGAACCCTTTATTTCAAACCCAGGTTTGGACCGCAAGTTGCACAAAACAAAGTTGTGGCCTCGTGTCTAGGAGTATAGGGAATACACACAAGCAGGATACATATTTCTCTCTAAGGATGTATGGTTTTTGCTTTTTCCAAGGCCATAAGCCACCTGTGTTGGGGAGTGTTTGGCCATCCATCAGAGAGGGTGCCAGCTTCAGGTGGTATGGAGACTGCTGTGCTGCATTTGTTTATCTGTTCTCAAACTGATATCATTGTTCCCAGGATGTGAGTGCTATTAGAACGAGGATTTGTGGCCTTTGGCACTGGCTGGGTCTTTTTGGGAGGGTCAGGTGGGAGGAAGGAATGTGGGGGTGACAGCTCTGGCATTGCCACAGTACTGAGCTCAGGCATAGGTCTGGGGATAAGAAATACTCAGATTCGTCATCGTTGTGAGAGAATGCCAAAACTTACTGGGCAGGCTCAATAAATACACAAGCCAGGGAAGGAAAATATAACTCAGGAAAAAACAGGACTCACTGGGGGGCAATAGGATGTCAAGTGTAAATTCCCTTCCAGGGCACCATGCCTTAGTCAGGATGTTTTGATCTAGAGGAACTGGAGAATGTTACTTAGTAGACAGCAGCATACAGAAAGGCTCAGCAGGGCATAGCAGCCTTTTGGGTTTACAGGGGGCTCTGTGTATGTGGGGCTAAGGGAGAACTTCTGGGAAGTGCCGAAGCTGGCACTGGCTACTTGCTCAGCTTCTTCAGTCTGAGGAATAGCTCAGTGGATGAAATACCTGCTTATCCACAAGACTTGGGTTTGGGTTTGGATCCCAAACCTATGTAATGCTGAGCAGACATGGTGGCCACTTGTAATTCAGTACAAGGGCAAGCTGGCTATCTAGACCAACCAGAATTGGTGGGTCTGTATTTAGCAAGAAGTGGAGAGTACGAGCCCATGAGCATATGAATGTATATACAATCATGGACACCATGCATACATACATTTTGTAAATCAATTAGAAATTCATATATATATATATGAAGG
Source organism: Mastomys natalensis (assembly GCA_021653895.1). Lineage (NCBI taxonomy): Eukaryota > Metazoa > Chordata > Mammalia > Rodentia > Muridae > Mastomys > Mastomys natalensis. The sequence goes on along the minus strand of JAJTUV010000491.1, from coordinate 128,091 downwards.
TGTCTTAGGGTTCCTATTGCTGTGAAGAGATACTATGACCATCGAAATTCATAAAGAAAACATTTAATCAGGGATGGTTAACAGTTCAGAGTTTAGTCCATTATTATCGCTTTAATTCATCAATATGGTTGCTCTGACAAGGGATTATATCCAAAGATATGATCTGGCTAGAATGCAGACATAACACACACCTTTAATCCTCTGGCTGGAATATAGACATGCCTTTGGTATACACTTTTAATCCCAATGATGTGTAATTGAGGGACAGACAAAATAATAAATTAGAGAAAAATTTGACAGAACAAGTCAGATAGGATATGCCCAAATCACAGGAAGGAGAGACTATTTAAGAACAGTGAGGGGTAGAGAGTAGAATTCAGTTCCGTTCAGAACACTTCAGTTTGGTGTAGTTTAGTTGAGTGCAGTGTAGTTCAGAGTAGAGTAGTGGAGTTTGGAGCAGTTCAGTTCATGGAGTTCAGAAACAACCCTTCCAAGCACAGCAATTCAGTCAGAAGCAGAGAGAAACTAATTTGAATCAGTCAGCTTGGAGAGGTATAGAAAGGGTGAATTTATTCAGCAGTAAGTCTCAGGCTGAAACATTCTAGGCCTAGATTAGCAGACAGAGGCCAGAAGTTGAAGCCTTCAAGGTTGGGCTTGGAGAAGATTAAATTGTATAGAGGCTAGAAGCTTCCAGGCCTGGGCCTATGAATAGTTAGAAACACTCTGGACTTATCTCATGCCTTTTACTTGTAAAGCTTGGGTATGGCTCTCATCTCATCACTTCATCTGCAGAAATAAAAGCAACCTTTATATTTATAGCATGTAGGCAGACACAGTGCTGGAGAGTTCTACATCTTATCCACAGGAAGCAGGAAGTGAATGCTACACTGGGTATGGCTTGAGCTTCTGCGATATCAAAGCCCAACTCTTAGAAACACACATCCTCCAACAAAGCCCACTTCCTCCAACAAAGCCATACCTCCTCAAATGAGACCACCTCTGTGCCACTCCCTTGCTGAGCATTCAAGCACAGGAGTCTATGGGGCTATCCTATTTAACCTGCCACAGAAGGCTACAAAACACATTGAAAATGGGTAAAAGAAAGTAACTAGAACAAGAATCTATGGTGAGCTGTGGATACTCCTCAAAGTTCAGGATTTGAACACTTGGTTTTCAGTTGTGTGACAGGGTGAGACAGTGAAGAGGTTTCTTCCATCTTGCATTCTTGCTTAGACCATTTCAGGTCTAACTACAATTTGATCTCCTTGATGAAGGATTGTTGGGAGCGACTTAAGTTAATGGCCTAAGTTAGCCATAGGCCTAAGTCAGCCATAGGCCTAAGTCAGCCATACATGCCTACTAACACAAAGTCTTGGTCTCTGTGGGAAAGCACTAACCCTAGAACAGATAGCTATAGATCTTGTAGACAGGTAGCCCTGGTGGGAAAGTACCAGCCTAGATAAGAACAAATGAACAATAGATCTCATGGACTGGTAGCTTTGGTGGGAAAGTACTTAGATAAGAATAAATGAATAATAGATCTTATGGACAGGTACATAGTAACCTGTTCTGTCCTGCTTCTTCTGTGAATTTTTCACCCAGCCAATATCGTGTTCTAGAAGACATCTGTACTCCCCTGAGAACACCTGCACTCCCCAGAAACAAAGAAGACCCTGTGTCATCCCCTCCCCACATCCTGCCTCTATATGTATATAACCGCCATGTGAAAAAATTAAAATTACAGTCTGATCAAACTTCTAGACAGGCTGTTGTTCTTTGCATACCCCTGTCTCCCATTCCCTCTTTCAGGTGGTCCCCCAGTCCTAGTCCATTACCCTGCTGGACGGGACAGAGACTCCCATGGAAAGTTACCCAGTTCTATTTTAGGACCGGAAGCCAAGATGTCCCAGCTAACTTATCATAGCTTCTGTTAAAATGCTTAATTGCACAGAACCCTCCTCTAGCTACCAGCTTAACTTAGCTTCTGTTAAGCTGCTTGCTTGTGCAACGCCCCTCCCCCCACATACCTGCAGCTATGGAGTGAGATACCAAAGTGTGGTTTTTGCCTTTAAAAGTCCATTGGTATGAATGCGTGGGTCTGCCAAGTAGTCCCAGATGGCTGGAATGAAGACTTTCAATTGTCTATAAACTGTCTGGTCAGCTCTGGTGGACTCCTTGCAAGGTCCCCAGACGTTAGACCCTGGTGCTCAGATGCCTTAGGAATGACTGGAAAGGACTCTTAAGTGAATATGCACCCTGAGATGTTCAGGGTCCCATGATGGATCATTGCCAAATACTCCAGAGGTGCACCGGCATGGCCACCTGAAGTCATCTCGGCTGAGTACCTCCAGGGGTAAGTTTGGTCTGTAGGAGACACCATCTGGTTAGGACATGAAAGCAAAAGTCAACTGTAGACTCTGTCTGGGATCGGTATGGAATGTCACTGGGCTCTCCTGGTCTGTCCAAGGGTATGAATGTGTGGTGACTGCTCCTGGTTGTCTTTACTATGTCTCTGCATGACTGTGTGCTTTGTTTAGGGTCACTATTGCTGGGATGAGATACCATGGCAAAAGCAACTCGAGGAGGAAAGGGTTTATTTCACTCCAATCCACGGGACAGTTCATCAAAAGCAGCGAGAGCAGGAACTCAAACAGGAACTTGGAGGCAGGAGCTGATGCAGAGGCCGTGGAGGAGGATGCTCACTTGTAGAACCCAGGACCACCAGCCCAGGGATGGCACCATCCAAAATGGCTGGGCTCTCCCCATCAGTCACTAATTAAGAAAATGTCCTACAGGCTTATTTACAACTCTGTCTTATGGAAACTTTTTAAAAATTATTATTTATTTTATGTATGTGAGTACACTGTAGCTATCTTCAGACACACCAAAAGAGGGCACCATATCTCATTACAGATGGTTGTGAGCCACCATGTGGTTGCTGGGAATTGAACTCAGGACCTCTGGAAGAATAGTCAGTGCTCTTAACCGCTGAGCCATCTCCCCGGCCCTGGAAACATTTTTGTTTTTAATTGAGATCCCTCTTGAAAGACTCTTGCTTGTGTCAAGTTGACATAAAACTATCCAGCACACTCTGTGTATTTCTCTGTGTTTCTCTCACTTCTGTGGGAAACATTTCTAAAATTGAAGGGGAAGGGTGAGCCATCCCAAGACCACAGTCACAGCTGCATAATTGTGCAACAATGGTGCATAATTTTCCACAGGCTTACAAAGCCACTCCAAGACTGCCCACCCATGCTGTGCTGTCTCCCTAGTGGTAACTATGGCCAGCTATTGCTATTGCTATGGCAATGCCTGTTGCTACAGAGTCAGCGGTAGCTACCGGTTTTACTGTAATAAACAATGGCTTTCTCTGGCACAAGACACATTCAACCCCTTGGCTTAAAACCTGTTCCCTCTTATTGGGTACCCAAATCCTTTTAGTCCCACCAGGTCATCCAGAGAAATTCCAATACCGTCATCTATTCTATCAGCCCATCTGCCTCCCTTTCCAACTCCTGAGCCCTCGAATCTAGCTTGCTTAGTTGTCTGAGTTCCATTCATAGTCCTGGGGTCCTGATCCTGTTCTCTATGTAGATAGCCTAAGAGTATGTGCAAGGAGGAGACAACAGATCTCTGAGCCATGTACTCTCCAGTCTTTTCTTGGCCTGCTTTATAAGCTGGTTGTACCTGGGAAGGAGGATGTAATTCACTAAGTTACATCAGGAAGAAATTGGAAGTTCAACTTACACATTCATGGCTTATGTTTCCTTCTCTAACAGTGACTTTTTAAGTTGGAAGACCTCAAAGCCCTTCTTTTCTTGAAAAAGCTGTAGGCCCTTATCAGCCTGTTGGATACTGTTTTAAGGTGAGAGGGCATTGGACTTTTTTTTTCCCCCTGTCAAACATTATTGGGGGAATTAAAAGAGGCAGTTAGAAACACATAAACTTATCCAAAGTACAGGGACTCAAAGCCTAGTGAATCACCTGCTAGGTTTCTGGGATGGCTCTGTGACATGAAAATCAGAAAACCATTTGTATTGCATTTGTTGTGAAGTCGGACATAAGGAGAAAGCTCCAGAAGTCAGAGAGACCTGAAGGGATGAATAGCTCTCTACTTTTGGATATTTCTCAGAGAGTTTACAACAGCTGAGATTCTGCCAAAGACAAGCAGGGAAAGAAATTCTGCTAAGTTGTGATTACTGCTTTTGGGGAGACAGGAAGAGAGGAAATGGGGGTGACAGACTAGGAAAAGGGGTTCAGGATTCACCAGCAATATTTGATGGGCCCTGTGTGTAGAGAATTTAGACAAAGATATCCATAAAATACCTGCTGCATTGTGTAGATGGCCTCCTCATAGCTCCGACCACTGAGGAGGGATGTGGACAAGAAAAGAAGACCCTTTTAGAGCCCCACCAGGCACTGAGGCATACAGTCTCAGCTAAGAAGGCTCAGCTGTGTGACTCTTAGGTCTTGTGCCCAGGCTACAACCTAGATAAGGAAAAGCTGAGTTTCAATGCTGTATTTCAGCCATCCTGTAAATCCCCACTCCCACATCAGAAGACACAAGTGTAGGAATACTTGGGAGTGACTGGATACTACTGACAATTGATGGTGGGATTTTCTGAGGTAGCCAAGCCTTTCTATACCAGCACTGGTAGTACACAGCTTTTGGAATAGACTGAGGCTGAGCAGAGAGCCTTCTAAGCCTTGAGAAAGGTCCCAGCCCTGAGCCTTCCAGACATTACTAAGCCATTCCACTTGTATATTGATAAAGCCAGAGGTGTGGCCTATAGGGTCCTCATAGCTGTGGAAAAGACCAATGGCATATCTGTCCAAGAGACTTGACCCAGTCAGAGCTGGATGATGGCCTGTGTGTAAAAGGACTGTAGCTGCCACTGCCCTGCTGATAAAAGAAGCTGACAAATTAACTTTAGGACATAAACTGTTCCTGAGAACCCCACAGTCTGTTGAGGCCCTCTTGAGGGGAGCAGCTAAAAGATGGATGTCTAATGCCCAGGTGACCCAATACCTAACCCTGCTTCTGGATAATCCCACATTCAGTTCTACAGGATGTCAGCCCTCAACCCTGCCACTGGGATCCCCTGAATGATTCTAGCTTATAGGACTGATCTGACTAATGTCTCATTGGCCATATCAGATGAGGTATTATTCACAGACAGGAGCAGTTTCAGCTAAGATGGGATCAGGTATACAGGGGCAGTGGTGATGAGCCAAAGTTCGACTTTCTGGGCACAATGTTTAAGCAGGGGAACCTCGGTTTAATGAGTGGAGCCTTGATTCAAGTAGTCTGGTGGCAGAAAGACGAAGGCTATCAGCATATACGCTGATAGCCGATATGGTTTTGCCATGACTCATGTCCTTGGGGCTCTAACAGGGAAAGAGGATTGCTAATCACAGCAGGGGAAAAAAAAAAGATCAAAACGGAGAAGAAATCTTGGCCCTCTTTGAAGCTATGTGGTTAATCAAGATGATGGCCAAAGTCCATTGCAAAGAACAGGGAAAAGGGCACCAAAGGCACAGAGCAGCTCACTTGGCCACCAGGGATATGGTCCTAGAACCAGTGGGGCCTCTCTAATACGACGAGATATACTCTGGAGCAAAACTGACTGGGCAAAGCAAGAAGTGGTCAAGTAGGATAAACAAAGATGGCAGATGCTGGAGGCTGGGAAGGTTACTGCTTATAGATCTCCACCAAGCCACCCACTTAGGAGCAATCAAACTACTCACCACCCCAACTGCTAGCAAAATGGTTTGTGTCATTCCTTGAAAAAAGGCCACTGAGGACAATGACAGATGGACTTGTCACCTCAGACCCTTTAAAGCTAAGACTGACCAGACTACTAATCCTGGAAACACAATCCCTATCAGTTCCAAACCTGGATGTGGGAATTCAGCAAAATTGGGGATGGAGCATCCTCTCCTTCAGGTGGATTTCTGCTCTCTTTTGTCCTTTTCAGGAGTGGAACAATATGGGTCTAGGGGAGAAACAGGGATCAGTAAGATAGGCAGTAGAGAAAACTGAATAGAAAAAGATGTTCAGGAATTAAAATTTTATCCATTCTCAGTTAAAATTTTATGCATTCTCTGCCAAGGACAAAGTACCTGCATCATGTTCTAAATTACCCAGTTTGCTTGTATGAATGGTTTGACTAAACGTGCCTCTCCCAACTCACTGGGAAGTCACACCCCGCTCTATGTGTACTGGTCTATGCTATCCGCTAGGTATGTGCCTACAATCAAGAAGAGGAGAGAGCTCATACTGGTTTTGACTCAATGCTAACGAAGGTCAAATGGGCCCAAATTCTGGTCTCAATCCTAGTAGGGGTAGAAATACCCAGTATAACTGCCATAGACACCCCAGTGTTGATTGTTGGAACCTCAGCCTAGATAGACTTAACCTAGGTCATTTGGAAAGTTTTATTTCCAGGCTAGAAAGCCAAGTTGACCTCACATAAGTAATACTACAGAACCAATCTCCTTTTTTATGAGACAGAGGGGATTTTGCATGGCCTTAAGAGAAACTTGCTGTTCCCATGCCACCCAATCAGTGGTAGTTAGGGAAAACCTTGCAATGGTCAGAGGAAACCTCAAAGAAAGAAGACATCGATCATATAAATTACTGTCAGCCTCTTATTTCCTGATCCCAATGGTTGACTACCTTACTGTCAGCATCAGCCAGACTGCTGATTGTTATTCTGGTCAGACTAACGATGGGGCCCTGCATCCTCAACTGCATGGACAACTACATCAGAGAATAAAACTAAGTTAAGCTACTGATCCTTAGGACTGACTGTTGGTATCAGGAACTGACTTGGCAGATTGCCTTCGAACCCAGTGATATCACCCATAGGTGACAGGGACTCATACATCTGTTGCCATGGCAATCACAAACATTCCCAGAGTCTACTTCCCATTCTTACCTGCAAGCAGTTATGTCACAGCCTAAATAAAAGGCAGGCCTTCTCTGACCCCTTTTTTCCCTCTCTCTCTTTTCCCCTTTGTCTCCATCCCCTGTCCCCCACAATAAACCTCTGCCATGTAAAACTGCATTGGCCTGGTGTGGTCTGTCCAGATGCAAGCTGTGATTCCAACACAACACTATACCCTAAAACAGGACAAGTCAACAATTGGACTCATAGCCATAGAACCAGTGGGGAATGTGACAGGGCAAGACGGTGCAGAGGTTCCTCAATCTTATATTCTTATGAAGACTACTTCAGATTTAGCTATTGTCTTAGTTAGGGTTGCCATTGCTGTGAAGAGACACCATGACCAAGGCAACTCTTCTAAATGAAAACATTTAACTGAGACTGGCTTACAGTTTCAGAGGTTTAGGCCATTATCATCATGGTGGAAAACATGTCAGCATACAGTCAGACATAGTGATGGAGGAGCTGACAGTTCTACATTGTAGCCACCTGCAGCCATGGATGAACTGGGGTCACTTGAAAGGGGGGCTGGAAATGAAAAGGGGAGACAGAGAGGCGAGAGAAGCGTGAAGCCAAGACAAAGTATTCTGATCAAGGTTTGAAGTATAATATTCAGCTCTTCTATTTAAAGGGGAAGCCCCACCGAACCCATTCTTGTTTCAGCCAGAGATGGGTGGGAGAACCCATTCTTTGTTACAGCAGGAGATGTCTCAAGGCAAGCTCAGTGGTCAGCCTATTCTTTTAAGTTCCTGTAGGAGGTTGTACGTGCAGCCAAGGTGGGTAACTCCACCTAGGTCCTATTATTAGGTCTGCTGTAGTAAACAAGGTCTTTCTGGCCTGCTCAAGGCTGGGTGGAGGGCACACTACATCTTGACCCAAAGGCAGCCAGGAGGAGATTCTCTTCTGTAGGCATCTAGGAGGAAGTTTGCTTCCCCACTAAGAGGAACCTGAGCATCAGACCACAAAGCCCACCCCTACAGTGACAAACTTCCTCCAGCAAGGCCACACCTACTCGAATAAGGCAATTCCTAATAGTGCCACTTCCCATGGATCAAGCATATTTAAACCACTGCAGCTATGATTTGATTTCCTTGATGGAGAATTGTCACTTCTCAGTCCAACCCGCAGAAAGGAGCGATACCACGCGGAGTTCCTCTCAACTCAGTTTATTCAGGAACTTTAACTTCATGCAAAAAGCCCCCGAGCCTCTCCCCATTCATCCTTAAATCCCTGTGCCTGCACCACTCAAAGTCTGCCACGTAGGCGTTCTCAATAGGTCCAGTGCACCGCTCGTCAGATGGCCTGATCTAATGTAGCAGCGAGTCTGCGCAGTGTATACTGCAGACGTGGCTCTCCAGGGGTGTATGAGGAAGTCAGGCGCTACTTGGCAACCGTCCCAAGTGCCATCTTGGAATGGCCGCCATACCCGCTCCTCACAATTCCCCCTTTTATTTATTTTTGGCAGAGAGAATGCCTGTCTTAGGTTGCCCCTTGTGACAATGTTCCTTACCCATCATTGGGAGGCAAAAAGCTCTGGTTTGGTCCCTGTCTTAGGTTGGTAACACATCCAAGGAGTCTTACCCATCACTGACTACTTCTCTAGCATGCCAAGCCACACTTGAGGAGATTGTCCCATCTCCACTGCTGCAAATGCTTGTATCAACAAGGCTTGATTCTTACTCTGACGAGCTCTCATGTTGCGCATGCACCAAAACGCTAGGCAACTGGTTAGGAGCAGACACAAGGCCACCCCCCATTCTAGCCCATTCTTTCAGGTGAGACATGGCTTGAAGTGTCCAATCGGACAACCCCAAGGCCAGGGAAGCACCCACTCGGGTCGAATTAATGTGGACGATGGACAGTCGTAAATCCTTTAGCATTCCATCTAGACTCCCGGACCAATTTCCTGTAAGATACTGAGAAAGATCTCTGGAAAGATTACTAGCACGATTCATATTTTGAAATGGAATGGAGGTGACACACAACCCGGTGTACTTCCACTGGCAGCCCACCTGGGCTAACTCCATAAACATATCTATTTGCTCTCGAAGTAAATCAACTCTTTGATTAACCAAAAGAATACCTGCTTTCATTTGGCTATTAATACTACTTTGAATATCTAGGGCCTCCGCAACCCCAGCGGACAAATTATTTAAAGTGGCCGCAGTCTGAATGGTCGTGGTTAATGCGACTGCGGCCGCTGTAACAGCAGTAGCAGACACAGCAATGGCGGCAATTATGGCTGCGGTGATGCCAAAGTCTCTTCTAGATCTGAACAATGTCATTGCGGAGGGGGCTTCCACCAGCCAAGGTACATATCTAGGCATACGGGCAACCATTGCAAGAGAATAAGCAGAAGCATTCCAGCACATCACATAAAAACAACTATTATTATTACACTCTAGATAACTACCATTAAAACTACCATTAAACACTATAAAAACAAAAGGAGACCACACGTACACTGGTGTGGGCATAAAAGAAATATTTTTCCCTACACCTATTAACTCAACAGAACTTTCAAAACAAATACTCCCATTCCAACTAAAGCTAGCATTACCCATACCTCCACCTAATATCATACTCATGGGACAAATATCAGTACAGCTCCCATTGATGCCACATAAAAGCCAAACATCAAAGGGATTGCTTGGCGCAACCTGAGAGGGATTCTGATGGGTCCAATTATATCCTGTGAAATGACTTGTGGGGAGGCTGGAGGAAATTGTACAGTTACTGGTTGATAGCCAGCAACTAAATAGGACCCACACCCAGTCTTGGAGCCATCAGTAAAAATGGTAGGACACTCTAGCAGTGGACTGGTGCGAGTGACACAGGGAAAAACTACAGGATGCACACTAATCAATTGCAAAATGGGATCTTTTGGGAAATGATTATCCATGGAACCATTAAAAATACATCTTAAAATAGTCCAATCATCTACTTGGCTGTCAATACCTCAATCTGAGCAGAGGTATATGGTACGATCAGACTCTTCGGCTGAATACCAAAGTATTGAACACATTGTTGTATTCCCAGCATAGCTGATTGAGCCACGGAAGTTGGGTAATGGGTAAGTGTTTTAGCTGGAGAAATCTTGGGATGCACCCAAAGTAAAGGGGCACCACCTTGCCATAACACTCCTGTGGGCTGACACTCAGTTGACAAAATGCACAATAAAGTAGCTTGGGATTCATCTCTGCATTTTAAGGCTGCATTCTGTATACTTTCTTCTACCAATTGTAATGCTATTTTAGCTTCATCAGTAAGTTTTCTTGGGGAATTTAAATCTGGATTACCGGGCAAAATATCATACAATGGTTGTAGCTGTTTATTGAACAAAAAAGATAGGGCCTAACCCATTGAATATCCCCTAACAATTTCTGAAAATCATTCAAGGTCCGCAAACCATCCGTGCGAATCTGAACTTTTTGAGGTGACACTTGTTCTGATGATATCCTTGTTCCCAAATAATTTACCACTAAATCCTTTTGCACCTTTTCTGGGGCTACAACCAAATGTTTTTGTTTCAATTCTAAAACAAGAAAACCATATGCTTCATCGAGCATCTGTTCTGTGGGGGCAGCAACAAGAATGTTATCCATATAATGATAACACTTTATCTTTGGAAATCTTTTTCCAACTTCTTTCAAGGCAGCATCAACATACAACTGGCACATAGTGGGACTATTTGCCATTCCCTGAGGCAATACAATCCATTTAAACCTTTTATCTGGTTCTGCATGATTCATTGAGGGGACCATAAAAGCAAACTCACAGTATCCTTTGGAAGTAATGGGATCGAAAAAAAGCAATCTTTAATAACTAAAATTATAATAGGCCAATGTTTAGGCAATGCAGAGGGCAAGGGTAATCCTCTTTGCATCGGTCCCATAACAATCGTCTGTTTATTAATCTCTCTTAAATCATGCAAAAGCCTCGATTTTCCTCACCTTTTCTTAATTACAAAAATTGGAGTATTCCAGGGTGATGTGGACAATTGTAAATGTCCCAATAATAATTGTTCCTGCACCAGGGTATGCACAGCCTGTAACTTTTCTGAGGGAAGTGTCCACTGAGGAACCCACACAGGCTCCTCAGATTTCCACGATATGGGAATAATCTCCTCAGTGGCCCCTATGAAAAACCCACTCCCTTTCTGCACTGCTTTTGACAAATAGGAACAGGAGACGTTCGTCCTTGCAATTTTCTTCCCAATCCCTTTCCTGGAATACAGCCCATTCCAGACATAATGTTATGTGCTTGTGGACTGTATTCTCCCTCATTAGTCAGCACAAAGCCCATTTCTTGCATAAGATTTCTTCCCCACAGAGAAACAGGAACTCCCAGAACATAGGGTTGGAAAGTCCCAGCATGCCCCTCAGCATCCTTCCACTGCAAGAATCGAGAGCTCATCTCAGGCTCCTGGGCATATCCCAGACCTCTCAACAGCTGCTCTGATTTTTGTTTGGGCCATCCCGAGGGCCAATCCTTGGTACTGATAATGCTACGATCAGCACCGGTATCTAGAAGGCCGGAAATGGATTTGCCCTCAATGGTTAGATTCATTAACGGTCGTGAATCAAGATTCCAAGAGCAAAAATTAGCAGAGGTTCTGGTAGAACCAAAGCCTTTGGCCCCCTGCTCAACATCCTTTGCAGGAAACTGATCATGGCGACTGGACAGAAGCAATGGCTGGACTTCATCTACGGCTTGCAGGAATTTTTTGACAGTAACCCCTTTTAGTCCTATCCCTTTTGCTTTCAACAGACTCCGAAGTGCCTGGCTCACAGAATCTGAGGAAGATGAGTTCCCCATGGTGCCTGGTGCAACTTGTCCCTATGCCGGGAACCTTATCGTCTCTTGCCGAGAACTTGCCCTTGTCCCTCTTACCTGGGAACTTACCAGCTAGCTGCCCTGACTGCGATGAGTTCTGAACTTCCCCGTACGGGCCACCACTTGTTGCTTCTCAGTCCAACCCACAGAAAGGAGCGACACCATTCGAAGTTCTTCTCAACGCAGTTTATTTAGAAACTTTAACTTCATGCAAAAAACTCCTGAGCCTCTCCCCGTCCACCCTTAAATCCCCGTGCCTGCACCACTCAAAGTCTGCCACGTAGGCGTTCTCAATAGGTCCAGTGCACCGCTCGTCAGATGACCTGATCTTACGTAGCAGCGAGTCTGCGTAGTGTATACTGTGGACATGGTTCTCCAGGGGTGTATGAGGAAGTCAGGCGCTACTTGGCAACCATCCCAGGTGCCATCTTGGAATGGCCGCCATACCCGCTCCTCACAGAGAATCCCATGAAAAATTACCCAGTTCTATTTTTTTAGTACCTACGACCAAGATGCCCCTAACTTATCATCGCTTCTGTTAAACTGCTTGCTTGCACAGAACCCTTCCCTAGCTACCAGCTTAACCTAGCTTCTGTTAAACTGCTTGTTTGTATAAACCTTTCCCTTCAGCTGCTGAGCAAGATACCAAAGCATAGTTTTTGTTTTTAAAAGCCCTTTTGTTTAAATGTTCGAGGCTACATTTGGTTCCCAAATATCTGAGTTTAGACCCAGCCTGGAATAAAGACCTTCAGTTGGCTGTAATCTGTGTCTGAATAGTCATCTCAGATGGGTTTCCTGTAACAGTTGGTGGTGCTGTTTGGGTAGGTTTTGGTTGTGTGAAAGATATAAAAGTTTTATAAAAAGATGTTTTTCCAGAAAACTTTTTATGACTCCCAGGAGCAAGCCAAGAATGTAGGTCAGCCGGTTCAATAGCTCAAGATTCCAGAAGCTAGCTGATGTAGTACTGAGAATACTGGTCAGCTAGGTCATTCTGGGAACTGGCTGACCACAAAGTAGATGGTACCCTTCTCCCTCTGGCCTCGGGGTCAACACTCCTCTTGTGAGTCTCGACCTCAGCCAGCTGATCCCGAAATAAAGCCTTTTGCGGTTTGCAGCAAGTTCGGTCTCTTATGAGTTTCTGGGTGGTCGTGAACTCCCACGACTTGAGCGAGGGTCTCCCCTCGTGGGGGTCTTTCATTGTGGGCTCGTCCGGGATTTGTGACCACCCAAATCTTCAAGGACCCACTTGGAGGTAGGATTTCACTTGCTTTGTTCTATTCTGTCACTGTGTGCCCGTCCGTTTGTCTGGCTGCTCAGTTTCTGAAAAGTGCACTTTCGATTTACAGCCATTTGTTTCAAGGGGGAACGAAGGGAGTGATCGGGGTAGATGTGCTGAAGGATCACTGGCTGTAGCCCTGGGAGACGTCCCAGGAGGTAAGGAGGGCCCCAGGGATGCCTGGGTGACTCCCATCTGGAGTCTGAGGAGGATACTGTGGTCTTGGTAGAAAGGAGGACCTTGGTAAATTTCCAGCCGTCTGTTTTTCTAAGTGGTGTTGTCACTCACGGTTGAGATGGGTTTTTATTGTCCTCTTTGTGTATCTGTTTTTTTGTGTTTTTTGTTACTTGTAAAAGGGGCAGACCATAACAACTCCTCTGAGTTTGACCCTGGACCATTGGACTGACGTACGAACTAGGGCTCATGACTTGTCAGTTGAGGTTAAGAAGGACAGTGGCAGACTTTCTGTGTTTCTGAGTGGTCAAAGTTTGAGGTGGGATGGCCACCAGAAGGCACTTTTGACCTGACTGCCATTCTTGAAGTGAAAGCTGTTATTTTGCAGGAGGGACCAAGATCTCATCCCAACCAGCAGCCCTACATTACTGTTTGGCTGAACTTGGTCTAGAATCCCCCTCCGTGGGTAAAGCCATGGATTCAGAAACACAAGCCAGGCTCCCGAGTTCTGGCTCTCCAAGAGTCAGTGTGCAAACCAAAACCAAAACCTGCACCACTGCATGCCTCTGGGCCCCCTCCCAGTGTACCCAGAGCAGCTTCAACCCTTGCAGCATTGGCCTTTTTCCTCCACCGATTTATACAATTGGAAACACTAATCATCCTTCTTTTTCAGAGAATCCAGCTGGCCTGACAGGTCTGATAAAATCATTAATGTTCTCTCATCAACCCACTTGAGATGATTGTCACAACTTTTACAGGTTCTTTTTACTACAGAAGAAAAGGAGCGGTTCCTGTTGGAAGCCTGTAATAAACATTCCTGGCACAAACGGGAAGCCTGCACAACTCTCCAATGAAATAGATGCTGGATTTCCCCTCCACCAACCGGACTGAGAATCCACTTCCAGATGGCGTGTGTGTCCCAGGGTATCCTGCCCACATGGTGTATTTCCTAAAAATGGGTGAGCACTTTCCTAGCAGAGACCATACCCTATTGTCAACTATATTTTGAAGTCAAGGCTGTCTGCTATGGTTATTAATTATTTCTTATTGTTTGGTGGTAGTAGTAATTTTGTGAGATGTTTTGTTTTTGAAGTAGGTTTCACTATGTGGCCAAAGTCTGACTCAAATCCAATACTCTCCTCTGAATGTGCTGTGTGCTGAGGGCATAGTTAGTCCACCTCACTCAGTTTCTGTGATATCTTTCATCACAGTTCCATCTGTCATTCATTATTTATATATTAAATGGCAAACTTAGCCAACAACTAATTGTAAATTATGGGTAAATAGATGGAAAAGGTAATATTTGACAATTCAGATATGTACACTCCCTTGACAGTTACCCAGCTACTGTATTTTATTCAAGCTACACTATAGCTATCTCTGAAAATCCTCTGGGAAAGGTTATACATGGATGTCCTACTGCTGTTGGGACAGGAGGCTTGCTCTGGCATGTGAGTTTGATTCTTCCAAGAAGATGCCTTAACCAAATGACTCTGCTACCTGCTCTCTGACAACAGACTTGGCACAGCTCCATGGAGGAGACACTCCATTTTCCTAGGTCCTAGAAGCTAGGAAAACATGTGTGAACAACACATGGACACAGACAAAACTGGTAGTTTATTATGTTTATCTATATATCTATGTCTGTATCTGTATGTCTATCTGTATCTATATATCTAATGTGTGTGCATGTTTGAAAAATAAGCTTATGTTAATGAGAGCCAGTGAGTGGGGAAACAAACATTTTGTTTCATCAAAACAAAATGAGTTTCTGTCACTGACCAAGCCAGCTCAATCAGTCAACAGGTTCTCTAGTGCAGGAGTGAGGATTAAAAGAAAAAGACAATTAGACAATATTGCAGCATTGCCAGTTCTGAGGCTGAGGCAGGTTTATTTTTCCCAATCTGCTTTTATACCATTTTAATTACATGCAAATATTTAAGTCAGTTCTAGGTTGAGGAACAAGCAATACAATAAATGCAAATAGTCAAGGAAGAAGTAAGGCAATAAGCAAAGTCCTGTCATCACTCCCATGCTCACTGTTTCTAAGGGCTTGTCAAGATGACCAAAATATCTGAGCCTACTTCCCTGTCCTAGCCCACAGTCATATTCATGCCTGAAGCCTACTTCTTTGTTTTAGCCTAAGATTTAGATTCCTGACTGAAGTTATTTCCCGTTTTAGCCTAAAATTAGATCGATGAACTTACTTCCTTGTCAGGGCCAATGTCGATTCCTCTGAATCATTTCCTTGTCATGGCCCAATGTCAGATTCCTGCCAACTGGCCCCAAAAGCTCTCCACATGCCACCAACAAGTGAAGTGCTTATATTGGTCCCAATTCCCCAATAGAGAGAAGATCTGATTGGCAGGCTACTCAGTAGCCATTATCAAGAATCTTTGCTGGGCTGGGCTCCTTTTTTGGGTCACCTCATATGCAACAGACTATGAGACAGCTGCCTTTTACTCAGGTAGGTTCCAATTGACTTAGAACAAAAAGGACATGTAAGATAAACCCAGGCCATCAACAAGGCTTTGAGTATGTTCATAGCCAGTATCTCATACCCAGCATTTAATTAGGAGACTTCTCCAACAAACAGGCTCCTGAGCTAATTGTACAGAATAAAGTTTTAGAAAAGACTTGTTGCTGCTGTTGAGGAAGAGTGATGGATGTTGACCACAGAATATGGGCGAGTGAACATGGAGCAGTTAAAGGATTAGCACCTTGTTGAAATGTTAGCTCCACCCCAGGGTAAACATGGCGGTTCTTCATTTAGGATCTGCTGTATAAGGAGATTTCCTTGAGTGTTGAGCATTGCTATGGAGAGGCAGACACAGTCCCATCCAAGGCATGTTCTTGTGCCCCACTCAGTTATGCTGGACCAAGGTAGGCTCTGATGTTCAAATGTCTTTGTAAAACACAAGAGAACTGGGCAGGGGTAAAGCCCACAGGGCTTCCCCAGTCATCCTAAAGAGTCTAAGTGTTTTTCCTAAAGCTGCCTGGGCCAGAGGAGCATTCTGCTTAAGCTAATGTGAAGTGACATTCCATAGGAGCCAGCACATTAGGAAGATTTTAGTGGTCTTGGAGTTCTAGTCCTTCATCCTTCCTGACACCCTGAAATTATGAAAATCTAGCGGGTTCTTTGTTCTCAGCCTGTACAGAGCCTGCACAGTAATCATTCTATGCCTGTAGAAGGCTCACACGGGGACCCACACCATTGTGCAGATGGGTTACCCTATTCTTTGATATGACTGTTTATGGATCATGGGGAGTCAGAGTGGACAGTCGGAGATACTTCAGGTAATAGCAGAAGCTGATTCCCCAGGTTCATTTGATTCTTCTGCTCAAATCCACTGTTTTATCTTTTAGCCTAAAAAAAAGAACCGCATGGAAGCATGGCTGGAAAAGTTACCTGTGAGCTAACTTTCAGGGGAGGGGGCTCTCCACCTTAGGAGGTGCAGAATTCAGAACCGTGATGCCCAAACCACCCCAAGGGGTGAGGGTCAGAGCCACTTTCCCTAAAGGCCAGGACAGCTGATGACCCAGAATGTAGATATGAATTGTGTCACTTAGACTAAATTTGGCCTAAATTCTAACCACTCAATGTGATTAGTTATTTTAAACAGTAAACAGACAAGACGTGCAGCTGTCACAAAGACCATGAGGAGGTCAGTGACTCAGTGGTGCACTCTTCATCCCAGCTAAGGTGTCTGGTCTTCTTGATGAGAACAGGACATAGAAATTAGCCAAGTAGGGCAGGGACCCCAAAGCAGCAGTTCTGAGTATGTCCTTGCCAGAGGCCAGAGATGGCCAAAGAGAGCTGTGGGTCCCATGTCTTTCTTGTTTCTTAAAGAGACCCTCTGCCTGGGCTGTATGCAGCTACATTCTTAAAACTGAGACGTAGCATCTGAATGACACCTGGACACCTGGCTGGACCAAATGGACTCAAAACTCGCCACTCTCCAATCTCTGTACTCAAAAACCAGCTTTGTCATCACAGGGTAAACAGGGGCAGGCAGTGAAGGAGTATGGTGTTGGTGTTGGTGATTAGGGTTCTGCTGATAGCAGCGATGTCCCCACCCCCAACAGCAGGCAATTTATGGGATCAGCACTACTTATGGAACAAAACTCAGTTATCGGGGCTGGCAAGGATGCCCAGCTAGAAACCCTGAAATAGTTTAACTCTTAATTGCACATGCATGTAGACAGACAGACAATATACATTAGGTGGATGGAGCAGAGCCCCAACAGCCACGCTTTATTTCTTCTGTCAGTCTTTTTATACCGTCTTAGACACAAGTTCCTTATAAAATTACCTCCTTGATAAAATGTTACACAAAGGGGAGTTACAGAAGGATGTCAACAATAAGCTCAAAGCAGTGTTTCATTCTATAAGCTCATTATAAGTTCAAAACAACAGTTTGTGGTGTCATCCTTGGACCTGACCTAGAATGAATGTTTTTCCTTGACCACAAATTTGTCCCAAGCCTATTTCTCCTCTTGGTGCAATTTATGAAAGCTCATTGTGCTCCTTATTATGCAGTTTTTGCTTACTATTCTGTGATTCTAACTGTATTACATCTTTCTGGCAAAAACAACTAAAGCCATCTCCTTAAACTTTCTTCCTAAAACTATTTGAATCAAATCAGAAATTCTATGAAGTTATTAATTCATCTGAACAGCATTAATTCATGAAAGTTCATCTTCATGTTGATCTGAAGGAAATTTTCCCAATAGAGTGGGCATCCGAGAGCCATTAGGCTGTGTGACAGTGACAGGAAAGGCACATCAGCAGCAGACACAATCCTAGGGCGAAGTTTCTAGGGGCGAATGTCTCTCCAGAGTGCACCCACTGTAGCATGCAAAACGGTGGGCATCTCCAGGAAACTCGCTTGCTCACCACAGCTTTTCCTAGATGGCTTCTGTCATCCCTAAAACTCACCTTCTGTGTCCATGAATTACATTCTTGGAATTTGCAGATGTGATCCCAAAGACCATTGGCTCTGGCAGGTATGGTGGTTGTGAAGTACAGAACCTGTCTTCATTAAGATTTTATTACTGTGAAGAGACACCATGACCACAGCAACTCTTATAAAGGAAAACATTCAATTGGGGCTGGCTTACAATTCAGAGGTTTAGTCCATTCTTGTCATGGCAGGAAGCATGGTACAGGTAGACGTGTTGCAAGAGGGAACTGTGAGTTTACATCTGGATCAGCAGGCAGCAGGAAGTGAACTGTGCCACTAGGTCTGGTTTGAGCTTCTAAGATCTAGAAGCTGACTAGGTCTTAGTAGAGAACTCCTCTTATAAGGCCACGCCCACTTCAGCAAGGCCACACCCACTCCTACAAGGCCACATTTCCTAATAGTGCCACTCCCTATGGGTTTATGAGGGCCATTTTTATTCAATCCCCACAGAACCCTCGTTGATTGAAAAAGGCATCATTCTCAAAGGTGCCTCAATCATCCTTTATCAGTGTCCCTCATGAGCCCTCCCCACTCCAGGTACCATGTATCACTCACTGCTCCATTTTATTTGACTTTTTCTCAGAAAAAGGAGCACAGCCAGAGAACAAGCACTCAGCAGTCCATCAGAGACAGCAAACCACAAGAAGGGCTGATGAGACAGCCATGGGAAATTTTGACTCTTAGAAAAGTTCGCTAAGGGCTGGAGAGAAGGCTCAGTCATTAAAGTCTAGGCTCACAACCAAAAATATAAGAAAAGTTTGCTAAATCAATAGAAATGCTTCTTAAAAATGCATTGGTCTGGAGGGGACCCACCCTTGCTGTACTCCCTGGGATCTGTTGCATCCCAGTGGGATTCAGCATTCATTAGCCCACTCCTGAGAACTCCAGAGGAGACACACGGAGTGTCTACAGTTTAGAGTCCCCAGTGTTTGAGTCATAATGTCGTTTGTACACCCTTTGTCACCTGGAATGAAAGCTATTTACTAATTACTTCCTTATCTATTTCAGTTGTAGCCACAGACTTTCTATTCTGATCATCCATCCAAACAGGCCTCAGGACTCCAGATCACAACAGAGACGAGGGGGAAAGACACAGGCTAAAACTCCCAAAAGTAGGGGTCACAGAATATGCTCCAGGGTATTATTGTCAAGGTTCTGGGTACCATACACGGAGTGGGAGGTGGGGAGGGGGGGAGGGGGAGGGGGTTGTCCTGGGGTACCATACACAGGCAGCTTGCTCCCTGGCCTCAGCCTGGTCACACAGGCCCAGGTTAAGCAGTCAACCAGACACCAGCACAAGGCTAGTGTTTATAGTTCTCTATATAGTACAACCAGTACTTGGAGTCCTGACATTTAAATCTTCAAAATAGCACCAGGACACAAAGGTGAGAATTGTTATGAGCAGGCAGGGCATATGGCTAAGTGTCAGAGTGCTTATCTAGCAGGCATGAGGCCTAGGGACTATCTCCACCACTGCAAAGAAACAGCAGGAAAAACCAGGAGAGTTGGAAGGTGGAAAGGAAATAGAGAGATGGAGAAGGGAGCCTGTGTGTGTGTGTGTGTGTGTGTGTGTGTGTGTGTGGAGAGAGAGAGAGAGAGAGAGAGAGAGAGAGAGAGAGAGAGAGAGACAGAGAGAGAGAGAGAGAGAGGAGGGGGAGAGAATCAGTACTGTTATGTAGATGATAAAGGGTTTGAGAAGGTGTGTGACCAGCAGGCGCAGCATTACCAATTGAAGCTAAGATTTGAACCTAAGAAGGCTGCCTTTAAGACCAGCCTCTTAATCACTCTAGGGTATCCACTTACAACCTGTTGTGAGGTTGCTTCATTCCAGCTTGGCATTGGAACACATAGTACACATGGGCACTCAGGGCACAGCAGCGCCCAGCGCCCAGCTTCTGTCTTGAGCCCCTCCCTTGCTTTCCTGGTTCTGGACTGAGGCTGTCCGTTTAGAGGCACCATTTAGTGCTCCCCTATCCAGGGCTAAAGAAAAATGAGCTGCAGACTCCTTTGTTACCCGGGTAAATTCTATTTCCTCTTCTATTGTCTCAGGCTTCTGAGTGATGTAACATGACACCCAGCGTATCCTGCTTTTGAAAGGAAACTTCGGTGGTGGTTGGCAAATTACCATTCACAGCTCTGACTGATGGAGTCACCGGAGAGGAGAGAGAGCCGCGCTGCACCTGGTGTCTGTAATTACAGGCTTTCACCGGAGGAAAGAAGGGATGAAGCGGTCAAATACAGCTGAGCGCAGAGACAGGGAGGGGTTGCTCAGGGCTGGGCAGGAAAAGCCAGCAACGGAGGATGCTGCCCGCCCGGCCCCGCCCCAACTCTGCACCCTCTTCTCCTTACTTGGGGCTTGTCTGTTTCCTTTCTTTCTGTTTTCCGTCCTCTCGGAGCTCTTTGTCCGAGTTCCCACAGCAGCGTCAGGCGGGCCTTAAGGATAAAATCAAAGCTCCTGAGGCACTCACGTCTTTGTGGCAAGAGACCTGTGTTTTGCTCCAGAGGCGCCCTCTCTGATGTTATGTCTGAGAACTTGCCAGAACACTCAAGAATTCACTTCAGAGACAATGCTGAGGGGACTCAAACAAAACAAAACAGACCACGATGCTCACTGTTCCCTAAGCCAGGCCTTTCAGTTTACCTCTTGTAATTCTTGAAGTGGTATGAGAACATTTTGTACCTGGAAAATAATCTTGTGTCTTGCACGGGAACTGTAGCTGGCTGGCTTTCTCTCCTTCCTGCTTTCCTTGTCTGCGCTGGGTTAGAACCTAGGGCCTCGCCGGGCAGTGGTGGCGCACGCCTTTAATCCAGCACTTGGGAGGCAGAGGCAGGCGGATTTATGAGTTCGAGGCCAGCCTGGTCTACAGAGTGAGTTCCAGGACAGCCAGGGCTACACAGAGAAACCCTGTCTCGAAAAAACAAACAAAAACAAACAAACAAAAAAAGAACCTAGGGCCTCATGCTAGATGTCTACCACAGAGCTGCATCCTAACCCTGGGCTATTTAACTTATAAAATACATCAGATGTATCCACGTGAGATGACACTTCTACTTTAAAGACAAAAGGAAAAGAAGGAGAAGAAGTTTATCCCCAGCTTAGTATGAGTGCTCATGGCCTGAGGAACAGAGACCCGGGTTACCTTGCGATGACCCGTCTAACAGTGAAATTCATTACCCGGCTTATTATATCCATAGAACAACAGCATCGAAAAGTCAGATCAAGATATTAACCAATTACGTTGGTGGAAGCTTTAGGATTACAGAAAGGCTGAGAGTCTGCCTAGGCTTCAAATGTAACATTAGTAGCTGTGGTGTTGCTGGCACCGGAGGCGACCTCCCAAGGTGCCTCATTTCCATAAATCTACCTAGCACAAGGGTGTTACTTAAGTCAAATATAAAAGTTAAAGTAAGTAACTAGTAAAGGGCTTAAATAGTCAAAGGTGATTTTTGACTCACAATCTGTAACATTTTGTCTCTTCTCAATCACAATGTTCTAGCAAGCGAATAGCAAACAGTCTTGCAAGGTCTCTGAAAGAGCTTTGTGCATATTAAAGAGGAAAGTGAAAATTCAGTTTGCATGAACAGTTTAAGGGCTAAGCAGTCACGGTCTACGTGTAGCGGGTTGCAGGTTGGTGCAGGGGCTGTGTTTGTGAAACAGCCGCAAACCCTCAGGCACTGGGATATTGTCCTAAGGCTGATGCCTCTTTGTGAGGTAGAATTTCCAAAGAATATGCTCAAAGGCTGGGTTTGCTGTCAGATAGCTGACACCCTACAAGCGCCCACTTAACACTTTTGGGGAACCACTTAGCCAAAGCTCTGTCTTCTGTTTCTGCTTCTCTATGTTCTGAAATAGGGGTTCCAAAAATTATCCTGGCATTGAGAGTGGAATATCTCGGCCGTGTGACATCTTTTGTCTTCACTGGCATTTAGAGACTGTCTCCATTCCCACCCATTGCATAGCAGGCACTTGGGAAATACGTTTGCTGAGAAGCACCGCTCCTCCCTTATTCCTACAGGGAACTAAGATGGGAAAAGGCCATCTCTGCCTTTATTTGATGTCTGTCTGTTTTACTTGAGGTCACACTCTTGCTTAACTCCACGTAGACATAACTAGTCACTTGAGGAGCAACTGGCAATATCTAAACTGCCTCAACTCCCTTCAAGATTGAAGGCACAAAGAGTACCGAGGTATTTGCTCGTCATCTTCTACAGGGTTCTGGACAAGACTCTAAAAAGGCTACAGAAGACCTCCAGCCATTGTCCTAAACTGATGCCACCTTAGATCTTAGAAACAGCTGAAATTTATCCCCAAACAGAAACAATTAACTGGTGGAAAACAGACAGTCCCCTCTATGCACAAGGGCTCTGGGCTGGGGAGATGACTCAAATGGTAAAGTCTGCTGTACAAGCTTGAGGACCTGAGTTCATATCCCAGCACATATGTAAAAGAGCTGAGAATATCTGGATGTTATAGCACATGCCTTTAATCCTAGCTCTTGGGAAGCAGAGGCAGGCAGATCTTTGAGTTCAAGGTCACCCTGTTTTACACTCTGGTAAGTTCCAGGATAGCCAGAGCTGTTATACAAAGAAACCCTGCCCCCAAAGCAAAACAAAACAGACAGACAAACAAACAAAACCAAAGAGCCGAGAGTGGTAGTCAGGCATGCATCTGTAACTCGGAGGATGCAGGAGTCGGGGAAGGGGTCGGAAAGGGGGAGAACATGCTGAAGGAGGGCCTGCTGGCCAGCCACTGGGGAGCACCAGCTTGAAAGAAAGAAGGTTGAGAGCTCTCCAGATCAAGGAAAACACCAGATGTCAACTCACACAGACACCACACACACACACACACACACCACACTAAGGACTTCTTCACATTAACTTGAGGAACCAGAAATAAGATAGTGATCTGCCAGAAGACGCCCTGAGATTTCTGATTCAACTCCTTCCTTTGGCTTAGCTCAGGATGGGCTCTGCCTGTTCTCCAGGGCCCAAGGAGCTCTGAGATCTATTTCTTAAATTCTAACACCATTTCCTTTTTCTCTGCAGACCAAGACAACCTCCTTTTGCGGAGTGAAAACATCTGTCTATCTATCTGTCTGTCTGTCTATCTATCTATCTATCTATCTATCTATCTATCTATCTATCTGCCCATCTACCTGTCTATGTATCTATCATGTATCTATCTATTTTTATCATCTATCTATCCATCTATCTATCTATGTATCTATGTTTTTATCATCTATTTATCTATGTAGCCACGTATGCATGTGTGTATGTATGTATCTATTTATCATCTATTATCTATTTATGTATCTATATATCTATCTATGTATCTGCCTGTCTGTCTGTCTATCTGTCTGTCTCTCCTTCTCTTCTTCCTTATTCTCATCCTCCTCTATAGAACTTTGCTAGGTAAGAATCAAGACACCTACTGAGAGAGGCCAACAGCAAACGTCTTAGGCTTTGCAGATCAGTTGCTTCCAACTCAACTCTGCTTGTTCTAAGTACAAAGCAGTCACAGACACACAGAATCATTTGGGCATGACTATGTTTCAATAAAACTTTATTTTACAAAGCTTTAACTACTACTGGTTGTAGTTTGTTGGCCCCTGACTTGTAATAGAGCTTGGCCTCTAAGGTTCTCCTTTTCTTTTGTTCTTTACGTTTTTTTTTTGTTTGTTTGTTTGTTTTTTTAAAGATTTATTTATTTTGTTTTATGTGTATGAGTGTTTGCCTACGTGTCTATATATGCACCACTTTCATGCTTAGTATTTGTGGAAGGCAGAAGACAGCATTAAATCCCTCTGGGAATGGAGTTATAGATTGCTATAAACTACCATGTGGGTGCTGGGAACTAGACAGGGGTCCTCTGCAAGAGCAGCCAGTGCTCTTAACCACTGAGCCACCGTTCTAGACGCAAGCCCTTAAGTTTAGAACAACATTTACAATCTTTAAACAAGAATTGGAAATGTGTTGCCCATGAAAGTGAGCTGAATCTGAATTCAAACACCAAAATTGTTTTCTTTCTTCTACGCAAACTAGTGGTAGTTATAGAGAGGGCACATAGAAATTTCTCCAGATGCTAAAGAGGGAGAGAAAGGAAGGATGGTACGAAAGGATTATAAGATCATCAAGACCACGTATCAGAACTGCATTGCCAAGATGGACCAGCAGTTCCTCCCCAACAGCAATTGTCAGAGTTAACAATGGAGACCATTAACAAAAGCACTTGACTAAGTGTCAATCTTGTGCTTAACTTCAGTACAACCCTTTCCCATCCTTCCCCTCTAGCCCTGGCTGTCCTGGAACTCACTTTAGCTGGCCTAGAACTCAGAGATCCACCGGCCTCTGCCTCCCAAGTCTGGGATTAGAAGTGCGCACCGCCATTGCCTGGCGTCATCTGCAGGCTTAAAAAAACGGAAAGAAGAAGGTCCCTAGTCAAAAAAGGTGTCCTTATCCACTTAGAGGAGAGGATATAAAAATAGAACGAGAGATGAGCACCTCAAATTCATTCATTGCCTCCAAGCGAGGAGCTTTCTTGGTTACAAGGGACAGAGCTTAACTTCTCAAAGTTAGGTGAGAATTTGAGCTGATTGGGAGAAACACAGCCAGACTTCAGAGGCGACTGAACCATGCCCTGGAGGGGCTCGATGACTTGGTCTGGTCCCTCTGTTAGTTCCCTACATCCTTCAGCAATGGGACTAAAAGAGATTGGTGACAATCCTAGCTTCTGTCCCCTTCACAGGGCCTCTGGTACACACATTCTTTTTTCTTTTCTTCCAGTTTTAAAATTTCCAGAAAAGGATCCTGGTTGGCCCTACTGGGTGCATTATCCTCCCAGCCAATGGGAGGAAGCCTGGAGGTGGGTCCCAGGTGCTGTGGGAACAGCAGCTAGGTGGTTGAGGGACACAGCAGACTCAGACTTCACCCTGAGCACTCTTCCTGCAGTGTTTGCTCAGGGACCCAGCCCGCCCCATCGTTCTCCGAGGAGACAGCAGCTACTTGGTACGCCTGTCTTGTATCATGTGTTTCTTCTGTGTTGACACGGGGTTGACAGTTCCGTCTCTTCTCTAGCAAACTGTCTGCTGGGTTGATATCCTAGCAATCCTAGAGTGCCGGGTGGACACGGACCTCTGAGAGGTTTTTCCTAGGGAAGCTCCTTCGAGTGTAGACAAGCCTGAAAGGGTGCCTGGAGCCCACCCTTTCTGACCCGGTTGCTGCTCCTGTCATGCAGGCCTACTGCGGTCAGCCTGGCGTTCCCTGGGGCTGAGGATCTAATGTCAGCGAGGCACGATTCCATTCACATTGAAGATGGATATTAAGTCTTTTTACTCGGGCTCTTGTCAAGAAAAACAAATGTGCCTGCTATCAAAGGCATAGAAAGTACCCTTCCCATAACAGCAGTGTCGGTGCTCGGTGGTTTGGAACAGACTGTGGGTCCCCAAGCCCGCAAGGCAGCTGGATCAAGCTCAATTCCGGTGATCTTTTTCGATGATAACTCAAAGAGGATTAAGTTAACATCTGACCTTTAAAGAGTTTATCTCTAGGGAACCAAGCTAATTTTAAAATTAAACGGTTGCTTTTTAAAAATATTTAGACCAAAGCCCAAGGAAAGCATGAACACGCTGCTGTGGCAGCAGAAATAGCTACAGGAATTCCAAACCGTGAGCTAGATCTGTTATCACATGTCTGCATGTTAAAGAGTGGGGGTTCTGGGATTAAAGGAAGCAGAGTCGAGTCCTGATTCTACCACTTTCTACTGGGTAGGCCTGGGGCTCTGGACTCAGCTATCTTCTTTGTAAAATAGGGAGAGCACAGTAATCATGTGTAAGATTGTTGAGAAGGGGTCAGGAAATATACTTGTTAAACCCTGTCACTCTGTGTCTGTGTGTGTGTGTGCTGTGTGTGTTTGTGTTGTGTGTGGTGTGGTGTTTTCTTTGTTTTGGGGGAGCTGGAGAAATGCAGGGCTTCATATATGCTAGACTTATTTATAGCTCATTCCTACTGTGGAATTTCTTTCTTCCTCTCTCTCTCTCTCTCTCTCTCTCTCTTTCTCTCTCCTCCCCCTCTTCTCTCATAGCTTTATATAGCCCAGGTTAGCTTCAAACTCACTATGTAGCAGAAGGTGACTTTGAACTTCTGATCCTCCTGCCTCCCCTCCGAGTACTGAGATTACCAACACATAACATCATGCCTATCTTATGCTGGGAATCAAACCCATGGCTTCCTGCAAGCAAGGCAAGAGCATCACCAACTGAGGTACAGCTCTTGACACTTACATAATGAGGTTTAGTTGTTTAGTGCTCCGTTCCCCTCTCACTCCTCTCTTGCTAGAACCTTTCTTCTCCAGTCTTTCTCCTATGTTTGTGTCTTCGTGTGTGTGCCCCTTTGAGTTCACTTAGAGTTTCTGGCCAGGAGGTGGTTGGGAAGTTATTTACGGTAGCAAGGCATCTTATTAGCCTCTTGGGCCCTCCTCCACTGATGAAATTGTGATGGACCAATCTTGTGCAGATAACCATGGAGCTTCAAGTTCATGGTACCTCAAATTTATGTCACTCAACTGTGGACACTTTTAGTTTAATTTATTTGTTTGTTTGTTTTGTCTCATCCACATACTCTGTCTTGTTGATAGTAGAATAGACTCTTGAGCATAAAGTTTGCTCCCTGTGTCTACAATTCAGAGAAACAGCAATGCAAGGCAGTGTGTTTGTGTTTGGTGCATGCTCTCTGGAGTGTGTATCAGAAGATACAATAATGAAGCATTCATTACTTGCAGCAGATTAGGGTAGACCATGAGTTAAGACACTCCTTCTTGGACCAGGAAACACTATCCTTTTATTTCTGAAGTTTATATATACTCATTCCAAAATAAAACGTGAAATGTTCCACCCAGGATCATGTGTTTGAACAGCTTATTGGCTGCTGTTTTGGGAAGTTATGGATCTTCAGCCTCTTAATCTAGCTGGAGCTTCCGGATCCACCAAGATGTGAACAGACTGCACTGCACACTCCAACTACCATGGACAGAGCTACCCCAGCTAGCCACAGGTTCCTGCAGTGATGGGCTGGTATCTCCTGGAGCTGGAATCCAGAATACCTCTAGCCTTCTTTAGGTGGCTTGCATCTGATATTTTGTAACAGCCACAAGCACACTAAGTAACACAGTACTTATATATGGAACCCACTTTTGGAATGGATTCATTCCTGAGAACAGTTCAAAGAGGAAATATGGCAGACACACTTCTGACTGTGCTCAGCTCAAGGTCATAGAGCACAAGGTCAAAGGTTAAGATGCCTAAAGGATGTGTCGGTGGCTTGGTGACCTTTGCCAATTATCTGAGTTTCTCCAATGAGTTTCTTAGCCCACATAGGAAAAGACAACATTGGAAGTGCCTCATGGTGATTTCCCTTCAGGCACTCCTCTCTAAGTGGCTAACCTCTAGGTTCTGAGATAGCTCAGCTTTGGACCAAGTGCTCCTACTGTTGGTTCAGCAGTGTCAGCATTCCAGTCTGTCCCAGCTTTGACCATGTGCCCCAGGTACACATAATGACAACTTTGTTCCTACTAAAACTGTCTTAAAGTTGACTTAGGAGCAGGGTAATGACAGCTTGTGACTTTAAAGAGTGACAGCTTGTCAGAATGTTCTACCTTAGGTCCCCCAACATTCAACAAGGATTTCTTGTTTTTTTTGAAACAGATTCTCTGTGTACACTGGCTATCAAGAACTTGTAGACAGCTGGTCAAACCTAGAGATCACTGTCTTGCTCCTGAAGTGCTGGATTATAGGCGTAGCACCACACTATCTTCAGTAAATGCTTTCTCTCAAGGACTATTTCATTGAGTTTGTTTTCTTCCTTTCTTTCTTCTTTGTGGTATGGGAATGAAATCTAGTGGACTCAAAGCTAGGCAAACCTATAGACACCCCAGGACTGCTTTCTCTTCTCTGGTGTGTGGAGATGGTTGAAATCTCTTTTGTGTATTGGAAATTGGTACAAAAGCCGCAGGTTGGTGGCGCCTCTTTAATCCGCATTAGGTAGGCAGAGGCAGGGATTTGAGTTTCGAGGCCAGCTGGCTACAGAGTGAGTTCCAGGACAGCCCGGGCTTACACATGAGAAACCTGCTCGACCAAGGAAAATGGTACAAAGCCATTTGGACTTGAGGTGGCCTGGAAATCAGATCATAGACTCTTTTTTAAACCCAGTTCTGCCTGACTCACAGCCCAGCTTCCGTGTGGCAGCTTCCATAGCATAGGGGAGTTTCTCAGAACTGCAGAAACTTTGACCGGGCCTCTAAACTGCTGATTCAGAGAGCTGTATCTTATCACCTCACCCCCAGGGTGGTGCCAATAATGGTCAGGTTGGAGTTGACCCACTGGGAGGAGCACATGGGAGTCACCGGGCAGCCTGGCAGCCTCCCTGGTTGGATAGGTGCTACGATGTTTAAAGTCACTCCCATGCGCCTGAGATGTCCAGTCAGGCACGGTGAGAGCTGATGCTGCCAAGGAACACTTGGTCCAAAGCTGAGCTATCTCAGAACCTAGAGGTTCTGTTAGCCGCTAAGAGAGGAGGTGCCTGAAGGGAAATCACCATGAGGCACCTCCAGAGTTGTCTTTTCCTATGTGGGCTAAGAAACTCATTGGAGAAACTTTCAGATAATTGGCAAAGGTCACCAAGCCACCAACGCATCCTTTAGTCATCTTAACCTTTGACCTTAATCATCTTACTCTTCTTCCACTTCTAGCTACTGTTCTCCACCCCCACCTTTACCCTCATCATCAAGTAGCCCAGGCTGACCTTGAACTCCTTGTGTAGCCGAGGATGACCTTGGGTTTCTGGTCCTCCAGCTTCCACCCTTCAAGGCCTCTACCTGCCACCACTGGTTTATGCCACACTGAGGGTTGAAGTGGAACCTCAGACAGACAGGCGAGCACTCCACTGAGCTACATCACCCGTCTTTCCTCTTTTTTCATTAAACATTTATTTTTTCAAGCTACAGTCAACATATATGGTGACAGGTAACCAGTTTCCGGACTATGCTCCCGAATTTGATTGCAGTTTTGAATTTTCAAGTGACTGCTAAGAGTTTCCTCAGAACTGTTTCCACGGTCCTCTAATTGACAAACCCAGAGCCAGACAGTGTTCTCCAATACAACCCTCAGGGAGGCTGAGCATCTTTATAAAGGCCTTTTATCCTTCTGAATGAAAGGTACTGTCTTCATGAAGTCACTTGGATGGCTTTGATGGACAGCAAGAGGTTTGCTCACGCCTGTAATCCGAGGATGAACGTGCCAGTTACATAAAGAGGAAAGCTCCCTCTATGCTGAGCTACCTAATTGGAGCACTGGATTCGCTGTTATGCAACCTGACACTGCGATTAATAAGCTTTCTTGCATCTGTAACTCGTGGATGACTAAACAGATAAACCTGCCCTATACTTTGAGGCAGTTCAATTGATTCAATAGATTTGGGTGATGTCATGAACAGAAAGATCATCTGATGAACTGCCCCACTCACAAGAATTCCCTGGACTGCTTACAAAGCACTCATAGGGGTCTGGCCAGAGGTAGATGAATTCCTCTCAAACTTTAAACTGTCTCAGCCAGGAGTGGTGGCTCATCCCTGCGACCCCTGTACTTGGAAGACTGAGGTGAGAGCAATACCTTAGGTTCAAGGCCAGCCTGAGCTACCTACTGAGTTCCAGGAGGCCAGTCTAGGTTGTAGGATGAGACCCTCTCTCTAAAATCAAAACAAGATTTAAAAACAGTAAAAGCGGGGGTTGAGGGGTGTCTTGAATGAGTCTCTGTTCCATTTATTATGTCCGAGCTGTACAGGCCTGAGAGCCACATTTCCTAAGGTCTCCGAATAGATGCTTGTACAGTGTCTTCATGGGTCATACTGAGTGGCAAGGTGATATTAGAGATCAGGCAGTTTGAAACCAGAAATTCCCTGATTAGGGAAAATGCTTATTTCTTCACATCCATGTTAATCAGAAGTTCAGGGTGTGTGGATGAGCGCTGAAGAAGATAGAAATGGCACACACTAATTAAAAGCAAAACAAATCCCGAGTTGGCAAATTCAGTTTTAACGGTGGGAGGAGCCTGCTTTCAAGTGTTCAGACGTGCCCATGCTTTGTCAAACTACATTCAAGAAGAGAGTGAAATTTTATTTTATTTATTTTTTCCCTCTAGTGATCTGCCCTTCGCGTTTGCCAGCAAGCACAAAGGCAGGAGGAAGCGATGCTTTAAATGCACATTATTTTAGCTGATGTATCTGGAGCACGGTGATAAATTAATCATGACGGCCGGTCTGATTCACCGTCGTATTGTAGCCCAATTTACACTTCGCATTTGCAGAACTGAAATGCGATGCATTAAAATGGTGCACACATCACAGATTTTTCTCTCCAGTGAGCCCGCGGAGGGAAGGGAGGAGCTTTATGTCTGTTCCTGTAAGCACCTGCCCGTAGGCCGGGGCGCAGCCCCGCTCTGGGAGCACCCAGGAGGCCGAGGGAGAAAGGACGCTGCGGGAAGCCTGCTTGCAACTGAGCGTCCTTTAAAACTGTCTTCTTGGCGGAATGACCAAGGCCGGCTTGTTCACAGAGGAGGGGGCGCGGGGTGGTGTTACTAAACATAACAGATGGCAGCTGTCTGCAGCTATATAGGGCGCGCTGACAAATCCTCCTGGACGGCGGCGCGGCGCGGGGCTGCCCGGCGTGGGTGTCGCCTGAGGGGCGCAGGGCAGCGGTGGCTCCGGAGACGCCAAGGCCAAGAGGGGAAGGGCGCGGTCTCTCTAAGGTTACGGTCCTGCTGCACCTGTGTTGTGATCTGGCCGGATGGCGGTGCACTGCAGGGGACAGAAGATATCCCTAGGCAAATGGGCATCCACTATAGGAGGGCGTGGTTGGTTAAGTGTCTAACCTGGCCTGCTCACTGGTTCTGTGTGTAATGAATGAATTTCCCACCATTTCCGGAATTTTTCAAGACCCAGATAACGGGTGTCACTTTCAGAACTATGCATTTTTAACATTCCTGTTGAAAAATCGTACAAGTAAATAATACCGGCCGGCCTCTTGGCCGACAGGCCGATATTGGGCTGTAGGGTTAGACTTGGCAGGTGAGCCAAAAGAAAATTGAAGACTCCCAGCCGGATCTAACCATATGTTGCTGTCATTATCGAGCTGCAAAGAGCATCAGAGACACACGACAGTCATCAAGGTGCCACAATGCTACCTGCAAATGATGGGAGCTGTCCAAGGAGAGGGACAGAGACTGTTACCATCTGTGCAAAGGTTCTAGGTGTGTGACACACACACTCTTCACGGAGTATTCCCTGCTGGTGGCGGCATGACTGAGTTCAGGGAAGAATCTCCTCTCTCAGGTTCCTCATCATCTGAAGAATGACGAGGGCCACAGTTTATGCATCCTGCCATCTTGTAACAGGACCCCCCCCCCCAGTCTATGCATCGTGCCATCTTGTGATAGGACCCCCTCCTTTAAGTCCTTACTACCTCCTTACCATCTTTGACTCCCAACGACAAATTGAAACGATTTCTTTGTCTTTGCCATTAGATCTGAGAACCCTGCCCACGGATTCTCATAGTATAAAAGTCTGCACATCAGATTTCCTTGCTTGGTCTTGATGGCAATTCACTGATGCGCACTGGCTAAGTAGTTCACCGTGCACTTGTTAAAGGGTGTTTGGAAAGACAGCCACAATGAATGACAGATGAACTTGTCCTCGCCCAAACACACTCTCACAAGCCAAACTGTTGTTTGCTTGTTTGTTCGTTTTTCTAAACAGGAAAAACAGAAACACACACACATAAATTTAGAATCATGTTTTATATATTTCCTTAATCTTTGTTAGCACCAAAAATACTAACTTTTAAAAATTCTTTTTAGCATTGTTAAAGTTACGCCTGCAGTTACTCAGGAGTATACAGGTGAACTTCAAATATTTCAATAGTTAAGCATATTTTAAGTGTATGCAAAATATAGTTTATCAAACTAGTGTTGATAAAAATAACAGGATACGGGCTGGAGAGATGGCTCCATGGTTAAGAGAACTGACCGCTCTTCCAGAGTTCAATTCCCAGCAACCACATGGTGGCTCACAACCATCTATAATGGGATCTGATGCCCTCTTCTGGTGTGTGTCTGAAGACAGCTATAGTGTACTCATATAAATAATAATAAAGAAATAATATATTTTTTAAAAAAATCAGGATACCAACAAGTTTTAAATTTTTATTTATATACGTATTTATTTTTTCCAAGACAGAGTCTCTTATAGCTCAGGCTGGCCTTGAACCCACTGTATAGCTGATGATCACTTTCAACGCTTGATCTTCCTGCCTCTACCTCCCAAGTGTTGTGTGTGCCAGCATGCCAGACTCAAAACACTTTTTGAAAAAGTGAATTGAAAAAAATGTAAAGTTGACATTATATATAGCATTCAGACACAGTGAAATTAACATAAGTGGTAAAGAATACAGTTTAAGTTGGAGATTCCTACAGGATATGGGTAGACCAAAACAGGCGACCTTGTGAGAGAATGTTCCCCTCCTGCTTTTATGTGGCTCCAGGGATCCAACTCAGGCCACAGCTTGTGAAGGAGCTAAGACCTGGTGCTGACCCCAGACCTTCACATTTTATAGCGAACTTATTAATATACTTTTGAAAAAAGGAACAAAGGAATTATTTACTGTTTCTCAGGAGGGCTTCCAATGGCTTTGGCAGAATGGGCGCTGTTGCTTGCCCTTGGGTGAGCAATGCCAGTTTCTTCCCTAGCCCCATCTTTGTTATATCCCTCTCCCCTGTCTGGCCTCTGTCTAATACTCCCCCATTCAGGAACTACAAAAGCCTCAGTTATTAAGGAGACCCAGGAAGGAGAAAGGCAATGGGTACTCACCTAAGACCTACACCAGACTGTCATGTCTGTTAGAACTTCAAAAGGTGCTTTGGATGAGGGCCAATGGCTTGTTTCCCCAGTAGGGGGCAGCGTAGCTCCCTGGTCACTCCAGATGTTCAGGTACTGGGGACTTATTCAAAGTTCCTAGATGGTGTAGAGAGGCAGAACCAGGACACCATCTCAGGCGCTGCCCAGCCGTGGGAAGCAGAGGAAGCCTTGGGTGAATGTGTATTACCAACCTGAGCATGGCCAGTCACATCAAGGATCCAATATCTCAGAGCTGTGGGAGTGGCAAAGCCTTCCCCAGGTTGGGCTCAGAGGAATGGCAACGCCTTCTCTTGACCCAAGTAAGAGGGTTGAATGAAACCGTTGACCTTTGGAAAAGACCTGTGCAAAGAAAATGTAGAGCACAGCTTCCTCTTCCTGTTAGCCTGAGACTGCTCCCCTTCAGGGACCTCCCATCCTTCCTCCTGGTGCTGTACATTGTAAACATGCTGGTTTGCATGGTGGGTGCCCTCCCTCCCTCAGAGCGATCCCAGCCCAACTCTTTTGTATTTGTGTGTCTGCCATTCATTCCCGAGTCACCTAGGTCAGGTCTCCAGGACGAAGCCATGTAGGATGTGGTACCCAACGGGCCTTATTGGGGGAGCAGCGCACATCCTCACACTGCAAGCTTCACAATCTCACAGTAGTTAGACACAATGTCCGACAATCCTGGGGCTCACTCATACAGGGGGCGTGGCTTCTTCTGGCCACATTACTTTCTGCTTCGCTTCCTTCGGTGCCCTTTCTCGTCAGCTCTGTTCATGTAGCCTTTGATTGTCTTACACTCAACTCCTGGGGGAAAGTGCAAGCAAGTTGGGGCAGTCAAAGGGTATTTTGGATGAGGGACAGTGGCTTATTTCCCCAGTAGGGGGCAGCAAAGCTCCCTGGTATCTTGAGACTCAATTGTCTCAGGGTGGGGCTTGAAGTTAAGGGATCTGAGTTTGAGAGCCATCTCCACACATAGACCTTTGTGAAGTGTCAACTCTTTGCCTCAGTTTCTGATATGAAAATCACATACTACTAAAACAGACAGAGATGTATGTGCGTCAATAAGAAAAGCCATCCAGTGAGAAGGCATTTCAAAGTACTTAGCATTCACTGAGCCATCAGATGGCTCAAGTAGACCAAGGTGCTTTCTTCCAAGCCTGAGGACTGAGTTCAATTCCCTGGGGGAATGGGCAGAACTGATTCCTGCATTGAATAGATTAGACAGCTGTAAAATATGACATTGCCATAAGATAGTCTTATTAGGTCCAAAATATGTTATTTCAAATATGAAACAATCCAAATGTTTAGTTTGACCCAAAAATATTTAAGAGAATTCTCTATGCCAACAGTATACTCTCTATTTCTCTCTTAGCACAACCTAGAGGGAAACAGAGCCTGTCCATGTCCCCTGCCTCTAAGCCTTCCTGGTTGTAGTTCCCTTCCAGGAAGACTGACTGGAAAAAGTATGTCCCGCGACTTTCTCTCCTATGGACCCTAGATCTTACTTTGTAGTGTATGTGTGAATGTGACTAGGGTCATAAAACTAGAAGGTAGACCTCTAGAAAGAAGGGCCAGAAAGGAGAAGGAAGAAGAAGGAATTAAAATATGTGTGATATGAAAGAAGGAGGGGGCCCTGGAGGCAGGCTGCGGGAGACAGAGGGGTGTGGGAGGGTAAGGAAGGGCAACGTCATCAATGTGGATGAAAATGCTGTAAGGAAACCCAGTACTTTGCACGCTGACTTGAAAACAAAACACAAACACACAAAACAAACAAACAAACAAAACCCCCCCAAAACCCAAAACCCCACACAGCTATTACACTGTCAAGCACTTGTAAAACTGTCTTTCACTTGTGGGCCAGTCAGAGATTTCCCTTCACTTCTACTCTAGTTCTATCTAGCCATGCCGGTGCGGTGGTCAGTATAGATCCCACATTGCTCAGGGGGTGAGGGGGTGACCTGGGAGCTTCCACAGTACTCCTGCAGTTTGGTCTCATTTATGGCTGTCTACTTCCTGGCTAGTTGCTTCCAAACTCCAGGTGGGCAGAATAACATCTTTTGCACATTTCTCTGCTCTTTTATGGATCAGTAAACAGAGAGAACTCTGGGAACCTCTTCCAAGTTCATGGATGTGCCACGCTCACTTCCTCAGCCTTTACTATACAATCCCAACTTCTCTTTCTTGGGCCATTTACCCTGCCTGAGTCCTTTTAGGGGTGTGGTGATGTGTGTGTGTGTGTGTGTGTGTATGAAGGCAGAGCAGCTTGGGACTTGAACCGGGGCCTCAATGTGCTAGACAAGTACCATACCACCGAGTCGCTGGCTCAACCCCAGTCTGGATGCATCCTATTCTTCCTTCAGGTCTCATATCTTTCCACTGAGGGACATCCTGAAAACCATGTGATAGCTTCTTGTCTCATAAACTCCCTAACTTTCCCTGTTGTATTCCATTGATCTGTCTGGAAGATATAATCCCATAAGGGTGGGAACTATATGAAAAGCAAACCAAACCAACAAAATCAAACAGCATTTGCTGATGTCCTGCGGAGTCCATTGCAGTTTGCTGGTTGGATCCCACACTGGGGTATGGCTTAGTTGGGCTTCCCAGACACTCTGTGTCATAGAGACAGGAAGAAATAGTCACGCAGGCAGGGTATTTCCTGTTGACCTACGTCTTCTGACCAGTGGAGTGATTACATTGTGGCACAACAGCTCTGAGCTGTTTTGCATCCACCAATGCCACTGATGGATAATTGTGTCCTTTGAACAGACGGAATGCCAGCTGCTGGGCCATGGTCTGCTGATGCAACCTCTGACTGCAGTGCTAACCTATGGCATGTTGCACTTACAAAAGCCTCGGATGGAAAGTTGAACTAAGAAGGAGGGAAGACTCCTGTCTCCCAACATAAAGCAGTTAGAGCCCCTGAGGAAGAAGTCAGCAGCTTTGTAAAAGGCACAGAGCCAGCCGTAGTGTCCAGCAGAGAGCAGAAGAGAACGGAGCAGATGTTCCCATTGTCTCTAGGAAGGGGAAGGATGGGATGAGCCCAAGCTGCTCTGCCTTCACACATATCCATTGTCACCAGGGTGAAGTGTGCAGCAGTCAAGCCAGCATGTGACAGTGCCGTCACTTCTGTGTGGAGCAGTACTTCAGTCTGGAGCAGAAAGGTGATGGGCTTTTAACTGAGCTTCTCACTCACGTGTGACGTTGGACAGTTCCCTTACACAAGCCTCTGTTTTTCATTTGTAACATGGAGGTGAGGCTAATGGCTGCTTCATGGGCTGCCATAATTGAATGTGTTAAAGTTCTACACGAAAAGCACTCAGAATACTGGGGTTGAATGGTTTCTTAGGAATCACAATGTATTTTCTCAGAATGTGCCCTTGTTGTTTAGATTGGAGTAACAAACAGTAACAAAGCTGTTTTGCCAGGGCAGTGTGTTTCTGTCTTCAAACTGTCTAGCAGGTGTGTCCAGCCTCCTGACAATGTAACCATGTTGCCATCTACAATACGGCATCTACATTCATGCCTAATACCCTGCCATCCAGATTCAAAAACAAAACAAAACAACATCTCACACTGCTCTCTGTAAGCTTTGAGTTGGGAACGTTTTAGTTATCCTGAGGCATGCTTTGGCTCTGTCAAGCTATTCTTCTCAAACACATGACAGACACCATTGATGTTGGAAGTCCTACCTCAGAAGGGATTATTAACATTTTCAGCTCTCCAGAGAGGTATAGAAAATTTATGATTGCCAGGCAGTGGTGGCCATGCCTTTAATCCCAGCCTTGGGAGGCAGACGCAGGTGGATTTCTGAGTTCGAGGCCAGGTGGTCTACAGAGTGACTTCCAGGACAGCCAGGCTACACAGAAAACCCTTCTCAAAAACTAAAAAGAAAAAAAAGAAAAGAAAGAAAAAGAAAATGTTATGATTATTATTTATAAATGGTTTTCACCATAACGAATAACTCAATTCACTCTCTATGTTTAGTGACTTGTAAACTGAATGAAGAAAACCCTCTTGCCTTAAGAACTGCTAGGCAGGAGAGTTATCAGTTTAGAGAAATAGGGGCAAGTGTCATGACCTGCATGGCTTTGGGGTTGGCCTAACTGGGGTGAGGGGATGCAGAAATGACAGGCGCATATACAGAAGAGCTGAGATGACCTGTGTGCTCAGATGGAGCTCAGCTCACTGGTTAGATGCAGTCCTGTGAGGAGAAGCGTCAGCTAACCTCAGCAGGTAGTCCCTAGAGGGATCCGTCTTAGGCTGTGCTCATTAAGGAGAAGGAAGCTGTAGTTGATACTGTTTGCACACAATGTTACCATCTGCAGTCCACCAGAGGCTTTTTCTGAGCCTGCCGGGAGGGTCTCACCATTCCAATGGGTCTGAGGCACTGGGGCCCTTGACTTATGAATGTGATGGCAACAATTCTATATATCAGAACTTATGGGAAGAACTTACAGATGCTTCAGCAGTAAAGGCATTTGCTGCATAAGCCTATGACCCAAGTTTATAGAACATACATAAAAGACACACTTTTTAAAATTGTGGAATGAAATTGACTGATAATTTTGATAAAAGTTTCTTATTAGTATGTATTAGGCACTATTAGGAAGTGTGTCCTTGTTGGAGGAAGTGTGTCACTGTGAGGGTGGGTTTTGAGATCTATATTCAAGTGATGCCCAGGGTAGCAGACAGTCTCTCCTCACTGCCTGTGGGTCAAAATGTAGACCTCTCAGCTCCTTCTCCAGCACATGTCTGTCTGCATGCTCCCACGTATTTCGTCATGATGCTACCAAACCTTTAAGGGTGCGGGGGGGGGGAGGTTTTTGTCAACTTAGAGGGAATAATACATTATCACATTTTTTTCCTTTTTGTTCTGTTATTTCTAGATAACATATTCTTCTTATAATTGTTATTCTTCTCCTCTACAGCCTGTGCTTTTAGTAGGTCAGGCAACAGTCCCCATGATAAAATATCCACTCTCTGAAAGCATGATGGTCTCACTGCTCACCTTTAAGTTTATAATTCCCCAAGAGTTTTCATTTAGATGTATATTGGGGCTGTTTTCACATTTGGTAAACAGTTAAAAGTGAAAACCCAGGCAGGGGCTGGGGAGATGACTCAGTAATTAAAACTCATCTCCTTGAACATGAGAACCTGAGTCAGGATCCCCAGCAACTGTGTGAAAAACTGGGTCTGTAGCCTAGAACTAGGGCCATAGACAAGAGGATCCTGGGTGGTCACTGGCCTTGCATGCAGTGCTCACAAAGGCCACAAGAGGGCATTGGATCCCCTGGAACTGGAGTTAGACCCCTGTGAACCACCCAACGTGGGTGCTGGGAACCAAACCAAGGCCTTAACTGTTGAGCCACCTCTGTGTCCCTTTTTAAACTTCAGCTTTTTAAGTATTTACAATTCCAACTGGGTGCAGTGAGGCATGCCTTCAATTTCAGCACTAGGAGGCAGAGGCGGGTGAAGTTCTGTGAATTCGAGATCAATCTGGTCTACATAGTTCCAGGACAGCTAGAGCTACATAGTAAGACTCTGTCTTAAAATAAATAAAGAAAAAGAAAGCCAAAAACAAAAAAGAAAAGAAAGCCATAGTTTCTATTAAAAAGTGTAGTATCCAGAGCACCAGGCGCATTTAAAAGGAGTGTATTAAAAACTATGAATTAAGAGTTATGCAAAAGCTATAACCCTTATATTTGGTAAGTTTCTAAAATTAAAAGAAAAATTTAACAGAGGCATTGTATGGGTTTGTTGTATTGTATGTTGATAAAAGTTTCTTATTAGTATGTATTAGGCACTATTAGGAAGTGTGGCCTTGTTGGAGGAAGTGTGTCACTGTGAGGGTGGGTTTTGAGATCTGTGTTCTATAGGTCCTCCAAGAAGCTGTAGGTTATTACACGAAAATCCAGTGTCGGGTGAGCTACCTCTGTCTGAGTTGTTAGTCATGGAGTCCTCTGACATCTTGAAAACAATGTAAACAACTACCACCACAGCTGCTGCACACTGGAACTAGATGAGGAAACCCTGTTGCTGAAGACGGAACATGCTCTGGCTGTGACGTAGGCAAATCAAGTAGGAACCCAGATGGAAGCCCCTTCCTGCTCTGTCCCTTTCAAAGTACTGCGCATGGCTGCTGGAGAAGAAAGCTACTCTACTGACCCGCTAGGCAAGGTGTGCTCCCTGCCACAGGAGGAGGAGGAGGAGGAGGAGGAGGAGGAGGAGGAGAGAGGAGGAGGAGGAGGAGTTATGATGCTACTTAACTGCTTTCTGATTGGATCTAAGGCTCTCCACAGGAAGGAATCCTTCGTGGTACTGTAAATCTGATAATCTGCCATGACTGTGGAGTCATAAACTCTAGTGGGGGAAATTACTGCTGTTGTTTTGTTAAATGGACTTGATGTGTCTGTCAAAATGATTTCTGAATATCACAGATTGTGCTGGTATCAGTTTTGGTCAGAAAAACAAAACCAAAAGACAAAAGACAAAGCACTTGTTTTTACAGGTCAAAGGGGGAGAACAGGTTCTTGTTGAATGCTTGGCTAAGATGGTTGTCAGTGTCACCCCGTCCAAAGCTTTGGAACATCACAGAGGAAGGATGGGAAGAATAAGAGACCTGGAAGAAGGGTGGGGATCTGTGGTACCACACTCTTCAACTCACAGCAGTGGTGAGTGTCTGTACAATATTGGGCTGGTCAGTATCCTGTCATGGGGGGGTCTTAGGAAGCCTCCTGCCCCACTCTGCTCCCCCCACCTCCCTGAGGATCACTGACAGCTAATGGTTGATAAGAGAGATAGACATTTTCTTCAGTTCTAGCCACTGGTAAGGTGCTGTCTGTATTGGTTACTTTTCTGTCACCGTGATAAAACACCACAACCAAGGCAACTTGTGGAAGGAAGGGTTTATTTGGCCTTACGGTTCCAGAGAGCAAGAGTCCACCACCATTCCAACAGAAAACATGGGTCAGGCAGGATGCTGGCTGGAGCAGCAAGCTGAGAACTCACACTTCAATTGCAAGCAGGAAGCAGAGAGAGTAAACTGAGGAAGGCGTGAGTTTCGGAATTGTCAAAGTCCACTCCAGTGATGGACTTCCTCCAGAAAGGCCACACCTCTCCCAAAACACCAGCAACTGGGGACCAAGCATCCAAATGCTGCTGACTATGGGGTAAGTTTCTCATGGAAAGTCATGGGTTTCCATTCCCTCATGCCATGCCTCTGAAAGTGAAATTCTTTGGGTCGTCACAGGGGAGGAGAACACGGAACAGGAGGGAGACTAGCTAGGAAGAGGGAAAGGATGAGTGGGAAGGGACAAGCAAGGGTGACAAAAGTGGATATGACCAAAATACAATTTCCAATTCTGTAGGAAAATGTTACAATGAAAACATATATATTATATATATATATATATATATATATGTATGTATATTACTAATAGATACTAATAAGAAACTTTTATCAAGATTATCAGTTTAATTTCATCCCACAACTTAAAAAAGTGTGTGTGTATGTGTTGTGCACACATACATTTTTCTCCTTTGTCCTTTATGTACATTAGTAAACTCGGTCATAGGCTTGTGTAGCCAATGCCTTTACTGCTGAGCCGTCCCAAGTTCTCCCACAATTTCTGACATGTAGAATTGTGTTGCCAACACATTCTTAACATTTTCCATTTTTATTATAATTTTAAACTTTCTATGTTTAAGTGTTTCTCTTCTCTTGCTTTTATTAATATCCAATTAATAAAATTGAATTAATAAGTTGATACACTTAAATTGGTTTAGATTATTACATTTTCCACCATTTTATACCATCTATATAATTATTTTCTTCTCTTACACATCCCAATCCACATCTGATTCTTTAGAGCTTCCAACATCTAAAATAAAATAGCAGAATTCAGATTATAAAAATATAATTATTATCTTCTAAAGATTTTTTTTAGTTTTATTTATGTCTATAGGTTTCTCTGCTCGTGTGCATGCAGTACCTAAGGAGGCCAGAAGAGGGCACTGGTGGGTGGTTGTGAGCTACCCAGCGTGAGTGTTGGGAACCAATCCCCCCAGTTTTCTGCTGGATCAGCAAGAGCTCTTAACTGCTGACCTACCTCTCCCACTCTGTAATTTACTATTTTAAAAATATGAGCGCTGCAAATTTATTTACATTGAAAAACTGGAGAGGAGTGAGCCAACTGAAGGACTCTGCCAGAGTAGAGGGAAATATATCCAAGAATTTATTAGAAAAGTAGACTCGCAGGTCCATCTAAAGCCTCTTATGTAAGAATTTTTAGTTTTATCAAGTTTCCCAGACATCGTGTCAGCACATCTGCTTATGAGACACTGCCATGCAGTACTGGAATAAGTGTGACAACTCAGGCTGTTGGTCAAACTCAAACACAAGGATAGGCCTTCAGAGGCCAGTGTGGGGGCTGCTAGGGTGAGGTCTCAGTTCAGGTCTCCCCAGTCTAGGCTTTCAGATGAGACACTAAACATATTTCTTTTCCTTTAATTTCTCTGAAAAAAAAAAAAAATCCCCATGCATTATAAATTCCTACATTACCTGGTGGATCCCAGGGGAATTTTGAACACAACACTCTACCAAGCCACACCCTGTCCTCTGTGCTTTTTAGAGGGAGTGCGAGTTGGATCTAGGGGTTTCATGTATGTAAGTAAGCAGTGCCCCATCGCTGAGCCACACTCCCATCCCTGCCTGTCACAATTCTAATGTGTCTCAGCAAGGTGACTTTATGGTTGTAAAAAAGCTGGCGTTAGACAGCAGCAGGGAAAACCCGGCTAGAGGCAGGCCTTACAGAAGGCTCTGCTGGGATCCTCCAGGAAGCAGAGGGTTCCAGGCAGTCCCCAGAGGGGAATCCCTGGTTTCCCATTCCTCACCTCCACGCCCTGAAAAGGCGCAGCAAGGAAGGAAAGTGGAAGCTGGAACTGAGGCTCCTTTGTCTGAGGCTAGAATATTTACTTGGCAGAGTCAGCTTGTCGCATTTCCTGTGTCACGTGAGCACGTGCTAGCAGCTGCCCAATGAGAAACACCCTGGCCAGTCACAGCCTTGTGTTTCCATTTCGGTTGCTTTCATCCGGACAGAAGCAGTCACATGACAAGATCATGAGCTTGTTCTATCCCAAGGAAGTGGTGGCGGCGGCTACTGGGT
Source organism: Mastomys natalensis (assembly GCA_021653895.1). NCBI lineage: Eukaryota > Metazoa > Chordata > Mammalia > Rodentia > Muridae > Mastomys > Mastomys natalensis. The sequence goes on along the minus strand of JAJTUV010000491.1, from coordinate 85,781 downwards.
ATAAACAGGCCCCGTCTGTGGCTGTGGAGTAGTATTTCTGTGTTACAATCTCGCACTTGACCGACTCCATTGTGAAAGTTTGCCCAAATTTCCTCTATTTTTTTTTTTTTCCTGGACTCGAGATTGCTTTTCCTTTGCGCAAGAGGATTACTTCTAAGAGGGTCAGTTTTCTAAGCACAGTCACAATCGAGATCTCTTTACTTGAGACTCCGCGCCTGGAGTTCTGTGTTTCTCTTAGAATATTCCTATTACCATATATTAAATAACAGCGTGCTGATCCCTGGTCTCCAGGCAAGAGTGTGGCTCCTTCCAGCTTTTCTCGAAGCACTCAAACTTTAATTTCTGTCTTGCCTTGACCACTCTTAGGAATCAAGAGGAAACACTCCTGAAAAATATTGGGGAGACTTAATAGCAACTGACTGTTCAACCCGAAAGGCAGACAGGCACTCTGCAGTATGCTACTGATGTTGGAACTCGGTTCAGCTTCTTCCTGTCTCAGCCATAGCTGTAGCATCAGGGGAGCGCTGGGAACTGCCTCTCAAGCCTGAGGTGAGGGTTACATGAGACATGGAAGCGCTAGGCTATGGTAAGCACTCGCCTATTATAAACCATGTTTATAAACACATTTAGGTTGGATGTAAGGGGTGAGGAGATGGCTTAGTGGCACTTACCTTGCAACTGTGCGAACATGACTTCAGATCTCTAGAACCCACGTAAAAGTCGGAGGTGGAAGCTGGAGTCTATAATCTCATTGCTCTCTTGGAGAAAGGGGAGGCTGACATGGAAGAATCCCAGGAGGAAGAAGGTGGGAAGCAGAGATCAACACCTGAGGTTACCCTCTGACTACCACACATGTGCCTCGGCACACAGCACACACGTGCATGCACACATATACATATCAAACACACAAATTAATACACACAGCACAGAATACCACAATAAATGTCATTTTGCTATCCAGATTACCTCACTTTAAAGCTGATTTTTCTTGCATTGTATTAAAAACAAAACAAAGATACCTTTTTGGGTTTAATTGTGGAAATCTCAATACAATAGTTTTCTCTACCTGAACTCACTTCCCGCAGAAGAAAATAAACAGAATATGGCTGCTTCTTCTTCTTTCTTTCTTTCTTTCTTCTTCTTTCTTTCTTTCTTTCTTTCTTTCCTCCTCCTTCTTTTCCTCCTCTTTCTCATCTTTGAGCAGAAGGAGGACTTTTAATCATTCAGTTTAGTACATGTCAATCACATTTTCTTTCCTAATTAAATTTATCTGGAGTTCATTTTAAAGAAAATAATTTGTTCACTCAAAAGTGGTTGCATATTTATACTGCAATTATGTTACAACCCCTGCCAACGAGGCCCTCCTCCGAGACTCAGCAAAGAAAGACAAATGCCACCGAAGCCTCCAGATTTCAGAGCAATTAAGCCTGGCAGTGCAGGTGTGTGAAACACCTGCCTCCCTCCTGCCCCTGCCGGCCTGCCCCGGCCACCCCTCATCTTTGATGAAAATAATTAACTTACCCTATTAGGAGAAAAGCCCAGGACTGCTAAGAGCAACAAGTCTCCTTTTCTCTTCCTCAGATTAAGTGAGAAAACCTGCTTCATGGGTGGTCTACAAACAGGTCAGGGAGGAAAAGTTTTCTTTACAAAAAAAGGCAGGAGGAGGCATTGTCCCCTGCTAGGGAATGCACAGCCAGCATTGTTCAGAATTGTTCGCTTTGTGACAGCGATTGCTCAGGGGCGTGAAAAACCCACATTTTAAGGATGTTTCTGTTAATAATAAAGCATTCGAGAAGGATGTGATTTCCTGGGACCTGCCTTTTGTGAATGATTGAAATTTCCTTTAATCCCAATAGCAAGATTGGATAAGGATATTGTGGGAGAAATTTGAAAAAGAAAATGGACTAGAGATTATAGCTGGAAATTGAGAAATTGTTTTTTTAAAAACTTTCAGGTGTCAGTGTGATGACTTTCAACCTTTCTGTAGCACACTCATTTCTCTAGGTGTCACAGAAGCCACCGCTGGTAGAAGGGCAGGGAGGGACTTAATCTTTGTCATTACTGGCACCAGCCCTCTCCACTCAAAGCACAAAGGCAGAAATCTTCACGCTGTTTAATTGGAATGTGTGTTTTGAAAGATGTAAGGTTGGCACAGGCTGGAGACTGCTGAAGGGAGGGAACTGGTCCCTATTTAAACAAGCAAGCATCAAGCTCTCTCTCTCTCTCTCTCTCTCTCTCTCTCTCCTCCTTCCCTCCTTCCCTCCCTCCCTCCCTCCCTGCACGCATGTGTGAGTGTAGTATATGTGACCCATGTAAGACAGAGGCTCTACTTCACGTGTCTTCCTCTATTGGTCTCTACCTCATCTTTTGAGGCAGACTCTCCCTGAGGCCAGAGCTCATCACTTAGACGACGCTGGCTGCCCAGGCAGCCCCTGGCACTTGCTTGCCCACCTCCCTGGCACCATCAGCACTGGAGAAACAGACATACCATCTGTCCCAGCTTTTTCCTGGGTGCTGGGAACCAGAACTCAAGGCTGTACGCTTGGGCAGCAGACGTCTCCACAACCCAAACTTCTCTGTTTTCTTTTATAAAGATAATTTAAGTCACTGGTCCAATTAGACTCTGAACTTGAATAAAAGCTCTGTGACAATGTCCTCTGAAATAGAGATTGAGGAGGCCAACAAACTGACTATTGCATCCTGTCAGTTCTGACCAAAGACTTCTTCCTTACAGCGCTAGATGGTGTAAAAGGCATCTTTCCATTTGAGGTAAGGCAGATTTCTTAGCACCTGTCCTAGAGATAAGGCCACTAAATTATGCATAGAGGTAGTCACAGTGAACCGTTCTGAGGATGGAGGAAGCCTCTCAGTGCATCAGCATGTAAGAAAGGGTTACATTGGATCTCTTCATATGTGCATGCATGAGCATGGGCGAGCACCACACACACCACACACACACACACCACACACACACACACACACACACTTCCTCTTCAGGTTTGCTGATGCCAGGTTTAGTGCTACTTCCATAACCCTGAACCACATGGGTTGCTTCCAGCATTGCCTTACCATAAACCAGGGCTGAGGTCTGAGATCTTTGAAAATAGGAACTTCTAAGAGCTGCAGTACATCTAAACGGCCAGCAGGTGGCAGAGCAAACCTTGTTCCCAAATCCACTCGCAGGTTTTTTAAGTTACTTCAAAAGTAACTGCTGAAAATTTCAGTCAGGCTAGATAAATTTAGTAGCTAATGCTTCATTAAAATATCTGCAATCGTAATAGTTAATTGAAGTCGACTCAATTCTGTCTATAGCATAAATGGCTTTTCCTCTCCCTTAGGAATCTAATACAGCTGCAAAGATTTGGGATTTTCATTTTGTTTTCAAATTCCATTTTCTTCTCATTGTGCTAGTTGGTTGGAAAGAAATGCTGGAACTACTGTGACTCATTTTGCATCAAGCAGGTCTGTTTCTAAGGACTGGATGTGGCGGAGGGGTCCAGGAGCATCTGTAAGAATGATGCTGATTAGGAAATGGGGCTTACCTGGATCCTCCTAACTGGTGCCCTGGGGAGCTAAGACCTGCTTCTACGGGGGTCTATCCAGCAAGGAGCCTGGAAGGTAAACAGAGACAGCTCCTTCATCAGAGCCCTCCCCACTATGGGGCTTTCATTATGGTGCTCTCCTGTGACGACTCTTGAATCTTGGCATTCTCAAGTTCTTTTGTCTGGTGTTTTCTTCATCTGCCTTTATACTTTACTGTATCATGACAGGCACCACAAATTATTAAAAGGGTTTCCTAGCCAAGCATTTGCAGAACTGTTTTAAAGAGTTACTATACATACATGTATTCTCATTTCCATATATAATGCATATCTTTGCATATACATCTGTATGAGGGCCAAAGCTTATCACAATGAATTTCATGGCGTTCATTACTCAACTCTGTTATTTTAGAATTATGCTGCTTCAAATATATTGTAACTAAACAAGAGGATCTGGGTTATAAGAAGTAAGACCTAAATGTACCATCTATATCCTGTCACTTGGACCTTAGGAACTAAGCATTTTCTTTAAAAACCTGAAATTAAGCCCTATGATATGATTCTTGCCATATGTTTTAGGTATTCATACATTCATTAAGGTAAAAACAAAGCACACTGAAAGCTTGTGTTACTATGTCCTTAGAGATGATTGTTTTCTTTTGAGAAAGAGGCTTCAAAAAGACGTACAGACTGTAATTCACAAATATTTCACAGTTACAAGAATTTTAAGCATGCTTATCTCCCAACGCTGAGTTAAACAATGTATCAATAGTTGATGAATCTAGAATTACATATCTTTGGCAAACTGGCTAACTAAATCCAGCAAAGGTTGGTAGAGTGGAATTAGCCGTCCATGAGCGCCTTTTTCGGTTCAAGAATGGGGCTTACTTAGCATCTCAAATCCTGTTAGAACAAGGTTTCCTCTTAAGTGAACTCAAGAAACCAAACGGCACATCTAACAGGAACATAACAAGCATGCTGCTGGGAATTTTAGAAGTCATTTACTGGGCAGGAGAGATGGCTCGGGAGTTAGGAGCGTTCATTTGTCCTGCAGAGGCCCCGGATTCACTTCCCAGCAACTACACAGTGGTTCATAATCAACCATAACTAGGGTCCCATGCTTTCCTCTGGCCTGTATGAGCATCAGGCACCCATGTAGTGTATTTACATACATGCAGGCAAAACACTTACACAATACAAATAAACAACCTTAAAAAAAAGTTACTTACCTTGCTTTGATTTTGTCAATTCCATCTCATAACCATGTGATTATTTCTTTGTGTGTGTGCTCAGTTTCTCACGGACAAGGACACACACACCTTACACAATCTTTGAATAATTTTCTCCAGTGTTGTTGGTGGGGCCAAGGTTGTGTGTGTGTGCTTGAGTATAAGGTTGTGTGTGTGTGCTTGAGTATAGACAACAGATAGACTTAAATAAAACCTTGCATTGTAAATGTGCACTTTCTGTTTTCTTTTTCCAACGTGATGTGATTCCTCATTGTTCGAGATGAGGATTGGAAGTTTTCTTGTTTCATCTGTAAGGCCCAGTGTCCGGTGCCGTGCCGGTGCCCCTGCCAGTGCCAGCTGCCAGCACCGGGTGCACACTGGCAGATCCGGCACGTTTCCAGCCTGCTCTCACTGTTTTCCGTTGTGCTCTCTGGTGTCATCTTCTGTTTTGTGTGAAGCCTATGCAGTACATTCATTAATTGGGTCTCAGTGAAAGCCCTGGGCTTCTTTCCAACCCCGGCATATACCGGTTCGTTTAGAGAAACACAGCCCAACCAAACAGCGGAGATGTGTCTGTACGTCGTTATTCGTGGTGAACCGGGTTCCTATTTGTGGTGCATTTCAGGCCCTCCCGGGGTCTCTTTAAAAAGCCTGTTGCTCTTTTTCCACTAAAGAGTCATCTCAGTCCTGAATATCACAGTGATAACCAGAAAGGCAATCATTAAGAATCATCTCTTAACAATTACAGGATTTTGTTTCACCATCCAGCACTGGCAGAATTTAAAGGTGCTGTTTATAGAAGAACTGGAGAAAATTAAAATGGAAAAGAAGAGATGTTAGCTAGGATAGTTTCTAAATAATTGTCAATGAAGTAACATTTTGGCTTATGCTATTCACAACCTAGACTCGAAGCAGCCAAGAAAAGAGGAGCTAGCAAGATTCTGGTCACATCTAAAGTATTTTCTACATTGACGATATGCAATGATAATTCTGATTTTATATTTGATGAATGTCACTTTAATATGGGGGTCAAAAGACAGTGATTACCGGGATGAAAAGTCAGTTACTCGGAGAGACTTGCCCCTCCCCATCACTCAACACAACCTTGAGAGTCACCTGCTCTTTTGTTTTAGACCAGAGAGAGGGAGAAGAGTGAATTTGCCAGCTATTTAACACCAGGCCAGTTAAATAAAGCTAGGATAATTGGTGCACTCTCACCAGAGAGCAATTTCTGGAAAAAATATACATCGCACAGGGAGGGAGGTTTTATGAATGACAGAAAACATGAATTCTAAGCTATGAAAAACAAATGAATTCCAACATAATCTATAAAGGTTTGCCTGAATTTACCTGGAAGTCCATGGGTTCGGTGGTGCCGTGTTGTTAGAACGTGGCAGCAAAGTGTGACACAGCCAGCCCGCCATGGCCAAGGGTGCTTCTTTGGCTGCTAACCAGGCATGAAGTTACAACATTTTCTTCTTGTCATTATTTTTGCCCTCTTTTATTATTTATTTATTTACTTATTTGTTCTATGTATGTTTTTGTGGGGGGGGGCACGGACATGACCTCTTCTCGGCTGTCCTGGAACTCACTAAGTGTACAGTCTAGTCTCAGCTCACAGAGTTCCTCTTGCCTCAGCCTCCTGCACACTGGCATTAAAGACATGAGCTATCACGCTCAGCCCTCTTGTCATTATTTTCTATACAGTATAACAACTACTTAGACATTGTATTAGTTATTATAAGGAAGCTAGAGAGATTTCAAAGCATACACTAGGATGTATGAGTAATATGAAACTCCTATGCCATTTATAAGGTACTTGAGCATCCAAGGTTTTTGGTATCTGTGAGGAAGAGAAGTACAGGGATCAATCTCCCACATGGAGACTGAGGAACAAAGACTCCCACTGTGACCTTTCTTTCTCTCTCTCTCTCTTCTCTCTCTCTCTCTCTCTCTCTCTCTTTTTCTTCCTTTCTTTCAGACAGGATCTTGTTCTGTAGCCCAGGCTAGTCTGGAACTCACGATGTAATTTATGGTGCTCCCAAATGCTGATTACCAACATGCACCATTATGCCCAGTTCTTCATTGATATTTTTAGGCATGAGCATAACTTAGTTTAATGCTAAAACTAGGGTTAAGTTTACTTTGAGTTTTTGTAAACACAGGAGGGAGACTATGTTTGGCAGACACATCATTAAGGGAAAAAGTTTTTTTTCTTTCTTTCTCCCTTTTCTTTTTGAAAATTGCTAATTGATTTTGGTAACACATTCATTGTAGAAGAAAAAGTGGGTATTTGGGGGTAGGAGGGAAGCAGTGGCCTGAAATTATACTTTCTTGTATTGAAAAAGGTTAATTAGGAATTGAGCTCCAAGTTAATTTTTTGAAGGTCAGCTGCTATGCTATTGGACCCTCTGACCCTGTCTCAAGTAATCACAGAGCCAACATGCAAGTTACGGCTTTTCTCTCGCTTGATGACATAATCTCTTTAATTGGTGTCGGAAAGCCTGCCCGTGAAGGAACCGTGCAAAACACCTAGAGACTATAATTTTACTCTCCCCATTCACAGGGTAAAAGAAACAAGCCTTAAGAATGTACTAGAGACTCATTACGACCCCTAGGTTGTCAACACGAAGTCCTCGTGTTTCAACCAAGAGCTTTAGGAGTGATCAGCTCTGCCTCGTTCTAAAGTTGCCTGGTGAACTATTAACCTTTTTGGAAAAACTGCTGAATGCCTCATGTCAGAGCGTCGTGGGGAGAAAGCCAAGAGGCTCAAGTGACTGAACACAAACGTGAGAAGATAATGTTTGTAAAATTACTGTGTCTTCTCTGAAAGAGACTCTTCGAGCGAGACCCTCTACTTTTCCACAGTGTCTTACGTAACTCATTCACAATCTTCTGGGGATCATCTGGTAGGCTTAGTCTTTCCCAATCAGGGTTTTTTGTTTGTTTGTTTGTTTTTGTGGTTGTTGCTGTTGTCGAAGCAAAGTATGATTTCAATTATCCATTTAGAATGGTAACTCACAATAGGAGGTTGGATCTCATTTCCCACGGCTTTTTCTTAGGAAGAGAAGATAAAAGTTACCAAGTTATCTGCTAATGCTATTGCACACTCAATAGTCCCACAGCGAGGTCTGGCAGCGTTTCCACACTCCCTTTCAGACTTAAACACCTCTCCAGACTCCAGCTCACAAGCTCTGAGTCCACTGTCTGCCACTTGAAGCACCATGACTTTCTCTGTTAAGAGTCCTGTAGAGTTCTCTCAGCTAAGGATTTCCCACTCTCAGAGACAGTCACTAACCACATTTTCTTTAGGTAGGGACTGGTTTGTTGTCTTCTTTCTGCAGAAATATGAACAAACACTTCTCCCGTCAGGCTGCAGGTGACTCTAGGCCACAGTTCTTAACATGTGGGCTGTGACCCAGATAATCTGCATATCAGATATTTATATTACGACTCACAACAGTAGCAACATTTCAGTTATGAAGCAACAATGAAAATAATGTTACTATAACATGAGGTCACCACAACATGAGGGACGGTATTAAAGGGTCTCAGCATGAGGAAGGTTGAGAACCATGGCTCTAGGTGGCTGTTCTCTCAGCCCCACAGCAGATTCTATACTAACACCCCATTCCTGTCCTTCTGTGTGTCTTTGAAGGACCTTGTATTTTCCGGGCTTGCACCCTTGGCCTCTAGAAAGGGACCTAGCAGAAGCTGAGTGTTGAATGCAGGCACCCTTCAGAGTGCACATTTGTTTATGAAAGTCACTTTGCACAATAAAATCCTTGAAAGATAGAAAACCCAGAAATATATTACTGTCACGCAATCTAAGCATAATTTCCACGTTATTTCAAAATTAATAAGTCTATTGATATGGCTACAACCTAGCTGCCGAGGCGTGCTGTGCCAGCCCCACGAAGAGCCTGCCTGACCCCAGCCTTTTGATGGGAAATCATCCGTTAGTTTCGTGGCTTCCAGACCGAGACTATTTTTACTTTCTCGTCGTTCTTGCTTCTTCTCAGTCAGGTGAAAATTTTAACGGGTGTTTAAAAGCCACGCGTTTTAATGCTGGCTGAGTTTTGTCCAGCAATGCACAGTCTCCCCACAGAGGACACAATCAAGAAATCGAATTTCCCATCCAGTTCTGTCCGGTTGTTGTGCAAATCAATGAACATGCAAAGCCTGTCAGCAAAGCCAGCGTTCTCGGCCGCAACTCTGAATAGAAGTTTTCCTGTTTACCTTCTTAGCACTTGTTTAAGTTCTAAGGAGAGAGACCTGGCCATTTTGTTACAGAATGAATGTTTTCAATGCAAAGGGGGGGAGGGAAAAAAAATCACAGTTTTGAGTTTTTACAATGTTTGCCCCTTTTCCCAGCAGGGATATGTTTTGAGTGCCAGGAGACAAAAAGTGTGGTCTCAACAAGCAGAATTTTAAAAAAGAACATCATTTTCATTATGTAGTCAATCTCAATTACAAGCAAATGTTTTCTCTGTGGAGCCTCTTCTCCTTTCAGGCATTCTGTGAGCCTCTTTTGTGGATTGCGAGAAAGGATCACTGGTCAATAGGGAGCAGAGTGCTGTGTTCACTGGGGTTTTGTATCCCTCGTCTCCTACATAAAGCGTTTTGTCAGGAGAACAGCCCGCCACCCTGAGCAGATTTGCTGAATTAAAGAGCGCAGCGGGGATAGGAAACTTGTTGCTAGGTGACTGACCGGCGCTGCTTGGCGGGTCTGGGCCGAAGGTGACTCTGCTTTTCTTCCCCTACTTAATCTTGCCTTTTAATCTGCATCTACAATTAACTCTGTTAATGCCACACACCCATTTGTTTCTGCACTTCAGGCAACCAATTTAACATTATTTCGTCTTTACGCTCAAAAACAAAACTATTTTTCCTCCATTAGCGTCACACGAGGCGAAACATTCTGCCGTGCAACAGGGAGATGGAGTGGGCTCAGAGGCTATTGCCTCACTTCCTGTGAGGGTTTCAGGGATTCTTTTGCTAATCTGAATAAAACAAAAACAAAAAACACCCAGATCCTGGGGAAATACTCTTGCTTTTCACTAACTCTGCTGTTTGCGTGTGCTGAATTAATTGAAACGTTCTTGGTGACTTTGAATTCCTCTTAGTGGCATATATCAACATATTTTTAAAAATGCTTTTTTCTTTTCCTTGTTAGAGGCTCATACAGTTGTTTGCATCGCTTCCAGTATCTGTTCTAGACATATCATCTTTAGCCGTGGAGGCTGAACTTGAGTGCAGATGATTAGAGAACATGCTAAAAAAACGATTCAAGTCGCATCCAGGGCAGCTGGTCTGCAACCAGGGCAGGCTGGTCTTAGTGGATACTTGCTGAGAGGGAGAGCTGAAGAGAGGCTTCCAGGATCGGGTCTGTGCTCACTTCCAACGCTACTCCTGACTAAACGGCTCCATACCTGGCTATCTGACCTTCCTGGACATTGTGTGTGCTGAGGCATAATTTAAGAACCTTTATTAACAATTCTATATCCATACAGTCGGTTATGTGGTTAAAAGACGGGATCAGGAGACAAACTCACATTGAATGCATTCAGATCCCATCCATACCACTTATTGGTTGCTTGACCTGAGGCAATTTAATCTCCCTTTGGCCTGTTTATCATTAAAACAGAGATAATGACATCTGTCTTGATGTGGTTTTGTGCCACATACAAGATTAAATGACCTAACTTATGCGGCGCATTTACAAATTGTCTTTATCAGCTGTTTATTGATAGCACAATGAAGCCATCAATGCTGCAAGCTAAAGCCAACCAGTGTGCCCTCAGGGGTTTGTAATTATGTAGCCACTTGTTCTTCCTTCTCCGAACTTCTTTAGTTTTGCAGATTCTGTCTGGTTACTTTGCCAAAGACAAGGTAAGGACACTTTTCCCTGAGTGTGTATTTTGTGTGCCCTGTAGGGTTATATTAAAGTTTTGTTTTAAAAAGTGCTCAATCTCATCCTTTCAAATGAAGGCAAGGCAGTTCTTTGGGCTTTTATGCCAGGCATATTTGGAGAGCATTAGGGTATAATTAAACTAACTGGGGCTAGTTGGAGGTTGCGACGGCTGTACTTCAGCAGAGCATAAAAGCTTCATTCGCACAGAGAATTAGGAAGCCAGAATAAGGACCATTAGGATGTCATTTACTACATTCTTGTTTGATCAATTTATACTCTTTAATGTGATGGCCTGGTTTGCATCCTTTCTGCAGGTGTTAATTCTTTGCCTTTGACTCTTGAATACATGTCTGAATGTGCAGAGGTCTATTCCTGTGTGATGATGGAGGTCTGATCACATGGTTGGGGAGGTAAGGCCCCATTCATTGTCGCTGTCACACACAATGGGGCAGGTGGAAAACATTGCCGGTCAGAGTGAAGTTAAAGCTGTGTTAGTAGATGACCTGAACCTACACTGCATCAGGGGCGGCTTTGATTTTACTTCAGGATGTTATTGCTTTAGTATCGATCGACAACAAGCAAATACAGCATCTGTCAGTGCCTGAAGCAAACGGTTCCACTGGGGACTCATATGTGACCCCACTTGTTTTAAAGGTATTCCTGGATAATAAAGAATTCTTGTTTATGAGTGAGGCAGTAGACACCCAGTGAGTGGTTCTTGCTGTCTGAAGTGTGCGATTCCAAGGTAGGGATGAGTGAAACACAGATGTGTTTTCCTCAGGTTGTGCCCCTGATGCCCAGTGTTCCTTCTAAGAACCCCAGTAACCATGAACTACCATGACCAGGTCACTTCTTCCCAAGTGAGGTGGCTGAGGAATTCTATTACTTTTGGAAATTTGCAAAGGAGTTTGTCTCTAAATATCAAGAACAAAATACTCAGAAGGTCAGTCAGTTTATGAGGCCCTGCTTCTTGGTTCCAGGTAAAGATCTCATGAGACTAAAGTTCCATGTGCTCAGGGGTCATGCCTTTGGAGTCTACCAGTAGAAGTTAGCATGTCGTCTGTGCGTGTTTATACCATGCTAGTGGATAGTCACTTGGTGAATGAATTCATTATGTAATATGGTTAAAAGAAGAAGCTGTTCATCCTAGTTTCCTAACATTAAACCATTTCCATTTATTCTTTCACAAGCATACACATACATATATTTCATATTTCTGTCACATTCCACTGGTTATCTTTTTGTTATCCCTCTCCGACATTCATGCCTTTTGTGTGTGTGTCTGTTTGGACACACATGTTCCACTGCATTTAGTTAGAGTTGCTTGTATGGGCCTGGATGAAGGATTATTCACTTAGGCAAGGGCAGTTTGTCAACTGCTACATGACTGAGGAATGCTGGGATATTGGTGGGCTCTAACTTGTGTAAGTCTTGTTTAGTTAATCATAACTTCTGTGAGTTCCTGGGAGCAGCTGAAGGCCATGTTCAGAAGGGAACATTTCACAGCAGTCCTCCTCCTCTTCCTTCTCCTCTTCTTTCTCCTCCTCCTCTCCCTCCTCCTCCCCATCCTCCTCCCCATCCTCCTCCCCATCCTCCTCCCCATCTTCTGTCTCTTACATGCTCTGCCTCCTCTTCTGCTAAGTTCTCCGAGTCTTGGAAGGAATGATGTATAGATTGTTCCATTTTCAGTAGTTTGTAAAAAGTGATCAAAAGTTAATGTCAAACTTGAAGAATACTAGAATTTTTTCATATCTTACCAGTTCTACTTTTTAGTGAGTTCCTAGCTTCCCAGGGAACTGTGCAGAACTGTGGGCATTGGCTTACCATCATCAAGTAATAGGAGGGAGCACTGCCTTCTTCTCAGGAGGATTTCTCTGTACCTCCAATGGATGAACACTATTAAGGTAGAACACTAGAGCCTTGCATCTCACTTCTTGAGGAAAACTAATTCAAAAGGTTTTTTTCTTTCTGGGACAGGGTTGTTCTGGATAGTCCTGGCTGTCCTGAAACCCAATCTGTAGACTAGGCTGGCCTGGAACTCAAGAGATTGCCTGCCTCTGAGTGCTAGGGTTAAAGGCATGTGCACACAAACCACATCCATCCCAAACATTTTAAACATGCACACACACATGCACACATATATACACACAAAATTAATCTTATTCTCTGTCGGAAGCCAGGACCCTCGCCCCCTACCCTCACCCCCTATCTTCCTCCACCTGCACAATGCCCCCTGTAGCTTGGCAACCACCAGATTCTGTTTGATGGCAGTAAGCTGTTCTCAGGCAGTGTACCATGTCCTCTAAGAAAAGCAGAGAATGGGTTGGCAACTACAGATAGGAAAAGCAGTGTACCATATCTCAAAGAAAGGCAGGTAGACCACCTATTGCTCCAGGGCACAGGCCAAGAAAATTCTGTACTTTCCCACCACCTGGTCCCTCTTACCCCATCCCCTTGTAAAATGCATTATAAAAAGGTGCTTTGCACCCAAATACACGACTCTTGACAAGCTGGGTGCTTCCTTGAGTCCTTCTTCTTTCTTGCTCATTCTTCCAGGTTGCGATCCCCCCTGTACCCACGAATTACTAAGAACCTGCAGGTCGCGTCAATTCTCTAATGTTTAAGTGAGTATAATAATTAAAAATAAACAAAAAACTGCCAACATTTTACATTTAAGCTTGAAAGTTCAGCAACTATATATCTTTTCTAGTCTAACATGTCTTTTAAAGGAAATGTAGGAAGCAGTTATATTTATGTTTTAGGAACCTCTATTAAATTAGTTTTGTTATTCTAATATAATTTGAGAAATTAGCATCAAAGCTCATAATAAACACTGATAATTGTTGGCTGATTGTCTTTTTTTCTTTTCTTTCTTTTTTTTGGGGGGGGGCGGTGTGCAGCGAATGTTTATTGATGGTATTTCAGAGAGTAGGGAGGGCTCCCTAGGCTCCTCCTGTTGTTATCGGGGTCTGGGATGGTAATTGTGAGGGAGATGCTCAGTGCTGGGGACAGAGACTCTCCTCAGCAACCGAGGGCCTCTCTCTTGCTCTCAGTGTCCTTGCTGGGGTGGGTGGTCCAGGGCGTCTTACTCCTTGGAGGCCATGTAGGCCATGAGGTCCACGACCCTGTTGCTGTAGCCGAATTCATTGTCATAGCAGGAAATGAGCTTAACAAAGTTGTCACTGAGAGCAATGCCAGCCCCATCATCAAAGGTGGAAGAGTGGTAGTTGCTGTTGAAGTCGCAGGAGACAACCAGGTCTCAGTGTAGCCCAGGATGCCCTTCAGTGGGACCTCAGATGCCTGCTTCACCACCTTCTTGATATCATCATACTTAGCAGTTTCTCCAGGTGGCATGTCAGATCCACAACAGACACACTGGGGGTAGGAACACGGAAGGCCATGCCAGTAAGCTTCCTGTTCAGCTCTGGGATGACCTTGCCCACAGCCTTGGCAGCACCAGTGGATGCAGGAATGATGTTCTGGGCAGCCCCACAGCCATTCATGCCACAGCTTTCCAGAGGGGCTATCCACGGTCTTCTGAGTGGCAGTGATGGCATGGATCGTGGTCATGAGCTCTTCCATGATCCCAAAGTTGTCATGGATGACCTTGGCCAGGGGGGGCTAAACAGTTGGTGGTGCAGGATGCATTGCTGACAATCTTGAACGAGTTGTCATATTTCTTATGGTTCACACCTGTGGGTCCCTTGTTCTGGATGGCATCCCACGATGATTTTTGGACTGGCCTGATGCGGGTGTCTGGGCCAAGGGGACAGAGTGGGAGCAGGGAGGGGAGATCGCCTGCCTCCACTCTGCCTCCGCTGTCGCTGTATTGTCACTCCCAGGTGCTGCACCTGTCTCTCCTTGATGAGCCGGCCAGGTTGGGCTGATAAGCTGGCTAGCTGACAAGGAAGCAGCTTGGTGTCCCAGGCAAGTTCCCGGAGAGCAAATCTTTTCCCAAGTGTTACAGTTCTTGCGACAGAAACTCTCGGACACCAGGATGATTCTTGTACACTTTTTACTTCTCCTGAATAGAGCCCTTATATACAGTTTCAGGGTGGGTTAGGGTCTGGCAGCAGAAAACGCCTATTGGCTTGGTCTGAGAGCTTGGAGATACCTCATCTACATGTGGGAGGGCCTGAGGCACTGTTCCTTGTGACTGATGGCCATAGACCTCTCTGTGGGAGGGTCTGTGGAGGGCTGAAGCTGAATGAAAAGAACCAGGGCCCGGGAGCAGAGCCAAACATCTGCCAACCGATAAAGGTCCAGGGTTCAAAACCTATGCTCAACCAGGCACCCAGCTGCTTCTCACAGCCCAACGCACCCCCCCATGACAAACATTAGGGGTATCAGCATAAAGGGCAGAGATGATGACCCTTTTGGCCCCACCCTTCAAGTGGGCCCCAGCCTTCTCCATGGTGGTGAAGACACCAGTAGACTCCACGACACACTCAGCACCAGCATCACCCCATTTGATGTTAGCGGGATCTCGCTCCTGGAAGATGGTGATGGGCTTCCCGTTGATGACAAGCTTCCCATTCTCAGCTTTGACAGTGCCGTTGAATTTGCCATGGGTGGAGTCATACTGGAACATGTAGACCATGTAGTTGAGGTCAATGAAGAGGTTGTTGATGGCAACAGTCTCCACTTTGCCAAGTGCAGTGCAGAAGGCAGCCCTGGTAACCAGGTGCCCAATACAGCTGAATCCGTTCACACTGACCGTCACCATTTTGTCTACAGGATGAGGCTGGTACTGCACAAGAAGATGTGGCTGTCTCTGGAACAGGGAGGAGCAGACAGCCAGGTGATTGTCTTTTACAGCAGAAAGCATAATTTCATTAATTTATAAAAACCCACCTTTTAATGAATAAGTTCTATTAATTGATGTAAGTCTGTATAATGAGAGCTATGCATGAATAGTATTATATTTATACTCCTTTTGTAGTTATTAAAAACCTAACAAGATTAGTCACTGATAATCTTTCTACAATAATCTTTTTCAACTTTTTTCAGAAGTTAGTGGATATTTATTTGGTTAAAAGTTTCTGTTTTGCTATTTCGGTCTATATGTCTGCTGTATATTGATAACTTTTTACTATTAGTATAACTTCATGTGTAATAGGTAAAGATTATTTAGAGTCAACAAATGCAAATAGAAGGGAAGATAAATATTTACTACAATGGTCATTTGTATGAAAGAATATATCCTATTAGCTTACTCATCTTGCCTTGTCATATGAATATCAGTCACTAGAATCTCAGTAAAATGCAATATAATTCTGATCATATTTGAAAGTCATGCTTAGTATTGAACAAATTGGATTATACAAGTATCATTCCAATTCTAAAGAATGCTTGCAGCCTGAAGCAGCCTTGTGCAGCTATTTAACAAATACATGGGTAGATTTGTGTGCTCAACATCCTTAATATGTAATGCTGGCCCTTAATCAAGTTCAGTTTCCTTTGCCTGATAGGTCTCTTTTGGAAAGTTATTTTATCTTTTAAACTATGTGTCTCTGTGTTGGTGTGTGCACATGAGTGCAGATGCCATGGAGGTCAGAGTAAGGTGTCTGATCCCCTGAAGCGACAGTTGTAGGCTGTTGTGAACTGCCCAACACAGGTGCTGGGAACTGAACTTGGATCCTCTGCAAGAGCAGTGTGTGCTTTTAAACACTGAGCACCATTCTTTAGCCCTCAAGGAAGGTTATTATTATTGCTTTTTGATACAAGTTCTCACTATGCAGTGCCAGCTGGCTAGGATCACTATGTAGACCAGACTGGCCTTGAACTCACAGAGGAGAGGTTCACTTGAAGGTAAGTACCACCAAGGTTACCCTCCCAACCCTGAGGAAAGCTATTTCGATAAGACGTAATTTTCTTGTGTGTGTGTGTGTGTGTGTGTTGCTGTCTTGTACTTAGCACACTTCAGTAACTTCACAGTATCACTTTTCTTGGAAATGTCTGTATGCCAACCATTAGGCTCCAGTCTTATCCCTGGGTTTCTTTTTTGTTTAACCTTCAGAGTCTGGGATAAGCATTCTGGACAAAGTACCATGCTGATGCTGCATCCGTCTGTAAAGCAGACTGTGGTCCTGAGAGTCTATAACGTTCTCTGATTCTAACAGGGTAGGTTTAGGTGGGGAAGAAGATGACAGAGTCGGGTAGAAATGGGTTTAGGATAAGTATAATGAAGGGCTTTGAGAAACATGGATATCTACAATTTCATAAACTCCCTAAAATATACTTATTTTTTAAAAGCTTAATTGGAGTCATCTTATTCTGGGAGGATAAATGTCCTCCCAGAAGCCATAGGTTTTCAAAACCAAAAAGCAGTTTCAGGTATGAGATACTGCCTGTGTAGCTGTTCATTGAGGAGATCCCAGAAAACCTCCTAAACCATACATGATACTGCGGTTGCTCTTACTTGCTAACCACTAACTTCATGTTAAGACCCATTGCTCCATATACACTTTGATCACAGGACATGGAGAATCAAGCTGGTATTGATCTGAAGGATTCTTCCCGTGCCAGCCGATGCTTTGCAGGCTGCAGTGATAAAACGATTATCGCCTGTCTTACTCAGTGTGAACCCGAATAGTGGCATGAATGTCACGGATATAGCCAACAGGTTTACTTTTAATTAAAACTAACAAAATTTAAAATTGTAGTATATCATTTTTCTTCCTTGAAACCCTTCCATATAACACCCCCCCCGTTTCTCTCTTTCAAATTATGGCATCTTTTCTCCTTAATTGTTGTTACATACATATGTATAATTATATTTACATAATACATAATTATAATCTACTCAATATGTATATGTTACACACACACACATTCTTTCAGAGCTGACCATTTAGTATTGGATAACCAGTTGGTGTGCTGGGGAAACTGTCTCCTGCTCTCAGCTTTCCTTCCTTAGTTGCCTGTAGTTCATGGTTCATAGGGGGAGGCCTTGTGCACTCACACACTACACCCAGTGCCCATGTTAGCATGTCTGTTGGTGTTATTATACTCGTTCCAGTCATGTTTAGGCAGTAATGTCTGTTTAGGAGACACAATCTCAGAACAAACTCCTGTTCCTTTGACTCTTACAATCTTTCCTCCCCTCTTCTTCAATGATCCCTGAGCCCAACAGCTTTCTAATTGGACTTAAGGGCTGTTTAGAGGAGGGAAATTATACCCAGTACCTGGTTAAAATCCTGTGGTTATCAAAATCATGGGTTCTATTACTATTGTTTTGCTAAAGGAAAATTATATCAAATCACCTTCTAAATAGTTATCCCTTTACCACAGACTAGGGCAGCTCACTTCTCATCAGAGAAGTTTCCTTATGCAGCAGATGGTAGTTGACACTCTGGAGTACCCAACCCTAAATGGGACATGTATGTCAGCCCTGGACTGGTGGTCGTGGGTGCTACAAAAAAGCACAATGAGCAAGCTGTGGAGAGCAAGCCAGTAAGCAGCATTCCTCCATGGTGCCTGCATCAGTCCCTGCCTTAACTTTCCTGGATGATGGATACAAGCAATAAAATGAAATAAACCTTTTCCTCTCCAAGTTGATTTTGCTCTTGGTGTTTCAGCAACACAAAACCTACCTAAGATATACATGAAAGTGTCCAAAGATAAAAGATAATATTTTTGCCCTTTTCATTTTTTAATCTGTTCACTCTTCAGAGTTTACCCTGGAAGTGACAATAATGAGGTATCCTTAGGCAAGTAGTCACAGTGTGGGTGATTTCCATTTTATAAGACCCCAGTAAGCCATCTTGCTGTGGCAGAGTGCCAGTACCAAAATGTGGCAACTATAGCAGTGATTGTCTCCGCTTCCACTTACATTTTA
The DNA here is from genome assembly GCA_021653895.1 of Mastomys natalensis. Lineage (NCBI taxonomy): Eukaryota > Metazoa > Chordata > Mammalia > Rodentia > Muridae > Mastomys > Mastomys natalensis. Next base: position 67,256 of record JAJTUV010000491.1, on the reverse strand, counting down.
CTAATATGACTTAGTCCTGGAAGCTTAAAAGCTAAGAATTATCGTTCATAGCAAATAACTTTGCTAAAGAAAAACCAAAATTCAAGCCATTACTTGTAAACTTTCTTTCTTTCTTTCTTTTCTTTCTTTCTTTTCTTTCTTTCTTTCTTTCTTCTTTGATAGTTATCATTGATTCATTTATTTATTTTTATTAATCATTTTAATCATTTACATTTCAAATGATATCCTCCTTCCTGGTTTCCCCTCCACAACCCCCACATCCTATCTCCCTCTCCTTTGCTACCTCACCCACTCACCAGCCACCGCTCTAGCATCCCCTCCCCTATGCTAAGGCATTAAGGCCACTGGACCAAGGGCTTCCTCTCCCACTGATGTCAGATACGGCTATCCTCTTACATATGCAGCTGGAGCCATTCTGTGTGCTCTCTGGCTGGTGGTTTAGTCCCTGGGAGCTCTGGGTGGTCTGGTTAGTTAAAATAAACAAATTTGTTTTCTTCATAAAAATCTCTTCCCCAAACATTCAAATCACTTAAATAGTAATAATTCTGGTTTTGAACATAATAAAATTTCTTGGTAGATTGTGAATTTTGCTTTTCTTTACTTTAAAAAAAAAACTAGGCAAGAAAATGAATGTTGAAATATGAAATGAGAAAATAGATGAAAAATATGCACAAATTTTAAAAAGCTGAATTCTGCCACAAACACTGCAAAATGTAGAAAGTGTAATTTTAAAATTAATTATCTGAAATTCTTCAACAATACAACCTAGGCCTTTGTATACTTTTTAAGCTTATATGTCAGTGTATGTGGTAAGGTAGGAACACGGGTGTGCAGGTCATTGATTTTATATTACCATTCTTCCGTTATTGTTCTTTTATTTGAAAACCTCATCCAAGAAGACACACTACCATGCATTTTCTATTACGCCAAGGGCCAGCCTCAGCTTGGAGACAGGTTCTGAGGAAGGGGTGTTTGGGAGCAGTGAAAGAATGGCAGCCTATGTTCTCAAGACAGCTCTCCAGAGATCTCCAGAGAGCTCAGCTCTTGCAGAACAAAGCCCAGTCTTTTATGTGCACATCAATTCAATAGTCCATCCCAGGTTCCCTTTTGATTATCCCATGAATCAGTATTTTGCGACTTTAGCCCCTTGATTCTTAGAAAAGACAGCAAGTACTTTTTTTCTTTTTTCTTTTTTTTTCTTTTTTTGACATAGCAATGAATTCAGAGATCTGCCTGCCTTTGTAAGCACAGACAATAAGCTACCTGGATAGGATCCGACTCTGAGATCACCATTCCCACCCTGCCTGGGCCTAAACTAGCTCTGTCCTAGGCTAACCTTGAACTCAGGAATCTGCCTGCCTTTGTAAGTATAAACAATAAGCTTAGCTGTGTGGGATCTTCTCCTTTGATCACCACTCCCCCAAATCTCTTTATCTCCTTCCTTAATATCTTTCTGACAAGCTGGCTCACAGCAGCTGCCTCTGTTCTTTTAGGTCTGTGAAGCCTCTCATAGAATTCATATTGCATCTTATATTTTGAATAGTTGAGAAAGTATATATTCTTTTTTTATTGGATATTTTATTTACATTTCAGATGTGATGCCCTTTCCCCCATCCTCCCCCAACCCATCCCCCCTCCTCCTGGTTCTATGAGGATGTACCCCCATCCACCATCCCACTCCCACCTCACCCATCGAATTCCCTCCCACTGGGCATCCAGCCTTCATGGAACCAAGGATCTCCTTTCCCACCTATGCTGACAAGGCCATCCTCCTCTACATATACAGCTGGAGCCATGGGTCCCTCCCTATGTGCTCCCAGGCTGGTGGTTTAGACCCTGTGAGCTCTGGCTGGTTGGTGTTGTTGCTCTTCCCATGGTCCCCGCAAACCCTTTCAGCTCCTTCAGTCTTCTCTCTAACTCCTCCATTGGGAACCCCATGATCAGTTCAATGGTTAGCTGTGAGCATCCGCCTCTGAATATGTCAGGCTCTGGCAGACCTCTAAGGAGACAGCTATATCAGGCTCCTGTCAGCATGCCCTTCCTGGCATCCACATCAGTGTCTACTTTTGGCGACTGCACAAGGCATGGATACCCAGGTGGAGCAGTGGCCGGAAGGCCCCTCCTTCAGTTTCTGTCCCATGCTTTGTCTCCATATTTTCTCCCATGAGTATTTTGTTATTCCTTCTAAGAAGGGCCAAAACACCCACACTTTGTCTTCCTACTTCATGAGCTTCATGTGGTCTGTGAGTTGTATCTTGGATATTGTGAGCTTTTGGGCTAATATTCAATTATCAGTGAGTGAATATCATGTGTGTTCTTTTGTGATTGGGTTACCTCACTCAGGATGATATTTTCTAGTTCCATCCATTTACCTAAGAATTTCTTGAATTCATTGTTTTTAATAGCTGAGTAATATTCCATTGTGTAAATGTACCACATTTTTTATATCCATTCCTCTGTTGAAGGACATCTGGGTTCTTTCCAGTTTCTGGCTATTATAAATAAAGCTGCTATGAACATAGTGGAGCATATGTCCTTGTTATATGTTAGAGCATCTTCTGGGTATATGCCCAGGAGTGGTATAGCTGGGTCCTCAGGTAATGCTATCTCTACTTTTCTGAGGAACCGCCAGACTGTTTTCCATAGTGGTTGTACCATCTTGCAATCCCATCAACAGTGGAGGAGTGTTCCTCTTTCTCCACATCCTCGCCAGCATCTACTATCACCTGAGTTTTTGATCTTAGCCATTCTGACTGGTGTGAGGTGGAATCTCAGGGTTGTTTTGATTTGCATTTCCCTGACGACTAAGGATATTGAACATTTCTTTAGGTGCTTCTCGGCCATTTGTATTTCCTCAGTTGAGAATTCTTTGTTAAGCTCCGTACCCCATTTTTTAATAGGGTTATTTGGTTGTCTGGAGTCTAATTTCTGAGTTCTTTGTATATATTGGATATTAGTCCTCTATCGGACGTGGGGTTGGTAAAGATCTTTTCCCAATCAGTTGGTTTCCATTTTGTCCTATTGACAGTGTCCTTTGCCTTACAGAAACTTTGCAATTTTATGAAGTCCCATTTGTCATTTCTTTATCTTAGAGCATAAGCCATTGGTGTTCTGTTCAGGAACTTTTCCCCTCTGCCTAGGTATTCGAGGGTCTTCTCCATCGTCTCTTCTATTAGTTTTAGTGTGTCTGGTTTTATGTGAAGGTCCTTTATCCACTTGGACTTGAGCTTTGTACAAGGAGATAAGAATGGATCAATTTGCATTCTTCTGCATGTTGTCCTCCAGTTGAACCAGTACCATTTGTTGAAAATGCTGTCCTTGTTCCACTGGATGATTTTAGCTCCTTTGTCAAAGATCAAATGACCACAGGTGTGTGGGTTCATTTCTGGGTCTTCAACTCTATTCCACTGATCTTCCTGCCTGTCTCTGTACCAATACCAGGCAGTTTTTTATCACTATTGCTCTGTAGTACAGCTTGAGGTCAGGGATGGCTATTCCTCCAGAAGTTCTTTTATTGTTGGGAAGGGTTTTTGCTATCCTGGGTTTTTTGTTATTCCAAATAAATTTGAGAATTTTTCTTTCTAGCTCTGTAAAGAATTGAGTTGGTATTTTAATGGGTATTGCATTGAATCTGTAGATTGCTTTTGGCAAGATGGCCATTTTTACTATATTAATCCTGCCGATCCATGAGCATGGGAGAGCTTTCCATTTCCTGAGATCTTCTTCAATTTCTTTCTTCAGAGACTTGAAGTTCTTGTCATACAGATCTTTCACTTGCTTGGTTAGATTCACACCGAGGTATTTTATATTATTTGTGACTATTGTGAAGGGTGTCATTTCCCTAATTTCTTTTTCAGCCTGTTTCTTTTTCACATAGAGGAAGGCTACTGATTTGTTTGAGTTGATTTTATAACCTGCCACCTTGCTGAAGTTGTTTATCAGGTTTAGGAGCTCTCTGGTGGAAGTTCTGGGGTCACTTAAGTATACTATCATATCTTCTGCAAATAGTGATATTTTGACTTCTTCCTTTCCTATTTGTATTCCTTTGACTTCCTTTTGTTGTCTAATTGCTCTGGCTAGGACTTCCAGTACTATATTGAATAGGTAGGGAGAGAGTAGGCAGCCTTGTCTAATCCCTGATCTTAGTGGGATTGCTTCAAGTTTCTCTCCATTTAGTTTAATGTTGGCTACTGGTTTGCTGCATATTGCTTTTACTATGTTTAGGTATGGGCCTTGAATTCCTGATCTTTCCAAGACTTTTACCATGAAGGGATGTTGAATTTTGTCAAATGCTTTCTCAGCATCTAGTGAGATGATCATGTGGTTTTTTTTTTTTTTTTGAGTTTGTTTATATAGTGGATTACATTGATGGTTCTCCGAATATTGAACCATCTCTGCATTCCTGGGATAAAGCCCACTTGATCATGATGGATGATTGTTTTGATGTGTTCTTGGATTCGGTTTGCTAGAATTTTATTGAGTATTTTTGCATCAATATTCATAAGGGAGATTGGTCTGAAGTTCTCTTTCTTTGTTGGGTCTTTGTGAGGTTTAGGTATGAGTGTGATTGTAGCTTCATAGAACAAATTGGGTAGTGTTCCTTCTGTTTCTATTTTGTGGAATAGTTTGAAGAGAATTGGTATTAGCTCTTCCTTGAAGGTCTGATAGAATTCTGCACTAAAACCATCTGGTCCTGGGCTTTTTTTGGTGGGGAGACTTTTAATGACTGCTGCTATTTCTTTAGGAGTTATGTGACTTTTTAGATGGTTTATTTGCTCCTCATTTAACTTTGGTACCTCGTATCTGTCTAGAAAATTGTCCATTTCATCCAGATTTTCCAGTTTTGTTGAGTATAGGCCTTTGTAGTAGGATCTGATGATGTTTTGAATTTCCTCAGTTTCTGTTCTTATGTCTCCCTTTTCAGATCTGATTTTATTAATTTGGATACTGTCTCTGTGCCCTCTGGTTAATCTGGCTAAGGGTTTATCTATCTTGTTGATTTTCTCAAAGAACCAACTCCTGGTTTTGTTGATATTTTGTATACTTCTTTCTGTTTCTACTCGGTTGATTTCAGCCCTGAGTTTGATTATTTCCTAATGCCTACTCCTCTTGGGTGTATTTGCTTCTTTTTGTTCTAGAGCTTTCAAGTGTGCTGTCAAGTTGTTAATGTGTGCTCTCTCCAGTTTCTTTTTGCAGGCACTTAGAGCTATGAGTTTTCCTCTTAGCACTGCTTTCATGGATTCCCACAATTTCTGGTATGATGTTTCCTCATTTTCGTTAAATTCTAGGAAGTCTTTAACTTCTTTCTTTATTTCTTCCTTGACTAAGTCATCATTGAGTAGAGCATTGTTCAGTTTCCACATGCATGTGGGTTTTCCCTTGGTTTTGTCATTATTAAAGACCAGCCTTAATCCGTGGTGATCTGATAGGATGCAAGGGATTATTTCAATCTTTTTGTATCTGTTGAGGACTATTTTGTGACCAATTATATGGTCTATTTTGGAGAAGGTACCATGAAGTGCTGAGAAGAAGGTATATTCTTTTGCTTTAGGATGAAATGTTCTATAGATATCTGTTAAATCCATTTGGTCCATAACTTCTGCTAATTTCAATGTGTCTTTGTTTAGTTTCTGTTTCCATGATCTGTCCATTGGAGAGAGCGGGGTGTTAAAATCCCCCACTATTATTGTGTGAGGTGCAGTGTGTGCTTTGAGCTTTAGTAAAGTTTCTTTTATGTATGTGGGTGCCCTTGCATTTGGAGAGTATATGTTCAGAATTGAGAGTTCATCTTGGTAGATTTTTCCTTTCATGAGTATGAAGTGTCCTTCCTTATCTTTTTTGATTACTTTTGGTTGAAAGTTGATTTTATTTCATATTAGAATGGCTACTCCAGCTTGTTTCTTGGGACCATTTCTTGGAAAATTGTTTTCCATCCTTTTACTCTGAGGTAATATCTGTCTTTGTCACTGAGGTGCGTTTCTTGTATGCAGCAAAATTCTGGGTCCTGTTTATGTATCCAGTCTGATAGTCTATGTATTTTTATTGGAGAATTGAGTCCATTGATGTTAAGAGATATTAAAGAAAAATGATTGTTGTTTCCTATTATTTTTGTTATTAGAGGTGGAATTATGTTTGTGTAGCTATCTTTTTTCGGGGTTGTTGGAAAATTACTTCCATGCTTTTTCTAGGTTGTAGTTTCCTTCCTTCTGTTGGCGTTTTCCATCTATAGTGATTGAGAGTTTTCCTGGGTATAGCAGTCTGGGCTGGCATTTGTGTTCCCTTAGGGTCTCTATGATATCAGACCAGGATCTTCTGGCTTTTATAGTCTTTGTTGAAAAGTCTGGTATAATTCTTATAGGTCTGCCTTTATATGTTACTTGACCTTTTTCCCTTACTGCTTTTAGTATTTTTTCTTTGTTTTGTGCATTTGGTGTTTTGATTATTATGTGTCGGGGGGTATTTCTTTTCTGGTCTAGTCTGTTTGGTATTCTATAGGCTTCTTGTATGTTTATGGGCATTTCGTTCTTTAGGTTGGGGAAATTTTCCTCTATAATTTTGTTGAAGATATTTACTGGCCCTTTAAATTGGAAATCTTCACTCTCATCTATACCTATTATCCTTAGGTTTGGTCTTCTCATTGTGTCTTGGATTTCCTGGATGTTCTGGGTTAGGACCTTTTTTGCATTTTGCATTTTCTTTGACAGTTGTGCCAATGTTTTCCATGGTATCTTCTGCGCATGAGATTCTCTCTTCTATCTCTTGTATTCTGTTGGTGATGCTTGCGTCTATGACTCCTGATCTCTTTCCTATGTTTTCTATCTCCAGAGTAATCTCCCTTTGAGATTTCTTTATTGTTTCTATTTCTATTTTTAGATCCTGGACGGTTTTGTTCAATTCCTTCACCTGTTTGGTTGAGTTTTCTTGCAATTCTTTAAGGGATTTTTGTGTTTCCTCTTTAAAGGCTTCTACCTGTTTACCTGTGTTCTCCTGTATTTCTTTAAGGGAGTTACTTATGTCCTTCTTAAAATCCTCTATCATCATCATGAGAGTGATTTTAATTCTGAATCCTGTTTTTCCTGTGTGATGGGGTATCCAGGGCTTGCTATGGTGGGAGAACTAGGTTCTGATGTTGTCAGGTAACTTTGGTTTCTGTTGCTTGTGTTCTTGCGCTTGCCTTTCGCCATCTGGTTGACTCTAGTGTTACCTGTGCTCACTGTGTCTGACTGGAGTCTGTCTTTCCAGTTATCTTGCTTGTGTCAGAACTCCTCATATTCCTGATGTCTCTGTGTTCCTATGATCCTAAGCTCCCTCTGCTCTGGATGCAGTAGGTCCTCTAGGATGTCTCAGGATCAGGTGTTTCCACAGGAGCAGACCAGCTAAGTGTCTGCCCCAGGCAAAAGACCATTTCTAACTTTTAAATGAGCTATTATTATCATAGAGAGCAAAGATAACTGATATAGACTCTAGAGCTGATATGAGTATTGACTCAAGACACATCTATATTTGCTTACCATACATTAGGTGTTGTTCTAAGTGTTCTACATATATTAGATCATTAAATGTGTACATGGATTTTCTAAGGAATCTGAAAAGCTAAAGAAATTATGTAGGATTACAGAGGTTTTTGAAGCTACTTGTTACTGAATTTTTTAAACTAGTGATAAAATGCTCAGTACATACTGTCCTGACTAGTTTCTATCAACTTGAACCAAGCTAGGTCATTTTGGAAGAGAGATTCTCAATTGAGAAAATGTTCTATAAGATCGGTCTATAGGCAAGTCTTTAGGGAATTTCTTAATTAGTGCTTGATTGATTAATGTGGGAGGGCCTAGCCATTGTGATTGGTAAAAACCCTGGGATAGTGCTATAAGAAAGTAGGCTGAGCAAGCCATGAGGAGCAAGCCATTAAGTAGTGTTTCTCTATGTCCTCTGTATCAGCTCTTGCCTCCAGGTTCCTGCCTTGACTTCCTGTACAGACTTTTCTCAGTGATGGAGTGTTACCTGAGACTTGTAAGCTGAAATAAATCCTTTCCTCCCCAAGTTGCTTTTTGTCGTAGTGTTTCATTATAGCAATAGAAACCTTATCTAAGACATATACATAGATATATATATATATGGATATATATATATTCATATTTAAATATTAAGGATTTATTAACTAATGTGTGGAAGTTGGTTCTTTCCCACCATGTGAGTTCCAGGCATTAAACTCAAGGCCATCAGACTTGGCAGCAAGTGCTTTTATCTGCTGAGCCATCTTGCTAGCCTTCAACCTATATATATTTAGAAAGACCAACAGACTTAAAATATCTCTTCCATGATCAAATCTGCAAAAGAACTATAAAGGTCGTGAAGCGATAGCAACAGATGACAACTAAGAAGTCCCAGGCTTTCCTCTGCCAGAGTCACCAGACTGACAGTACACGTATTGGAATACCTCAGTGAGAACTCTGGAGACATGAGGAAATGCTACTAAACTCAAGCTGCTGTAAAGAAGATCCAAATGAAAGGGATGGGAACACCCAGTCCAGGTCCAGAACAGACAAAAGTATAGTAAGAATCCAACGTTCTGACTTGTCTGCCTACTGGTGAAGGAATGGTTTTCTGTTTTGCCCAACTTGTCTAACATGTATGAGACATTGGGTTTGAATCCCAGCACTACAAAAAAAATAATCCTTGTTTGTTTGTTTGTTTGTTTTTGAGACAGGTCTCACTATCATACCTGTCTTCCTTAGAAATTACTATGTAGACCAGGGTAATCTTGAACTCACAGAGATCCACTTGCCTCTGCCTTCTCAGTGCTGGAATAAATTTGTATTCCACCATGGCTATAATAGTTTTTCAAATATTTACTTTTGTTATTTGATTATGTGTCCCTGTGTGGGTATAACGAGTGTCTGTGGGTACATGTGTGTGAGTACAGATGCCTACGGAAGCCAGATAGACTGGATCCCACAGGAGCTGGAAGTAGTGGTGAGCTGCCCAGCATGGGTGCTGGAAGCTGAACTTAGGTCCCCTGAAAGAGCAGCATGTGAGAGGACTACATAAATTCCATTTTAGGACCAGGCCTGACTTCAAAAGGAAAGTCAGTTCCAAGAACTTAGGCCATAAGCCACTAGCTCCAGTTACAGACCATAAATTCCAGGACCAAGGCCATAAAATCCAATGAACAGCTTGGAGAAAACCACAAGGATGAGAAATAGGATGCTATGCTGGACAGCTTTATATGGTGTAGGTATCTCATCTTGTGGTTAAATATTTATGACACAGGAATGCAGTCCACTGACCACCTGGACACAAGCCAACCAAAAACCGGCCCATGTAACATCTCTGACACCCACCAATGAAGTTTTAGATTACCTAACCCTAGCTAAAATTCCCCTAGTTCCCTGTAAAAAGGCATCTTTGTCTGAGGTCACAATTTTTTTTTTGTAATTGGCCAATCCCTGTATGCAGGTTTCTTGCTTTCACAAAATAAAAACACTCTTGCCAATGCAGATGTGAGTTGGTGGTTTCCATGTTGCACTTTCAGACTTAACAATATGCAGTCTTAGCTACTGACCCATCTTTCCAGCCACCGCCCCTCCTTTTTTTTTTTTTTTTTTTTTTTTTTTTTTTTGTGAGACAAGGTTCCTCCATGTAGCTTTGGCTGTCCTGGAACTTCATAAACCAGACTGGTCTCAAACTCACAAAGATCTGCCTGCCTCTGCCTCCCAAGTGCTCCAACAAAAGATGTAAGCCACCACTGCCCAACTTTCTTTCTTTCTTTCTTCACAAAAACTAAAGGAGTTCATCTACTAAAGTGGTTGTACAGTGAATTGCAGGACCATGAAAGGTTTGAAACCCTGGTGACTTAGCAGGTTATCCTGCAGGATTCCCTGCAAAGGACAGGAGGCATTAGCTGTGCTTCCAGACTCCAGGCTCCAGACACGAGGCCACAGACTTCCATAGATTTGGGTCTTTCCACAGAGTTCCATAGATTTGGGTCTTTCTGTCACTTAGGACAACATCCCCTCACCCCTCCACAGGTAGAGGGCGTGACTACAGGCCTCAGAGCCTCAAGACAGATCTCCATATTAATGAGATACCTAAAGACCAGAGGGGCATAGCCAATTAAACATTCCTTCCCAGACACTCCTCCTTGCAATAGGTATTTAACGTCAGGCCTACCCTTCATCTACTTTCTGCCATGACAATAAACATCTCAAGACCATGGACTGTTTGTCTTCTTTGGGACCCACTGTGGGAAACAGTAAAGAACGTTTTCAACTACCGAGCTGCTGTCTAATCTCCTTCAGATGACCTCTCTGCGTTCCCAGCCATGGAGACCACCAGCCACTCAAACCAAACAACTCTCCCCTTCGGCTGCGGGCCAGTGCAGCCTGTATGGCCCCACTTCGTTCTCAGCCTTTCCACATGCACAGTCCCCCTCCCCCAGCGGTGCTGGGGGCCCAAGAGCCTGAGAACCAGACTGTCCCTGGCCACCTTTTGACCTGGGGACCCCCAAGCCACGAGCTCTGGCTCCCCCACTCCCAAACAGGGTCCTGCGGCTTCATATAGCGTAAGCCCCCACCGCCACCCCCACCTGCGTGGAGAGAGCACAGTCAACTTCCCTTGTCCTGCCTCTGTCCTCCACAGCAGCCCTAGCCCTGTGTGGGAAGGGCAGACTCGGGACCCCAGGCACCAATCGACCCAACAGTGAATGCTAAAGAGAGTCCTGCAAATTGAAGCAAAAGGAAAGTAAACAGCCAAAACACACTTAACCACAGAAGTCAACAGGGGTGTGGGACCCCTTGGAACTGCAGTTCTAGGCAGCTCTGAGCCTCTGTGCTGGTGCTAGGAATTAAAACCTGCCCTTTGCAAGAATAGCAAATGCACTTGGGAGGCAGAGGCAGGCGGATTTCTGAGTTTGAGGCCAGCCTGGTCTACAGAGTGAGTTCCAGGACAGCCAGGGCTACACAGAGAAACCCTGTCTTGAAAAACCAAAAAAAAAAAAAAAAAAAAAAAAGTCAACCTGCTAACACAAAGTCTTGATCTCTATAGAAAAACACTGAACAGATAGCTATAAGATATTGTAAACAGGCAGCATTGGTGGGAATTTACCAGCCTGGATGAGAACAAGTAGTCATAGGTCTTGTGGATAGTCATAGACCTTGGGTAGCCTTGGTGGACAGTATCAACTTAGATAAGGACAAGTGAATCACAGGCAGAGTCATAGTGACCTGTTCCCTGAACCTTCACCTAGCTGATACCCTGTTCTGGAAGATATCTGTACTCCCCCTGAACACCCACGCTTCTGCGTCATCTCCTTCCCCACATCCTGCCTTTATGTGTTTATAACCCCTGTGTGAAAAAGTAAAAATCACAATTTGATCAGACTATAGACAAATCGTCATTCTTTGTGTCTGCCTGTTTTCCCCCCACTTTCTTTCAGGTGACCTCCCCGACCCTGTTTAATGCCCTGATGGACAGGGCAAAATACAAATGAATTAAGTGGCTAGGTCAAAAGATAGAAATTAGTCAAATGGATTTTAACAATATGACCTATGATGTTCTAAAAATCTTTACTTGAAGTAGACAGATTAGCAGCAAGGGATGAGAGGGTGAGTCCATGCAGATCATGACCAAAGAAGAGCAGAGACGACAATGCTAATATTAGCCTAGAATTCACACTGGAGACCAGGCTGGCCTCCAACTCACTTACAAACTAGACACTCAAGGAACAATATTATACAGGAAACAGCAAATGTAGTTTAAGTGCCACACACACACACACACACACACACACAAAAAATGCCTGCTAACCAAAAATCCTATACTCTGTGAAACTTTCCTACAAGAATGAGGGAGAGATTAAAATATTCCCAGACAAACAAAAGCTGAGCAAGAGTATTCTGACTACATCTATGCTGCAAGAAATATTCCAGGGAGTCTTCTGGGTCCTGTGATAGGACAGGAGACAGTCACTTCAAGCCTTATGAGGAGAAGGTATCTCAGTAAAGGTAATACATGAACACTTATAAAAGTCAGTACCATTGTCAGCGTGCCTTGTGTTATGGCACTTTCTGTTGTCTTCACTGAGACTAATACATTTTTAAAACAAACATCAGTCTAAAAGCTAACATGCCTGTGCATCTCTAACCTTCCTGTCTATGTTATATAATAGAGTTAATATATTTCAAAGTATTATAGTGTGTATTTTGAGACACACAACATATAAATATATAATTTTGAGACGTCAACTGGAAAGGGTGTTATTGTTAAAGAAATAGAGTTATGCTTATATATTACTGAGTTAAGCTGATACATAGTAAAATTATGGTGTTATACCTTTGGTACTTAAATTTAATGCCAATACTCTTTATAAAGTTACATATGCACACATATACAAACACACACACTCACATGCACACACACACACACTCACCCATTAAGAGGGAATGAAAAAGTAATGGGAAAGTTTCCCTGCAAGTTATCAGCTAGACCTTACAAGACACAGAAATCAGGAGACGAGGAACAACAGAGTTGTAGTGCACACGTCAAACACACGACGGAACTGGCCGGCACTTACAACTTTCCAACCCAAAGACAGAGATTAGAAGAGACTTTAGACCCCAGGCACAGAGCAGATCCCGGGCGGCAGCTCTGCACTGAACCTCACAAAACCCGGCAGAAGTGGGGCACCCAGGAGCTCTGACCCAGGCAGTATCTCAGGTAAAAATGAAACACCCGTGATGTCTACTGGTAGAAGCTCTAATCCTGATGCTGGCCTCCAGACTTATACTACTCAGACCTTTGATGGGCCATTGACAAGGACACCAAACAGCTAGAGATTGACATCACTAATCGGAAGAAATCCCTCGTTTCAATGTCTGAAATGATCTCCAAAAATTGCAAAGGACTTTATTGGACTTGATTTACTCTTCTACAATAGAAAAGACTGTGTACAGCTCTTGACTGTGTACAGCCCTTAAAGAAGAATGTTGCCCTTACATAGACAAGACAGGGATGGTTAAAGAAAACATGAAAAAGGTCAGAGAAGGCCCGGAGAAAAGACAGAGAGAGAAAGAGAAACAGAAAGATGAGAGCTGGTACAAGGACTGGTTTTCAACCTCTCTATGGTTGTCAACCCTACTTCCTCCCATCTTGGAACCATTAATTGGGTTATTTTTGCTGATTTCTTTTGGTTCCTGGGCCTTAAATAGGCTGACTAACTTTGCGATACAACAGATAGATAATTTGGTAGCAAAACCTATTCAGATACATTATCATAAGTTAGCTATGGAGGACCACAAGACTCAAGATGAGGTTGTTACTTCATCCAGGGTGTTCCTCAAACCCATCTCCACCCAACCTAAAAGAGGGGACTTTCGCCCCCTAGACCAAGCGCAGAGAGGCTACCTAGAACCCTCTCTGACTGGCGATCTGAATTCTTGCTTAGGCTGCGAGGCTAAGCACTGCAAGGGAATATAAATAAAACTTAAAAAAATATCTATCTGGGTTCCCTGAGGGACAAGCCTGACTGCATAGGGTTGATGACAAAAGTATCCCCTCTCCAGGAAAAGACATTGGGATGGGTATGGCTCTCATGCCTCACTGGACAACGACAGGAGGACTGGAGCCATTACAAGATCCCCTTCAATCATTGGAGGTCAGGCCTCTATCCCCGCCTTTGCAAGAATAGAATCGCCAAGGCCCTTCTATACTTAGAGAAGGGAGGAGATGTCAGGGGCAGCCCTTGCTTATACACTGAAGGCCTAAAATCAGCCATAGGCCTAAAATCAACAATAGGCCTGATATACATGCATGCTAACACAAAGTCTTGGGTCTCTGTGGAAAAACACTGAAACAGAAGGCTATAAGCTATTGTAAACAGGCAGCTTCTGTGGAAATTTACCAGCCTGAGTAGTCATAGATCTTATAAATAGGCAGCTTCGGTGGACAGTACCAACTTAGATAAGGACAAGTGAATCACAGGCAGAGCCATAGTGACCTGTCCCCTGAACCTACACCCAGCTGATACCCTGTTCTGAAAGGTATCTGTACTCCCCCTGAACACCTATGCTCTGGTGCCATTCCCTTCCCCACATCCTGCCTTTTTGTGTTTATAACCTCTGTGTAAATAAGTAAATTATGATATGATTTAAATAACTAAATAAATTTTTTAAAAATCAAAAAAAAAAAAAAAAAGAAAAAAAAAGAAGAGACTTTAGACTGTGATTCATCCACACACCATTTAGAGAGGATTCAAGTTAGATCTAAAATGCAGATAACCAAAAGACAGCCATAGTAATATCAGACAAAAATTCCTTTTACATAAAATGTTGCAAGAAACAGAGAAAGATACATATTCACAAAAAGTTTAATACAGCAAGAAGATAGAGCAATTGCAAACATTTCCAAAGCAAGTCTCAAAATACATTGAGCAAACTTGACAGAACCAGAGGATAAAATCCAGAATTCTACAATCATTGAAAGACTTCTGCACCTCATTCTTAGTAATAAATAAAACAATGAAACAGATGAAGACTAAAGAGACAGAGAACCAAGAGACAGAAAGATGGCTCAGTTGTTAAAGTGCTGGCCACATGAGCATGAGGTCCTGGGTTCAATCCCCATCCCCCCACATGAAGAGCCAGCTGGGAGCGTGCACTTGCAATCCCAGTGCTGGGGAAACAAAGCCCAATCCCTGGGGCTCACCAGGCAGCCAACATAGCCTTACAATGAGACCCAGGTTTGTCTCATATAAAACAAAACAACAAACAAAGGTGGATAGCTCATGCGGTTGACTTCTGGCTGCTACTTGTACACACATACACCTGCACACACATTTGCAACAGCACACACATAAACATACATGCACCCATCCACCCACATACAAATAGAGCATTTAACATCACACATGCAAATACTCTGTCTAGTAAAAACACCATACATGTTTTTCTCAAATATACATGGGATATTTTCCAGGCTAGACCAGCTATTACCACAAAAACGAACTCTTAATATATATTTAAAAGTACAGACACCACTCAAAGTATTTTCTCTTACTACTAGTAGTTGGAGTTATAAATCAATACCTGGAAATTTTGTGTACTCTTAAAAACAAATGAATGAAAAAGAAAATCACATGTTAACATTTTAAAAAATACTTAGAGAAAATGAAAATAAAAAGACCACAGCAAAAGTTATGGCCCAGAGAAGAAAACAGTACAAGAGGAAAATTCAGAGCTAAAAATACTTCCATTAAGAAAAAAGATGAGCCGGGCGGTGGTGGCGCACGCCTTTAATCCCAGCACTTGGGAGGCAGAGGCAGGCGGATTTCTGAGTTCGAGGCCAGCCTGGTCTACCAAGTGAGTTCCAGGACAGCCAGGGCTATACAGAGAAACCCTGTCTCGAAAAACCAAAAAAAAAAAAAAAAAAAAAAAAAAAGAAAGAAAGATGAGCCGGGCAGTGGTGGTGCATACCTTTAATCCCAGCACTTGGGAGGCAGAGGCAGGTGGATTTCTGAGTTTGAGGACAGCCTGGTCTACAGAGTGAGTTCCAGGACAGCCAGGGCTACACAGAGAAACACTGTCTCGAAAAAACCAAAAAAAAAAAAAAAAAAAAAAAAAAAGAATAAGAAAGAAAGAAAGAAAGAAAGAAAGAAAGAAAGAAAGAAGAAAGAAAGAAAAAGAAAGAAGAAAGAAAGATGAGGGCTGGAGAGATGGCTCAGTGGTGAAAACCATTATTACTCTTCCAGAGGACCTGAGATCAATTCCCAGTATCTATATTGCAGCTCATAACTGTCTGTAATTCCATTCCCAGAGGATCCCACTCCCTCTTCTGGTCTCTAAAGCATGCATGTGATACACAGACGCCCATACATATAAGATAATGATAAGATGTCACCTTGTTTTTATAATGTAAGATTCTAGAAAAGGAAGGAACAGAAATCCAAAGCTGGCATAAGGAAACAATGAAGCTGGAGAAGGAATAAATGAAATAGGGGAAGACAGACAATCGGCCAAATCAATTACACCAAAGGTAGTTCAAACAGACAAACAGCCTGGTCTACCAAGAGGAGAAACGGCTCCGTTACCAAGATCCGAAATGAAAGGGAGGCGCTGCAGTTAGACACTAGAGGACTGGTTATAACACAACAAAACCATAGAAGACAATAAGATAATTATGAGGCTGTGTTATGAACAATTTTGTGCTAACAAATTGTATAAACTAGAAGAAATTCCTAGAAACATTGACCTTACCAGGACTGAATGATAAAGAGATGGATGATCTGGACAGACTCGGAACTAGTGAGAAGAAGGAACCAGCAGTCAGTCTCCCAACAAAGTACAGTCCAGGGCTTAATGCCCTCTTTGGTGAATTATATAGAACATTTAAAGAATGAGCCAATAGTTTTTCAAACTTGGCCAAGCAATGGAAGAGAAGGGAATAATCCCTAACCTAGACACCAAAGCCAGACAGATACTATTGACCAATATCTTCTATAAACATTAATATTAAATAGCAACAAATTACTATCAAACCAAAGCAACATATTAAACAGATTATACCAAGTGGGATTCAGGCCTAGAATACAAAGATTGTTCAACATATGAAAAAACAAACAAATAAACAAAAATCAATGTAGCAAATAACATTAACAGAGTAGAGGGCAAAAACTGCACGATCCCCTCAATACAGAAAAAGTATTTGATAGAGTTTAACACTTCTTCCTAATTAGGAAAAAATGCACACTGAATAAACATGGAAGAGAATTAATCAACTTCAACTTAACACAAGGTATCCTGTCAGGAACACCATGCTCAGCAGTGACAATCTGGCAGCGTTTCCTCTGAGATCACAAACAAAGTGGCAACGCCTGCTTTCACTACTTCTATTACAGAACAGCCTAAAGAGTGAGTAAGAACAGAATAATAAATAAAGCTATCCAAACTGGAAGACAGGACTGTCTCAGTTTTCTTGTTTAAGAAAAGCATGCACGTGAGCATGCACACACACACACAAACACACACATGCACACACATACACACATGCATTCACACACACAACTCACACACACGAACACACACATGAACACACACATGCTTCCACACATGCACATACATTCACACAGTGCACATATACACTTGCACACATATGCACGCACAGGAATGCACACTTGTGCACACAAATAATAAGGGCTCTTAAATGAATTCAGTGACATAGAGTCACTGCAAAGATGTAACAAAGATGTAACAACAAGCAAAGATCAGCTTTATTCCTCTACACGACTGAAGAACATTTGAAAAGGAAGTTAGAAAACAATTTTACTTACAAAGGCAACAAAAAGGAAAATGCTTAGGGATACAGTTATCCAAAAAGGGTCCACAGAAGGTGTGTATACCAAAATTGCAAAAACATTGTTGTAAGAAATTAAAGAAACGTAAAGCAATGGGAACCAATCCCACGTTCTCGACTGAAAGGCTGAACACCAAGGTCTCAGTATTATCCAAAGCCATGTACAGACTCAGCACAATCCCCATTAAGTCTCAGTGAGAATTTTGTGCACAAACAGAAAAATACATCATAGATTTCCAAAAGTGCAATGGATTTCAAGAGTCCAAACAATCTGGAAAGAGAACAAAGCTGGAAGATTCACACTACCTGATTTCAAAATTTGCTACAAAACTAAAGGAGGCAAGTCACAAGAGCCAAGAGGAGTAAAATCCATCAGCAGAAGAATGGACTGACGAAATATGATGCACACATATAGCAGAGTGTTATTTGGGCCCCAAACAGGAAAACATCATGGCAAATGCTACAACAATGCCCTTCAAGGACAGCAAGAACAGCTAAGTGTAATAACCTTTTTGGTCACAAAAAGACAAAATTGGCATCCTGCTTACAAAGGAACTTGAAGTAGATAAAATTTATGGAAACTGAAAACAGAAATGGTATTTCACAGAGGCTCGAGAAAGATGAAATGGAGAGTTATTTTATTTAATGGGAATAGAATTTCACTTGTATAGTATAAAGAGAAGTTCATGCAGTATTAGAGAATGTATATACAGTTCATTCTTAATGAACTGTTTATTTCAAATAGGAAATATTCCTGGGAACTATTTCCCAAGAACCCTGTATATAATGCCTGAAACATCCCCCCTCCCTGTACATACATCTAGATACAATTTAATTCATAAATTAGACACATGAAGCCATTAACTGTAGTGGCAACAAAGTAGACTAATTATAACTATACATTGCAATATTATATGGCTGCTACCTCTATCTAAGAATGATTTACCTGGTGAAACGATATTCCAAGCTGCTCAGAACAGGGCACCACCATCTAAAGCTGTTTATTTATGGAATTTACATTTAACATTTTTAGTTATATGAAGCCTGCTGAGAAGAGGGGATTAAAGAGATTAAGATGGTACATTTTACTTTGTGTATGTTTTACCACAATAAAACATTATTTGACAGGGTTAAGTTTTTATTTTAAGTGATTGTATTTTCTATTAAAAATACTTTTATGTAATCATAATACCATTAGAAATGTAGTATAAAAAAACACTTTTTAATTTATATTATAAAATTAAACTGAAAGTGATAGAGAGTAACTCAGCAACAGTGTTTGCATATGAGTGATTACATAAAATAAAAGCATTAACAGCACCACAGAGAATAAATTTACTATGAAAACTTTTCATTTTGATCTTTTTATGTATTTATGTCTTGACAGAGTTGAATGTGAGTTATATGTAAGCTATTAATTGTTAGGGTTAGGGTTTTTAATTGTTTTAGATAATGAGGTCTAATGATTCTATGAAAACACTAAACGTGCCTTACAAAACGGTGATGTTCTAGAAGGAACCGCTGAGCTGAGGATAACGTGGGTGTGGGTCATCAGCTATTAGGACAGGGCTTGTTCACCAGAAGTACAGATTTGATTACATGTGACTCATGTCAACTTTGGAGAAATCAAGAGCAAAATGTAAAGAAGGCGACGGGGAGGTTTCTAAATGAGCCGTTGAGCCTCTGAGGCAGGTCACATGACAGCAGCTGAACTCCAGAGGGAAGGCATCAAAAGCTTTCTTGTCTTTCAGGTATAAGCCACTTGTTCATTCATTCTTTCAGAAGGTCAGAACGTTTCCCTGTGAGTGGTGGCACATGCCTGAAATCCTTGCTTGGAAAGCAGAGGCGGAAGGCTGAAAGTCCGAGGCAGTTTAGAATACATAGAGAGACTTAAAAAAAAAAAAAAAAAAAAAAAAAAAAAAGTCGTCGGAGCTAGGAAAAAGGCTTTAGAAAAAGGCTGGGCATGGAGGTGCAATGTCAGTATTGAAGAGCTGGACCAGGCTCCTTGGCCAGTAAGCCTAGCCTTCTTGGTGAACTCCAGGGCAGCAAGAGAACCTGTCCATAAAAGAAGGAAAGAAGGCAGGCAGGTAGGCAAGCAGGCTGCCAAGTGGACAGGCGGGCGGGCGGGCGGGCGGGGAGGGGTATGAACCAACCTGAAGAACAACAGTGAGGTCCCGAGACTGTCCTCTGGCTTCCATGTGCGCATGCACCAATGTAACCACATACACACAATCATACTTGTAGCACCTGAAATCCAAATAAATAAACCGAAATAAAAATTTAAAAATTAACCTTTATATTTTCCACTCATCAAGCGGATTCACAGCCCCAAATGGGCAGAGCAGGAAAGGCTTACTGCTTTGGTGATGTGGCGCCACACAGTCTAAGGATTTTTGTCTCATTCCTCCAATGGGCGGAAGCGCACCGATGCTACAGTATATGAGCAGACCTTATTTCCCGAGCTTTGTCTGATATGAATTACACTGTTTAAAATGTATCGGGATACTGGGGGAAATTTCAGTTAAATAGTAAATTGCCTTAAGACCCATACTGAATCAAGTGCTTAACTACAATCAAGTCAAGTGATTTCTGCATGGCGACCATATGGCTTGGAAACTCTAAAGAAAGTTAATCCAATTTAAGTGGACATACTTCAGACTAAGAGCTTCAATGTGACACTGAGTGTTAATGTCAAAGATAAATATTTCCAGAGATAAAGAATCCAGGAGAGCACAGAAGAAAGAGTCTATAGTAACTTTGCTACTGAGCGCAGTTCTAAGTCCACTTCAGTGAACCCTGGTTCCAGGATGACTTGACAACACCATGCTCCATTCCAAACCCCAGGGATCCGAGATATGGATCTACCCCCACACCTGCCACACCAAGCAGCATCAGGCTGAAAGCCTATTCTTTTGGGTCCACATTCTCCCCAGCACCAGGCCAGTGCCCACAACCCCAGGCTCCAAGTTATCCACGGCTGCTCCAACCTCACTGTTACCAAAAGGCAAGATAAAAAGTGTTAGCAAAATTGTGGAGAAAAGAGAGCTCTTCTTGTCCACTGTCGGTGTAAAAGTAGAGTAGTAGGAATGTTACGGAAAGCAGCAAGAAAGTCTTTTAAAATTTAAAAGTAGAACTACCCACTAGAAATGTCACTTATGTATGTACAAAGAAAATGAAATCAGTATCGAAAATATGTCAGCACATGACCATTGCAGCATCCCACCAGTAGACAAGACATAGACATTAAGCGTTCAGTGATTTGAATGGCTGAAGCAAGCAAGCAAGCATGATACACACCGTGGAATGTTTGAAAGGAGGAAATTCTTCCATTTGTGACAACTGGAAGGCAATATGCTAAGGAAAATGAACTAGGCATGCAGAGGCAAAACACCTGGAGAATCTTTTGCTTTTTCATAGAAGGTAAAGAATCAAAGTCATAAAGGCTAAATGAAGTGTGCCAGGAGGAGGGGAAGGATGGAGAGATGTTAGATAAAGGATACAAAGTTTCAGTTCAATAGGAGGAAGCATCTAGCTATAGTTAATAATACTTTGCTACTTATTGAAAATTGCTAAACAGAGAGATCCTGCTAAATACCTAACAAGTAATTATCAGAATCAGTTATGACATAGACATTGGGATTCTTAAGAAAATTTAAGGCACAATGATTAGTGTGCTAGGACTATCATTTAAAATATAGATAATATGCAGCACGTAGATCCCCTACACATACGTAGCAGATGTGCAGCATGGTCTTTATGTGGGTCCCCTAACAAGTGGAGTGGGGGCTGATCCTGACTCTGTTACCTCTCTTTGGATCCCCTTCCCCGAGCTGGACTGCCTTGTCCGGCCTGTGGGAAGGATACGCCTAGTTCTGCTGTGACTTGATGTGCCAGAGGGGGCTGATACCCATGGGGAACCTTCCCTTCTCAGAGGAGAAGAGGAAGCAGAAATGGGGGAAGTCAGGTTGTACACATGGAACTGGGAGGAGGGGAGCTTCAGTCAGGATGTAAAATGAATAAGTAAATAAATTAAGGGAAAAATAAATAAAATTTAGACAACACATAAGATCAGGTTAACTATTTCAGAAGAGAAAGAGAAACTTTTAGAAAGAATAAGGAAAGCACTGGGCTGGAGAGATGGCTCAGCCGTTAAAGGCTAGGCTCACAACCAAAAATATAAGAGGAAAGCATTAGGAAGGATAGAATACAGTAACAAAGAAGAAAATACTTTTTTCTTCCTTTTAAAATTATCTATTCATCCACTCATTCATCCATTCATCCATTCATTCACTCATTTATTTTAAATAGAGGATCTCACTTTGTAAGCTATTAATTGTTAGGGTTGGGGGTTTTTAATTGGTTTTAGATAATGAGGTCTAATGATTCTATGAAAACACTAAACGTGCCTTACAAAACGGTGATGTTCTAGAAGGAACCGCTGAGCTGAGGATAACGTGGGTGTGGGTCATCAGCTATTAGGACAGGGCTTGTTCACCAGAAGTACAGATTTGATTACATGTGACTCATGTCAACTTTGGAGAAATCAAGAGCAAAATGTAAAGAAGGCGACGGGGAGGTTTCTAAATGACCCGTTGAGCCTCTGAGGCAGGTCACATGACAGCAGCTGAACTCCAGGGGGAAGGCATCAAAAGCTTTCTGTCTTTCAGGTATAAGCCACTTGTTCATTCATTCTTTCAGAAGGTCAGAACGTTTCCTGTGAGTGGTGGCACATGCCTGAAATCCTTGCTTGGAAAGCAGAGGCGGAAGGCTGAAAGTCCGAGGCAGTTTAGAATACATAGAGAGACTTAAAAAAAAAAAAAAAAAAAAAAAAAAAAAGTCGTCGGAGCTAGGAAAAAGGCTTTAGAAAAAGGCTGGGCATGGAGGTGGCAATGTCAGTATTGAAGAGCTGGACCAGGCTCCTTGGCCAGTAAGCCTAGCCTTCTTGGTTGAACTCCAGGGCAGCAAGAGAACCTGTCCATAAAAGAAGGAAAGAAGGCAGGCAGGTAGGCAAGCAGGCTGCCAAGTGGACAGGCGGCGGGGGCGGGCGGGCGGGGAGGGGTATGAACCAACCTGAAGAACAACAGCTGAGGTCCCGGAGGACTGTCCTCTGGCTTCCATGTGCGCATGCACCAATGTAACCACATACACACAATCATACTTGTAGCACCTGAAATCCAAATAAATAAACCGAAATAAAAATTTAAAATTAACCTTTATATTTTCCACTCATCAAGCGGATTCACAGCCCCAAATGGGCAGAGCAGGAAAGGCTTACTGCTTTGGTGATGTGGCGCCACACAGTCTAAGGATTTTTGTCTCATTCCTCCAAGGGGCGGAAGCGCACCGATGCTACAGTATATGAGACAGACCTTATTTCCCGAGCTTTGTCTGATATGAATTACACTGTTTAAAATGTATCGGGATACTGGGGGAAATTTCAGTTAAATAGTAAATTGCCTTAAGACCCATACTGAATCAAGTGCTTAATACATCAAGTCAAGTGATTTCTGCATGGCGACCATATGGTTGGAAACTCTAAGAAAGTTAATCCAATTTAAGTGGACATACTTCAGACTAAGAGCTTCAATGTGACACTGAGTGTTAATGTCAAAGTAAATATTTTCCAGAGATAAAGAATCCAGGAGAGCACAGAAGAAAGAGTCTATAGTAACTTGCTACTGAGCGCAGTTCTAAGTCCACTTCAGTGAACCCTGGTTCCAGGATGACTTGACAACACCATGCTCCATTCCAAACCCCAGGGATCCGAGATATGGATCTACCCCACACCTGCCACACCAAGCAGCATCAGGCTGAAAGCCTATTCTTTTGGGTCCACATTCTCCCAGCACCAGGCCAGTGCCCACAACCCCAGGCTCCAAGTTATCCACGGCTGCTCCAACCTCACTGTTTACCAAAAGGCAAGATAAAAAGTGTTAGCAAAATTGTGGAGAAAAGAGAGCTCTTCTTGTCCACTGTCGGTGTGAAGGTAGAGTAGTAGGAATGTTACGGAAAGCAGCAAGAAAGTCTTTTAAAATTTAAAAGTAGAACTACCCACTAGAAATGTCACTTATGTATGTACAAAGAAATGAAATCAGTATCGAAAATATGTCAGCACATGACCATTGCAGCATCCCACCAGTAGACAAGACATAGACATTAAGCGTTCAGTGATTTGAATGGCTGAAGCAAGCAAGCAAGCATGATACACACCGTGGAATGTTTGAAAGGAGGAAATTCTTCCATTTGTGACAACTGGAAGGCAATATGCTAAGGAAAATGAACTAGGCATGCAGAGGCAAAACACCTGGAGAATCTTTTGCTTTTTCATAGAAGGTAAAGAATCAAAGTCATAAAGGCTAAATGAAGTGTGCCAGGAGGAGGGGAAGGATGGAGAGATGTTAGATAAAGGATACAAAGTTTCAGTTCAATAGGAGGAAGCATCTAGCTATAGTTAATAATACTTTGCTACTTATTGAAAATTGCTAAACAGAGAGATCCTGCTAAATACCTAACAAGTAATTATCAGAATCAGTTATGACATAGACATTGGGATTCTTAAGAAAATTTAAGGCACAATGATTAGTGTGCTAGGACTATCATTTAAAATATAGATAATATGCAGCACGTAGATCCCCTACACATACGTAGCAGATGTGCAGCATGGTCTTTATGTGGGTCCCCTAACAAGTGGAGTGGGGGCTGATCCTGACTCTGTTACCTCTCTTTGGATCCCCTTCCCCGAGCTGGACTGCCTTGTCCGGCCTGTGGGAAGGATACGCCTAGTTCTGCTGTGACTTGATGTGCCAGAGGGGGCTGATACCCATGGGGAACCTTCCTTCTCAGAGGAGAAGAGGAAGCAGAAATGGGGGAAGTCAGGTTGTACACATGGAACTGGGAGGAGGGGGAGCTTCAGTCAGGATGTAAAATGAATAAGTAAATAAATTAAGGGAAAAATAAATAAAATTTAGACAACACATAAGATCAGGTTAACTATTTCAGAAGAGAAAGAGAAACTTTTAGAAAGAATAAGGAAAGCACTGGGCTGGAGAGATGGCTCAGCCGTTAAAGGCTAGGCTCACAACCAAAAATATAAGAGGAAAGCATTAGGAAGGATAGAATACAGTAACAAAGAAGAAAATACTTTTTTCTTCCTTTTAAAATTATCTATTCATCCACTCATTCATCCATTCATCCATTCATTCACTCATTTATTTTAAATAGAGGATCTCACTTTGTAATCCTGGCAGGCCTGGCACTCACTGTATAGACCAGGCTGGCCTCAATCTCACAGAGATTCACCTGCCTCTGCCTCCTGAGTGCTGGGATTAAAAGTGTGTGCCACCATGCCCAAAGACTTTCTTAAGTATACTAGTTACATTTATCAAGATACACTATATTCTGGGCTATAACACAGTCTCTGACAAATATAAAAAGAAACTTGAGGCCAATAACAAAAGGATCCCTGAATAATCCCCCAGTTACATGAAAATGAACAGTAAGCCTTTACATAATTCAAGAGCCAAAGAAAATGTAAACATACTTTAATAATTATTATTTATGTGTATGGGTGTTTTGCCTGCATAGATGTACATGTACATGCCTGATCTCCAGAGATGACTGAAGAGAATGTCAGCATCCCTGAGACTGGAGATGTTACAGATGGTGACAAACTGCCACATGGATGCTGAGAATTGAACCTAGATCCTCTGGAAAAATAAATGTGCCCTTAGCTGCTGACCCATCTCTCTGGCCCTTAAATATACTTTCACATGAAAATAAGAACACTAAACTTTGATAAAGTAGTACTTAGAAAATATATATAGAGAATGATTAGATATAGACTGACTGACTGACAGATGATAGGTAGGTAGGTAGGTAGGTAGGTAGATAGATAGATAGATAGATAGATAGATAGATAGAGCTAAAGTAATACCAAGAAGAAATCTATACCACAATGTAGTAGAGAATACACTCAACAATTACTAGAATAAGAGAATGCTCTCAAACAATTGGCTTCCTTTAAGATTATAAGACACTTTTTCTGTATCCATTCTTTGGTTGAGGGACATCTGAGTTGCTTCCGGTTTCTGGCTATTACAAATAAAGCTGCTTAGACCATAGTGGAGCATGTGTCCTTGGGGTATGGTGGAGCATCTTTGGGGTTGGGGTTCTCTAGGAAGTGCCAGAGACCCAGAATGAGGGAGGCTCCCAGGAGTCAATGCAGGTGACCTTAGCTGAAATGCCCAACAGTGGGGATATGGAACCTGAAGAGACCACTTCCAGTAGCCAGACAGGACCCCCAGTGGAGGGATGAGGACACCACCAGCTCACCTACAAATTTTGACCTCAAATTGGTCCTGTCTAAAAGAAATGCAGGGACAAAGATGGAGTAGAGACTGAAGGAATGTCCAACAAGTGACTAGCCCATTTTGAGAGCCATCCCACGGACAGGCACTAATCCCTCACACTATTAATGATACTATGTTTGCTTGCAGACAGGAGCCTAGCATAACAGCCCTCTGAGAAGCTCTACCCAGCAGATGACTGAGACAGATATATATACTCACAGACAAACATTGGGCAGAGGTCAGGGTCCCTTATGGAAGAGTAAGGGGAAGGATTGAAGGCCCTCCGGGAGATAGCACATGCCCACAGGAAGACCAACAGTGTCAAGTAACCTGGACCCTTGGGAGCTCCTAGGGACTGAGCCACCAACCAAAGAGCATACATGGGCTGATCTGAGCCTCACCCCCCAAACCCCTGCACATATGTAGTAAAGGACTGCCTTGTCTGGCCTCAGTGGAGAGGATAAGCCTAATCCTGCAGAGACTTGATGTACCAGGGTGGGGGAAATACCCAGGGGTGGGGCTGCCCTCTTAGAGGCAAAGGGGAGGGGAGATAGGGAGAGGAAGGAGTCAGGACAGCATTTCGGATGTAAATAAATAAATAAATACATACATACATAAATCAAGTTTAACTGGGGGGAGGGGGAGAAAAAGATTATAAGCCACAGGCAATCTCTGTGAGTTCCAGGAGAGCCTGGTCTATATAACGAGTTTGAGATCAGCCAGAGCTACATAGTGAAACCCTTTCTCAAAAACAAAAATTATAAGAAACTAAAGCAAAAGAGAAAATTAAAGCTAAAACAAAGAGAAGATAGCAAATTATGAGTATTAATTTATGAAATTAAAAACAAAATAAATCAGGAGCTAAATTTTTATAGACTGACAATAATAAACGTGTAAGGCTCTCAAGATTTTAAAGAATGTCAACTGGGCTTAGAAGGAGAGGTAGGTGGATCTCTGTGAGTTCAAGGCCAGCCTGGTCTACATATTGAGTTCCAGCACCGATAGAACTTCATTGAGGGACCCTGCCTCAAAAAACAAAACAAAAAACATAAACAAAACAAACAAAAAACCCAAACAAACAAACCAAACCAAACTAAAACAAAAAAACAAAAATCAATGTCACTCATAATATATTAAAAAGAAAAGCAAAAGGATTGGATGCATACAGAAAAAGAAAATTCAAATCCAGTCAAAATAAAAACACTCAGCAAACTATGTCCTGAACTGTGTAGCCCAGGCTGGCCTGGAGCATGTGACCTGCTGCTTCTGGCTTTCAAGCGTTACATGCATCACCACATCGAGTCAAACAGCTTCTAAAACTGTAAAGCTGACAATACTAAGTGCTGTCAGGGCTGAGCTGCTCCGAGTGCCGGTGCGATTATAAATGATACGATCACTTTAGAGAACACCCCTGGGCACTTACGCATGTGAAATAAACACATATTGCTCTAGTCAGAAGCCTTATATCCAGAGGTGATGGTATGGGGGCTCTCATCAGATCAGAGTCCTGAAGGAGACAGACTCTCCCTACCATGTAATGGCACAGCTACAATAAATCAGACATGATTAGAGGGCCAACCTCCAACAGACACCAAGCCTCCAGAGTGGTGGATGTGGTCTTCCCAGTCTTCAAGGCTGTGAGTAACTCATGTCTGTTTATAAGCTAGCTGAAGGTAAGCTTCTAGAAACAAGTATTTGTTCATATGTTGCCCAGTTGATCAGTTTCTTGCACACATCCTGAACACGGGTATTTATGGAACTTTATTATTATCAAAAGTTATGCAAGTTGTGACAGTAGCCCTCTTCCCTATCAACAGGCTGACAGGTAAGACATACTGTAAATATACAGTGGACCAAACCTAGCAAGAAAATGACCTATTTGTGAATATGCTAATACTGTAGAAAAGCATAAATGCATTTTGCTATGTGAAATAAGCCAGATCCTGAAAGATGTATATCCTATATTTCTATTATATGACATTCTGAAAAAGACAAAACTGAAGAGACAGAAAACAGATATGTGGTTTCCAGGCATCAGAAGTAGAAAAAAGTTGATTTAAAGGGTTTAGGGGATTCTGGTGTGATGGAACTGCTTTCTGTGGGAGTAAAGGTTTCTTTATCAAAATTCATGAAACTGTATGCCACAAAGAAAAAAAGTTTACTGTATATAAAGAACCTCAAACTGGAGCTGGCCAGATTGCTCAAGTGGTTAAGAGCAGCTGTTGCTCTTTTAGAAGACAGAGTCAGGTTGACAGCACTCCCAAGGCAGCTCAGTACTATCTGTAATTCCAGTTCCAGGGGATCTCTGGCCTACATTGCTACATATGTGGTACACATACATATAGGCAAAACATTCATAAGAATAAAAAATAAAAATAAATCTTTAAAACACAGGACTGGAGGGATGGCTCATTCATTAAAGGCTAATGCTCATAACCAAAATGGCAAGTATACATAAAACTCTAAAGTCAAGCAGGAAGCTGGGTAGACAAAAGTGGGATGTAGAGAAGCATCAATTAATCTGTCCATACATAAGGCAGTGATGTAATAATGTTAAGAGTGTTATGGAGGCAGAAGTTAACTTAAGCAGAAAACATTTATTTTTGACAAGACTGAGGACCAAAAAATATTGTGTCCTAGGCTGAAAAGTAGGTACCTCCCCTGAGATAGATACAACCTATTTGCTGGAATCTGAGAATGTTACTTTATATGGCAGTATCATTAATTTGAGGATCTTGAGCTGGGGTGGTAGTTTGAATAATTGTCAAATAGATCCTAAAGGCATTGGACACATCCTTATAAAAGGGCAGCAAAGATTTCATATACAGGGAAGATGGAGGAGGCACAGAACAGATTCTCCTTCAGAGCTTCAAGAGAAAGCAAATCCTGCTGACTAAATCTTCATTCCAGGCCACTAAAATCAGTTTTTGTACTACAGACTTCAGAATGTTAATTAAAAAATGCTGTGATAATTTAGTACAAGAGTCACAGGGAACTAATATGCTCTAGTTGACAAATTCATTAAAAATATTTTATACATGAAACTACTTTAATATTAAGACCGAACAAGAAAATATTTATAAGTTGTAGATAATGACATTCAGCAGTTACAAATAACAGAAGAATCTTGAAAAGGCTAACTCAGAAGAAACGGGTTATTGAGTTCAGTTTGGAGGTTCTAAGTGCACGCTCAGGCATGTAAAGTTGCTTCATTCTGTGAGGGAGGCGGATGGGCACGCCATGCAGGAGCACATGCAGATGGAAGTGAAACTATTTTGATCAAAAGCACAGAGAGAAGGTTGGAGGGTCTCATATCCCTAATGCCACAATGACCCAATAAACTTTCACTCTTAAAACTCCCATCACTTCATATAGTGTCTTCCCTGGGGACTAAGCCTTTAGCATATGGACCCTCAGGATTTAACATACAAACTCTCAGCATCCAAAGCACACACAGAGGATGAAAGCATGTTGCTAAGTTACTTGTATAAATCCATTTCATTTCATTTTTATCAGAAACTAACATGTACACACATAGGTAGAGGTGTGCTTATTTTTCTTTGGCCAATGGTTTTTCCTTTACATGGAAAGCTTTCCCTGTCTCCTTTACCAATTCAGTTCAACTCTATTAAGTGTTTATTGAAATCCTGCTAAACATTAGTCATTAGAGTTGGCCAACTAAATATGCAATGCTAAAATGCCATCAACTGGGGCCTGGCGGATGGCTCACTGGCTAAGAGTATTTGCTATTCGAGCATGGGAATGGATGTAATCTCAAGGCCCCAGCACTAGTAAAAAAAGCTGAGTGTGACTGCATATGCCTGAGGACCCTGGAAGCTCAGTGGCCGGCCAGCCAATCTAGCCGAAACCAAGAGAGCTACAGGTTCAGTGACAGACCCTGTCTCAAGAAAATTCAGTAGAAAGAAATAAAGGCACATGCATGGGCATACATACCTGAACACTAGCATGAATGTGTCACACATCCTACCCATATGACAAAACAAAGAGGTAAATAAATAAGTATGAACGCCATCAATTTGAGTTGTAGTATTTTAGTGGTAGAGTCTACGTGGATAAGGCTCTGGATTCAATCCCTGAAAGGCCTCAGGCGGACTGAGAAACTCCAGATAGAAAAGTTGACTTGACTGTTAACACTTGTAGAAGCTTCTGATCAGTAGATCAGAATACCAAACCCCACTGGGATCTACCACTGCAATACTGGAGAGGAACTAACTTGCAGATGGACATTTCCATCCTCAAAGTTCCCTCTTTTCCGGTCTATAAAACCCCAAGTCCCTTGGTACTAAGTGCACACAATCTCTACTGCAGAAAGATGCATCCCTAAGCTGTTCTGACAAGAGGACAATTTTGCTTCTGGAGATGGCCTTCTGCTTTCTTTTACTTCCAGGCCACCTCCATCAGTCATGATCTATCAATCCCTAGTGCTTAATTAATTAGCTGATTAATTAACAAACTGTACACTTAACAATGTCAACTTACTCTTGAATATCTATAATCTACATACTTTTAAAGCCCTAATTACAAACCTACTTCTTCAATAAATCATTCCTTAGGCTTTTCAGTTCATACCTTAAATTTTTTTTTTTTAAAAGAAACCAGTTTCTTTTCTACAACACATCAGTATAGTCTATGAAAAACATGTAGTATTATTTTGTTAGTCCCTGAGTTTTGTCTTCTCATGTTTTATGTTCCTGAGTGCAAGACTGAATTATTCATACATTCTCAAAATGACATGTGCACATGCACTAGATATTTTAAAAACACCATTTTGTTTTGCTTCACTTATTGATATATAATAAATCTAACCATACAGTGGTTTATATATTATTAAAATTAAAAAAAAATTTTAGTCTTTTTTGGTGTGGGGAGGGAGGGTTGTTGAGACAGGGTTTCTCTGTGCAGTCCTGGTTGTCCTGGAACTCAGTCTGTAGACCAGGCTGATTTTGAACTCACAGAGATGTCTCTGCCTCCTAAGTGCTGGGATTAAGTAGTGAGATACTACTGACTTTGAGTCTCTTAAAACAACCCAATTCCAAATCTTTTTTTTCTCATACAGATACAGTATCTTTATCATATCAAATCTATGGCATGCCATATAAAAGTATCTGATGCAAAAACAAAAGTCCCAGGGTTTTAAAGTATGTATGTATTATACAGATGAGTTTTATGATATCCTCATAATATATATTGTTTATATATTATGTATATATATATACATATAGTGTGCTTAGATCATATTCACACACACAGTATCCTGCCTTATGAAACTCTATTTAAAAAGTTTCCACAAAGAGATATATTTCTATTTATTTTTATAATTATTCAAAGAATATCATATAACTGTAAAACTCTAGATTTTAAACTAGAATTCTTTTTCATCCTTTTAATCAGTTATTGAAAGTTTAGATTTTATATTCTGAAATATAAAATTATTTCAGAAAATAGAAATATATATTCTGAGGTTGGATAGATGGTACAGAGGTTAAAAGCACTAGCTGCTCTTCCAGAGGACCTAGATTTGGTTCGCAGCACCTACATGGTGCCTCACAACTATCTGTAACTCCAGTCCCAGGAATCTGTCACCCTCTTCTGACTTTTGCAGG
This sequence comes from Mastomys natalensis, assembly GCA_021653895.1. Classification (NCBI taxonomy): domain Eukaryota; kingdom Metazoa; phylum Chordata; class Mammalia; order Rodentia; family Muridae; genus Mastomys; species Mastomys natalensis. Next base: position 35,941 of record JAJTUV010000491.1, on the reverse strand, counting down.
CACCAGATATGCACATAGTGACAAATAAGCTAGAAAGAATTTAAACAAATAAATAAATATTTAAATATTTAAAATACCCAGTCTAAAGTGGTCTTAAATCCTATCACTTATTAGATCAGTACCCTGAAGTCTTTGGAAAGGCTTAATTCACTAAACTGTGACATGTAGATATTCACAGACCTTAACTCAAATTCTGCCTTGCATGTTGAGAATGATGAGTGCATATACATGCACCATAATCTAGTAAGAAACAGTTTTCTGCTCATATAACAAAGATTTCTGGGGAGAAAAGTCCAAGGTTAAAATGTCTTGAGAATGGCTTTAGAAAGCATTTGAGTTTTAAACAATGATTAGGAGTGAGGGATCCATAAAAGCTTTGAACTTTCTGTTGGCAGCAAGGAGAAACCAATTGGATTTTCTCTGCAGTTTGACCAGATGTAGGGAAAAAAAAGTGACTGCTTAAAAATCTGTCAGTCACAATTATTGAGGCTATGGTGTCCTCACAAAAAGGGGCTTATCATGATTGCCCTTCAAAAGACCCAACCAATGGACAGAAGCTGCTGACCCCTGTGGTTGAATTAGGGAAAAGCTAGAAGAAGCTGAGGAGGAGGGCAACTTTGTATGAGGATCAGCAGTCTCCACTAACCTGGATCCTTGAGACCTCAAGGATCTCAGACACTGGGCCACCAACCAGGCAACATACACTAGCTGATATGAGGCCCTCCAACACACACATAGCAGAGGACTGCCGCCAGGTCTGGACTCAGTCAGAGAAGATGTACCTAACCCTCAAGAGACTGGAAGCCCCAGGGAGTGGGAAGATCTGGTGAGTGGGAGGTGTGTGTGGGTTGGGGACACCCTCACGGAGATGGGGGGAGCAGGGGGAAGGGAGGTATGAGGTGTGGAACAGTCAGAGGGTGGATCAGGGGGTGGAAAATCTGGACTGTAAAAAAGATTAAAATAATTTTTAAAAAAAATAAAAATATGTCTGTAATTATGCATCAAAATATGCAGTCATACTCTTTATTATTTGATAATTCAATTTGAAAAGCATATAAAAATTAAGCTATATACATATAATTTCATACAATTTTAAATATCTTAATTTAAGCTATATAATTGACAAATACAGACTATAAAAAACAAACATGAAATACAAATGTGAAACAAAATATAAAATGTTAATATTAAGTGTTCTTTGTTGAAGATGAAAAACAAAAAAATTTATTCTTCAAAAAAGGTTTAACCAGGGCAACCAGTGATACAACAATACAATCTTCAAATATTAGTCTTTCTCTCACTTTTCACTTTCTTAAAGACATACTAACATAATTGACAAAAGTAATTTTACTGTTGTATTTAAAAGAAAATAACATAAACTTTTACTGTCATTGACATTAATTTTTAAAAATTATAATCAGAATACCATTCTTCATTCTGCCAAAAAAAGCATAACTAAAACCCAGTGATTTCAAAATTTTTAATGGCTAAAGTATGAATTCTGTACAGTTCTCATTAAAAGGTCTTCTGAGAGTTTGAAGGCACTCTTGTTATTATCAAAATAACTAAAGTACTATTGGACTAAAACTCAAATTCCAGGGATAAATAAACTGAATATTATTAAAAAAATTTATGGAAGAAGTATTGATATATCTAAGATAAAAGGATTGTTTGATAGGGCCTACAAGGTCAAAATCAAAATAAGTAATGATTAGCTAGTGACACAAATAAAAATATTCAATATTTAAATAACTTAAATCAAATAATTCAACTGTAGTAACAATTACTATTTTAACTGACAAAAATGTATCTTGTATTCAGTGATATACAAATTTTTACAGTTATTAAATAGTTCAAATAGTTAAATAGCATTAAATCATTCAAAAATAATAATTCAAAAAAACATAAATTGTGTTTTATTTTGTGAGGATGAAAAATCTTTTGAGGAAGAAGTTGTGTTTTGATCCTGTTCAAAAGAAAATGGAAAACTAAAATCATCTTTTCCAGCTCCAAATGTGTGAGAAGATTCTGATGAAAAAGAAAATGTGAAGGTATCTTCTCCTTCTGACTTCCCAAATAAGTTACCTGAAGAATATAAATATTAGAATATCATTGTATTCATGTTATATAAAACAATCTACTAGATTACAGAATACTGCACACAATGAATACATTAACATTAAATCACATATCTATTTAGCAGATATTTAAATGTATTCTTCATACACATAAGGCATTGTCCTTGGTACTATGAAAGGTAAACTCTAACTTGAGCCATACTTATAAACAGTTTGAACTCAAGTGTACAGAACAGAAACTTGGGCAAAACATCTTAAATAAAGAGAATAGCATGCATGTCCAGAGACAGGTCTGCATAGCAGACAGTAGGATAACACAAATCCATTCAAGTTATCAGGGGCACTGAAAAATAACAAAGATATATTAAGCAAGAGTTCACGAAAATGAGCTTGCAAAGACTACTGAATGTCTCACTATATGACTACTTAATGTAGACTTAAGAGGAAACCATTAAGTACTGTCACACACAGATATAACATGACTTAAACTACTTTGTAAGGTTACTTTGGAAAACATGTACAGAATGGATGAAAAGGAGCATCTAGAAATTATGAAAACCAACAGGGGAAAATATATTATCCAACAGTTACAGAAAAAATGTCCTTTACCTATTACCACAGCAACGGATATAGAGAGGGAAAATGTTGCATCTGAGATGCTGCATAGGTCAAATTTATCTAGCTGTTATTTATTGATAATTACAAAATATGGTTCAGTGTTCAAAACTTTTGATGAATCTGTGAAGAGTTTTCCACAATTTTGAAAAAATTTATAAATCAACTTCACTTGTAGATTTGCTTGTTGACTCCAAGGATTAGCATAAGAAAAAATATATACCAGTTTTCATTCATTATTAATTATTTAAAACTGAAAGTAAAAATACTTTTCACTATCTCTTTAAAATCAACTATTACTCAAAAGTTTAAAATCTACAGCAATCAAATGGCGTATCTGAAACAAGCGGCATAAAGCATAAATATTTTTCCCATATGCAGAGCTAGTTAGTTGGTACCTTAAACAGAAAATGTTCTTTGAACCACTTTGAAATTTATAAATCTAAAAATTTAACCTCCATTATTTCACTTTCAACAAAGGTCAGTCAACCGACAGTCAGACACTGGCCAACAGGATGAACTGATCACAGATTCCGAGTTCTCACACTCCCTTTTTAATTGTTTTCTTTACCAACTTCATTTCCTACCCATAAGACTTAAACAGACAAAAACACACAGATTCCAAGAGAAATAAAATCTTGAATTTCCCTTTGCATAAATGAGTTTTCTTTTCTTTTTAAGAGTTCCTATGAAGTATTCATAAAATTCCTAGTCACTCTATAAACAACAGTATATTGTTGTATAAAGCAGTACTTTAAGTGCTCCGAGAAATTCAAAGGTAAATATAAAGCAAGTCCTTATCTTAAAAGGTTCAGAGATGTTTTTATATATTTATAAATACTTAATGATATTATGTTGAATATAAACATTTTTTTTTAAAGATGTTCAGAAAAGTGGAGAGATCTTTTTAGGGAATGGAAGGTAGAAGGTGGAAATAAAGGTTTTATGGATGAGAAGTTACTCTTCAAAGATAAAGATGGAATTTGGAGGTTGCAAGAAATAAGTAGGATAAACAAGTCTGGACATACTTGAGATATGCTCAACTCTTCAGTCTGACCAAAGACAGGTAATTTTGCTTTTAAATTGCTTATCTTGATGTTAAGTTAGAAAGTAGTAAGATGGTAAGTGACAGTCAATGAAAACCACTTAAGTGTTTGACAATGACAGATGACAGCATTATGCTTAAAGAAGGATACACAGAATCTTAAAAAAACAAAAACAAACCCCTGTCAGATCATTTCAGTCATTTGCTCAAACTCTCCAGTGACTTCCTACTTCATTTAGAAAAAACAATCCAAAGATTTTAATGGTCAAAGGGTCAGACATGATTTTGTTCCTTCCTACACTTCTGACTTCTTTTTTCCACACTATTTTCCTTGCTCTCCATTTAAATCATACAATTTACCTGCTTTTCACTGAACATACCATGCATGTTACCGTGTAAGACCTTTTCAATCTTTGCCTAGAATACTTTTTCCAGTAGCTACTGTGTCCGTCTCCTCATGCCTCTGTTCCAATTTCTTTCACTGATGTGTCCCTAATGCCCTTGTAGCACAGCAACCATTTTCCTAAACCAAGCATTTCCTAGTCTACTTATTCTGGTTTATTTTCCTTCTCCGTGTTTAAAGGTTAACTCAAGCCAGGGCTGAGTCAGACCAACATAATACTATTTTCTTAGAAAACATAGGATTAGGGGTAAATGTCGAATGTTGTCCCTGCCAACTGTGCTGGATAAGAATACACCTGAATTAGAGAAGCTATGAATTAGCATATAAGCATGACTGAAATGCAATAAATGACTGATGGGAAACTGAAAGTGTAGCTTTTGTGTGTCAAGGTGATGTACATGCTCCATGTGTCTTGTCCATAGCAGCATGACATGTTCAATGTGGATAAGGTAGCAAAAGAAATCTTATTTAGGTAACTGACAGGTTGCCAATGAGACAAAAGACAGTGTATACACTGTTATCTCTTACTTCACATCCTTCTACAAAGTAAATATATTAAAATTATAATATGAATTTTACTACCTCTTCAAGTCAATAAACTACTGTATTAATGTCATATACATAATTAATTATCATCTATCTTTTATTTCTATCATTATCATTTATTTGTCTATCTTCTGTCTCTCCCAACAGAATACAAAAGCCCTAAGAGGATTCTGAATTCTTGCCACTTTTCTGTCACCAAAGACAAAAAGCAGTACCTGGCAACAAATGAAATACGTACACATATACAAATATTGACTGAATTAACAAAGAATAAAAGAAGAAAGGCTACCCAATAAAAAGTATGTACCAAGATAAAACAATTTCCAAAATAATGGGAATAATTAATGTTAAATTATTAAAAAGGACTAAATATGATAACAAATGTAAGATAGCCATAACATTCGATAATTAAGAAGCCAGTAATATTGAAGAAAACAAGTGTTGGCAGAGTTGTGAAAGATGGTCAAGTTCTGGAAGAATGAAGAAGAAAGAGGGCAGGAGGAAAGGAAAGGAGAACAGAGAACACAGTTACTACTTTTTCTGTGTGATGAGATTGCAGTACTGTCTACTGAGTTAACAGGGTCTACAAGCAAATGTTCTTAAATAAATAAATTGAGTGCCCCAAAAATATCAGTTAGAAATAAATCAACCTACCTTTCTTTCAAACAAACTTTCCTACCACGGAGGAAAGTTAACATGTTTTACATGTACAAAACTTCAAAACACTTACCAATTCCTTGTTGTGATGAAGGAGGATTTAGATTTATTGCAGAGTAATGTTCATTAAACTGGAAAATAATTTCCATTAACTATTACTTGTGAAATCAAAAAAACAGTTTATATAGCATTATATTTGACACTAGAACCTGTACTTTTAGCATATAATATTAGGGTAGACAAAACAGGAACTTTCTACATAGCATATTACAAAGACTTTTAAAAAATCTCTCGTTGGGCTCAGGATGTAACTCAGTGGTAGAATCTTTGTTTATCATACATGAGGTTCTTGGTTCAATCTCTAACATTAGATGAATAAATTTGTCATTTACTTATATTAAGCCAAGAATTGATCTGGAAGGTGTGACTCAGTGGTAGAGTGTTTGTCTATAGTACTCCTGAGGCCTAGGGTTGAATTTTCAGCACTGAAATAAACAAATAAATAAATAAATAAATAAATAAATAAACAAACAAACCTACCTATTAACTTGATTACAGCATACATATTTACGCTTAGAGAATCATCCATTTACATTTCTTCTGAATATTTTATGGTTAATATTTTTAAATTTAATTTATCTACTAAGTTTTATTGGTATAAGGTATAAGTTCCTAATTTATTCTTACAATTAATAGTCCCAAATTTATCACATTCTAAATTCTTTTATTTCAAGACATTCTAGCCTATGCCACTGATTATTTGACCAATCCTTATATCTTTCTCATACTATCTTGATTACATTTTAATTTATACAGCTTTATGAAATTAGTCATTAATGTGAGTGTATGTGGAGGTGCAAATGTGCATGTGGAGATCAGAGGACAACTTGTGGGTGGTTCTCTTCATCCATTTCACCCACCCTATATACCTGTTTTAATGTGCAGAATGAGTATCTTTCACCAATCTACTTTATAACACTTAGTATTTACAATTATGTCCTCTTAATTTCTAGTAGAGTTAGGTCATCTAGCTAGGAGTTGGTCAGTCTTGTCAATTATTTTCAAAGAATCAACTTTGGTTTTGTTCACTTTCTTTGTTGCTTTTTCAGTTCATTGATTTTTTGTTTTGTTTGTTTTTTTTCAAGACAGGGTTTCTCTGTGTAGCCCTGGCTGTCCTGGAACTCACTCTGTAGACCATGCTGACCTGAACTCAGAAGTCCTCCTGCCTCTGCCTCCCAAGTGCTGGGATTAAAGGCGTGTGCCACCACTGCCCGGCCCAGTTCGTTGATTTCTAGTCTTTATTATTTCTTCATTCACTTTGGATTTGCTTTGTTATTCTTTTCATAAAGAAGTAAAGGTTATTAATTTTAGAGCATTCTTTCCTATTAATTATTTATCTTAACTAAATATGTAACTATCACCTTTTCTCTGACTATGTTATCATTCTTCAATTTTGATAAGCTGAATTTTCATAATAGGTAATTTCAAAATCTTTTCTGATTTCTCTCATGACTATTGATTCCCTTGACTCACAGACTAAAATGTTTAGGATTTTCCTAGATAATTTATTAACTTTTAATTGAATTGTATAGTTGTCAGAGAACACATTCTAATATTTTTGTATTCATTAAGATTCATTAATGAGTTATGTAGTGGTGGTGCATGCCTTTAATCCCAGCACTTGGGAAGCAGAGGTAGGTAGACCTCTGAGTTCAAGGCTAGTCTGGTCTATACAAGTTCCAGGATAGCCAGAGTTACACAGATAAACCCTGTTCCCCCCGCCCCAAAAAAAGACATGGCCTATCTTGTAATTATACCATTAGCACTTGAAAACTTGCAGTTGTTGGATATGGTCAGTTTGACCAAAGAGATTGTATCATTCAGATCTTACAGGGTACATTTCTTATGTTGTTTAATTTTACCAACTGTTGAGAAAAGGGAGTATAAAACCTTTGTAGCTGAGTCTCTACTTATCCTCCTGCAAATTTAATTAATTAACTCATTAGTTTTATTACTTGGAATTGAACCCAAGGCACTGTGAACACTAGGCAAACACTCCACCACTAAGCTCAGTACATAGCTCTATGTTAAACGTTTTAAAGACATAAGCCATATTTGAGAGTGTCATATTTTCCTTGTGAGTTGAGCTTTTAATTTTTATACATTATCTCTTATTTCTAACAACGTCTTTATCCTAAAGGGTACCCCCAAGTGATAATATAGACACTGTGGCCTTTTTAGACTTAGAATTTTCATGAAATATAATTTTATATCTTTAACTTTCAACCTATCATCAGCTTTATAATGAAATATGTGTTAGCTTATACTTAGGTCTTTCTTACCCAATTGGACAATATCTGCCTTTTAGTGGAGTATTTAACTCATTAACATTAAGTAACATTAAGAAATTCATAATTTCTGCTGTTTATATTTATATTTTTCTTTTATGCTTTCTTATTTGATTTCTTCTTTATTATCTTCTTCTGGTTAAATACTTGTTTAGGATTTCATTCTATTACTTTTGAGCATTTTCTTGAATAATCAATTTTGTCCTAGGAAATTTATTAATAGGGTAGTCTCCTTCCCCAACTCACTATAACAAAACAGAATGAAACAAGAATTAAAAATAAACAATCTTTCGGGATTGTGTTTTGTTTTTGAGATCGATTTCTCTGTGTAGCCCTGGCTGTCCTGGAACTCACACTGTAGACCAGGCTGGCCTTGAACTCAAAGATCAGCCTGCCCCTGTCTCCGATGTGCTGGGATTAAAAGCTTGTGCCACCACTACACATCAAATTTGCCAGGGTTTTCAATTAGATTAAAATTAGATTACATTTACAAATTTCATTGAAAAGAAATCTATCTTCATAATATTTTCTTCCTATGTAAATACTTCATGTATTTATGTTTCTAATAATTTTCAGTGGTTTTATAGTTTTCCTTATTCAAAATGTATGTGCTTCCTACCATAGTTATACATATTTAAGTTCATGTTACTATTGTAAAAGAGAATTGAGTTCTTTTGGTCTATTTTTCAAGTCTAGCACATTCCATTTGGAAATTACTTGCTTATAAAATAAATGTATAAATAACAACAAAAGCTAAACATATTAAATACTATAAAATGTATGATACCATATCTTCTATCAATAAATTCATAATTTTTCCAATGTAATATAACAAAAACTTAAGCCACATAAAATTCATAAGTATAGATATTTAAATGAATAACAAGAAAATATTTATATTGTACTACATAGCATTAGTAAGTGATACTTCTGAAATGCTTTATGTGTATCAACTCACTTAATATGTATAAACTCTATGGCAGCCTCTGTCGTTATTTCTATTTTGCAGAGAAGGAATTGAATTATTTTCACAAATTTACATACACTCTACATTCCTGAGTATTGACTAGGATTCTGTGTCTAGTTTTAAATACTATACTTTATTGCACAATCCCACTAACATATAACTTAATATTGGGCTTAATTGCTTAACTAAGAAGTAAACAATTTATAATAATTTGCATCACTGAAAAGTAGAAACATCAGTGGAAATTCCTCAGAATTTTTAAAATTAACTAACAAAAGTATCACTATGTTCATAATATAGCTGAAAATACTAATATAACTTGATAACATTATGAATTAAGTAAGAATATGTAGTTTATTTTTATATTGAAATGTGTAACACATTTATATAACCAAATTCATTTTAGTCTATCTTTAACTACAATTTTGGTCATCCCTACCTTAAGGGTTTTTGGTCTTGGCTTTTTTTAAAAACTTTGACTTGATTTGATGTGGGTGCTGGAAACCAAGCTCAGGACCTCACGAATGGTAGGCAAGCCCTCCGTCACTATGTGAGCCACACCCCAGCCAAGATTTTCTCTTGAGATTCGTACTTATTTGTATTTGTGTGTGTGTGTGTGTGTGTGTGTGTGTGTGTGTGTGTGTGTGTAGATGCTCTTGGAGGCTGGCGGCCAGAATGCTGTTGAATTCCCTGGAACTGAAGAATCACCTGACCTAGTGCTAGAAACTGAACTCAGGGCTTCTGAAAGGCAGCAAGTAATCCTAGCTGCTGAACCATCTCTCTGTTCTCAAAATTTTCTTTTCTTTTAATAAAAAACATGAATCTTGGTCATCTGAAGTTAAAACTGAGAAGGTCACAGGGAACTTTGCTATATTATCAATACTCAGAACTTTTTTTTCCATGTTGGAGGTGGGAACCACACCTCAAGGACACTAGTCCAGCACTGTACCACTGAATTACATCCATAGTTTTTTTTTTTTTTTTTCAAAGTTGCCTGTAGATAATCTGTCCCAAGAAAATTTGGTACTAAAAGAACTAAATTGCCTAAAGCTCCAACATACAATTTTTAGAAATAAAATTTGGTTCTTGCTTTACCTGATCCGATGAGATTTCTGAATCAGACACAGAAGAATCAAATAAATTTAGTCCAGGTGATCTAGAGGTATAACTCATAAGAAATGAAAATCCAGGAGAATCCTTTTGTTTCTGTCCTTCAGGTGCTGCATTTTTAGTTCTGTTACAGAAGGATTTGAAAATCATCAAAATGCTATAAATGTATCACTATACAATGCAGACTGGGAAGCACCAAAGCAATGGCGTACAGGTAGGAATTTGCAAAGGTAGGTTTTAAGGTGACAAATTTATGAAGAAAGGACATTTGGGTGAAGAATATAAAAAACAACTATGGGGATAATAATTGTGAATACTTAATAAGAATATATTGTCAGGCACTATTCTAGGTACTTAGATAAGTGTAATTTATTACTCTTCATAATCCATTAAAACAAAGCACTGTTAATATCATTTTCATTTACAACAAATACTTTTGAAGTTTAGCAATGATAAGAGATTTGATTAAAAGAATAGCAAGTGACACTGAAATTCAGATGCAGCAATTCACATTGAAAATCCCAGCTCTCAGTTCTGACACTGTCTTCAAGACCTTGAAAACTACTCATAAGACATGTTTTAATGAGAAGTCAGACATTACAGAGTATTAACACAAACTATAAGTGATCTGGAATAAGAAGACAAAATAGTATATAATATAGAGCCAGAGTAGTCTAACTTTAAAATCTAAACTTTAGGCCAGGAAGTGGTGGTAAACACCTTTGATCCCAGCACTTGGGAGGCAGAGACAGGTGGATCTCTGAGTTCGAGGTCAGCAGAGTGAGTTTCAAGACAACCAGGGCTACACAAAGAAACCCTGCCTTGGAAAAAAATAAAAATAAAACAAACAAACAATTAATTCAACTTTAACACTGACTGTTTGTATTACCCATGATTCTGTCTTGTCATCTATAAGATAAAAAGTATAGTGTAGCAATGATTCATAAAGTAGGTATTAATGTAAAAAGATCATAGCATAAAATGCCCAACAGCTGCTTGACACAGGGCTTTATAAAGTGGTTTTTTGCTTTTGATTTTGTTTTCTATGGATGGACTGTAGCTTAGGCCAGAGTGTGCATGGAGCATGAGTGAGACCTTAGATTCATTCCCTAGCCCCACCAACCCATAGACAAACATGTATAGCTATATATTAATTAATATGTCATCCTGACAATACTGCCACAGCTATCCCAATAATCACAAATGAACTTACAGATTATGTTATCATCCAGAGAATGATCAACATTCATTCAATTCTAGGATTTGATGATAAATTCTATTTTGAATACTTTTTTCTTGAGTCAAATGCATGACATTCAAACATAAAATTTTACTACTCATTTAAAATACAGGAGTAGAACACAGGTGAGAGATACCTGATGAAGATACCTGATTTATGTCTTAGAACAACTTAGGACTTGGTGTTAAGGAACAGACTGAATGGAATCCAAAGGTTAAATGCAGCACTACTTTCTTGGCTACAAACCCTAAACCAGTGTTTTCAATGTTGTATATTTATATTGGTGACATTTAGTTTTAAGAAACTGGGAACCCTTGCTTCAGACACTACATATATGGAGACTAACGGCTAAAACATTACTCCATCAGTAGTCTATAACTATGATATGTGACAGTAGTTCTTGAGACTGAATTTAATTTTTCCACATCTTTTATCCTTTGTAAAATCTTAAGCCTCCATATTGTCACACTGGATACTCGGGCTTTTTTATCATCTTCACTTTAACAACAATCCGCAACCATCAAAAAGACAAACAAACAAGCAAACAAAACACAGAGAGTAGAGTCTTTAGTAATTATTACTATAAATTACTTATATAACTCAATATATAAATAAATAAATTAGAATTATTAATAGAAATCATACATTTCAAAGAAGGGGCTTTTAGGGAACTGCATTTTCTCCACTGATTCAGGCGTCTTCAGAGCTTCAGAAGTTCTTAGAAATGAAGGAGTTTCAGGAGTTTGTGGAAAATCCTCAGCTCTTTCCTCTTCAACACTATTATTTTCTATTGACTTTCCAAAGTGTTCTATGTATAGGGCCTGTAATGCAAAGTAGCAGAAAAATTTTAACAATGACGGTTACTTAAAAGAACACACATATACTGCATAAGGTAGAATATGCACCACATTATTCTGTTATCACTTCACAGATAAGTAAAATTAGAACTGGTGAAGTGAGCTATATAATATACATATGTGTGTGTGTGTGTATGTGTGTGTGTGTGTGTATGTGTGTGTGTGTGTATGTATATCATATATCATATATAATACATATATACATATATATGATATTTATATATATACTCAAAGAAATAGAAAAGTAGTTATTTTGTAACTGAATTCTTCTCTTATTCCCAGCTCCATTTCGCTTAACACTATATGAAAAAAATGATAATCAAAAATGCTGAAATTGAAGGAAAATATTGAGGAGTGGTTTTTCTTTTAAAAATTTCACAGTATACTCTGCTAACTTCTTGAAAAGGAGATTAAGCAATTTTGTTAATTGCTTTATGCTATAATCTGGATCTATGTTATGGGCTTAATCCCCAGCTTGTCATTACTAGGAGGTAGTAAAATTTTAGGAGGTAGGGTATGAAAGTCCTTTAAATCATGGTAGGTAGCATGCTCTGAAGGTGACTGTAGGATCTCTTCTTTAAAAAAAAAAAATTCCAGGCCATAGATGAGCTATGAAGTAGAAACTTCTGGTTTCTTTGGAAACGCAGCTGTGTCATGTGATGTTTTTCTGGAAACTGTCTTGTGAGAGGATATTTTGCTGAAGCAGATACATGAAAAGATGTTTTACTGAGGCAGACTCTTGAGAGGGCTCCTGATGTTTGGAGAGAGTATAAATGGAAACCAATGGGTGTGAGAGTATGCGCTTGCATTGTCATGCCTTGTAGTGCTTCGCTGGTCTTTGCTGATCTTTGCTTGTCATGGCTTCATTGAGAGAAATGCACTGAAGGGTATTCCAGCTATTTCTTGCCATTTCTGTTGACTTCTGTCGATAAGGCAGAGCCTCACTGTTTCTGCTGGATTGTGCCACCACTACTGATTCGTGTTTGGTGTTTGCTACTGGACTGGACTGCTGGCATCCTGATAATGAATGGTAGAGTCTCCCCAGATAAGTACTTCTAAACAGGTCCACAACCCCTTGTCCTATTAACCATTTTTCTTCCCTATATTTGGTCAGTGGCCTAGAAGAGATGTTAGAGCCTTTAAGAACCCTAAATAAAGTAGGCTTTGGAAAATCTCAGCCTACAGAGGTGTTTGACTCCATTATGATCTTCTTTTATGATGTGTGCTACTACTTGCCCAAAGCAATGGGACCAACTAAGAACTCTTAGATTATGAACTTTTTTCATAAGTTATTTCAGGTAATTGTGTTTAAGTGAATAACAGAAAATTGCCTACTTTATCTTTAAAGTTTTTTGCCATTATAATTTTATATTAGTTTATTTCTAAAGATTGAGAACCTGAATACTAACTTTTCCTTTATCTTATTTCTGCACACACACTCAATGTGCACACCACACATACATACTACACACACACACACACACACACACACACACACACACAGAGAGAGAGAAAGAGAGAGAGAGAGAGAGAGATTTATCATGTATGATTATACCAAATCTTACTACAGAAACAATTTGGTCTGTGTAAAAGAATTATAATGTGCTCATTACCTGTATTTCCTTTACAGTATACTACTACTTAGTTACTTCTCATTTTAACCCTTGGTAGCTTAGTTTGCATCTGTCATCATTAAATGTTTCCACTATACAAAATGATTATCAAGATACTTTCATACCCACTGGTATTGAATTGCCATAGCAAATCATTAAATCTTGCCAAACATTTATTTTCTTCAATTATGAGTTGGTTTTGATCTTAATATGTATCATCACTTATGACTAAGTAATGTCAACATTTGTTGACATTAACTTTTTAAATTCTTTTTCTTAATCTGAAAAAATATTTCTAACTTCCTATAACCTGAGTTTCAAGCTAATAACATCTTACGTAAGTAATCTTCATTGTAATAAATCTAAAATTTAAATGAACACTGAGTATTTTTTAGGATGCTCTGCTTAGAAACTAAAAATCTAACATTTGACTTACCTGTGTACTACATTTTGATTCTTTTGGTTGTCTTTTTGTCTCTTTATCTCCACATTCAGTATCTATTTGTAATATGGGATTTAACAAATTCATTAGTTTCATTTGTGTGGTCTCATGAAATTAAATAATTTGCTTCAACTGTATAAAACATTTTGTAAATATCTATTTAAAAATGGCAAGTTCATATGGTTTTATCCAATACATACATGTAAGAGCACAAAATATAATAGTCAACAGTTTAACCAAAGGACATTCATGTAAGCATCACCTAGGTAAAGAACCATCTTGAGTATTCCAAAAGGTCCTGTTTCCCATAGCCTCTTCTTCAAAGCTAATCCCTATCCTGACTTCAGCGATAACAATTCCCTAGTATGTTTTATCACCTAAATATCTTTCTTTTCTGCTTTAAAATTATGCATGCTAAAATTATGCATACATTTTATGTCTCCCTTTCTGTTGAGCATGTTTGTGTGATTCCTCCATATCACTACCTACAGACAGTTTTCTCATTACCGGTATAAATATTCCATACATCCAGCATTCTACAACAGATGGGCATTGGAAACAATGTAATATCCCATATTTATTTGCATTTCTCTAGGTATATATCTATGATGGAATATTGAGACACAGAGTATGTGTATCTCCCAATATCAGGTATCAAACTTTTCTAAAATGGCTGTACAATTTTGGCTGAGATAAGTAACCACTGTAAAAATAATGAGACCTCAGTTTATATCACGTTTATGATAGCCCCTACTGGTCAACATTCTCATAAATACTAATACTGGTAGACTTTTTAGATTTGCTAATTGGTAGATGTATAACAGTATCTTACTCTAGCTTTACACTTTTATAATTTGCTAAGCATCATTTCATGTTTATCTGCCAGGAAAGTTTCTTTTGAAATGTCAGTTCACATATTTTTACTTTTCAAGTTCTAAATTATTAATCTTTCCCTGTATGTATGTGTGCATATTCATGTGTGTATGTGTAAACACATGTGGAAGTCAGAGGACAGTGCTGACTGTCAATCACTGCCTTTCATTTTGTTTGCGGTTACCTATGCCAGGATAGCTGGACTGCCAATTTCCAGGGACTGTCCTGCACTACTGACCATTTCATTATGGCACCTTTAAAATTACAGACAAACACTACTGTGCCAGGCTTTATGTGAGTATTGAGATCTCAACGAAGGTCTTCACACTTGCATACCAAGTGCTTTACCTACTAGACCACCTGCCACATCTCTATTCTGAAATATTCTAAGTGAGTTGTCTGCTTTTATGTACTTGATTTATAAAGGTTCTTTACATTTTTTTGAACTACTCTTTGGGCAATTTTATGCATACATACAAATATATTCTTTGGCTTTGTGACTTATTTTCTTCTTCTTTTGATTATATCCTTTTTTAGATATTTATATTATATGTGTTTTGCCTGCATGTATGTCTGTCCACTTAATGTGTGCAGTGCACACAGAGTCCAGGAAGGGGTGTTAGATCCTCTGAAACTGGAGTTAACGTGGTTATTAGTGGCCATGTAGTGTTGGGAACCAAACCCAGATCCTCTGCAAGAATAAGTGCTCTTAACTTCTGAGCTATCTCTATAGTCTTCTTTTTACTGTATCTCCAAATAATCAACATTTCTTTATTTTAATATAGCCAATCATCAATTTTTATTAATTGGGCTTTTAAAACTTCTTTACCTTGGGAGCTGGAGAGATGACTCAATGGGTTAAGAGTGACTATTTCTCTTTTTATAAATTTTTATTGGTTATTTTATTTATTTACATTTCAAGTATTATCCCCCTTCCTGGTTTCCCCTCCACAAGCCCCCTATTCCATCTCTCCCTCCGCCCTGCTTCTATGAGGGTGCCCCCAACTCCCACTTCACCACCCTAGCATTCCCCTACACTGGGGCATCAAGCTTTCACAGGACCAAGGGCCTCCCCTCCTACTGATGTCAGATAAGGCCATCCTTTGCTACACATGCAGCTATTACTATTGCAGAGGACATGAATTTGGTTTCCAGCACACATTCCAGGCAGCTCACAACTGCCTGTAACTCTAGCTCCAGGTGATCCAACACCTTCTTCTGGCCTCTATTAGCACTTGTACTCTTGTTCACATATTACACTCTGACATACACACACATATATATAATTAAAAATAAATCATAAGGTGAATAAAATAAATCTTTAAAAATCAAAAATGCCTCTCTTGAAGTCACACATCTATGTCCTGAAAAAGCTTTGTGCACTTTGCCTCTTGCATTAAGTCACACCTATTATTCTTTTATCACATCCTAATTTCCTCAACATATAGGCTTAGAGATTGTTGAAAGTCTTTGTTTTCTTCTAAAATAATTACATGTCTTCATAAGCACGAAGCCTCATTATACACGCTCAGCACATATAGGGCTATGCTAGTTATATGTATTTCCCAACATCTCTATGTCAAGGGTGCATAGTTCTAGGAGATTAGCTATTCCTCCTTGTTTAATACAATCAGCTTAGCTTATGAAGAGGATTATAAACAGCTGGAGTAGATCACATGCACTGGAAGAGCATTTTTTTTCTCTTAGAAGAAAGCAAAGAAAGTATTCAGATGTATAATAAATATGTTTCAGTTGATTCATATATGAGAAGTGAGAAAAATAGGCTGATAGACTATAACTATTCTGAAAATGTGTATATCTACAAATATTTTAGAGCTATATTTTATTTATGTATATGTATCTATGTGAATGTATGCCTTATGTGTGCCAGCCTGAGAAAGACAGAAGAGAATAACAGGTCCCCTGGAAGTTGAATTACAAATGGTTTTAAAGTTGTCATTGTGGGTACTGCAAATTGAACTTGAGTCCTCTGGAAGAGCTGATGTATTCTTAACCACTGAGACATCTTTCCAGCCCCAATTTACAAAATTGTATGATTTCCAAATGGTTCATTATAAAATTTCAAAAAGTCAAAAGGTGATGTCTTTTATATAACATGATACAGGGTATAATGTGACTCATTAATAGGTCAACAATATATATCTCTGTCTATGATAGACATGTGTGTGTGCTTATGCATATCCACAAATAGTTAAAAAAGATAAGTATATCTCATTGTTTTCCAAAGTTTCAACATTTTCTTTATCTTGTGAAAACAAACTCATACATATCTCCAATGACTTTTCTATGATGTTCAGTTAAAGAAAATATTCAAGGCAGCAAAATTTAATATAAGAAAATATAAAAGCATTATGTATAGTTTCAAAAATGGAAACAAAAATATATTAAATGTAAGAAAATAGCTGAAATCTACTATATTCATTCAATGAATACTTATGTAGTCATTGCAAATAAAGTTAATGATATGAAAAAAGCTTCATGTCATTTTTTATTTGTAATGACAGTATGCAGTCAAATTGGGAAATGGGATTGAATTACATATATTGTATAATTCAAATGGGGGATAGAGAACAAAATGTACACATGTATTTAAAAACTAAGAGACTACACACAGACTGCATTGTTTCAGTTATGTCTGGTTAGTTACATTTTGTTTCCTTTGTATTTTTTCTTTGTTTCCCAAATTTTCTATAAGGAAATGTATTTATTTTATTTTCTGATAAAAATGTATTATTAAACCACATATATACCTCCATTAGTGAGAGTTAAAAACATCCAAATAATTTATTTAGTATAAAAACCTATATAATTTATTATTTAGAAAAATATAAACAGCAAATACCTATATGTTGTTTTTCAATCCACTGATTGTAATTTGGTTGATTCAATCTAAAACACAACAAATATAATTTTTATTACTTGAGAGTCAATACTTACAAAATACTTGAGAGATGAAAATGTTTCTTTTCTTTGGGGGAAGTAGTGCTAGAAACTGAAACCAGACAAACATACTAGCACTAAGTTATATCCCAACACTTTCGCAGTTTTTTATATTTTAAAAATTACCTGAATTGTGTAAAACCTTGTGAACTTTTAACAGCTGGAACATGTGAAGATTTTGAATTACTATCCATAGCAGAGTCATAAAATATCTGGAAAAAAGTTAAACATTAGATTGACTATATAAAATAATAATCATGTATCCTGGCTACACTGGGATCTCTAATTCTTTAGCATTTCATTCCCATAATCACCCATATTATCACTAAGTACAACTACATACATTCACTGTAATATCTACAAAGGAAACATAAGGGCAATTAAACTGAGAAGCAAAAAGGTTTAGGCTTCTTAAGTAATTTGATGTTTTAGATAAATATGGTAACTATCTATGGTAGTAATTTTCATTTAAGGTAAACTTTAAAATTTTGAACTTATCCATATTCACTATCAAATGAGTATTAATGTTTTCTTTATCAATGATCTGATTTCTGTTATTTTTAAAAATAAATGAGGTGATACAAGTATTCTGGAATCTGACAGTTATGATAGTTATTTAACCTGTATGCTAAAAATGATTAAGCTTATACTTTCAAGTAACAAATTTTTTAGTAGAATTATGTAGAAGAATGCCTCAAAGAAATATATTTTACTTTTTGAGAAAAAAGTGAGTGAGTTTTCAATAGCTGGCAGTCCTTGGTTCTTTAAAAAATTTTCTTGGGGGGTCACAGAGATGACTCAGCAGATAAAGGCACTGGTTGCCAAGCCTGGTGACTTGAGTTTGATCCCTGGAACTCACCCACAGGGTGGAGGCAGAACTGATTCCTGAAGGCCAAGCTCTGATCTCCACATGTGTCAAGGCACACACCACTCATGGTAAATATCATGCACATACATAGAGCTGGAAAATTGTTCAGCAGTTAGGAATAACCTGGGGTTAGTTACCAGGATGTACCTGGTGGCACACATACCCACATGACAGATCATATGGTCTGTAACTCCAGTTCCAAGGGGCTGGATACTAAAATGTTTTACTAATTGGTAAATGTACTAATCATATTAACAGGTTTTTCTAATTTTCAAAGTTCATTGCATGTCTCAGAGGTGTTGATAATTACTATGCTATTAATGTTATTCTACTAAATTTACTTTGCTAATTACTTGGGATTTTTACAACTATGATCATTCTTAAAACTGATTGTATAAGTATTTTCTCCTACTTGTCTTTGCGATCTAACAGGTTTGCTGTGATAATTCTCCATATAATCTCCATTTTTTTCCCTGTATTTTGAAACTGTTTATAGAGCTTTATTGAAGCAGTGGTCCTCATCTGAGGACAATTTTGCTGTCAGAAAACATCTAAGAATCCATACAAATATTTTTGGTTGTCATTAACTTAGAAGCAGGGTGTTTCAGGCCTCTACCCACAACAAAGAATTTATTTAGTCAAAAACATCAGTAGCAGCAGGGCATGGTGCTGCATACCTTTATCCCAGCACTTGGGAAGCAGAGGCAGGCGGTCTAAGTTCAAGGCCAGCCTGGTCTACAAAGCAAGTTTTAGACAGTCAGGGATGAACAGAAAAACCCTATCTTTAAAATAACCAAAACCGGTCAGTAGCATCAAGGCTGAGTAGTCTTGATGTGATCCAGAAAGCTTTGATGAAGTTCACCTAAGACTCTGAGTCTAGGCATGTATGCTGGAAGAAGACTAAAGGAGAAAGATAGCAAAAGCTGTTAGAGAGAGGAAACCACATACTTTATGTTTTTCATTTATTTGTCAGCCTATTTATAATTTAAATTGTCCTACAGAAATATCCTTCTTCACATTTAGTTTTAAAAAGTCTTACATAGTATTCTCTCAATACTCTAATTATTTTCCACTTTTAGAATGATCTTCTGTTTATCTGGAAGATAAACACCTTTTGTCTCTTCTGTTCCAGCGGAGAAAAGTAATTTAAATTGTTGAAATTTTATTCATTTTTAAGATATGTTAGCTTTTGATCAGATCCATCAACCCAATCTCTTAATATTATTAAGTTTTTTGCTTTGTGTTTACTATATCTATTGTGTAAATTCTATTCTTCAATTTTTAATAATATTTGATAATTAATATTTTTCACTTTCTAATGTTGGTTTTTAAATATATATTTTGCTCTGAGAACCGATTTATCCATATATCACATGTGTAGCAGGATACTTATTCTGCTACATTGTATTCGCAGTGGAGCTTTGTGATTAGGCAGAAGAGGAGGTGGAGCTGGGAGAGAAAGAGGAAGGGGAGAAGAAGGAAGCTATCAGCCATGGAGAACCACGGATGGGTCGAAAGCTGTCCTGGGTAGCAACTTCTATCAAAAGGTTAGATATTGGGTAACAACTCTAATTGTTGTGGGCATCTTGTTGATTGAGCATTTCTAAATATATAAATTCTTTAGATAATCATTAAGCTTTAAGAGTCTCATTTCTACCGGGCACTGCGAGGATGGCAGATATTGTCTGGGGTTCAGCTGAGCTTTTTGGATGCAACATGGTGGATTGGCAGAGTCATCCCCCACGCTGACATCTTGTAGGTGGCAGGGCCTGCACATCTAGCTAGCTGGAGGCCCAGTCAGAGCCGAGGAGCAGCTGGAACATGGTGGCTGCCCAGCTGTTTTCTAAGTATCACCCCTACACACATGTTTTATAGTATTTTGATAAATTTTATAAATTCTATTTTGATTTCTTCTATAACCCCCAAAATGTGGAAGTACGTGAATTTCTTTTCCCATAGCAGCCAATATATAGAGAGATATGATAGACAAACAGATATAGATGTATAGATATAGATACAAATAACTGTAGATATAGATAGATAAAGATATAGATATATAGGGAGAGACTGGGTAGAGCTAGAGACAGAGACAGAGATAGAGATTATTTTAAAGGGCTAAGGAAAAGGCTGCTAGTAAGTGTACTTGTTGGGCAAGCGTAAGGACCTGAATTTGAATTCCCAGCACCCACATAAAAGTTGTGCATGAGAGGCAGGGACAGACAGGTCCCACTAACTTGATGGCCAGCCACTTAACTGAAATACCAAGCTTTAGGTTCAGTGAGAGACTCTGTCTCTAGGGAATAAAGCAGAGAGTGATAAACACCCCATTGTTGGGGTTCATAGGCTTTACAGATAGGAAGGACGGTTAATTGCTTTTCTCTCTTGGCAGCTCTAATAGTATCTTTGAATAATAAGAGAATTAGTCTTCAATGAGGAGACTTCTAGGTCAGAGCCCACCACACTTTCTTCAAGTCCCATTTTGGAAACATAGGGTCAAGTTCTGGGAGTCAACAAAGAACAATAGCAGTAATCCATATTGTTGTGGGAGTCACGTTTTTTTTCTTTATAAATTGTCTCTGGTATTTTATAAGTGACAGAAGTCTCTATTAAACAGTGCTATAGGTGCATCCTGTGCAATTGGTTCTGTAATTAATGAAGGGTTTAGCAGACATTTCTCAAAAGTTTTGGTATACTATCTACTAGGCTTGGTATTTAAAAAGAAATATTTTATATGATATTTAGCCACAGAGAGGAAGTTTATACTGATTGCCATATTGACACTCTTTCTTTCTTTTTTTTTCTTTTTTTGAGAGGGTTTCTCTTTGTAGCACAGGCTGTCCTGGAACTCACGGTATAGACCAGGCTGACGTTGAACTCAAGAGATTTGCCTGCCTCTGCCTTACAAAAACTGGGATTAAAAGCATGTGCCTCTACCGCCCAATCACAATGAAACTCTTAAAAGTTTTAGATTCTGAGGTAATAGTAGTGGCTAATTTAATATGCATGAATAAAGAGGTACACACATACATTGTTGCATCCTACCTATATGTATTATCTCATTTAAGCAAGCTATCTATGTTACTGAAAACAGAAATACATACCTGTGGATCATTTTCTTTTTGTCTTAAGTCACTTCTAACAAACTTTGACTGATTGGCTGAACTTTCTTCTTTTTTATCTAGATTAAATGTATTATTTCAAATTAATTCTGAAGATAAAACCAAACAATATCTCAGACTCATTGCCTCATATATGCTAAGTTCACACTCTGCCAATGAACTGTAAATCCAGCTCCACCCCTCATTTCTCCAACCATTTGATCACAATTTATACCTTAAAATCAAGTTTATAAGAGTATTTAACTTAAAAAAATGAAAAATTTCAAACATTTTAATTCACTACTATACATTAGTTATTATATAATCCTGAATGTGAAATGGCAAGATGGCCAAGTGACAAACTACTCTCTTAAAATTGATTACTAAAAAGACACAGTGATATTACTGAAGAAAAATTTAAAATACTGTAGTCCAAGTATTCAGTGTGATCAATTTAATCTGCAGACTCTTGAATAAAATGTAATTCAAGCACTTCAATGACCAGCACTGTAATATGATAGTGAGCCCTGTAAAACAGAGCTGGTCATCCTCATCAGGCATCTGTACTATAAGACTACAATACTTTTTAAAAAACATTACAAACATTTGATTTTCTCAAATATGGAAAAGAAATGGTATACAAGTCCTATCTTGTTTGTTCTCAAAGTTAAAAGTGGACTTTCCCACGTCTACAGGTCTTCAGTATTTCTGTCCTTGCTTACATCAAGCGGTAACTAAAATTACCATTTATTTCCTCTCTGTCAAGAAAAACATGAAGTCTCTGAACGATAAGCAGATTCTGTACCTGTAACTCTTGATTCTGAAGAATTCATATTTATTAGTCTTACAAATTTCCGAGACTCACATGGCAGTAACAATTGGCTATTTTGAGAGCTTCTGTTTGATAATTGCTCATCTTTTTCAAACATTCTGAAGAGAAGAGTTTACATTCACTATTAGCAAAGTAAAGATTAAAATTTAAACCCAGAAGCGATATTATACTGTTAAACATCTTCATTTTTACAGATCATGATAGTAGGTTTGCATAGCATTTAGCAGATTTAGTCACTATTATTAAATTACTTGGTCATAAGTAACACCGGCACTGTCTGATTAAACCCAATGGTCTTCTCAGTACGTCACACCCTTCCTTTTAAACATAGCCACTTAGCAAAGATAAAAACCATTTTAAACACTTTCACTACAAATAATGGATTCTAGATTTCAGGGTACTTCATATTTTAAAAGATTTATTTAGAAACAAATCAACTATGATTTGTATTTATGAATACAAAACTATTAAAGCAATATTATAGTCAAAAGGTAACTGTGTCTTTTAACCTTTTTACTGTAAGAATAACTTCACTGAGTTTTTTCTAAATTAAATGAGTATAAACACTGTCAAAAAATACATTATTCTTTGTCAACAGAAGATATATTCTATGACCCCCAACCCTCAATGGATGCATAAATATAAAAGTTTATGTACATTTTACCTTTTCCTATACACAGAAGCATACACATACTAAATGTCTTTTCCATTATAAATAAGCACTTTTCCTAACTTCTGCATTAAGGTGTGGCAGTAAAAGTGATATTAATTTCTTCCTTCTACAGAGTTTCACAGATAAATTTTGATATCACAGATCTTAACTAGAGTATACCGTTGTTTTCTGTGAGTTGAGATCTCTTAAAGAAAATCCTTTACAGCATCTCTCTGGCATATCACAATTGCCAACATTACTACTCATTTTTATCTTTTAAAAAAAATTTACCTTTACTTTATGTGCATTGGTGTTTTGCCTGCATGTATGTCCATGTGAGAATATAGTTACAGACAGTTGTGAGATGCCATGTAGATGGTGGGATTTGAACCTGGGTCATCTGGAAGAACAGTCAGTGCCCTTAACCGCAGAGTTAACCCTGATTCACGGGACTAAGGAATGATTCACATTGTATGTGGGAAGAAACAGCATGCATGTTGTTCAGTTCAGAATGGTGCTCAGTTTGTTGATTTTTGGAATTTACCATGTGATATTTTCAGATCACATTGGGTAACAAACTATGGAAAGCAAAAAAAAGAATGCTAAATAATATACACTGAGTAAAAAATTGGCTAAGTAGTTATATAAGTTCCATAAAATATACAAAGTTTTTATAATATTCAAGTATCCATAAAATAAAAGTATATATATATTTATACATATGTAAATATATATAACTTTTATATGTATAAAATGTATATATGTGTGTGTGTTTCAGACTTTCCAATCAATTTCTTCATAAAATTAATGACACAGTGTCATGAGGTAATATGTAGGAGTGGATGCATCAATATAATAGGTCCAAGAAAGTAGGATCAGGGAAATAAACTCAGGAAGAGAGTATGTTGGAAAAAAATTAGGATAAAGGTAATAGAGTCTGGGAGTAAAACTTAAGAACAAACAAAGCTGGGTGGTGGTGGCACATGTTATTAATCCCAGCACTTGGGAGGCAGAGGTAGATCTCTGTAAGTCTGAGGCCAGCCTGAACAACACAAGTTCCAGGATGGCCAAGGCAAATTCTGTCTCGAAATAAACAAACAGACAAACAAACAAAAATAGATTATATTCAGAAACCAAAAGAAGAAAGCTGATTAGAAACAGGAACAGTAATCCATGTATTTTTCTCTCCCATAATAATAGGTAAAATCAATGTGTTTTAATGCCTCAGTGATGCCTTGTATTATCTCCACAAGGATAAATGAAAATACATTGATATAGAGTCGGAAGAGTCTCATCTTCCTCTGTGGTAAAGGAAGAATCAGTCACACTGGTCACTAGTCAAGTGACTGCTTCTCTATTGTTTAACCTGGTTTGTAACTGCTGTGGTACTACCACAGAAACTGGATAGATTTTACACTTTGGCAAGTTCTAGAACAGATGTGCTGCTGCTACCCTATTTTTTACTGTATGAATCTTTGGTCTTCTTAAGCAACAAGCAGTTTGGGATATTAATTCATAACATTTAAAAATAATATTTTCATAAAAATTAATAGAAAATCATGCATAAAATTATATCAGAGACAGACTCAAAAATTTTAGATGCAGAATATCTGTTAACATAAAATTCAGTTTAAAGTTTACCTATACCTTTCTTCAAATTCTTTTCTCTTTTCTGTATTTTTGTTCTTTTCATCTAGAGCTTCTGGAAATTTTTTATTTTCAAAAAGTCTTGCCATCCGCTAAAAAGAAAAATGAGAAAAATAAAATGCTTAGCTTCATAATGGCTCACACTTTCAATCCTTAGCACTTAGAAGACTACAGTAGAGGCACTGCCTGGCATTTAAGGAGAGATAACTTAGTGGGGAAGGTGTTGCTCTGAAATCATAAGGACCTCACTTTAAATGTCCAGTGCCCACATACAAGCCAGGTATAACGGGATGAGCCTGTCAACCCAGCACTGGGAAGGTGGAGCTAGAAGAGACAGAACTGAGGAAGATACCAATGCTGATCTCTGGTCTCCACGTACACGCACGTGCGCGCACATACACACACCCCATACCTTTAGAGCAATCAGATATATATTTCTCTTAACTAATAAATATAATTTTTCTATAAACTTAGATTTTTATTTTTGGTAGTATTTACCAAAAAACTGCCATGCCATGGCTGGAAAGAAGGCTAATGGTCAAGAGCACTTGCTGCTCTTACAGAGGACAGGTTCGGCTCCCAGCATTTACATGGTGGCTTACAACCATCTATAACTCCAGTCCTAGGGAATCTGATGGCTTTTTCTTATAACCACAAGCACCAGGCATTCATTTAGGGCTTATACATGCAGAAAAAAACATTCATACAAATAAAATACATATTTTTTTAATTAAAAAAACCCACAACTCAAGGAATGATACAAAAATATATTCCAAAAAATCCTAAAAACTGGATTATTTTTATCCCAGCTTTCTAAATATTCCAAACTATAAGCTTTTCCAGATTAAGTCCCTAAGCTATATACTATTTTGTTCCCTCTTTCACAGACACTGTTGTTCTTTAAAGTCTAACTGAGGCGTACTCAGTGATGCATTGTCTAACAAGCACAGTTGCCTACATTTGATCCTTCAACAAACAAAATCAAATCTAACTTAAATTAACTCCAAACTATTACTCAAAGAGTTAAAATATATTCAGAACCTGAAATACATTTTGGCTTCACTGAAATACATTTTTCACAGCCAAAAAAATAAAAAATAAAAAAAAATAGCCTTTGTCCACATTTAAACTGTCTTCAAAAACAGCTCTTCTGAACTGGAGAGATGGCTCAGCAGTTAAGAGCAGTGTCTGCTCTTCCAGACGTCCTGAGTTCAATTCCCAGCAATGGTGGCTCACAACCATCTGTAATGGGATCTGATGTCCTCTTCTGGCATAGAGGTGTACATGCAGATAGAGCATTCATGCATTAAATAAATAAATAAAACTTAAAAAAAAAACTCTTCTATGATTGAAGACTAACATTGTATTTATATATTAGCAATATATTAAAACATAAAATATATACCTTATTTAAAGAATTAATTTCTATTTCCATATCATCTGCTTCTTTCTCCAATTCAAATGATCTTTCGGTAAAATTGTTGGCACATTTAAGAATATCTTGTGTTTTGTATCTCAGATTAACTCTTTTTATGTTAAGGAACAGGCATGAAATAAATTTTACATTTACTATATAGTTGGTATTTACCATTTACATGTATGTTCTACAAAAGCAATATTAATAATTGATATCTGAAAACAAAAATATGACTAATATAGTTTACCTTAGTATATTAATGAACTTAAAAAATAACATTCTATAAAGAATACTTATTACAATTTTTTCTTTCAATATATAAGGTAGCATTCTGATCTTTTTCTATGCCATTCATCCTTTTATTTGGCATAGCTAATAAACCATTTATAATAAGCTCAAGTACAAATTAAATTTCTATCATTTATTTATTCCAGACAACATTAAAAATCCACTCAATTTATCTTTTGTTTATCCAAAATGTTCATCAATATATCCTGTATAACAGAAAAGAGCATCCATCTGGGTATCCTGCTTTAACTGGATTTATATTTATAGAGTAGTTCTTAGTTATCAATAGACATCCTATCCTGTTATTAAATAATGCAATTTCCTAAGTTATTATACAATCCATTTAGAAGAACTAAGAACTGAGTAGAATAATAAACCATGAATAAAATTCTTAATGAACTTTATTATTCCTTTCCTATCTTGCCTTATAACACACATGATTTGCATGCTACAACACGAAGTATCCAGTGAATGTTCTATCAAGCGTTATTACTAAAAGTATTCAAAGTTTTATACATAAATACTTAATCCCTAATCTTTGATTCTTCCTACCACCATCTATTTCTCTTTGTCATTCAAACTTTGCATGTCATCCCAAATCATATCCAACTCCTTAAACTCTGACTGTATCTTAAATCTCTGATCCTTACCACTGAGAATTTAATGCTCATCAAATAAAAAAAATAGTCTAAAACCAAAATATGAAGATAGCAGGCAGTAGAGGCATTTAAAAAATAGCTTAGGAGGGAATAGGAACAAAATGCATGGATAAAGGAGACAGCACAAACAGTGAAATTATAATCTGCTAAGAAAGCATATAAGGATTCTAAAGGTTGAAAGAAGATTAAAGTTTTAATTTCATCATCAGGGAAGATCTCTCTGACAAACAGGTGATACTTAAACCATTTAAGAATTACTTAACTATCTATTATAGTGATACTTATCAGATTTATTTCTGTGTGTATTTCCCACACTAAGCTGCAAGTTCTTTGTTTGCACTGTCTTCTTTATCCATGCATTTCTTTTGTTCCCATTCCATCCTAAGCCATTCTTTTAGTGCCTCTACTGCCTACTTTCTTCAATTCTTCAATACAAAATGAATACTATGATGTACTTTCTTACTCTGATCTATCCTAAAGAATATTTAATAATCAATTCATCTGGAATGTTTTAAAAGATAAAGATAAAAATTTTCATGATTTGATAGCCACTTTAAAGCATATACCATTTCATTTTCTCTTAAACTGCTTGCTTCTGATCACATGAGCATATATGAAAACTAACCTCAGAAGACTTTCAAAGTCATCTTTAAAAATCTGACTTAAACTTAAAAGCAAGTACATGAGACTTTCAACATGAAAACACATTAACAATTAAAAACATAAATTATACTTATCTAATAATATTGTAAGTGAAATCTGTTGTGGATACATGTATAATGTCCATTTAGTAAGAGATGGGAAAGGAGCAGGCACTGTAAAACAAATTTGTAATTGGAAATGACTATATTCTTTTCAGTGTAAAAATGCTGTAACCAAAGAGTATATAACAAAAATGTTAATACCTAGAAGTTTCATAAGAATAGTTTCATTCAATTTTAGTTGTTCAGTACATGCCAAGACTCTATTTTTAATTTCTTCATGTTCTTTTTTCTTCTCATAATATTTACATGAAAAAGGTGTTTCTGAGTATTTTAGTTGGTATTGTTTCAAAACATCTTCATACTGACATATATAATCATGATACATTTTTCTGTTAAAAAGAAAATATGTAGAAATCTACAAACTTAGCAAATATCATTTATTAAGTCTATCCCATTAAGCACAAATAGCATTTACTCATCTTTACTTCTTTTAATACTCTCTTCTTCAAACTCTACTTGACTTTTCCACCAAACATGTTTTATTACCTGAGTTAGTCACTGCACTCCTTAATCCTCTTCAATTTATCATCCATTTCTGCCATTTTAATGCCATTCTTTGAGAATTTCATGTGACACATTTTGACTTTATTAACCTTGAGCTCCACACCTTCTTACCACCCCAACTTTTTGTCTTCTTTTTGTTACTAGCCCATCAACTCCAATTTGTGCTAGCCACATATTTCTGGATGTGGGGGCATCCAATGGAGCATGGTCAACCTACCAGAAGCCAACCGCCTAAAGAAAACTGACTCTCCACACTCACAGAA
Source organism: Mastomys natalensis (assembly GCA_021653895.1). Lineage (NCBI taxonomy): Eukaryota > Metazoa > Chordata > Mammalia > Rodentia > Muridae > Mastomys > Mastomys natalensis. The sequence goes on along the minus strand of JAJTUV010000491.1, from coordinate 7,194 downwards.
GTCATAACTATCCATAGCGCCTCAGTTGTGGATGGGGCTAATGAATCCCCTTTTTACTCCATGCTAGAATGTTGACTACCTCAATAGTGTTCAGGCAACCATAGCTGCTATTTATAACTGTGGCTTCCTGTCATGTCCATAGACACTATTACTAAGCTCTGTCTTCTTTAACAAGTACTGAAACTGAGCCCCTAAATAAGCTCCTTTTCTAACTCAGTATTTGCTAGTTAATCACTCAACACTTGTAGTAACTTGGGCAAACAGTCTTAGGGGATACATTTAAGAAAGAGGATACCTCTAAGAAAGCTAACATACCATGTGAGATTAGCATATATCCATCTCATTATTAATATATATGTATGACCACTCTTCTAATATACTCCATATAATAATTCAGCCAATCACATAACTTCCCTAAGTTACATCCAAGAAGAATCATTATTATCTCACCTATTAGTAGCAATAGTAGTTTTCATGAATGCTTGGACAAGAATAGGAAACTAGAGGTAAGCAATTCGTAGACTGACGGTAAAGGATTTGAAGCAAGGATAGGCTTTAGCTAGTTGAAAGCTAGTTAATGGTACATAGTGAAGAAGGAAGGCAAAATGGCTGGCACATTACTTTATTTCTTTTTCAATTAGCAATAATCGCGCCTCAGATAAACCTCATTGGCTATGATACTGCCACTGCGCAAAGCTTTTTATTTCTTTTTCAAATGTCTGATTTTGAGTCATCAATTCAAATGATCTATGTGACTGGTTTAGAAAACAACTGTTTCCATTCAAGTACCTCCATTTAGCTTGAGAAGTTATCTACAATAAACACCATATGGATAGGTAGGTAGGTAGGTAGGTAGGTAGATAGATTGATTTGCTTTAGTTTCTCATAGAAACATTTTTTCTTTTTTAAAAAAAAAACAAAACAAAAGCAAGAAACAAGAAAACAAACTACTTGGGGCCTTACAGAGATAGCTCAGCAGTTAAGAGCCCTGCTCTGGATATTTGAGCCTCCAGGGACACTAGGCACACTTTACAGTACACAGACATGCATGTAGGCAAAATACCCATACACAATAAATAAATAAATAAATAAATAAATAAATAATAAATAAATAATAAATACTTTTTAAAAATCTTAAATGACAATGAATTACACTGGCATAAGCACACATTCATATGCATGCACACTCACACATTATTTTAATTATTCCATTTTTTATTTCTTCTTTTTGAAGACCCAGGAAAGAAATTTCTTTGAAGCATCAGGAAAATCTACTTATCTTAGGCAACTGAACTGTTTTTTAAATAAATGATGTTGAGTCCCAACATGATCACATTTCTATAATGCCTCGACTATTAGGAATTTCAAAGTCTACACCTATACTTAATAAGATATGCAGGATCGCCTTGTATGAATTTTTAATTCAATCAAAGGTTTCCTACATTATTCTTACTCCTTGGAAACCTTGATTCTAAAAGCCATGTATTGTTCTATAAATCATTTCACATTCTTTGGAGAATAAATCAGTGTCCATAAATGACAGTTTTATAGTCTTCCTTTTCCATTTTCTGCCTTCAGGTGATAGACTCTAGCTTCCTCCTCTTAGTAACTTTTCTATTGCTTTGAAGGCAACTTATAGAAGAAAGAATTTATAGGGGACTTGCAATTCCAGGTTGGAGTCCATGACCATTATGGAAACAACCAGCAAAGCAAGGTCCTGGAGCAGTAGCTGAGAGCTCACACATCTCCTCCACAAGCACAAGACAGAGAGAGAAAGCTAACTGGGAATGGTATGGGCTTCTGAAACCTCAAAGTCCACCCCTAGTGACACACCTCCTCTGGTAAGGCTACAGCTTAGTATTCAAACATAGGCCTGTCGGGGCCATTCTCATTCAAATGATCATACTCCTGGTTTTGCTCCATACATTTCCTTGAGAAACCTTACACATTTTCGTGAATTCTAATGACAGTAAGTCTAAATCTGTAACATTCACCACTACTTCTTTTAGAGTTCATCTTTAAAAGGATTGCACGTTTTCTTATATGTAGAATGTATTCGTGTGTGTGTGTGTGTGTGTGTGTGTGTGTGTGTGTGTGTTTCTTAAAAAACTAAAAAGAGGAGGAAGAGATGAGAGAAGAGGAATAGATCTTAAGGGAGATGGAAAACAATAATGTTTTAAAACTGTAGGAGAGGGGGCTAACTAGTTGGAAGAATGGAAAGCAGCTTGAGGTTTGAGAGGGAGTGTAGAGGAGAGTAAATGAGGAAACAATGAAAATGAGAGCAAGGTATGACATATACATGTGAACATGCCATGAGGAATACCATTATTTTGCTTGCTAACTTAATTATATTATCAATCATCCAACTATAGTAATATAATTTCCAGCATTGCAAACAGTCAATATCCCCAAATTTTCATGAGTTAATTCTACATATTAGTATTCCTTTACATGGTTTCCTATAAAGATCATTATATGAAGGATTCTGCTACAATAGTTGTTACTTAGAAGTAGTTTATATCTGAGAAAATATCTAAACATACAAAATTAAATGGAGATTTATAATAGACTTAAAATGATACACAGAATCCATTTACTTAAAAATCAAAATACAAACTTGCTACATTTTCATTTATCATTCTTATACAACATGCTGATAATACAAATTTATGGAACGGACACAACATATAAATTACTGTACTTGTCTTTCTCATTGGTTTCTTGGTAAGCAGTCAGTTGGTCTTTTATATAATCTTCATGTTTATGAAAAACATCACATGTTGGCTTCCAGCTATGAAAAAAAAATTATAGTTGTGATTACATCTCAAAATGACAAATTGATAATTTAAAAATGAATATAATGGAATGAGTATAAGAACAAAAAAGAATGTAATCATTGAAAGAACAATAAATCTTTCTGTTGGGGTTTTGCTGTGTAAAGCTGTGTCTCTGTTTTCCTCACACCTACCTAAGGCATTCTCTGACAGGCTTTAATAAAAATCCGATGGCCAATTAGGTGGACAGGAAGTGGAAGGCGGGACTTCCTGGGAAGGAGAAAAAACCTCTGGGAAGGAGAAAGAGGAAAGTTTTTCTCCAGGAGACATCAGAGGAGACAGATATTGATTCTGTGGCTGGATGGGGCTAGGTGGTCAGGTTAACTTAGAGGAGCTAGTTGAGTCTGCCCAGCTAAGGCCTAAGCTTTGAAATATTAAAAGGTCTTTGTGTGGTTATTTGGGGGGAAAGCTGGTTAAGGAATAACTGCTACTATATTAATTTCCAGCATTAATTTATACAGAACATAATAATCATTTAATCTACATCTTTCTCTTCCTAGAGAAAAAGAGTTCACATTAAAATATGATCATATCCTATCATCACTACTATCAGCACTTACATACTCATAAATATTCATTAAATTTTATATAAAATTGGCTCTCATTAGTACAAGAGCACAGGTTGGATCATTAGGACAAGAGCACAGGTTGGACTGTGCACCTCTATGGCATTTGTATTGCATATTCTATTAATGGTCTTATTTTAGTACTCCAGCATTAGTCATCATTACTGTTAACTTTTTTCCATGTCATATATACATGTCATAATTTCATTGATGGTCAAATGTTTAGTAATAAGTATGCACCTAAAATTACGAAACCCCTAATGTTGGATATTAGAGGGTTTTTTTGTTTTGTTTTTTGTTTTTGTTTTTTTTGAGACAGGGTTTCTCTGTATAGCCCTGGCTGTCCTGGAACTCACTCTGTAGACCAGGCTGGCCTTGAACTCACAAATCCGCCTGCCTCTGCCTCCCAAGTGCTGGGATTAAAGGCGTGGGCCACCACTGCCCGGCTGAGTTATTTTTTATTTAGTGTTTTCAAATAATTAAAAATTTAAACAAGAAACTCAATTCAATTGCAACCAAAAAGATTTGAGTGACTAAATCCAAAGATACATTTTTAAAAATAAGTCTTCTATCTTGAAAATTTGAGGTTGATTTTTTTTGTGTGTCTATGGGTGTTTTGCCTGCTTGTCAGTCTGTGTGCCAAATGCATGAAGTACCTATGGAGGTCAGAGAAAGCATTGGATCCTCTGGGACTGGAATTACAGTCAGCTGTGCTCCACCATGTGGGTGCTGGAAACTGAACCCCAGACCTCTGCAAGAACAGTTAGTGCTCTTAACTTCTGGGCCACCTACCTCTTTATTCCCTAGGTTAAATTCTTACAGAAATCTAAGACTTGAAAAGCCAAAAATCAAAATGACTTCGTTTATTTAATAGCAATTTTACACGCCAAGCTCATACTCAAAATTATCTATTTGTTTTTATGTAGACAGGATCTCATATATCCCAACCTGTCCTGGAACTCTCTATGTAGCTGAGGACAACCTTGAATTTCTGGTTCTTCTATCTGTATCTCTCAAGTGCTAGGATGTGCACAAGCATGTGCCAACACTGTTAGTTTACAAAATTCTGTATTTAGATTAAGTAGATCTGAATTAATGAGATCTTATAACTCTTATTTCTGTTTTTCTGTGGAATCTTCTGTAAGTCCTTTTACAATGCCACATAACTAGGCAGTTTGACTTAATTATTTGCTAATATGGATACTAACTTGGGGGTTGGAGGTTAGTTCAGTGGGAGAGAAAAATGTACAAGGCCTTGGGTTCAATTCCCAGGGGAGGAGAAAGAGGAAGACAAGAGAAGGAAGAGGAAGAGAAGGGGGACAGAGAACACTGTTGCTTTAAAATAGGATTTTTGCTTGTTTGTCTATGATAATCACAAACAGGGCCTTGCACATGTTAGGCAGTTGTTCTACCATTGAGCTACATTCCCAGTTCAACATTTTTCTACTATAAACTCTAAAACCTTGAGTAAAAATATCAAATGATAATTAATGGATGTTCATTTCTATCAAATACTTACTTACTACAGCTGTCTTTGATTTCTTTACTATGTTTATAGTAAAAAGCAATGTCCTCATCTACTTTGTTTATAGCTTCACATATCTTAGAAACATTTGCTTTGTTTTCTTTAATACTTTCAAGGCATTCTGAAAAAGGAAATGTTTATTTTATTTAACTAGAAATCATAAATTCAAAATAAAGAAATATACCAGAAAAATAAAGTATATAGCAATATATCTAAAAGGAGGAGAAGCAGAAAATGGTAAGGAAGAGAGGCCTAAGAGATAGGCATTTATACTAAAAATCAAAAGAACCGCAGCCAGGCCTACTCCTAGATTCAGAAGCTAAAAAGAACAGAAGACTCTAAAATCAAATGTCCCTGTCCCCTCATCTTTTACAACAAGGGTTAGAAGGCATTTAAAGCTAATCTATCTTGTGATGCTTGCTGTAAATTCATGTAACCATTTACTCATACTACCAAAGGTGTTTTTGACAAATGTGAAATTTCATCCATTGCACATGAGTTATTAAATACACCAACACATTTGTTACTCATTAAATATAAAAGATGCAATTTTTTAAATTGGAATATATTTTTAAAAATTCATATGTATATGTATGCCTGACTGTATACATGTGTGCTATGTGTGTGCTGGGAACTGAACCCGCGTCTTCTACAAGAGCAACAAGTGGTTTTACCTACCGAACCATCTCTCCAGCTCTGAAATAATTTATTAATATACTATCTTCTTTTTGATTTCAGAAGAATAACTTTTTTTAGAGTACTAAAGAACACTAAGAATACTAAGAATATTAAAAAGTTGACAGTTCTGTTTTCAAAACTAAAATTAGAACTGAACCATTTTTTAATTTACTTAATTTACCCTGCTATTTTACTTATTATTTTTCAGAATCATTCTTCCTGAAAATGTGCCACTTGGCAACCTCTGATTTTCTTTTATAATTTCTAGAAAAAAAATTCCTATATTTGAAATGACTCTTACTTGAAAGGAAAAAAAAAGAGGTCTTTGAGCTGTATATAAGGAATCATTTCTGAGAAATTCTTTACAAAATGATGTTGAATACAGACTATGTTGCAACACTGTTCTAACTATTCACTCTTAAAATAAATTACTCATTGTTTCTCAAAGGAAAGATCTCCCCCTCGCACACAACCTATAAGTTGCCGTAAGCAGTGTAATTATGCATTATGCTATATAAGACAAAACTAAAAGACTAAAATATTTATTTCATGTAAAACTACTTACTATTAATTCTTTGAATCGTATCTTCTTTAGTAGTTATGTCTTGCTCATACTGGAAAACTAAAATAAACATTTCTTTTGTGATTTTTCTTCACGGTTAAATGTCAAACGTTAATACAGATTTACTACTTATTTTCATTTTATACCTACCAAATTCTAACAAAAGCCTGTCCAAACTGGCAAACAGATTATCATTCATCTTGGACACTGTGTCAAAAATAATAAAAATTTCAGAAGTCATACATAAAACGGCATACATAAAGTAAGAAACTTTCAAATACAGCATTCTTAAAAGGAGAATATAGGTGGATGAAGACATGGGGAGAGAAGTGAGTCTCTTCCAATGATCTGCTGAATTCCCAGCCAGGGATTCCAGAGCCCAGATACACTCAGAGAGTGCTGCAGAGGAAAGTTCTGGAAGTTTTCCCGCGAGACGGTTTATATAGGGTACTGCAGGGAGTTTCTGAATGACTAGAACCCAGACATCCAGATTTCTTACGATATGTTCCAACACTTCCGTGTCAACTGTCGGGGACTCCTTGAAGTCCTTCGTGGAAGGGACCCTAGAGAAACGGTGCAATTTGCCGCGTGTGAATTGACCACCGTGGGTTTGGTTTGGTTTTTTTGAGGTTTTCCACAGCTCTCAGCCCTCCACCCGCCTGAGGCTAGTTTCGTCCCCGCTCCTGCCCCTTCCCTCCCGCAGACGCTCCCTCAGAGCAGGCCCTGGTCCCTCGGAGCCAGGCCCTGGCACGTGGCTCTGTGGGAGCGCCGCCCACGCCGCCGCCGCCTCACGCCGCTCGCCCACCAGCGTCCCGTCCCCTCCCCGGCCCACCTAACAGGTCCTAAGGACCCCCGGCCATCCGTGCTCGCTCTTCCCGGGGTCCCCAGCGCGCCGTTCTGGGAGCACCACCTGACTTTCTGAGTTTTAAGAGTTTAAGCCCTTTGGCGCCGGCCTCGGAGACCCCGCGCACCACGTGGTCAGGCACAGCTCTCGCGAGATCACGTTGACTGGGCTGTTGTAATCACGCC